>CM050906.1:1205000-1817500 GCA_027726005.1 Juncus effusus | reverse complement strand
TATCAAATAAGATATCATGTGCTACATGTTACAAAGGAAAATTAATCACTAGACCATCACTAAGTAGGGTTAGGAATGAATTACTCAATTTCCTTGAGCGTATCCAAGCTGATATATGTGGGCCAATTACACCATCATGTAGATCATTTAGATACTTTATGGTATCTTTCTCAAATAATTAGATTAAGAGCACAATTCCCGGATTATACAATTAAGACTATTCATCTTGATAATGCCAGTGAATTCTGTTGGTAAACCCGTAGCCATGTACGTTACATGCGCAGCGGAACCTACGGGTTAAGCCCTCCCTAGGATCATTGTAAAGGAAATAAAGGTACGAGATTAACTATTAAAATTTTATACCTCGGATCTCCCGATCCGCGAGACGAAGAACGGATGTAGGTCTAAACTATACTGACTTGCAACCTTCTCCTTGCTTCTCCTAGGGATGAAGAAGATCGATCGCTCGCAAGTTCTCACGATAGAGAACCTCTACTCGTATCCACGCGAACTTCAGACGCACGAAATAAACGGACTCGGCTAGACGAGTCCGGAAATACTTTCCGAATTCTCTCAAAACTTTTTCTCTCTTTTCTGTGTAATAGATGGCCTCTAAGGCTTCTGAATTGTGTGTAGAATAGAGGGACTCTATCCTTCTATTTATACTAGAGAGAGAGGCGAACGATTGCTCAGTTACCATAACTAAAACCGTAATTTGCGCCTATTCCGTTGCCAACGGAACTATTCCGTTGCCAACGGAATATGTATTTCCATAATGGAATACTTGGCAACTAAGGTTATTACAGTTTCCATATCTATTCCGTCGGGAACAGAACTATTCCGTTGCTAACGGAATATGTATTTCCATAACGGAATACTTGGCAACTAAGGTTATTACAGTTTCCATATCTAGTCCGTTGGGAACGGAACTGTTCCGTTGCCAACGGAATATGGTAATGTTATCCAATAATTGATTATTTCGTTCACCAATTTATACATCATATGTATAACTGTTTTGAGGTATATTCATCCCGTACGAATGGAGTTCATTGTGTGACCGTGTAGGTTCCATTTAGCGCTGACAATGATCTTCTAAAGATCGTAAGTCATGAGTAACCTCTAGACTGATGTCATGATTACCCATGTTAAATGAAATGATCAGCAATCATAAACCTATCTCAATAGTGTTTGCTTATTCCTTTTGTCCTACGATATATGTCTTGATCACAAGGCATGGAAGTATGTCATCCTTGAGTTTGATCAAAGTCTCTTTCCTGATCGAGAATTAGACTGGGTAAATACAAAATGATATTAACAACACATGTTAATCCATTTTGAGCATGGCCATGCATTTCATTCAGTCCTAGTTCATCAGGGGGCCCAGAGATATCTCCCTCATGACGAGGGAACAAATTCCATCTTGGTCACTCACATTCCTCGTCATGATTCAGTGCATACCTAATGATGACCCTAATGATCATCCCATTATGGATGACGTAGGATCATATTAAAGTATGCAGTTCCTCATACAGGAATCCATGGTGACCTCAGGTCGTAGGAACAAGCACACTATTCACATGAGAATCACTAATGACATATACGATGCATATTTTCATAGTGTGGTCAGTCCAGTACGTGTTCTCTAACACGTGCCTATACTCCAGACTTGACATCCTTATGTCTATGATCAGCAGAACATAATCATCCAGCCTGCGAATATACTAGTGTGGATATGTAGCTTCTTACCTGAAGTATGTCTATCTCTATAAATATCCTACATATCACTAGGGACAATTTTGAATGTCGTTCGTTGGTTCACAGTTCTACTATCAGAATCACGTATTCTGAGGACGTGAACCCGAAGTGTCATTCTTGGTTGATATAAGATTTACATTCACAACCCATACACACAGATATATAAGAAACAACCTTTATTGAATAAATAATAATGTCTCAATACATAATCCATTTCCTAGCACAAGTACATTTGGCCTAGGGCACTAATCCTACAGGCTCCCACTTGCACTAGGCCAACTCTAAGCATCTTATGCCCATAGACCTAACATGACCCTCATGTTTCGCTTGTGGGAGTGGTTTAGTTAATGGATCGGCGACATTGTCGTCCGATGGCACTCTACACATTTTAACATCACCCCTTTGTATAATCTCTCTGATTAGATGGAAGCGTCGCAGTATGTGCTTGGACTTTTGGTGAGATCTCGGTTCCTTTGCTTGTGAGATCGCACCATTGTTGTCACAATATAAATCCACTGATTCTGAGATGCTCGGAACTACTCTTAGTTCCTCCAAAAAGTTCTTTATCTAAACAGCTTCTTTAGCCGCTTCTGCAGCGGCTATATACTCTGCTTCCGTTGAAGAATCTGCTACAGTACATTGCTTGGAACTCTTTCATGTCATTGCGCCTCCATTTAGCCAAAATAAATAAATGCAGGAAATAAGTTGCTACAAATTACCATAGGAAAGAGAGGACAACTCATGTAACATGAAATATCACACAGCATCAATATTGGGTCCAGGCCCACCACAACCCATCCATCATACAAACACCAAAAATAAAAACTCATTCTTCCACTCTCTAAAATCACTTAATTCCTTCTCTCCCGCCAATTATAAAATCATGGCTTCTTCTTCTTCATCCAACACCAATGGTAAAACTAAGAAGGAAGCAGACGAAGAATTAATCTGAAGGTTAGTTGGCTTACACATGCCGGATGTACAAGCAAAGGGTGTAGTCGAACTAAATGAGGAGGGGGTGATAAAAAGAAGGTGGAATCTTACAATTCTACTTAAGGTGATCGCAACAAGGTCGGTGTTTGATGAAATCCTAGCTGCAAACATGGTGAAGAGATGGAACGTAAAACCCTTAACAAAATTTCAAGTGGTTAGGATGGGTTTGTATGTGGTGGAGTTCCTGTCCGAGAAGGAGAAGGAAAAGGTGTTGGTTCATGGACCTTGGAGTTATCGACAAGATCTTGTAGTGGTCAAGGAAATTAACAAGCCGGAGGATGTGAGTGAGGAGTACATCAAGTACTTCAACACTTGGATTCAACTCCACAACCTACCTTTGGAAGCAATCTCCAAACACGACATAAAATAACTCACAAAACGAGTCGTTGAGCCACTCTCTGACCCAATACCCGGTCATATGCTGGAACACAAGTTCTATAAAATTGGGTTCGGGTGCCTTTAAACGCGCCACTCAAAGTTAGAGTGGAATTTTCCTTACCACGAGGAGATGAACTCACGGCATTTGTCGTGTATGAGAATGTTCTGAGGACTTGCTATTTTTGTGGGCATCTCGGACATGAGATGCACACGTTTACCGACTTTCGTCGTATCATAGAGCTTGCTAACGAACCATCAACCCCCAACAAGGAGCTTCTTACCAAGTTGTTCACTAAGAGACTAGGTAGTTGGATGACTCAATCGAGCCTAGTTCCGATTGCGATACGAAAGGAAGTCAACTAGCCAAGGGTCAACCTAAACCCACGGCCAAAAAAGAATCATGGAGATATTGCAAGGGCAATGTCAGACACTACTCTATCTATCCACAACTCCAACCAAGCCTCTCTAATTCCAACCCCACAATCCAACCTTATTCTTGTTCAACAAGTTGACCCTAACTCAAAAAAATAAAGGGGACGGGACCCGAGGGGATGTCGCTTGATCAATGAATATCGTATCTTGGAACGCCCAGGGTTGTGGAGGCCTGACTCATGTCAATATTGTTGGGTTTCGGACATGCATAACGCAGCGGAAAATAAAAATTTGTCCAAAACCAATCCGAGGATCCATGCGTATCGGTTAAATCAAAGAAATAAATCTTAAAGATACCTTTCGGATTACGCTTAATCCGTGACGCTCAAACCATGCGTGTTGTCCAAGCGCCTCTAAACCGGTTACTGTCCTAACCGATTTTCCATCCGTCTAATCCGTCCAGGTCGGATCGTGCGGAAGCCATCTACCGCACACACAATCGGTCTTCACCGAAACTCTCAACAAGCTGTTCTCATCTTTTTAGGCCGAATAGATCACAAGCGCCTCTAGCGGTATCCACACGAACATTCGTATAATGGGAAGAAGAACAATATATATGCTAGTAGCTTGTTCTTCTCTTGCACAAGAAAACTCTTTTTCTTCTTATTTTGTCTCACAAAAGATGTATAATTCTCTCATATAATTGTACCCTTTCATTTTTGTCATATAAAAGGAAAGCACCATTTAGTAATTTTGTCACACAAATGAGAAAGGATATTTTCTCTCTTTTTGTCTCACAAAAGAGAATGAGAAATAATGAGAGAGAGAATAATGTAGTCTAATGAATTTGGAGCCCTCTATGTCCTTATATAGAGTGAAGAGTCATGTCTCTTCACATCTTATCACATAAGATGACAATATCTTTTGTGTCATTCTTATGCAACTCATCATATAAGTCGCTAGGATTTTCTGCGCCCGTTTTAATTTGTTCTTTGTGTGTGACCCTGTAGGTTCACTTAATGTTGCCAATAGACTTGACAGTCTATAAATCATGAGCGAACTCTAGCAAGCCATCATGACTACCCAATTTAAGTGAATATCAGTGATCTGATTTATCTAATCAACAATCACGTTTTTAGTCCCTTTCTCACGCGATATCTATATCGATCATAAGGCATGTAATACATCATCCTTATATAAATCGATTAATATTTCTTGATCCCAAATTAAATTGAACAAGAACAAATAACATTAATAACTCTTATTAATTCATTTGAGTATGGCCATACATTTTTTCAGTTCAATTCATCAAGAGGCCTAAAGATATCTCTCTCATTTATGAGAGGAACAAATCCCGTCTTGATTGCACTCATCCCTCTACATGATTCATTATACACCTAATCATAACTGTTATGACTACCCGGTTAAAGGAAGTGTTAGATTATATTAAAGTATAAAATTACTCATGTGGGTAACCGAGACAATCTCAGGTCAAAGGACCATAAATATTTTATTTTATAAGAATCACTAATGACGTAAAACATGTAGCGTTCTTATGGCGGGTCAGTCCAGTATATGGTCTCTAACATATACCTATGTTAATGACTTGATAACTATTTATCCATGATCAGTAAAACATGATCATCAGTCAACTAATATACTACGTCGTTAACGTCTCCCAGGTGTTGGGCTTGGTATTCTTGTTGGCTTTCGTGCTCCGGCGATTGTGGGGGACTCGGCGGAGGGTAGAATTGCTCCAGGGATTGGTCCTCTATTAACTTAAGATGACATATTGCCCATTGATTCCCCACCTTAGTTATCAACTGATGGGGAATCAGATTCGTGGCCAAATTCTCTAACAAAGATATGGAAAGTTTATTTGTCTCTCGTGTGAAGTTCCTCCATGTCTATGGTTTCTAACTCCCCAAAGTCAGTAACCATCATCTTTATCTTTTGCTCACTCGAGAAGCTGATTGGGAGCCCCTGAATTCGTATTTCGGCAATGATTTGAGGATCGTACAGGCGGGATTCAATGCTTTGGTTCCAGGCTGTGATAGTAATGCCGGATTCTCGAAACCACACCGGGTAGTTTTCTAGTACACTTTGTTGTGTTAATGGGGGATGCGGATGATAGATAAGGGTAATGTCATTGATTTGCATACATCGAAAGAGATTGAGAGGTAAGTGGAAATGATTGGCTAGGATCTGCTCAATTTCTTCCGGCGTGTGCGGATTAGTCAAGGATATGACCACACTATTGTGGAGTTTCGTTAAGATGGCCGTGCAGCTTGTCATGGGTCTTTCCGCAAGAAGTGTGTAGGTGAGAAGTTAGAGAGAAAAGACAGCAAGCAAACAAATAAGAAGAAAGAATAAAGGTACACTGAAAGAGGATTAAGGATTATTGGATATAGGTGGATCGCCATTAGGGAACCTTGGAAGAGAAGAGGGAGAGATCGCCATTTTCCATCATTATTTAAAAGGGAATGCAAGACGAGGACTTCCCAGAACTTCCCTAAACAAGTTTTCCGCCAAATATTGGAAAATTATCTCTCGAAAACTAGATAAAACAAATTAATGAAAAATTCACCAAAAATTGAGGAAATATCTGATTCAACCTTCAGACGCAATCTGACCTGAGAATTTTTCTGAAAAAAATCCCTTAACTTTCCACATTTCTCAAACAGAGACCTCACCTCAACTTCCTATAAAAAGAACCCTTCACCCCTTTGTAAAGGGATCAATACACTCATCCATTGTACATAACGCAGTCCACAAATCCTCTCTTCATCTTCTTCTTCCTCCTCACAACCCTAATCACCATTAATGGAAGCTTGAGAGCAAAGATTTGAGCTTGAAAATCTGATCTGAGCAAAAACGGGCTGAAGGCTTTCAAAACCCAAATTCTCGATCTAGAAGGCTCGAGAAGTCAAGGGGAGATCCAGATCAACTCTAGGGACCTCTTGGAACGAAGTCGTCATCTCGGATTGGTTTGATTCTCGTTTAAACTCCTTCTTTTTCCCGATTTTTCAGATCTGAATTTTTGTGTAAAAATAATAAAATAATAGATCAAATCTTGTTTTTTATGTCATGAGTAGATGAATCTAGGATAGGGTTAGATATTTGTATGATGTGTGTTTGAAATCTTGCGTTTATTTGATTTAATTTTGCCTAATTGTGAAGTTAAGTTCAAAACACCAATTTATTGTATATTTGTCTAAATCTGTTTGGAAGAAGAGTTTTAGATCAAATTGAGACTCACAAATCTGTATTTAGGGATTTATTGATCACTCGAACACTTAGAAAAGGTTCTTCTTTGATAAATTTTGGTTTTGAATCGAATTTGAACATGAAAACTGAAAATAGAAGTTTTTAGTGGAACCTTGAATTTTGATTCATGTATTAAGTTTTTTTTTTGGAAGAAAAATACTCAAACCTTACTTCTAGATTTGTTAAGATCGTTTGTTCAGTGATTAATGATATCCATATTATAAAAATTGTCAAATTAACCCTATTTTTATCCATAAAAGTTAAGTTATGTCCTGCTACAGTAATTATTTCTGTTTTCAATCTTCTTACTTCAATTTTGAGTCCAAAACAAAGCTAAAAATTTCAATAAATATTTTTCCTTAAAAGTCAACTCAAAATTTGCCCAATTCCTGTTTATACTTTGTGAGATATTAATTTTTTAAGTTTGTTATTTTTTATGTTCTGAATTATCTGTCCAAATTTTCTGCCCAGTTTCATTCTAATTTTTAAAAATACAAAAATAAATAATAAAAATATAAAAATAGTAATATCTGAAAGTTTTTGAAGTGAAGATTCCATTTCTATAATTTAAAATAGTATTTGTTAAGACATATTGTGAGATATTGCTGTAAGATTGTGAATTTATCGTTTTTAATTCACAACTTTACAAAGATATTTTTAAGTCCCATAGTTCAATTCAATGTATAAGTGGTGTGTGAGTTTAGGGTGTCGATCCACTAGGAGGTGTGGCCTTAAATTTCAACTAATTAATCAAATATTAGATCTAGTATTTTACTTATTAAAGATTTAAGATGAATTTGTTTTTGAAATAATAAAAGGAATTAAAAGAAAGAAGTAAGATTTTTGATTTTTTTTTCAAATATTTAATTAAAGGTAGGGACTTGTATGATAATTTGATTAAGCATGTTATCATTAACTATTAAATATTTCAATTTTTTAAGATTTATAAAATAAATTCAAGTGATTCAAGCTAAAAATACCCAATTAATGATTTAATTTAGATCTAAACACAAATCAGCCAATTCGATATTCAAATACTAAATTCAACCAAAACATCAATTAATTAAACAAGCTTAACCAAGTAAATATTTAATTAATTGGTCACAAAATATTTGTAATTTATAGAGTTTAATCTAAACAACTTAGCCAAGTATTTAAATAAAATATTCAAAATAAACGTTTCATGACAACTTTAACAAATCTCCAAATCAAATCAATTAACACAAGGTTTCAAATAAACTTAAACAAATCATCACATCCCTACTAAAGATCTACTCACTCAAGTTCATAAAAACTATATTTACACAAGACTTGAACATGCTACTCATTCAAAAGAAGAAATAAGAAAAAATTAAGGAAAATAAAATCAAACCACAAAGTGAAGAGTCAAGCAAGAGCCCCTCCTTCTTGATTGATTTCGCCTCCCCTTCAACCCTTGCTCAAGCTAGATCAAGCGTCTTTCTCCTTGTTAAAATTCAACCACTTTTCCTAATCTCTAAAATTAGGGTTTTGAGTTTAGGTCATTAATGGTGGAAGAAGAAGAAGAAGAAGAAGAAGAATATTGATGGTGTAAAAGTGGTTGTGGTGGATGTGTGAAAAATGGATGATTAATGGATGGATTAGAGAGAGAAAGAGGGTGTATTTTTATAGAGAGATTTGACCTAGAAAAGATTTGGAAATAGGGTTGTTGGATTAAAAATTGAGCTTGATCCGTTTTTGGTTTTTGGTAGTAATTTGGGAGATGTATAACACTCTTTTTCCTTCTTTTCTATTCAAATTCTGCTTGGATATATTCTTGGGAGTTTCTTAACATTTTTTCTCTTAAGTACTGGAAATGACACGTGGCTCCCCTGGATTGGCCCATGCTAAATTCTTCATTCTATTCCAATCAACTAGAATGATCCACGTGTCAGATTCTTCAGATTTTAATTCTAAACGCGTTGCCATGTGTCAACACAACATTGGACAGAAGAACTACCTCGTACTGACGAGTCTCATTTTCTGTCAGAGATGGACACGCGTCAGCTCTCCATTGAGGAGCATAAATCTTCTCGTACTGAGCCTTGTATGTGGCTGCAGAAAAAGCGTAACACTCCTCTCCATTTCACAGCACCGCACGGTCCAATTAGCCTTGGAAATAAGCATAATCCAGGCAATGGAGGTGTTCGTTCGAAAAGGAAACGCAGAAGAAATATCATCGACTTAATCGAACATGTTTTCTGAGAGAGAGAAAGCCACGTGTCGATTTCTGGTTAGTCGGATCGTTTTATCGTACTGACCATCGTCAGTATCTGCATAAAGCACGTAAAGCTCCCCTCCGTTTAATATCACTGGATGGACCAATGCTCGCCTAATCACGTGTTACTGAAGGAACGGAGATGTCCAGTCGTCCGTGCAAAGAAGAGAAGGGTTGCTGTCATCTGAAGAAAACACGTTTTCTCATTCGCATTTGGACATGTGGCGAGCGATGATTGGTCCGTGTTGGAATCTCGTACTGAGCCTTGTACGGGTTTGTCAGCGATGCTCCCCAGTCAAATTATGCCACGTGTCTCCTTTAATCAGATTCTTAACCATTCAAACCACGTGTCACTTCCTGGTTTGCCCAAAAAATAATCCTCGTACTCCTTGATTTCAGCGCTGAATGATTTCTGAAGGGAATTATGGGACACGTGTCTCATCGTTATTGGTCCTGAGAAGGGTTGACTGATCAAAGGTTGACTTTGACTACGGTTGACCAGATTTTTAATCGCGATTTTTGGGAGTTCTATAAGGTCTTTTTTCACGAGGTTTGTACTGTTGGATTCGTCTCGTCAAGCTCTTCGATTTGGTATCTAGTTTGCCCCCTTTTGAGAGAGTTGACTTTTGATCAACTGGGCAATTTCTCGGGTTTGGCTTTTTGTCTTTTTGTGAATTTTGTAGGTTTTGGCATGGATGGTTGGCGGGTGAGGGTTATAAGAGAATTGGAGAGGCGCGTGTAGGGTTTTTCCCTTTCTTAGTCTTTTTACCTGAAAAATCACACAAAAGTGTATTAAGGGTTTCAAAATTAATTTTTATTAATTTTAAGCACTTGTCCAATATTTTATGTGATTTAAGGGTGAATTTTATATGATAAAAATCCTAAAAATATGTATAAAAATATACATTACAATTGCACCATTTTCTACTACTGGTCTGTCTTCTGAAATTTCTGAGATGATGTCTGTATTTTAATTATTTCTCCCAATCTGTTTAGCATAATCTTATCAAAACTTTACAAAAGTTTCTTAAGTATGTGATTGAATTACAATACAAATTTGGTGATTTTTGAAGCTGTGGTGATTTTTATACGAATTTGTGAAGTTTTCTGGTGCTGAAAACTTCAATTAGGGTTTAAATTTTGGAATTTTGCAAATAATACCTTATAAACTTGAGAATTGATTATGAACCTGTTTTACTTAAGGCCAGTCTCCCTGTGGATCAACCCCTATCTCAATACCACGTATACACTATTTGGTTTGATTAGAGAAATTATAAATTATTTTGTTAATACGTGATTACATCTACGACACGTTTTCACGCTCGTTACATATATGTGCTAGCACAATTTGATATAAGAATTTGAAAGGGGTAAACACGAAATTTTTTACTTTCTTAGCTTCTGTTAACAATGGGAATTAAGGACAAGATTAATGCACAATTTTAGAAGGAAAGTTAATCGGGGTAAAACCAGTATTTTAAATATCGGACGTCAGACAACGTCAGAAACTTTACCGATAAGTTATATGGTGACTAATCGCAGACTTATCGGAAGCGCGTCGGTCAACGTCGGATTTGACTTTCAGACATGTTTTCCCCAAATATTATACTACAAATTATCAATACTATTTTTTAAATTTAAAATCCAACAATAAAAACATAAACATAAAAATATTAATATTAATTTAAATAATTCAATTAAATTAGAAATACCATAATTTAAAGTTCAAATAACCTACAACAAAATCGAAATTAACATTTGACACACCAAAATAAATGAGTAAATGAAATAAATTAATAAATTAAATGAAAATAAAAATTTATATTGGGCTGAGCCGTGAATAATAAAAATGGGCCAAGGGAATATAATATTTTTATCATGTCGGTCCAAAGTCTGGTCAAACGTCGGTCAAATATCGGCCAAAATCGGTCAAAGTGGGGTTAACCGACTTTTACAATCGACATGAGCTAATCAGGACGGTGAGAGAGCGACATGCGATTAATCGGCGACTTATCGGTAACATATCGTGACATTTAAAACACTGGGTAAAATTGTGTAAACGTAAATGTCTCTAGATGTAGCAAAAATTGCTCTATTGTTTTCATGTAATTCAACAATAAATGGTTTTATAGAATATGTTATTTGATATTAACATATTTTTAAAAATTGGGTTTTATTCGTGACGAGAACCCAATTTAACTCAGGAAAATGTTATCCTTTCTCAAGGTTGCACTACGAGCCTCTGTTGGCCATGCATGATTGGAATTTGCATATTTATTGTCATTATTTTACTATCTAAGGAAATGGTATTTGTTAGTAGTCTTAATTCTCACTTTTTAGCAATAAAAAAAATAGTTCTCCTTTTTGTTGGCTTTTAGGTTTATTTTAGCAAAGGAAGATTTATATTTTGTTAATTACCTTCTGTTGTGGCAGGAAAGCATGGACTGTGTTTTGTTGAGTGTTAGTGTTAATCTTTGTTTTGATTATTTTATGGCATCTCTTTTCTATTTTGCATTTGACTATTTGACTTTTTTCTACTTCGATAATTTATCTGTGATAAGCTACATCTCTAATTAGCATCAGTAATTTATGTAGCACTTGAGTATATTATACATTGTTGCACTTGGTTTCTATTTCAATATTTATATTTTGTTGCACTTGAATATATAATTGAATATCTCATTGACTGGTTGTTTATCAACTTTCTCCCTTATCAATGTGATTTGTTTTTTTTTATTCTTTTTTAGCTCAAAACATTACTACTAATTGTATGCAAAATCACCTTTATATTTCGTATGAAACTTTACTGAGATCAAGACCCACGTTTGGCTACTGCACCAATCCATTGATTGGTTCCCTGCATGTTTTACCTCTAATGTTATTTCTTTTTAGGCATTAATTTTTTATCTTAACTTATTACATAATGTCAGCTTCATTAGAGGCTCTGTTTAGCAACATCATAATTACTCATGAATCTAGACAAAATTAATACTATGACTTGGAACATAAGGGGGGTCGGCAACCCAAATATTTTTAAAAATACAATTAAGCCATGTAATATCAAACAATATAAAACAATATTACACGAATATGTTATTTGACCTGGCCTAAATATCATTAGCTTAGGAATTAGGTTCTTTCCAATTTTCCAAAGATAATGTTTCACTAATAATTTTTCTCATTAATTCCTATATAAATAGATGTGAGAAATGAGTATAGGAGCTAATACTGAGAAGTGAATGAGAAGTTTTAGTTTGGGATAGTACCAAAATTAGAATCCAAAACTTTATTCGGAAGTTGTTGGTGCTTGCCACATCTTATATGTATTTTTAGTTTTAACTAGTACAACTCTCACTCCGCTCGGAATGTACTCAATACAATTTATTTAAATATTATATTTTATATTTTTATTTTGTATGATTAAATAAATATAATTAAGAATAATTCTCTATATTATTATAGATTATTAAAATATAAAAAAAATGACAAATTTCTAAAAATCAATAAAGACAAAAATGAAAGTGTTCATAATTTGAAGCTCAACAAAATGTAAATTTCATGAAAGAAATCTCTAATTATAATACATTCTATTGTGATAACTATATAATGATATTATGATAATAGCGATTATACTAAAAATCTTATTGTGACGTTATTATCTAAATCATTGTTCTTTTATGGTAAATTCATTCACTTTTATCTGTAGATACACTATTAAAGGTGATGCAATAATCAAAATATCATTTCACATTTAGTCACACAAAATAAAAACGTATTAGCATACCTAAAATTTATATCTTTCTCAACATTTATTTATTATCTAATCTCATATAAAGAAACTAATGCCCTATATATAAGTCATTATAGAAATGACGACCGTTGTATTCATGATTGTGTTTCTCATGATTCATATATATTTCTATATAATTTGATCAATGATAAATCTAACTCATGGTAAAGTTTTTTTTTATCTTCAAGTTTGATACCTCATAAAATAATTCTTACAAACTTACTTGCAAAATTTCATAAACTTTTATATATAATTGTAAAACTCATATAATATATATATATATATATATATATATACACACACACACACACACACACTCATTTTCTTAAGATATATACTTATTGTATAAACCTATCTTTTTTTAAATATATATACGGTGCAAGTTATGGTGATCACTATCAAAAATGATTATTTAGTTGGTAGATTAATTGGGTCTATTACGTTTTATGAGTGTTTTAAGTGTGGTTCTTTATCCTATCCCATTAAATAAATATTCCTTAACTTTTCATTGTTTTTGATTCAACGGCATGTGTTTTGATCATTAGAAAAGACCCTAAAAGTTCATCGAACAACAATATTGCCATTTAATTTTAATAGGAGCAAAATTAGCAAAATATTGAGTAGCATCCATTGTAATAAAGTTAAAAGATAAGGGCATTTATTAAACATAAAAAGAGCAAAATATAATGAACTCATTATTATATGTTTAATTGTGCAATGGGTATTATATTTGCTTCGAGGTAATTTGCTTTATATGTGTGAGTATGAGGTATTCCACAGAAGATCATATACAGTGTCAGATTGAGGAAAAAAATTCGTATCGCTGTATTCTTTAAGAATTACTTTTTCTTACAAAGAATAACCTTTGTGAATAAACATCACATATGCTCTCTTTGCCATTGAGTTTTTCAAGCTTTTTTGTACAATAAAGACTAAAAAATATAATCTAATATTTCCTATTTTTGTAGGGTTATATACGAAAATTTGTAAAGAAAACTTGCGAGGATTGATATTGTGGGCTGATGGGCCCATTGTACACGTGTCAGTTTCTCACTTAAACTGTACCCATCCAACTTTAAATATAAGTAGAATAAATGATATTTTAATATTTTGTAGGGAGTACATATAACAATTAATTATTTTGTAGATATGGGGACCTAAAAGATATTTCAATATTTTGAAGAGGCAAAATAAAATATGTTAATAATACATCAGAGTTTTGGGACGTATAGTATATATGATATTAGGAAAAATATTTTTAAGTTTTTTTTTATTTTTTTTAAGAAATAAAAAATAAATTTTCAGTAAAAAAATTGTTACAAAATTCATGAAATAAATTTTCTGAATTTTTTTTTAAAAAAATCTTAAAGAATGAATATTTTCCTTAAAAAATATATTTTCAAGTTATTAAAATAATACCTAACAATTTTTTTTGTAATTTTAGGACTAATGCAGGGGCGTTTTGCAATTTCTAATAATGCAGGGGTGTTTTGCAATTTCTAATTAATGCAGAGGCTAGTTGGCAATTTATGCATAATAGAGGGGCATTTTTGCAAAGTCGGACCAGGTTTATACATACTAATGAAATTTCTCTTTATACTGGTTTGACCTCGTATTTGAAATTTAGTCCCACCTGACTTTTTCTACCTAGTATTAATGTGTTTATATACCTTGTTTACCCTTGGAATGCTAAGCAATTGAATATCATTTGTTGGGCCTAGTGTAAGGCCGGGCCTTGTGTGTGGTGGTAAGAATGGCCCTGCTTATTTTGAAAGAATGGAATCGAACTCGGGTGGGTTGAATTCGTGCCCATGTGCAAGACCAGTGGACCAAACATATTTTGCTTATATGAATTATCAAACATGATATTTAAACTCTACAAAAAGGACACGTGGCAGCTCAGAATTCAACCTGAATTTTCTTGTATATATGATAAAAAAAAAATTTGGTGCAACAGTAACTGGCTTAGGGTTTAGGGTCAAACTAGTGTGGTAGGGTTTAGGGTCAAACTAGTGTTGGTACATTGAATATTAAACAACTTTTGGTCCAAGCTTTACTCTATAAATAAGTTAAACACAGTGAGAGAGAAAAAGATAAGAGAGAGAGAGAGATTTAATTTTTGTTTGAGTTTGTAGAGGAATAAATGTAATTACGCTTCTTTTTAATAACATTTGAGGAAATGAGGATAATATAGCAAATCAAATTTCGGAAATGAGGATAGCATACCTAATCAAATTGAGAAAATGAGGATAATATAGCTACTTAAATTGAGAAAATGAGGATAATATAGCTATCAAATTTGCTAGTACCAAAATTAGAATCCGAAACAAATTAGTGTTAGTACATTCGCACTTCACATTATAAACAACTATTTTGTCATGATTTCTATATAAATTAGTTGTATTAGAATGATGAAAACATCGTGAGAGAGAAATACAGATATAAGAGAGAGAGAGAGAGAGAGAGAGAGAGAGAGATGACGAAAGCCATCAAGAGAGACGACGACAACTCAGTGAGGGTGTTCTGGAACCAATGGTGGTCCGTCCTCCTCACTGTTTTCGTTGTAACCGTAGTCCTGCTTATATTATTCATTGCCGTCGAGTGCTTCCGCCGATGCCGTCAAGAGAGGCGGAATAGACGGGTTCATCCCGTCAATGACGGCAATTGAAATATGGTACACTATATCTATTGAATTATTTGATTTTTCAGGTTTAAGTTAGTTTTTTTCACTTTTTTATTTCATTATTCAGGTGATCTCTGATTTTTCAGGTTTTCATATGATTTTTTTATTCCAATTTGATATTTCTGGTTTTAGCTATTTAACAGCACATTGTTCAGAATTGAAGATTTCAGTCTTCCTTTTTGTGAAATTAGATTTATTAATTTTTACAGATTTATGCAAATCAGGTATGAATATTTGTCTGAATCCAATCCCGATCAGATTTTTTGGGTACGAAAACCAAATCGTCCTTCTCTTTCTTTTTTTCGAAATTTGGTATTTGTTTTTTCAATTAACAAATTTATTTGCTTTTTGCCAAATTACTTCTGACTGTTGAAAAACTATTGGAAATTATCTCATATTTCTTCTCTAGATAATTTTTTTTTTTGAGGGAATTTGGAGGGGCTAAAATCCCCCTTCCAAATAGATTTATATATATATGATCTTAAATTACAATTTTCCTTTTCTCTTTTTTTACATATGAAAAATATAAAAGAAAATGAATAAAAGAAAAAACCCTTAGGCTTTCTAAATCCTAAAATCCCGGCCCAGCCCGAAACATAATTAATACAGAAATAAAAGCCCAGTTTCTAAAGCCGGGATTTTTAATTATCTCATATTTCTTCTGTAGATAATTAACATTTTTTTCTATTTATGATTACTGGTATGAAAATTTTAATTTGTCATATAGAAGGAAACAAAATATTCATTTCTGATGTCATTTATTAATATGATTTTTAAATTTGCAGATATGTTCCTCATGTATGCTGAATTTGCTAGCTGTGATAAATATGGAAGAGGAAAATTTACAATTTTTGTTTTATTTTTATGTAATATTTGGAATTATATAAGTTTTCATACAATTGGGCAGAAATTCCATTTATCTATCCATCTGACGAAAAAATGTTCATTTTATTTACCACTCAACAATGTATGTCTATTTCATTTTCTAATTTTCTAATTTAAAAAAAAAAAAAAAAAAAAAAAAAAAAAAAAAAAAAACTGGAGATTCTAGGAAAAAATATTCTGAGAAAGAAAATCTAATGATTTTTGAAAAAGCGCAAATATTGAAAGATCTAAAATATCCCCAAATATGAAGAATATATGATAAATCTGGAGATCTAAATAAAAAGGATCTTCAAGTATCAAACAAACACACGAAAAATGGGTAAAATTAAAAAAAAATGAAAAATGATTTTTGAAATAACTATATTTGTTCTATTTGGTGTGGAGATTGTTCTCAAAAATGAGTTTTCATTATGGCTGTGTTTGCAAGATAAATTGGAGTTAATTTTTTGAGGGGTTAAGGAGTTGTTCCTTTTTATCTCCAATTTTTAGAGTGATGTTTGGTAAAGGGGTATTGAATAAAAATTGAGATAGTATTGAATATAAAAAGAGAATTCCCCCCCCCCCCCCCCCCCCCCCCAAATTATAGCATCCAAGGGAGGGGTTTTAAGAGGCCACGTCACCCCATTTCCGTGACCGTTGGATGGGGTGATGTGGTTTGATATGGACCGTTCGATCGTTTAGAGTTTCTGATATTTTATGGCGGTTTCTGTGTAGTTTCTGTGTAGTTAGATGGTGTCAGAATATGATTGGTCGAAATTCGGTGTTCTGCGTTCTATCCTGATTTAGTGTGAAATGTCAAATCAAATATAATTAATTATTTTGAAAAATAAACTGTGTAACTTATGTGTTGTGAGTTATAATATTAATAACCGCCGAATACTCGCTACACATAATTCATTCCTAAATAATAATAATTTTTTTTTTAAAATAATGATTTATCAAAAAAAAAAAAAGGGCCCACATGTCACTCTCTTTCTCTCTCTCCCTCAAATAAAAAAAATAATGATTTCCAAAATAAAAATATAATTAATTATTTTGAAAACTAAACTGTGTAACTTATGTGTTGTGAGTTATAATATCAATAACCACCGAACACTCGCTACACATAATTCATTCCTAAATAATAATAATTTTTTTTTTAAAAATAATGATTTATCAAAAAAAAAAAAATGGGCCCACATGTCACTCTCTTTCTCTCTCTCCCTCAAATAAAAAAAAATTATGATTTCCAAAATAAAAAAAGGTGGGGCCCTCTTTCTCTCTCTCTCAAATAATTAAAAAAATAAATAAATAATTCATTTTCCAAAAAAAAAATGTGGGTTCCATGTGTCTTTCTCTCTCAGGTAATTTTTTCCCAACGTTTTATTTCAAAATATGATTTTTTTAGTAGCTCATTTTTTTGTGAAAACATGAAAAATAGAACAAGGATGACGATATCTTTCATTCAGGATCTCAATTATTATACTTTCGGACGCACCATTATGTTTTCTCATAATGACTTTCAATATCTCCTGTCTTCAATCAACTTGATTGAATATCACAATGTCAAATGACATTATGACTCATTCCTAAATAAATTAAAAAAATAACAATTTATCAAAAAAAATGCGGGTCTCGTGTGTCACTCCTTTTATCTCTCCCTCAAGTAATTAAAAAAAATAGATTAATAATTTTCAAAAAACAAATGTGGGCCCTCTCTTTCTCTCTCCCTAAATAATTAAAAAAAAAGAAAATAAATAAATCATTTCTCAAAAAAAAAAAAAATGTGGGCTCCATGTGTGTGACTCTTTCTAAAGTAATTTTTTTCTAACGTTTTCTTTCAAAATATGATTTTTCAATAGCTCAATTAAAAAAAAAATGAAAAATATAACAAGGATGATGAAATCTTTCATTCAAGACCCCAATTGTTATACTTTCGAACGCACCATTATGTTTTCTCATAATGACTATTAAAAATAATTTATATAGATTTTTTATGATTATTAATTCATAAGATAAATTTAATATATTAATTATTAGACAATAAAAATGATAAAAACCGCAGCGGAGCGCGGAAATTCTCCTAGTATATACAAATGATCAGAATATCCTAATGAGACGATGCATAAAAGGTGTTTGTATTTGCATAAATAGCTTTGCTTTATTAGAAATTCTTTAATTAACCTTAAGTTGCATAAGTTTATGCATTATTATTATTATTAAAAGTTGCAAAAAAATTTGCATTTGTAAAATACTTTTTTCTAATCCCTCTTATCTTTTTTTTGTTCAATATTGAGAAATTGGATAATATAGATTTGTTGCATTTTTTGCTCCCAAATTCCATGCCTCTTTCAAGCATTTCATAAAAAAGTAGAGATTGACATAGTCTCTCCCATTCAAGACTTGAATCATGGTGGCACGAGTGTCCCAACAACAACACAAATGAACTAGAGATTGAGATAACAATAATAGAAGAGTTTGCTTCTATTCTTGCATAAAAGCTTTTCCATAATCTCAACAATAACAAAATAAATCCTTGCTTTTCTAATTTTCAATTTTTTCTCTAATCTCTTATCAGTCTAAAGATCCTCATTCGCCACTGTTTTTGCTCTAATCTTTTTTTCTCCACTTTCTTAACTTTTTTTAGTAATCAATCTTTTCCATTTTAAGCATACACCGACAATAGATTTCGGTACCATTAGACACTTTTGAGCATAATCCTCAAAATAATTAGAAACACACAATTCATCAAAAAAATAACTTAAATTGCAATTGTCTACTAAATTTAACCAAAACTAATTCAATTGAGCCTAATTTTAAAACAAAAATTTGCAATGTACAAACAAGATTGTACATTAGCTTTTTCCAAAATATTTGAAAATCATTAGCTCAAACAAACCTTGTACAAAACTAATCCTTTATGTTTTTTCGAAAGATACAGATATGCAAAGAAGAAGATTGCTGTAAAAATCTCTATTAAACCAGTGATGTAAACCTAAAATAAAGGATTATTACTAATTAGAAACAATTATGAAATATTATAGATAAAAAGAAAGAATATAATCCGAATGATAACTCATCAAATTATCGTTTTTGTGTGCATTATTTTACCATTTTTAATGTATAATTTATCAAAATATCATTTGTCAATACTTTTTTGTATGTTAACAACGGTTATAATACAGGAAAATGGTATATTAAGAAGAAAAAAGATTAATATGGCGGTTAATTATGCAATCCTAATAATTTTTTCGAACGAAAATAATAATAATAAAATAAATGAGATAAAAATACAAGTACCTAAATAGATATGAAAATTTAAGCTTTATACTCATGTACATGCATCCATTTTGTAGACGACCATTTATTTCCTCTTATTACAGGGCATCCACCTGCAAAATCATATTCAATTTTCGAACTAATTAATCATTTAATTTGATCTGTAATATCATTTCATAAAACTGAAAAAAGAAGAAAGGAAGAATGCACAAACATTCAAAAATAGAAAAGGGTAATTAATTACTATTATGATGCAATTGGTACCAGTACAAGTGAAATATAACTAATATTGCAAGCTCAATTAAGTTTTAAATTCTCAAGCTAAATCAAGATCCAATTCATTCAAATTCTCAATTTGTCCTAATTTGATTTTCAAAATTTATTAATTCACACCAAACTAAATCAAACTATGCAAACGCTGAATTCTTGATTCAGAACCCTAATTTAAATACCAATCTTCAAATTCTTTGGTCCGCAGCCTAATTGGTTCAAAACTATAAATCTCATTAACAATAAATACTAAAAACATGCTCTATAATCATAAAAAAAATAAGGTACAAAATTTGCAAAAAAAGTCCCTGTACTATGCTGAAATATGCAAAAAAAACGCCTGCATTGATTTGTAACAGGAGTATTTTTTTTGCAATTTCAGCAATAATATAAGGTCTTTTTTTTTTGCAATTTCCAACAATACAAGGCCTTTTTTGGAATTTCCCGGAAACATAGGGGCTTTCCTGCAAATTTCCCAAAAATAAAATAATTTTTTTAAAGGACCGTGTAAGCTGAGTGGATCGAGAGTGGCATCAGGTTATATGATGTAAACTGACGTGACTCTCGATCCGTTAAGCCTGCACGGTACGTTTCTTGTTTCTGTTTTTATTTTATTTTTGGGGAATTTGCAGAAAAGCCCCACTGTTTTGGGGAATTGCAAAAACGCGCCTGCATTATTGCTGAAATTGCAAAAAAAAGACCTTAAAAATATAAAAATACTCTCCAATCATAAAAAAAATATAATAATAATAATAATAATAATAATAATAATAATAATAATAATAGATTAAAAAACTTAACTAATGAACAGTGTAGCATTTTTTTTGTAAATTCAGCAATAATGTAGGGCCTTTTGCAATTTCCAATAATATAGGACTTCTTATTGCAAGTTCAACAATAATGCAGGGGCTTTTTGCAATTTCCCCAAGATACAGGGGCTTTTCGGCAAATTTCCCCAAAATAAATTACTTTTTAAAAAAATTAACGGACCGTGTAGGCTTAGTGGATTGAGAGTGGCGTCAGGTTTCATGCTGTAAAAGAGCAGAGCGTCGCCATCTTTGGGTCTCACTCCCAATCCCTTTTTTCCACATTCTGACAGCTCAGCGAACTGCTGTTTATTTTGGCGATGCTCTACTTTTCTACAGCATGAAATCTGATGCGACTCTTGATTCGTTAAGCCTACACGGTTCGTTTGTTGTTTCTGTTTTATTTTATTTTTGGGAAATTTGCAGAAAAGCCCCTGCGCTTTAGAGAATTTGCAAAAACGCCCCTGTGTTTTGGGGAAATTTAAAAAAAAAGACCTTGAAAATATAAAAATGCTCTCCAATCATAAAAAAATATAAAATATAAAAATAATAATAAATTAAAAAACTTAAATAACGAACTGTGTAGGAGTTTTTTTTTTGTAATTTCATCATATTGCAGGGGCTTTTTTGCAATTTCCCCAAACACAAGGGCCATTCTCAAAATTCCCCTCAAAAAAAAAAAAAAAAATTAACGGACCATGCAGGCTTAGTGGATCGAGCGTCGCGTCAGGTTTCATGCTGTAGAAAAGCAGAGCGTCACCGGCTTTGGGTCTCACTCCCAGTCCATTTTTGCCGCATTCTGACAGATCGTCGTGCCAGCTCAGCGAGCTGCTGTTTATTTTTGCATTTGGGAATATCGTCTCGCCTCCTTCTTCCACGTCGGACCTAAATGTTGAAAAATAAGGGGAAATTGAGGGTGGATTTGGGTTTTGATTGATGAACCGAGGGTGAATTTGGAAAAATTGGTTAAAGTGAGGATTGATTGGATAAGTTGAGTTAAATTGAGTGAGAATTAAGATTAGTACAAACAAAATGAAGTGCCAATATATCATTTTGTGAACCAACCAATTTCTATTAAAAACCTAATAAATTGATCGTAATACAAAAAAAAAATTTAATGCAGAAACAATCAAAATTTCTTGTGGGTCCTGAAAAGATTAGCATATTTCAATCAAATAATAACTAACAAGAAGATAATGTTTACATAATATTATTTGCATACTATAAAAAATTAACTTTTAAATTAGTGAGAGAAAAATACATACAGATACATGAGAACAGTGGCCATTCTTTGACCTCCATTTTTCGTATTAAAGTCGTCCAAAAAATAATCAAAATGTGGCTCGTATTTCTGCCCAACTTCATAATGCAAAATTTGAAGCCCCTCCCCATGTTCTATACAAAAAATAAATAAATAAATAAAATGAGTTAACTATAATTAAGATTTTTTGTAGGCACAATCTCAAAATGCATGCTTCAAAATTTTCAAAATATCAAGTCGTAAAGTGGGAAAGATACAGTAATTTCAATATTTATTTTATACTTGAGTTTGTAGGGGTATAAATGATAATTTTGATGTTTTAATAGGGCATATATGTAATTACGCATCTTTTAAAATACATACCAACAGGTATGAACGTGTAGTCAGCGATTCTTTGTTCAATTGTTCTAATAACTTTGTCTCTCCCCCTTTGAAGAAATGTGCCTGAGCTAGTTCTAACCCTAAAAAAACAAAAAAATTAATTTCAAAATAAAATCAAACCTTAAATATTTCAAAATATTCGAATTTACCCCTGTAAAGATAGAAATATCATATATGCCCTTGCGAAACATGAACATATTTTCTTTCCGACAAATTGAATGAGAGAGAAAAAAAGGGGGTATTTTTGGAATTCCTTTCATTTTGAGGAAATAAGGAATAAAATTATGAGATTATTAATATTATAATATTAAAATATTTAATTGGGTACCTGCTGTCTTTGCTTTGGCCAGTAGTGCTATCAACCACTGTTGATTTAACCATATTAGGCTTTGCAAGCTCAATTAGATACTCACATTCCTTCTTTGACTGTTGTAATTATACAAAAACCATCTTTAATCAGTTAATTATTAATTAATTAATTAACAGATTAACAGGTATGATTAAATTAGATGCTAAAAGGAAAATAAAATATTAGAATATAGAACGAAACTCTGATCATTTTGGAATTTGATTGAATCATGCAAGCACTAGTGTACAGGATTTAAGTATTCATTGAATTTTTTTTTTTTTTTTTGTTTAATTTTGGATTATTTCATGTTTTATGTGCATATCTAGTCTAATCATGAGCTTAATTTGAACAATTAAAGCTTAAATGAAGTTAATTGCACCAATTAGTGACAACTATTTACCAGTTCAATGGACATAACCAAAACAGTACAGAAGCACAATAGAAAGTGCAATGTACTGTACGGTATACGTAAGGATTAAATGCAAGTATATTTTTTTTGCCAGATCAAATAACAGGCATTTTAATCCAAATTGTAATTTTCCATTTAAAACTCCCAATTAACCTAGTAATTCACTAGCATTTAATAATAAATCAAAGAAACTAACCAAGAAATTGTGATAGACAAATGCTCTTGGTTCCCACGAAATCACCTCAGTCCACTGCGCTCCCCTCTCCCCCAATCCTTCCCCACTACACAAAAAAAAAACACCCAAATCAGTCAAATCAATCACAAATCAATCAAATCCAACCCAAATCAATCAAACCTCACCTCTTCTGAGCAGCAGATCTCCCGTGTCGATGCCTGTGATGCCCATGAGTCTCCTCCTGATTCTCCTCAGAATTCAAGGGGCTGCTGATCGGGAGGGAAAATACGCCTAATGCGAGCAGAATCAAGAGAAAGCAAAGATCAGGATGATATGAACCAATTATTTTCTTGAGATAAAACTAATTCTGTGCAGGTTAATTATCAAAACACTGTTATTTAGACGAATCAAATAATACAACAGTATATTAAGCCAAATTAAATGAACAAATCGGGAGGGAGAATATGCCTAGAGCGAGCAGAATCAAGAGGAAAGCGGAGATTAAAACGAAGATTGTGAGAGCAATTGCGTAAGGAGACGATCGGTTTTTGGGTAATGCTTTCGGCGGGCGGATCCCCCGCATCAACGGACGCGATGACATTGTTGTAGATCGAGCGAGAGAATTGAAGAAGTGATTGTTATTGTTACTGTTGTTTTTTTTATTGGGGGGCTAATTATTGAATGTTTTTATAGGGGGTTAATAATTATAGTTAAATGAAAAGAAACGGTCGTTTACAGCGGCGGGAGGGAGCACCAGGTTTTTTCAGGGAAGGAAAAACCAGTAATGGAATTTTAAGTAAGAGAGAGGAGGTACTTATTGTATTATTGTATTGTTTGATTGGTCTAATTTAAAGTAGAACAAGTGTAAATATAATAATGGAACTATTACAAGAAAATGTTAGTTCATATCAGCATGGCCAAAATTATTTAATAATTTTACATGAACATAATATTGTTTGATTGGTCTAAATTAAATTAGAACAAGTGTAAATAATAATGGAACGATTACAAGAAAATATTAGTTCATATTAGCGTGGCCAAAATTATTTAATAATTTTACATGAACATAATTGGGTAAATTTCATTCCAGGTCACTCAACTTTTAAAAATGACCAAATAGGTCACTCAACTTTCAATTGTTCCCTATAGGTCACTCAACTTTCAAAAATGACCAAATAAGTCACTCAACTTTCAATTATCCCATATAGGTCACTCAACTTCAAAAAAATGTTCAAATAGGTCATTCAACTTTCAAAAATTATCAAATAGGTCACTCATATCGGATGACTTATTTGTATTTTTCAACTAATTGGGTGACCTATTTTGGTTATTTTTGAAAGTTGAGTGACCTATAGTGGACAATTAAAAGTTCAGTGACTTATTTGATATTTTTTTTAAAGTTGAGTGACTTGTAGGGGACAATTGAAAGTTGAGTGACTTATTTGATTATTTTTTGAAAGTTGAGTGACCTACGGTGAAATTTACCCAACATAATTTCTCTCAGATAAATCACTGGTGCTAGTCATTTTCTTTCTTCAAAGAAAAGAAAACAGCACCTTTGCTTGGTTTGGGGTCAATCAAGAGGAGGGAATGAGGTAGGCGAAAGAAGGGTAAAATAATTATCTTTTCTTACTTGGTTTGAGTGAGGGGGAAGTGAGGCCGTGAGGGTAAATGGAGACAAAACCTCAACGAAAATCAATGTAATCTTTCTATTTATTATGCTGGATCAAATTCTAAGTCACCTGTTGAGTCACTAAATTTATAAAAATTTCTTCCATTAATTCATAAATGAAGACATCCATTATACTAAATCACATGTGCTAACAAATGGAGATGATGTTTGTTAGATTAAATGAAGATGATTGCTAAATTAAATGGAGATGGTAAACTTTTGATTTATACGGTGAGCCACGTAGGATTTTGTAAATTTGTAAAAAGATCCCTACATTATGTTGAAATAATAAAACTCTTATGTTATTAGAAATTGAAAAATAATCTTTTCTTAAATATTTTCAGAAAATTTAGAAAAATAACCTTATATTATCCTGATATTACAAAGAGATCCCTACAATGTTGAAAATTACAAAAAATCTTTATAAAGCATAAATTAAAAAAAGCCCCTGCATTATTGTAAATTACAAAAAGTTAAAATATTTATGAAAATTTACAAATAAAACTATCTCGAAATTGATATCCTTGCATTATTTGAAATTGCAAAAAAAAACCCTATATTATTGCCAAAATTACTCTAATAATTTCAAAAAAAGTTAACTAATTTTTCTCTACCTTGAATTAAATTCTTAAAAAATCTTGAGTTTAATTAAAAATGCTTAAAATTAAAAAAAAAATTAAGTTAAATTATTCTATCTCTCACTTGAAAAAAAATCTTAAATTTCTTTTAGTTAAAATTCTTACGATTTTCTTAATAAAGTTAAAAAATATTATTTCAATAAGATTTTTAAAGTTAATTAATATTTATTAAACTTAATTTAAAAATATTAATGAACTTGTTTCGGTTTAAGAAAGTTAACTTTAAAAAAAATGAGAGAGAGAAAAATATTAATTTATATTTAAAATATGTTTTTAAGGCCTTAATAAGTGTGTACCCAAAAAGTTATCCTTATTCATTAATTTAAAAAAATTAAAACAAAGATTTGTATATGTATGTAAGCGTATATAGTTATAAAAGACTATGCATCTTTTTTTATTTATAAATTGATATTTTTTATTAAATAATATATGTTAATAACATCAAGAAAGATTATTTTTATTATCTTTTTTAATGATTTTATACCGCAGCAACGCGCGGGTATCAACCTAGTATTTTTCTTATTTTTTCTTTCCTGTCTGTATTTTGCACCCAACTCAAGTATAGAAATTATCTCCATTTTATATTCAACTTAATATCTCCATTTACCTTCTTTCCCCTTCTTTCCCTTCATTTACTTTACCTTACCCCCAACCCAAGTACAATTAAATAATTTCCTTTACGACTCTTACTTCACTCTACCCCCAAACCAAGCAAGCCCTAAATCTACTCTCATAGTTAATCAAAATTCTACAAACCAATGATGGTAGGAGCTGCAAGCTCATTGATTGCATGTTTTTATTTATCACTCACATTACATAATAGACTCATTGAAGAGCAATATATAAGGTTGTGTGTGGACAGAGGACACAAGAGAACATTTGGCAAATTTTTATGGAAGCTTAAGACTTTACCACGTGTCAAGTTTTTCGCTTGGCTAATGAGTAATGAAAAGCTCAACATAAGAGACAGACTTGTCCGAAAAGGATGTATCCAAACGGCAGAATGCACATTATGCAACTCATGCAACTATGAATGTCACACGCACCTTTTCGCTCAATGTTCATACTCGCACGCACTATGGGTCAGAGTTTGCAATACTTTTAGCATCAACCCTCCTACAACTATACGATCCCCGGTAAAATTATACAACTGGATGTATAAAAGAATTGGCAAAACGCAAAAGAAGACCTAGGGAGATATATGGAGCTCATGTTGCTGGGAAATCTGGAAGGAGCGCAATTCCAGAGTTTTTCACAGTAGACAGAGTATGGAAGATCAAGTATTCTCGCTCATCAAAGAGAATACGGAAGAGTGGATGAAACTAGTGGGCAAGGTGCAAACCCGTCATGGAGCCCCAGGCCAAACCGGAGACTTGATTGTCGGCCAATTAGTCTAGGCCAATTAGGGTGTAGACATTTTTAGAGTTACCTTGGGAACTCGTTAAAACCCAAGAAAAACGATTGTAAATAATTCATGTAACAACTATTTATTTAATGCAAAGTCTAAATAGGTTATTGGCCTATAATTCAAAAAATATATATATATAAGGTTGTGAAGGATTTTATTTCTATCAGCGTATCAAAATTAAACATCTTTATTCTCTCTAATATCTTAGGAACTTGCTTGTTTTGTGGATCATATGAAAATATATAATTTGTCAAATAATTATTCTCTCATACCAAATTAAGTATTAAAGAAAACAGCAACTTTGAAAAGATAGTTTTCTGAATAAAACTTTTTCATGAGTGTTATATATGAAAACTCAAACACCATGCTGAACTTATGTGTGCATTAATATTAAAGATAACTAGGGAGAATCTCGCTCCGCTTCGGGATATATTATTTACTAATAAAAATATATTCATAGCTCTACTATTTTCTGAGAATTATTTATGATATTTTACTTTCTGAGCATAATTGATATTATGTTGTAAGGTATAATATTTTACTTTCTTAAAGTTGTTTATTTTTTTCATTTTATACGGTTTGATATTTTTAAGTTTTATGGGATCAAGTAAAATTATTACAGTATACTTTATAATGAAAAAAAAGCTAATTTTTAATAATTAACTCATTAATTTCTTTCAAAAAAAAAAAAAAATTAACTCATTAATATAAAAAAAATGCATGATATTCCTTTTCATCAATTTATAAGAGTGATTTGCATATGTTTTGAGACAAAAGTTTTAAAAATAAAAAGAGGCTTAACCCTAAAAGTGATCTTGTGATCTTATGTTTTGAGGCAAAAGAAAAAATTCTCAAAGTCAAACTGAAATACTTTAGCTGTTCATATAGGGTACATAAATTCTTGACATTAAAAAGCAATAAAATTGAATAAAATGGTGTTCATCCATATTGAAACATGTGATGCCTCAATATGAACCGAAAAGGCGTACCAAGTGAATGCTGCCACGTGTAACTTGGAGGAAGGACGTCCAAAATTATACTATAGTTTTAATTTTAATTTTAATTTAATGGTTTGCACAAAAAATATATTCATTGCTCACAAGAAAATAGCCTCCTCCTACAGGGAGATGCTCTTGTCCAATTGCCTTTGGACGCGATAAGGATCTTGTTCAAGTTCTATGTTAGTCATTCGGATATCAAATTATATGGTTCTAGTTCTTAAAGGAACGATTTTGCCGTCTCAAAATCACTAAAATTCTTCAATATTAATATAAATAGTAAAAAAGTTTCAAATTTTTGGTCATAATACATATAACTTTGCAAGAAAATTAACAATAAATTTCAATACGATAAATTAAGAAGAATTGTGTAATCGTTAAGAGTTTTGATTTGAATGCAATTCTGATCCAAAGCCGCCTGAACAATATGTTACGAGCTTTCTAATTATCTAATTTAATCTTTTGTTTTTGTGCGAAGGAAATGGCGAATCGAGCTGAAGAAAGGGTTCAGAGTGTTAATGGCGTGAAGAAGAAGAAGAAAGAGTAGAGAGTCGGTGGAATGAAAGGCTGAGTAATGATTTTGTTAATAAATAAATGTCATGGGCCTATTTTATTATAAGTTGTTTTATTTACTTTTATTTGTAATGGGCTCAGCCCAAAAACAGATTATATAAGGGTTGTTAAATTAGGTTAGCCCATGAGGTTAAATGGACTCTCCAATCTGTTTAGAATGGAGAAGATCCTAATACGTTGGAATATAAAAACCAAACCGCAGTACTGAGTTGGTTAATGAAGAATTCAATCAAAACTTCTTGTCTTTTTGCTTTCTCTTTTAATGGCTATTTCTCAAGTTTTCTTTGTTCTTTTACATTTATTAATAAACCAAAAATACACAAACAATCTCTCAACTCTCCAGATTCATTACCCATCTTTCACCTCTCATCCATCCAACTCAAATCTCACAAGAAAGAGCCTAATCCATATTTTTCATCCAAATCAGATCCACAAAATCTCCCAATCACCCCCAAATCCCTTCCAAACCCTAGATCCGCCAGTTACACCCAAAAAAGGCGTAACACAATAACCGATCCTCTCCTACTAAGACATCATCTTTTACAGAGCATTTTTTTAAGAATAACAGTAGTTTTCTTTAATCTTGTAGTACTGAATTCTTCTATTGGTAAATTTACTCAAATTTGCAGAAATTAGAATGCAATTGAATTAGGATTTAAAAGACAATCACATAATTCTCAATTTCAACACATCTAGCTATCTTAATTGAGACCATATCTATTTGTACAAAAAATATACACAGCTTCTGTATCATCAAAAGGTTATAAAAAAATCACAATCCTTTATTAGATAATAGTTCTGATACAAAACTCCGTAACCTTTGGCCAGAAGGCTCTTCCTTGACTGCATTTATTATATCATCCATAATCATGCATTCATTTTCCAAACTTTTCAATTTTCTACTCTCTCTCACATCCAAACACTTGAAGAAATTCTTCTTCAATATATCATCATCTATTCTTCTAATCAATGAATCATTTACTTCTTCAAATGGGCCTGCAAAAACAAATCCACTTTCCACCAATTCATAATAATTCTGATTTTGGTCCGTAATTTCAAACCTTAAATCGCTGTTTACGGTTTTATTTTGGAATTTGGGAGTATTGTAAATAATTGTATGGAAATAGGATTGCATTGGATGAACAACATTGGTGAAATAGAGAAGTAATTTCCTAGGGAGATTTTCATAAGAAAGAATGCAATGCTCCATGAAATTCCTGCTTAGAATCATCCATTGTGAACCTATTTAGATCCAATTTCAAATCATTTAAATTGTTATTATAGCAGTATAAATTTGCTATAATCTGCTTTGAGATTTCATTATATAAACATCAAGTTATAACTCAATTTGTACCTGAATAGATCTCAAAATCATCAGGTGGAGTTCGGGATTCATTAGAATAAGAAATAATATCTTTTTCTTTCATTTGAAGATTTGGGTCTACTACGATTGTCTCGATCCAATTCTCCCTGCATGATTTAATTTTACTCTCAAAATAACTTACCAGAAAAAGAAAATGCATGCAAAAAAAAAGAAACCAAAATTTATAATGCTTACATTTTGCTTTCTGATTGGTTTCTCTGCTCAATGAAATTGATATCTCTCGGCAAAGAAGAGAATGCGTATAAAAGATCTGAAACAAAGAATTCACATTAATTTTTTGCCTAAAGAACCTTGACCTTGATTATAATTTAACAATATTCCTAGGTTTCCAAATTGTGTACGTACCTTATTCCCAATTAATATTATATTTTACCGGAAAATTTTAAACCATAAAATCATCATTTTGGTGCACCATACTTGTTAGCATGTAATTGTCACGATGCTAAAACAAAAGCAAACAAATTTAATTTTGTTGAGAATCATTGACTTTGGAGAGAGAAATTGATTGTATGTTTAAAGATTCTGTAATATTTCTATATTATCATCAAGATTCTTATGACCTAATCATCACCCATTAAAAATAATTTTAATAATGTCAAAACATAAAGCATGACATTGTCATTATTACATAAAAAACATGATTTTTACAGATCTTCAATTATAAAACAACTAAATATATTTGTTTATGCAACATTTAAACTATAGAATACTATTTGAATATTGATATACACACTTTTCCATGCTAATATATATTTTGGGTAATATAACAAAAAGATTTTTTTTATCATTTTCAAAATCTTACTGTCCTTTATTTGGCATTTCCAAAAATATAATATGAAGGAAGTTTTAGTAAAACATATTTTTTTCTTCGAAAAAAGATTATGCCAAATGAGCCGTTAACTTTCTTTTAAATTCATAAATTTGAAAGAAAGTAAAGTCATTCATAAATAGCATAAATTACCATTTTGAGTCACAAGCGGATAATCCGCGCTATATAGAGGCACAAACCAATCCCAATCTTTATAGACTCTTAGCAATAATGCAGCTGCATGAAGCACAGCTGCGACTGCTGAGGGACCTGCCAGATCAACCGGATACACATCTCTGATTACCGCAACATTGTTAAACTCACGAAAAACAGAATTGGATTTTATGTAATTCTCCAGCCTCCATCTCTCAAACCGGGTTGCACCTGATAAAAGAAAGAAGTTGTGATACAAGAAGGAAATGACTTTTACTACGTTTGCTCACAAGTAACCTTCTAATTGAATACAAAATATAATTACACTGAAAATATATCTATATTGCTAATATGTTACAAATAAAGATGTATCATCTCAGCATAAATTAACTTAAAGTTTTTGTTAATTTTAAATATAAGCACAATTATTTTGAAAACAAAAAAAGAAAATGAAGCCAAACAAGTCCAAAGTTTACTATATTAGGCTACGGTACCTGAATCAAGGTGAAGAAGATATTGATTTCTTGGGTGGTAAATTGCCTTCAATAGTCTGATGATCCGTTTGTATTCACCTGGTGAGCCGAATATCCAATAAGCAAAGATCGGAGGATAATTATTACCAGTTAATTTTGGATCCCGAATGATAAGTTCTTGATCTATATCAGCGAAGAATTGTGCTTTGAGATTCGTGCTAGTGTAGATCGTGAAGAGAATTGCAGTTGTTGCTAGGATCATGAGAGTTAAACATGGAGAACATCTTGGAAGGTTCATTATGTTGTTCTCTCTCTCTCTCTCTCTCAATTTCATGCACTACATGTGCTCATTTGGCTGATGATTCAAATATTATGTAATTTTTCGTGGACGACTATAATTTTGACAGAATGTCTTGAATTTGACCAAATAGCTGGAATGTACTTTAGATGTGATTAATTGAAAATTGAGTTATTGATTGGAGAATCAAGTGAAATATCTGAAAATTTGACCCTTCTCATTTCTTTAAAGAGATGATGTCACACACACGACGGTTATCTCCTGTGGTTTAAGTGCGTTTTTCAAATGATAATGATTTTGGAACTAAACTGCTGTTGAGTTGTGACCTTAGACATGATAAATTATCTAAAAATAATATCTGATATAAATTTAAATAAAGGATATTAAACCAAACTATATATAAAAATCAAGATATATTTAGATCCGATGGTTGGCTAGGTCTTTTCAGGGAGAAGATTGTTGCAACTATATTACACTTAGCTCAAGCTAAATATTAGTTCTACCATAAAATAGACTGTTGAATAATTTAAATTGGTCTATATTTGATCAAAAATATTTGATATGAAAGTTTATTTTACTCATTTTTTGTATATTTATCAAAGTTGCAAATAACGTTTAGCGGTTTGCAGCGTTGAGGTATTTTTGTAGCGTATAGCGCTTAGCGAACGCTACAGCGTACGATATAACGGATGTTATACTATATCTAAGTCTAAAAATACATTCTGTATTTTGATATATGTATAGCGGATGATATCATTAAGTATTATCTAAAGAAAATACATCATGTTTTAAAAGGAGAGTAATAATTTGACTTATTTTTAATCAAGAAATATCGTAATTATACTATTTCTTCATTAATAAGTTCTTAATTTCAAATATCTTATTTTTTGTAGTCCAAAAGATGCTATTTAGAATTAAAAAAATATAACGTAAAAAAAACCAATAGCGTGCAACGTTTTGCCTTTGACACGTAGCGTTTCGTGCTATAACGAAGCTATAGAGCGCTATTTGCAACTATGATATTTATGCCTGTGTCAAAAGCTTTACTTTTTGACGATCTAAATAATTGTATATTCTGCATAAATAGAAGAGTGAACAGTTGACAGAAAATAGTATATAGATGTAAGATAAATAAAATATAGTTGCAATAAAACAGAACAGAACAAACGATAAATTAAAGCCATATAAAATAAAAAAAAATTGTAGCAAAACAGTTACAGGTAAAATAAAGTTAATATATACACATACAAAAACAGTTTATAAATATATAAATAAATTATTGTATAAATACAATAAAAATGTATACAATGATAAAACAATATATAAATATAAAAAGGAAAATTGGAAATCACGCGGGGGTACTGTAGCGACCTTGTAGCGACGGATTGAAATTATATACTGTTTTCTCACGTTCCTATATACGCTATATATTATTTTCATTTTTTTAAATATATACTGTTTACCGAATGAATTTTTATATACTGTTTGTTTTCAAGTTATATGTTTGTATATACTGTTGTCATTTTTTTTAAATATATACTGTTTTATAGAATGAATTTTTATATATTGTTTGTTTTCAGTTCATATATTTGTATATACTGTTTTCAGTTTTTATATACCGCCGCTACAGGATCGCTACAGTACCGTCGCGCAGTATCTGCTCCCATATAAAAATACAATATATGTTCTTTTTCCGACAGCAAAACACAATATATATTCATGACATACGTTTATAATGAACAGTACAAAATTTATGATGGTCACTTTATGGAATTTTTAGGAGGGGCTAGTATAGGGGCATCTGGGTCCACCTAGGGCATTGTAAATGAGGATTTTTTTTAATTTCGGTGACCAAATTTTGTATTATGGACCTCTATTTATGTAATCTAATAATTTGATGAGGGGTTTCCAAGCCTGCATCTCTCGCTTGGAAATATAAAAGTTGGTAATTTGGGTCCAAATCGCTAATGGCCGCTCCGCTGGCGCATTTTACTTCATCGGCTTTGATTTGGAGGTTTGGTTTCACATTTCAAGCACTTAAAAGGGCCATAAAACAAAGAAAAATTTGATTTATTTAATTATACAAAAGTCTAACAACACAATTTTCAACAATTATAAACAATGACATGCAAATATTTCACCAACTCTGAATTCTCACACGTTAATGTCATTCTCTCAACAAAACAAACCATAAATTAAACTCTAGAACCTTCTAGAAGCTTCTTAACCTCCCTCCCGGTTGTGTCTCTTATCTCCTTCAACGGAATCCATCTAATTACATCCATGCACTACAACAAAATATATGAATTGGGACGACTAAAAATCGTCTGGAAAAAGATTCGAACCGTCTCTGGACTAACTCGTCGGGAATAAAGGGGTAGTTCGGACGGGCCGTCCAAATTTAACTTACTGCGGACGGCTATTCCTGACGGCCACGTGGGCTGTCAGGAAAAGCTTTTGCTGACGGCCACGTGGGTGTTGGGATTTCTTGAGCGTTCTTGACGCAGCGGAAATGGATTCAAGATCCAAGACATTCAAGAATTCAAGAAAACCAAAAGAAACGGATCAGTAAAATACGATTAAGTCAAAGAAAAATAAGAACTTAAAGTTCATACCTATCGGATCGAGAATTGATCTGATCTCGTACTTAAAGCGGTAGAGCATTTCTTCTCGTTTTGCATAAACCGGTAACGATTACCGATTTCCACCACACACACATGTTAATTTAAAATCGCCTCCAATCGCTTCTCTAACCGAAACGACTCACAACCAATTCGATTCTCAATCAAATCGATTCTCCAAAACGATTTTCACAAATTCAACCGAATCAATTAGACGTCACGAATCGTTTCGTCCTCAATCAGTATCCACACAAAACAAGCCTTTTAAACGGATGAAGAAAGGATATGCTAGTCTCCGTTATTCACGTTTTGAATCACAGAAATTTCCAAAGAGAAATTCGGAATTTTCTCTCTCTTTTGTCTAACAAAAATGGAATGAGAATTATGAATGGCATCTTCAGAAATCTGAGAGCCTTTTGGGTATATATATATAGTCCACATTTTCAAAGAGGAGTCTTTATTCATTTAATCCTATGTACTTAGTTACTATGTAACTATATGTGTAGCACATCTTATCATATAAGATGTAGGATTATATGTGGCGATAACTATATAACATTTTATATAACTTATCACATAAGTTATGATTTTCTGTGTACATTTCAACGGTTGTTCTTTGTGTGTGACCCTATAGGTTTACTTAATGTTGGCAATCACAAATGATTATAAATCATGAGCGGACTCTAGCAAGCCATCATGACTACCCAATTTAAGTAAATATCGATGATTCGATCCAAACCTATGTGTTGTCCTTGTATTGTATCCATTTGTTACACGATATCTATATCGACCATAAGGTATGGATTGTGCCAACCTTATGTAGTACTATAACGATTCTTGATCCCGAATTTGATCGAACCATGAATGACATTAATAACTCCTTATTAATTCATTCGAGCACGGCCGTGCATTTTCTTCAATCAAACTCATCAAGAGGCCTTGAGATATCTCGCTCATTTATGAGAGGAACAAATTCTATCTTCATCTATCTCATTCTTCCACATATTTCATTATGTATATAATCATAACCCTTATGATTACCCGGTTAAAGGTAACGTTAGATTATGTTAAAGTACATAATTCCATATGTAGGAAATCGAGATAATCTCAAGTCTAAGGATAACAATACTATTGATGAGACATACCAATGACACGAACCATGTGGTATTCTCCCGGTGGGTCAATCAAAATGTTCTCCAACATATATCTATGTTAATGATTTAGTAACACTTACTCATGATCAGTAAAACATGACCATCAATCAGCTAACATACTGATGTATATTTATAGCTTGCATACTTAAATAAGTATATTGTATATTATTTCGCAAGTATATTTGTCTCCACAAATATCCTATAAATTATCAGGGATGGTTTATAATGTGTTTTTGATACTACTCTGTAGTTTTATTATCAGAATCACATATTTTGATGATACAAAGTTGAATAACATATTCAAGGTTTATTTTAAACCAAAAAAATAAAATAACCAATACGCACTTTATTAAATATCTCTAAATAAATACAAAGATTGATTCACACAATATATACAATTAGGTCTCATATACAAAGACTTAGGGCATAAAACCAACAATCTCTCACTTGTACTAAGCCGAATGTAATAAATATCTAATACCCATCGAGCTAACATGACCCTCATGTTTTGCTTGAGCAAGGGGCTTCGTCAACGGATCAACGATATTGTCATCGATGTCAACTCTGGATATATCAACGTCTCCTCTCTTGTTGATCTGTCTAATCAAATGGAAATGACGAAGTATGTGCTTGGATCGTTGGTGCGATCTCGGTTCCTTTGCCTGAGCAATCGCTCCATTGTTGTCGCAATAGATAACTATAGGATCCGCGATGCTAGGAACCACACCAAGCTCGTCAATGAACTTCTTCATCCACACTGCTTCCTTAGCTGCTATATACTCCGCTTCTGTCGAAGAATCCGCAACAGTGCTTTGTTTGGAACTCTTCCAACTTACAGCACCTCCATTCAAACAAAATATGTAACCTGATTTCTATCTGAAATCATCATTGTCGGTTTCAAAGATTGAGTCCCGTGTAACCCTTAACAACTAACTCACTTTGAAGTCCTTCATAGACTATGAATGAATCTTTAGTTCTTCTCGAGTACTTAAGAATATTCTTAACCGCTATCCAGCGACTTTCACCAGGATTAGACTGATATCTGCTTGTTGCACTTAATGCATATGATACATCTGGTCTAGTACATATCATGGCATATATGATAGATCCAATAGCCGAGGCGTATGGAATCTTACTCGTGTGATTTCATTCCTGCTAACTAGTAGGACATTGAGTCTTACTTAATGATATGCCATGTGACATAGATATGAATCCTCTCTTAGAGTCTTCCATGCGAAACATTTTCAGCACTTTGTCAATATAAGTACTTTGACTTAGACCTAAAAGCCTTCTTGATCTATCTCTATAGATCTTGATGCCCAATATATAGGCAGCTTTTGCTAGGTCCTTCATTGCGAAAGATTTTCCCAAAAATATCTTCATATTTGTCAATGTGGGAATGTCATTTCCGATGAGTAATATATCATCCACATATAGTACGAGAAAAGCAATCGGGCTCCCAATAACATTCTTGTAAACACAAGGCTCATCTTCATTTTTAATGAAACCAAATTGTTTGATTACTTCATCAAAACGAAGATTTCAACTCCGAGAAGCTTGCTTCAATCCATAAATGAATCGTTGCAATTTGCATGCCTTTCCCGAATTCTTTGGATCGACAAAACCTTCGGGTTGTGTCATATACACATCCTCGAGTAAATTTCCGTTAAGGAGTGCTGTTTTGACATCCATTTGCCATATCTCATAGTCATAATATGTGGCTATGGCAAACAGAATTCTTATGGACTTAACCATAACTACTGGTGAGAAAGTTTCGTCATAGTCAATACCATGGATTTGTCGAAACCCTTTCGTAACAAGTCTTGCTTTATAGGTATGCACCTTACCATCCATGTCGGTTTTCTTCTTGAAAACCCATTTACAACTGATGGTCTTAATATCTTCGGGTGGATCAATCAAGTTCCAAACTCGATTATCATACATGAATTGTATCTCGGCTTTCATGGCATCTTGCCATCTATTGGAGTCCGAGCTTGTAATAGCTTCTTTGTAGGATGTAGGCTCATCATCTATGAGCATTACATCATCCTCATTACTAACGAGAAATCCATATCTCTCGGGTTCGTGACGAGTCCTACCTGTTCTACGAGGAAGCTTTTGTGTTTCAACAATTGGCTCTTCAACTCTTGAAGATTCTAGTGGCTCTTCCATCAACTGTTCATTGCTTTCATGTGATTCTTGAACTTGTTTAAGATTTACTTTACTCCCACTATTTCCTTTGGAAATAAACTCCCTTTCCAAAGAGTGGCCCTTTCGAGCAACAAACACTTTGTGCTCTGACGGTTGTAAAAGTAATATCCTCTTGTTTCTTTAGGATATCCCACAAATAAGCATTTGTCAGATTTTGGTGTTAACTTGTCAGAAATATGACGCTTAACATAAGCTTTGCAACCCCAAATCTTTAGAAAAGACAATGTGGGTCTCTTCCCAGCCCGTATCTCATATGGAGTCTTTTGAACAGCTTTCGATGGTATTCTATTAAGAATGAAAGCGGCAGTTTCAATGGCATAACCCCAAAATGATATAGGAAGATCCGTTTGACTCATCATAGAACGAACCATATCTAATAAAGTTCGGTTACTCCTTTCTGATACACCATTCCATTGAGGTGTTCTAGGAGGAGTGAGTTGTAAAACTATTGCACACTCTTTCAGATAATCGTCAAACTCTAGGCTTAGATATTCGCCGCCTCGAACCGATTGAAGTGCTTTAATCTTCTTACCTAGCTAGTTTTCTACTTCATTCTTAAAAATTTTGAACAATTCAAAAGATTCAGACGTATGCTTCATTAAGTAGACATACCCATATCTACTTAAATCATCAGTGAAAGCCGGTGTACTCATTGGACCGCATACATCCGTATGTATAAGTTTCAATAACTCACCAATCCACTCACCTTTCTTAGTGAAAGGAGCTTTCGTCATCTTACCTAATAAACAAGACTCGCACATCTCAAATGATTCCAAATCAAAAGAGTCTAATAATCCATGTTGATAGAGTTTCGAAATGTGTTTCTTATTTATATGTCCTAGACGACAATGCAAGAAATATGTGGGATTCAAATCATTCGATTTAAACCTCTTGTTATTAATGCTATAGATAGACTTGTAATGATCATGATCAAGATTTAAAACATAAAGATGATTTTTTAATTGATCACTCGAATAGAAAAGACTTTGTTTACTTAAGAAAATGTTATTATTCTCAATAATAAACTTAAAACCATCCATAACCAATCTCGATACAGACACAATATTCCTGTTCACAGCAAGTACATAGTAATAATTACTTAAATTTATTACAAGTCCAAAAGGTAAAGATAAAATATAAATTCCTACGGCCAATGCAACAACTCTTGCTCCATTTCCGACACGTAGGTCAACTTCACCCTTCTCTAATCTTCTACTCCTTTGCAGCCCCTACACATTATTACAAATGTGAGTACCGCATCTGGTATTCAATACCCAAGATGAGGAAGTAGAAAGATTAATTTCTATAACATGTATACCTGAAGTGGTAGTCTCACTACCCTTCTTCTTCCTTAGATCCTCAAGGTAAGCCGGGCAGCTCCTCTTGTAATGTACATGCTTGTCGCAAAAGTAGCAAGTGACATGCTTGAGTTTCTTGCCCTTAGGTGCGAGCAACTCCTTGCCCTTACCTTTGCCTTAAGGCTTGCTGTTGAATTTTCTTTTCTGCCCCTTCCCTTTCTGAATGACGAGGACCTCTCCGACAACATTTGCCTTCATGGTCCTCTCGAAATTCTTAAGCATACCATGCAACTCAGTGATAGTCTTGCTCATGTTATGCATGTTAAAATTTTGGACAGATGGCTTGAAGTTGGGAGGTAATGATCTAAGGATCAAATCCGTGGCTATCTCATCTCCAACTTTTGCGCCTAGTTTTTCAAGTTGATCAATGTATCCTTTCATTTTCGAAATATGAGTACTCACCTCTATTTTATTATAGTGATGCCAAAGTAATAAACAAGCGCATTTTTTGCGGTTTCCAAGTCAAAACCTCTCGCTTGGAAATAGAAAAGTTGGTTTGGATCCAAATCAGTAATGGCCGATCCATGAGCACATTTAACGTCATCGGCTATGATCTGGAGATTCGGTTTTACATTTACAAGCACTATAGGCACCATAAAAACAAAGAATTTTTTATTTATTTAATTATACAAAATTCTAGCAACACAATTTTTCTCAACAATTATCAACAATAACATAAAATTTTTTCATCAACTCAATTCTCACATGGTGCATTTCATTCTCTCAACAAAAATGTATAATCAATACAGCAAACAAACCCTAAACTCTAGAACCTTCTAGAAGTTTCTTAACCTCCCTCCCAGCCGTCTCCCTAATCTCCTTCATCGGAATCCGTCTAATCACGTTCATGGCGAAGTAATAAACAAACACATTTCTTGTTGTTTCCAAGTCCAAACCTCTCGCTTAGAAATAGAAAAGTTGGTTTGGATCCAAATCACTAATGGCCGCTCCGTGAGCACATTCAACGTCATCGACTATGATTTGGAGATTCGGTTTCACATTTACAAGCACTTTAGGCGCTATAAACACAAAGAATTTTTTTTATTTATTTAATTGAACAAAATTCTATCAAAACAATTTTTCTCAACAATTATCAACAATAACACACAAATTTTCCATCAACTCAATTCTCACACGGTGCATTTCGTTCTCTCAACAAAACATAGAATCAATATAACAAAACAAGCCCTAAACAAACTCTAGAACCTTCTAGAAGCTTCTTACCTCCCTCCCGGCTGTCTCCCTTATCTCCTTCATCGGAATCCATCTAATCACATCCATGCCAAAGTAATAAACAAGCGTATTTCTTGCAGTTTCCAAGTCCAAACCTCTTACTTGGAAATAGAAAAGTTGGTTTTGGTCTAAATCACTAATGGCTGCTCCGTGCGCGCATTTCACGTCGTCGGCTATGATTTGGAAGTTCGGTTTCACATTTACAAGAACTTTAGGCGCCATAAACACAAAGAAATTATTTATTTATTTAATTATACAAAATTCAAGCAACACAATTTTTCTCAACAATTATCAACAATAACATAAAATTTTTCCATGAACTCGAATTCTCACATGGTGCATTTCATTCTCTCAACAAAAATGTATAATCAATACAGCAAACAAACCCTAAACTCTAGAAGCTTCTTAACCTCCCTCCCAGCCGTCTCCCTAATCTCCTTCATCGGAATCCGTCTAATCATGTTCATGCCGAAGTAATAAACAAGTGCATTTCTTGCGGTTTCCAAGTCCAAAAGAAATAGAAAAGTTGGTTTGGATCCAAATCACTAATGGCCGCTCCGTGAGCACATTTAACGTCATCGACTATGATTTGGAGATTCGGTTTCACATTTACAAGCACTTTAGGCGCCATAAACACAAAGAATTTTTTTTATTTATTTAATTATACAAAATTCTAGGGACACAAATTTTCTCAACAATTATCAACAATAACATACAAATTTTCCATCCACTCGAATTCTCACACGGTGCATTTCATTCTCTCAACAAAAATGTATAATCAATACAACAAAACAAGCTCTAAACTCTAGAACCTTCTAGAAGCTTCTTAACCTCTCTCCCGGCCGTCTCCCTAATCTCCTTCATCGGAATCCGTCTAATCACATCCATGCCAAAGTAATAAACAAGCGCATTTCTTGCGGTTTCCAAGTCCAAACCTCTCGCTTGGAAATAGAAAAGTTGGTTTTGGTCTAAATCGCTAATGGCCGCTCCGTGCGCGCATTTCACGTCGTCGGCTATGATTTGGAGGTTCGGTTTCACATTTACGAGCGCTTGAGGAGCGAGTAAAAGACTTCGTGTTTGTTGACCTGCGTCTGTTTGTTGTGCGAATCTAACAAATGAAAAAATAATAATGATTAATTGATAGATTAAGGAAGATTATTGAAATTGCCAGAAAGCCCAATATTGGTAAACTGCAAGAAAAGCGAAAGCCGTTGTGTTAAAAATAAGCAGTCTGCTCAAAATACTATCGAGTATGAGTCTGCTACGCAGATCCTGAATTTGTTTGCTTTTGAGAAACTAAATGGAACGTGGAGAGATCGGTTGTTGTTTCTGGGCCGAGTTGGGAGACGTGCAGGTTTTGCCGGCTCAGTTTGGCTCTAAACTAACGGTACGGGCTTTCTTGCAATTTACGTAATAATGCAGGGTTTTTTTTGCAAATTTCCCATAAATATTACAGGGTTATTTTTGCAATTTTGACAATAATATAGGGGCTTTTTTTGCAATTTCAGCATAACTCAGGGGCCTTTTTGCAATTTCAAACAACAGAGGGGCATTTCTGCAAATTTCTCTAAAATAAAATTACCTATTTACTCTGATGTTTCCGTCGAAGACTGCCTGGCCGTCGGTATTAACGATGCATTTATGAAGCTGCCTCGAGACGCCTTTAGGGTGATCGAGAATTAATCTGCTGTGCAGATCCTGAATCTGTTTGCTTTGAGAAACTAAATGGAAGGTTGAGAGCTCGGTTATTGTTTCAGGGCCGAGCTGGGCGATGTGTAGATTGTGCCGGCTTAGTTTCGCGCCTAGGGATACTTCCGTGTGCTCGTACGTGCTGTGTGCAGACTGGAAAGAACAAAAAGAAAGAATGAATGAAAGAAATACATAAATAAATAAATATATAAATATATAAATAAATAAATACAAATATTTAAATAAATTAATAAGTAAATAATGAAATTAATTAATTGATTGGTTGATTGATTAATTAAATTGGGGGGAGGGGTAATTGGATTTAAATGAAGAATGATTACACAAATGGAAGTTGAGGATTATTGGATTCCATTGAATGAAGATAATATTATTATATATTAATCCATTTTCTTATACATATTAGACTTATTAGTGTTTTGTGATAGATAACGTTTATATTTTGGAAAGAAGTATATATTTAAATAAATGCCTTGCAAATATTGTTGTTTATTTAGGAAAAATATATTGTGACTAAAGATACTTTTTCTTCTTGAAAAATAATTATTTGCCACGAAAATACGTATTTAACAACGAATATTTCATGTCCAACTAATCAAACTTGATCAACCCAGCACCAGTAAAATTAGTCAACAAAAATGTAATACTTCACAAATTAATTTCCAAAAACAGACCTGATGAGCAACAGTCCACTTGATATGCGCCGCATCTTTCGGCTGTCTCTGCAAATACGAATGCGAGACCTTCGCCCGTTCCCCAATCACGATCTCCATTACTGGGTTGGCCCAATAACAACCCGTCCCGTTAAGCCCGAAATGCTCTTCCACCACCGAAACCTCCGATTCCTCTTCGGCCACCACCAAAACCCTAGGATTCGACATCGCCATTGAATGTTGATCTTTAGGGTTTGAAGTGTAGGAAAAGATTAGGTGGATTGGGTCGAGGAGTTTTGTAAAAGGGGGGATGTAGATGACTGCGAGGTCGGAGCAGCCGAGGTTGTTGAAGTCGTAAAAGATGTCTTTCTCTTTGAATTCTGTTACGGATTGCGTGAGTGTTGATTCTATTTTGTTGGAAATCGGGCCTGGTGGGAGGTTTTTGATGCTGCCGATGAATGCTCCGTCCGGAAGAGACGGGATTTTAGACATTGACGGGTCGAAAACGCCATTGACGAGGGTTATTTGTATCGGCAAGGAGGAATTGTAAAGGGATGAAGTTTCAGTTTCGATTGATTGAGAGGGGATAATGGGGAATTTGCGGAGGTAAGAGATGTCAGTGAAGCGGAAGGGGTCGGACTTGCGGCTCGGCCATGGAGTCGAGAGGAGGGATAAAGAGGAGGTGTTGCGGAGGGATTGGAGCGGAGAGGGAGAGGGGGAAGAGAGGGAGTCTTCGAGTTTCTCGGCGATTTCCAGCACGAAGGGGTCGGAGAGGGAGGCGGAGACAGAGACAGAGATGGGTTTGTAGTGGGAGCGGAGGAGGGTGGTGGAGGAGGGAGGACGGCGGCGGCGGAGAGGAGGAGGAGGGAGGAAGGAGGAGGAAGATGAGCAGATGGACATGGTCAAGTGTTTGAGGTAAAACGGAGTGTTTTTTCTTCAGAGAGGACGAGGATTTGGTAGTGTTACTGTGTTAGTCATTGGTTATGGCATGGATGGGCTTTAGGAAAGTAGAAAAATTGGACTCTTTTTTAGTAGCACTTGTGCAAACACGACGCATTATAGCACGACTATAGCACGACACACTATAAATATACTATTATTTTTCATTTTATATACTGTTTTCTCATTTTATATATTATTTTGTCATTTAATTTACTGTTATTTATTCTTTGTGTATTTCTTATTTTTTTACTTTTATATATTATTTTCCCATTTTATATACTGTTTTCCCACTTTTATATACTATTTTCACTTTTTATATATATACTGTTATTAGAAAATAAATTATATATAATGTTATGTATATATTGTTATTAGAAAATAAATTATATATACTGTTATTGGATCCCGTCGTGAACAGTCGTGCTACAGTGCGTATGGCCACTACCGCAAGGATTTCTGGCGGTAGTGGTAGATGACAATTTTTTTTGAGATAGGTGCTATCCCCTCAATTAATTTTCAAAAAAATGCTACTTAAAAAAAAAGTCGAAAAATTGGGGCTTTTGTAATTTATTTAAGCGGTTTATTATGTAGGTAACCCAATCAGCCCATTATTAAAAAGGAATATGATATATGCATTTTGAAATACCTTTTTTTTTAAAAAATTCAAACTAGCGATCCGTTGGGGCTGAGAGACTTGCTAAATATTACAGTTGTGCTAAATATGTTTATCGTAATTCGAACAGGGTCTTTTTCTAAGTTCAATTGGTGTCTTATCTAGTGACGGAACTTTTTAGGGACTAGATGGTCACGGCCTCCCAAAATTTTCACAAAGCAGTATAAATCAGTAGTGCTTCAATGGGAATTATTTTGAAATACATGTATTACTAGGATGAATTTTTTGGCTTCTAATAAATATGCCAAGCTCCGCCACTGATCTTACCGCTTGAGCTAGCAAATTTTGGCATAATTTATATGATGCATTATGACATAACACGAAATATTAAGAAATACATAAATACTTCAAAAAAAATTCTGAACATTTTAATATGTTTTTCGTAACTAGATTCTTCAGAAAATTTCTTTTGCAAAAATATTTTCGTTCAATAAAATAATTATTTAAAAAAAAAAATATATTCAGGAGACGCAAAAAATGAACATTTAAGGATATGAGTGAACATTTAACGATATGATTGAACATTGTTTCCAAATCCCAATTTCTTGTGTGATTAGTTGTTTGATTTCCCAACTTTATCTGGTTATTTTGATTTCACAAGAACATTGCAATAATTAGAATTGATAAGCTTTTAAGTAGTTTGTTATATAAATAAGCTTTGAATTGCACCGCAGTCTACTATACTAGTGAACTAGTAATTATTAACTTATTAACAGGAAAGGAATGAAGATCTAAAAAAAAGGAAAAGAAGAAAAAGAAGAAGATTAATAAAATAAAAAGGAAAAACCGGTACCAAAGGTTTATGTACCTTTCACAAACTTGCAAATAGATTGCTCATTAAATTTCTAACAAAATCATTAAATTGACTGGATTGCATAAACTTCAACAAAGAAAAGAAAAACATAAAGAAGGAAGATTTTGAATTAAAAAAATATCATTTAACCCTTTATAAACATGGAAAAACTTAACAATCATAATATTCAAACCTTATTATCAACTAACAAGTACCAAACTTTCTCTAAACATAGATAACAAAATATAAATCCTACTAAACCCTAAATCGTAAAGTGTGTCAAAACACATTCTATGCGACAACTTTTTGTGCCGAACTAAACTACAGCTCATTTTGCAACCGGAAACGCCATCACTTGAAGAAAACCAACACCTGCGACTCAGGGCCCAAATCCGGTTAAAGCCGGGAATACAATTTCATTCACGAAAATTGTTTCGAGTAGTGAATATAACTTTTATGGCTCGGGGCTATAAAACAACTTGAGACGAATGGGTGGAATCCGGCCAGCTGCAGAATGTCGGTACACATCGCACGCATATCCTACAAAATTTGAGGGAAAAGATTGAGAGGAAAAAAGGAAATGAAATGATCTATATAATAATAAATCTCGCAAAAATAATAAATTGTTAAAAAGAGGATTAATTAAAAATTTATGAGTTAAAATAAAAATAATACACATGTCAAATTGAACTTTATGGTTTCCTCAAATAACTCATCAATCATCCCAATACTCATTTGAAATCCTGTTTCTGTTTAGTCAATAATAGTAGAAACACTATTATTACACTAATTGATAGTATGATTGTATTATGTATTTTCAACATTATCATTGTTATGTGAAGAAGTGATTTTATATGCGTGTGTTCATGCTTTTTATGCCCTTCAACAAAAACTTCATGATTACTATTAAAATTTTCACATCTGTTATATGACTAGAAAAGTTGGAATAACAATAGAAAATTAACTTAACCATTTCGTTCTTTTCTAGGAAAAAGGATATGTAAAGTCCCAAAATATTAACTATATCTAATCAATCTGCAGTCTGCACTCTAATAAGTGAGGGAAAGCTATAGCTTCTCAACTCAAACTAGTATTAATTTACAGTACAGAAAAATAAAAAAGGAGATTGGACAGAAAAATAAAAAGGATAAACCGGTACCAAAGCTTATGTACCAACCAGTGTGGTCACAAAATAAGAATCTGAAGGATGCTTTTCACAAAATAGCAAATAAATCCTCTTTAAATTTTTTACTAAATCAATAACCTGACTGGCTTGCATAAACTTCAATAAAAACACAAAAATAGGACCATTTGAAGAAAAAATAACATTACTTAAATTAAGAATTAACCCTATTTCATAAAACATTGATAAAACTAAACAATAAGAATATTAATTTATACCTTATTATCAACTGCAAAAATATCAAAGCTTATGTACCAGTGTTTTTTTAGGAGTGTTGTAAGCTGGTGAAGTAGAAGATTTAAGTAACTGAGGCCTTTAAAATACAAATATACAATATGTAATATTATAAGCCCATTTTCAAAGATAATGTGAAGAGCCCAATCATTTTTTATTTTTTACAAAATTAAAATCTAAGCCCAAACTCTACAAAACCTCTCTAAAATCTCATCTCTCATCTCTCCTCCTTCCCTCCCTCTCCAAAACACATCAATGCCTCACTCTCTCATCCTTCTATCCTCTCCACTCCCTCACCTCCACTCCTCCATCTCCTTCCCACCTCGCCGGAGCCTCCAATGCCGCTGTTCTTCCGCCCAAGACCAATCTCCCTCTCAAAAGAACCAACTCAAACCATCTTCACGCAGGAAAGAGAAGCCGGAGTCTGACAAGGTCGACCCAGTCGGCTTCCTCACCAGTCTCGGCATCTCCGACCGTCTCTTCTCCCAATTCCTCCGCGAACGGTACCATTCTTTCTTTATTCACCTTATCTCTTCAAATACCAATCAATCTTGATTTTCTTGCTATTTTTGAAAGGCACAAGGCGTACAAAGACAAGAGGTTTGAGATATACTCACGATTGATAGATCTACAACAAGCTTCAGCTGGATATGAGATTTTGGGGATGCACAGGCATCGCCAGCACAGGATAGACTACATGGAGTGGGCGCCAGGCGTCAGATTCACTGCTCTGATCGGAGATTTCAATCAGTGGGATCCAACTGTGAATGCAGCGAGAGAGGGGCATTTTGGTCACGATGATTTTGGGTACTGGTTTGTGATTTTAGAGGATAAGTTGAGAGAAGGAGAGGAGAAAGAAGAGTATTATTTCCAGGAGTATAATTATGTGGATGATTATGATAAAGGGGATAGTGGGGTTAAATTGGAGGATTTGATTAAGAAGATGAAGGAGGAGTATTGGGAGCCGGGCGAAATTATGACGAGGAAAGAAAGAATGGAAATGGTTTCTAAATTATTTGAGAAGTTTTTCGGTCCTAATTCTGCCCAGTCAGAAGAGGAATTGGGGGAAATTAAGGATGCAGAAACGAGATATAATGAGTGGCATAAAGAGAGAGTGAAAAACGACCCAAATTGGGAGAAAAAGCCGAATTATGAAGTAATTGACGATGGGCGAAAGAAATTGGATATTTTTAGGGTTGTTGGCGATAAAGTTTCTAAAGAGAAAATCAAATTGAAAAGGCCCCCAATTGCTTATTGGGTCGAGCTCAGAAAAGGACGAAAAGCTTGGATGAAGAAATATTTACCGACTTTGAATCATGGGGATAAATATAGGGTTTATTTTAATACGCCTGATGGAGCGCTCGAGCGGGTCCCGGCTTGGGCTACTTATGTTCTTCCAGGTATTTTTTATTTTTTTTGAGGAAAATTGTTGGTTTGATTTTTTTCTGTTGAGAAATTTGGGTTAATTTGAGGGGTGTGGTGTGAAATAGAGAGTTTGAGGGTTATTTACGCTAAGTTGAGGTTAATTAACTATTTGAGCTTAATTAGTTGGGGAAGTTTTATAATTTAAAATTTAGGTATTACATAAAGTTATGTTTGATTTTTGTATTGACAAAATTAGGTTCATTTGAGGGCTATATTGCAAAATTGAGAGTTAATTAGGCCAAATAGGGGATAATTAACCATTTTAGTTTAATTGGGAAAATTTTAGTAATAATAATTCAAACTTTTTTAATAACAACTATCTGTTAGAGTTTTTGTATTAGCAAAATTAGGTTAACTTGAGGGATATATTGCAAAATTGAGAGTTAATTAAGGCTTAATTAGACTAAATTCTTACTAATAGCAATTTTATTTATTTATTTATTCATTTTTGTTATTTATTTTATTCAGATCCAGAAAATCAACAGGCTTGTGCAGTGCATTGGGAACCGCCTGTTGAGGAAATATTTAAATGGAAATTTAAAAGACCAAAAATCCCAAATTCACTTAAAATTTACGAATGTCATATTGGAATTAGCGGATCAGAATGCAAAATTTCCTCTTTTAATGAATTTACTTCCAAGGTTCTTAGTCTTATTTTCTTAATGTATTATTTAATAATAATAAGTTGTTGTAGTAGTAGTAGTAATTATTATTATTATTATTATTATTTAAGGATTGTGATTAATTTTGAATTTTTTTTTTGTTTTATTTGAAGGTTCTTCCGCATGTGAAAGAGTGTGGATATAATTGTATACAAATAATCGGCCTTGTTGAACATAAAGATTATTCTTCTGTTGGATATAAAGTGAGTGGAATATTTTGTACTAATTTATTTTGTTAACAAAGTAATTTTTATTTCTAAGTTGGATCTTTTTAATTTAATTTAATCTAATATATTTAATCAGGTTACGAATTATTTTGCTGTGAGCAGTCGATTTGGGACACCAGATGATTTTAAAAAATTAGTCGATGAAGCCCATGGTAAATTTAAAATTTAAATAATTAAATTAAATTTTTTATTTAAAATTCAGATTATTTTTTTATTGATAAAAAAGTTTTTTTTTGTTGTATGTAATTATAGGTCTTGGAATATTAGTTTTTATAGAACTTGTTCATTCTTACGCTTCAGCTGATGAATCAGTTGGTTTATCACTTTTTGATGGATCAAATGATTGCTTTTTTCATACTGGTATAATTAATTATTTTATTTTTTTAATCTAATTAATTATCATTTAATATTTAACATTTATATATGATAGGAAAAAGAGGCCATCATAAACATTGGGGCACGAGGATATTTAAACACGGTGATGTGGATGTTTTACATTTCCTTTTATCCAATTTAAAATGGTAATTAATTAGTAATTAATTATAATAATTAATTATATTTTATTTATAATAATCACATATTTTTTGATGTGAATTAATATAATTTAATTATATATAGGTGGGTTAATGAGTACCAAATTGATGGATATAGATTTCATTCCTTAGCATCAATGTTTTATACACATAATGGCTTTGGTACATTTACAGGCTCTTTAGAGGAGTAAGCTTTATTTAATTAATTACATGTTACAATTATTTTTCTCATTATCTTTTCATAATTAAATAAATTTATTTTATTTTGATTTATTTAGGTATTGCAACCAATATGTTGATAGAGAAGCTTTGATATATATTATCTTGGCAAATGAAATGCTTCATGAATTCCATCCAAATATCATCACAATCGGTGAAGATGTAAGTTTAGTAGTTTTCAACTTTCAAAATTTTAAATTTTAAAAATAAATTATTTGTATTTTTTATTTTGAAATTGATTTTTACTTTAGGCGACATTTTATCCTGGATTGTGTGAGCCAATAACAAAAGGTGGATTAGGATTTGATTATTGGGTCAATCTTTCTATACCAAATATGTGGTTATATTATCTTGAAAATATTCCTGACAAAGAGTGGAGCGTTAATAAGGTAAATAATAATAACAACTATTTAATTTATTCAAATAAGACTTTATTTATTTATTATTTATTTTCTATTTTATTTTTTTATTTTTTTAGATTATGAATGTGTTAGTTAGTAGTCAACCATACAAACAAAAGATGCTTTCCTATGTAGAAAATTATACTCAGGTATCAATTATTTCATTCTTACCTAAATATATTTACAATGATTAATTATTAATTAATTTAAATATATTTTTTTAATGAATTATTATTTTCAGTCTATTTCAGGAGGCAAATCGTTGGCTGAAATTCTTCTTAATACTAATAGAGAAGATTTAAATCCATCTCTTAATGTCTCTAGAGCTATTTCATTGCTCAAAGTATACTTTATTATCATTATTATTATATTTTATTTTATTTTAACTAAGAAAATATTCAATATTTTTTTTCTGATATATTTTAATTTTAATTGTATAGATAATTAAGCTTATTACATTTACTACAAGTGGCCGTGCATATCTCAATTTTATGGGCAATGAATTTGCACACCCAAATGTATGACATTTATATAATATTCTCTTTTTTAAATTAATTAATTCATTTATTATTTTCATTTTTATGTATATATTTTATTTTATTTTAAGAGGGTTGAATTTCCAATGCAAAGCAACAATTACTCATTTGCATTAGCTTGTCGTAAATGGGAATTGCTAAATGAAGGAATGCACAAAAGCATGTTCAATTTTGACAAGGTAATATTTAAATTATGCAATAATACCCTCATCCTTTTCATATTTACTAAAATTCATGGTAAATAAATAAATATAAACTATTAATTTAAATATTTTATATATCTCATAGGATATGATTAGCTTGGACGCAAGTGAAAAAATTCTTTTGAGAAATCCTCCAAATGTGCACCATTGTGATGAATCCACTATGGTATTATTATTATTGTTTTAAAATGATATTATGACATTTTTTAGGGTGTAAATGAAAAAAAAAAATCCCCTTATATGTGCATCTTTTTCTTCTTGGACATTATTTTTTGGACAGGTTGTATCATACACAAGAGGGCCTCTTGTATTTATTTTCAATTTTAGTCCGGAAATTTCTTATGAATTATATAAAATTGGTGTAGAAGAAGCGGGTGAATATGAGGTATATAATTCATTTATTATTTTAATTTTTACATTAATTTTGTAAAAAATTTTCTTGATTTTATTTTTTTATTTCTGGCAGCTTGTATTAAATACGGATGAAACTAAATATGGTGGAGACGGAAAGCTCAAGAGAGATGAATATATTCAAAAAACTAATGATAAAAGGTAATTAAATTAACTAGAGTAATATTACATTTCAACCTTATACTACTTAATTTTTGCATTTTTTTAAATTTAATATTAATTGTTATTGTTGTTTTAGGGTTGATGGCTATCGGCACTCTTTGGAGATGAATTTGCCTTGTAGAAGCGCTCAGGTTAGTTATAAATAACAAAATTAAAATTAAAAGTTTTTTTTAATTTAATAATTTTGATATTATAATTATTTTTTTTTTATTTTTGAATACTTGTAGGTCTACAAACTAGTGCGCATTTTAAGAATATAGGATTATGCGACTCAAATGGAATTCTTTTTTCTAAATTCGGATTTGGGAAAATGCAAGACTGGCTCGATATGTTTTCCCCTTACCAAACTTGTAAAAAGCTCCAATTTTTGTCCTTCTGTTTTATTATATATATATAAAAATGTTTAAATTATACATGATTGTTACGTATTTCACTATTGTAACATAACTAACTGTACGTCTCTTTGGTGAAAAAAAAACAGTTCTAGGGTTTGTACAACATCAACCCTGAAATTTAATTAAGAAAATATCATCTTCCTTATTTTCACTCTTTATCTTCCTTAAGTCTTCAAATTTTGCTGTCAGATTATTTGAAATGATTGAAAAATAAGTATTTTGAAAAACATCAATGTTTAAGTGACTTGACTATTTATAAAAAATATATTTTGTGTAAATGAAAGAGTTATATAACCCCTATCGTTCTATAAGTGAAAGGATATTTTAGAGAGATTTTTGGAGAGATTTTCAGATAGAGTTAGATGTGGCTTCTCAGTGTGTCTGTGTGTGTTGTGTATATTCCTCTAGATTATTGTCAAAAAAAAAAAAAAAAAATCTAGTTCAGTCCTTTTCGAGGAAATTACGGGTCAATTTGTTTTTCTTATTCCTCTAGATTATTGTCAAAAAAAAAAACTAGTTTAGTCCTTTTCGAGGAAATTACTGGTTAATTTGTTTTTGTGTTGTATATTCCTATAGGTTATTGTTAAAAAAAAATCTAGTTCAGTCATTTTCGAGGAAATTACTGGTCAATTTGTTTTTGTGTTGTATATTCCTCTAGGTTATTGTAAAAAAAAAAAAAAAAAATTTAGTTCAGTCCTTTTCGAGGAAATTACTGGTCAATTTGTTTTTGTGTTGCATATTACTCTAGGTTATTGTCAAAAAAAAAAAATCTAGTTCAGTCTTTTCGAAGAAATTACTGGTCAATTTATTTTCAACTTATTTACTGTTATTATTATTAATATTAGTTTACAATGTACTACCCAACCCGGCAATCTATTAAAATCAATTTATTAACTTCGTCAAAAGTGGCCAACAAAATTAAGTGACGATTGGACTACACTGTCCACGGTGTGATTTGATAATTTCTCTCTCCAATAATTTTCGGGCGTACTCTCACTTGGGAAGAAACTGAGTTGCTGACTCTCTGGTCTTCTCCACATTCCATTCTTCTAATTTCCAAACTCTCTCCTCTTCATTTCTCCATAATCTCTTCTAATTTCTAATCTTAATAGTTCTATGGCTACACTAGGCACACTAGGCACACTAGTTTCCTCCATTTCCTCTTTGGCCGCCAAGTTACTGCCGGGAGCATCTTCATCATCTTCCTGAAATGAACGTCATGCATTTAAAAAAGAGCTAAATAAGCTGATGAAAACATTGAGGAGGATTAAAGCGACCCTTCATGATGCAGAGGAGAGAGAGATCATAGAAGAATCGGTGAAACTCTGGCTACATGAACTCAAGCAAGTCGCTTATGCTGCAGAGGATGTACTTGATGAGTACCAATATGAAGTCTTGCGGGCGGAAGTAGAGTCAAGAGGTGATTCCGCTAAAAGTTCCGATAAAGAGAAGAAATTAGAGGTAAATAGCTAAAACACAGAGAATAGCAATGAATAACAAAACATATATAAAATTTCATTGGCCAATTGGCATGTATGATGTATTGGTATTAATAATGAACATGCCTGTAGGATTATGATAGGACTAATAGTAAAAACAAGTATATCTTTTTTTTTGTGTGACATCATTTGTTGTTGATTTGCTTTACACTTAACGACTAGTTGACTGGGAACATTACATTCTCGCCGAAAACCAATCACGCGATCTTATAACCGTGTGGAAGTAAACTAGTAAAATTGCACATAGAATCATTATGTAGTTGAATTATGATGTGGTACAATCATATAAAATTTTGTAGATCCGGGATACAGTCATGAACTTAAAAAAAAAAAAAAAAAAAAATATATATATATATATATATAGACCTGATGGTATATATTATGTTTGCATGATGCTCGAAAATGCAAGACTAGATAATTGATGATATATATTATGCACTCAAATGGATCTTCACATTACTTCCAATTAAGGAAAATTCAGTTTGCGACAAAATCACTTCGTCTTGATTTATGTCATTAAGGTTTGTTAGGTAAATGTTAAGTATGCTTATCAATTTAATATAGTACAGTTTACCAAAAATGCTGAGGAAAGAAAATATTCTCAATCTTTAATTTTGAGTGTTTGTACACCATGACATCCATTTTATTTTCTTATTTTGTTCAGCTACCAGATGGTCTGGCAGATTGGATCAAAGAAACTATGAACCGATTCGATGAAATAGTCAAGGATAGGGTAGCACTTCAGCTACGCGAGGATGATGGGCCTACGGGTCGCAATGATAAAATGCACATCACTCCCACGAGCCACATGGTTGTTGAATCTAATATTATTGGTAGAGAGAATGAAAAGGAGGAACTGATTAATTTACTATGTTCAGATAGTAATAACGACGGCAATGCTATTTCGGTTGTATCCATCGTTGGCATGGGGGGGTTAGGAAAAACCACGCTTACCCAATTACTGTACAATGATCGTAGGATCCGGCAAAAATTTGACCAATTCGGATGGGTATGTGTTTCAGATGATTTTAGTGTTGAAAGTCTCACAAAAGAAATAATGGAGTCTATTACAAGAAGTAGCTGCGATGTGAATAATTTTAGTGTTTTGCAAGAGAAACTGAAAAAAGAAATAGAAGGGAAAAGTTTCTTTCTTGTTTTGGATGATGTGTGGAACAAGAAGACAAGTGTTTGGGAGTCGTTTCGGATCCCCTTTTCGTCTGCAAATTTGGTTAAAATCCTAGTGACCACCAGGAATGAACAGGTTGCGAGAATCATGCAAACTGTACCTTCTTTTTATCTTAGCTATTTAACTAAAGAACAATGCTGGCAATTGTTCCAGCAATACACTTTTGGTGGAGTAAATTGTAATGAGGAATGAAAGTTAAAAATTGGGAAACAGATAATGAAGAAGTGTGGAATGTTGCCCTTGGCTATCAAGGTGATTGCTAGCCTTTTGAGGCACGAGGAAAGTGAAAAGAGTTGGAGAGATATATTAGAGAGTGAGCTATGGGAATTGGAGGCAACAAAGGAAATATTTCCACCTCTTCAAATAAGTTATCTACGGCTTCCCACCTATCTAAAACCTTGCTGGATATATTGTTCTATGTTCCCTAAGGATTATGAATTTTATTTACAAGATTTGACCCCATTATGGCATGCTCAGGGGTTTATAGAGTTGAAAGGAAAAAAGACCATCAAAGAGATTGGTCAGGAATATGCAAAGCAATTGTTTGAGAGATTATTTTTTGAGAGCAAATGGGGCTTGCCCCACGTCCGTTCGAACAAGTTGAAGTTGCATTATCTTATTCATGATTTGGCACGATCAAACTCCAGAAATGAATGTTATTCAATCGAGTATGACAAGCCCATAATTTCCCCTAAACAAATTTGCCATCAATACGTTAATGCCTCTCATGAGCTAGTAACACCCTTTCCTTCTAGTTCCTTCACAGCTTTACGCACACTTATAACGGGAAATAAAGTTAAAAATGTTGCAATTATTTCTGATATTTCGGAAACATATTCCTTAAGAGCTGTAGAATTCAAGTCCCCATGTTATGAATTTGGATTTCTTCATTCACTTGGCTATATGAAACATCTTCGTTATATTTCACTCCACAATTTCACCTTTAAAAAGCTACCTGAATCCATATGTTCTCTTTATAACTTGCAAACTCTATCCCTTGATACATGTTACGATCTTATAGAATTGCCAAACAACATAGGAAGTCTTGTCAGCCTTCAATTCCTTTTTCTTTCTAAATGTTCGGTTACAAGGTTACCTGATTCTATTTGTTACCTTAGAAACTTGAAGTCACTGATTATATATGGTAGTGACTTAGTTGAATTACCGAAACACATAGGGAATCTCGTTAGCCTAGAAGAACTGCTACTCAAAGTATGTCGCATCACAATATTGCCTGCCTCACTTTGTCGACTCAAATCCCTCAGAACACTAGAATTAGCATCTTTTGAGAATCTCGAAAAGCTGCCCCGTAAAATTGAACGCCTGACAAAACTTCAAACTCTTTCTATTAGTAAATTTAGTTGCCTACCACCTAGTTTGAATAAACTAACTGGAATTCAAAAGCTAAATCTGGAATTAACAATGAGCAACACTCATGATGAATTCGGTTGGTTAAATGATATTGTTGATCTAAAAGGAACTTTGTTCATTGATGGATTGAATAATGTTACAGCCAGTTTAGCTAATTCAAAACACCTTAACCTTATGAACATGCATAATTTAGAGTGCTTACCTCTCTCTGGGAGTACGACATGTTATTATCCTGCATATTCTAGTCAAATTAGAATGCACATTAAAAATGGTGGAATGATGAATATCCTGGGTATGAAATGAATTTGTTTTTTCTAGGGAGATTTCAGCCTCATCCTAGCCTTAAGAATCTAGATAGAATTGATTATTGTGGAATTACATTTCCGAAATGGATTGGGGATCCCTGTGCATGTGCCTCACTTGAAAAGGTCTGTTTACAAGGATGTAAGAATCTTGTGTTCCTTCCATTTAGCAACCTCCAAAACCTCAAGGACTTGCAAATTATTTCATGTGATAGTTTGCAGTTTATACAAGTGGAGTTTTGCCTCCCCAGCTTGAGAAGTTATCTATTTTTGGATGAAAGAGGCTAATATCTATTCCTGGAATACGAAAACTGGAATCCTTGGCTGAATTTAAAATTAGTGATTGTCGAAACCTCAAATCGTTGTTGAAGGAACCAGAACCTTCTCCTGAAATGGGCATTAATACAGATGATTCTTTCTACCATATTTTATCGATGGGGTTAACAAACCTTACTTCACTCCAACTTTTGGAAATTGAAGATTGCCCAAAACTGCGAGTAATGGCTGATGAGCTGCGTCCTGTAGAATACTGCAAAGTTAAGGTCCGTGATTGCCCCCATTTAAGAAAGTGGTGTATGCAACACAACTTTACATACAAAGGTATAGTTTTTTCATGTGTTGCCAACAAATTTTCATTCTCTTTACTATTTATTTCTTTTTTGCTAAGACTGTTATCTTCAAAAGTCCAAACAATCATAACGTTTTTTTCTTTCACGTTCAAGTAGAGCATTTAGTTTTCATGTGACAAAAAACTCTAATCCAATGAAAACAAATAGAAGCACTAGGAAAAAGACCCTGGCATAGAGGAAAGGAATTCAACCCTGTACACTTTTGAGGTAAAATATTATGGCGTTACAAACTAATATTTCATTTCTCACTTTGCAGACTATAAAACAAGGAGGATGTGATGAGAATAAAGAGACATGGATCTCCAAATTGTACACTTGAGGCATGGCCCATGATTATGGTACATACAATAAAGAGAATTTGCAAAATGCCCCTATATTGTGCCCAAATTGTGGAGAACTATTGTACAGTAAGAATGAAGGGCCCATTTAGAAAATTTTGATAACGTAGAGACTTATTTTGCAATTTAGGCATAAATTGGGGGCTTTTTTTTTGAAAGTTTGTTTGATGAAATTTATGTTCATTTAGTGTATTTGGGGGATTTGATGACGTAATAAATTATAATTTTTTTTAGAAATTTTAGTTTGATGAAATAATGAAATAATATACATGGAATAGTAAATAAAATTTTGATTTGTGGAAATGATTTGTTTGATGAAAAATAATTGTTGAAAAATTGATAAAATTGTGTTTGATTAATCAAGACACATATTACAAAATGTTTGTTTGATTTTAATTAACAAAAAAAAATGAATTTAACTTGAATTATCACCATATATCCCCGCTTACTGGCAGTAATGAGTTCCACGTAGCTTGCAGTGGAAGGAATCAATGTAACTTGCAGTATAAGATGTTGTTCTCGGTTTGATGATTTTAAAACAATTATGAGCTACTAATATATTTTTTGAGAATGTTTTGTCAAGATCAGAAGAAGTCGTTTACGAGTTTTTGGAATTAAAGGTGTGATCATCTCGGATGCTCTTTTCTCATCTCGGAAGAACAAGAAAGCGCCTTCCTTTTTTTCTAGAGTTTATGTAGATTTTAGCTGAGTTTATTCTATTCTATACTAAATTGAGAAAACCTTGCTATTCTGCCTTATCCCGTTCCCAACGGAATAAATCATGTCAATTCCGTTGGCAACGGAATGGACAGGGTTCCATTCCGTTGAGAACGCTACCTTTCTGTATTCTTGGCTTAAAAATTGTCTCATTCCGTTGGCAACAGAATAATTCCATTGGTAATAGAATACACATATTTTTAGCCGTTTGAGCAATAATTGGGCTGATTTTGTTTCCTTTTTAACATTCCGTTGGCAACGGAATAGTCTATTTTTCCTTTTCTGTGGGCTGCTACTTCCTTCTTTATAAACGCAACTCTAATCCGAAATATGTACAAGTTTTTCTTAAGCAAAAAGCAAGATATTTCCCTCTTTATTATTGAATATAATTCACTAAAAATCTTTGTGAGATTAGGAGAAATTAGTGAGCGTTTTGTGTTTTCTGTTGGTTAAGATTGAAAGAGATCTATTGTGAGTTCTTGTTCCATCGCTTTGTTAAGAGATTGTTGTAAGATGACGGTGGATCGTGGTTTTGTAATCAAATACTATTTGGATTAGTGATTATCGGAGCCGCCAGGCAAGTCCTGGAGAGGAGGCAACTCGTGAACATGGTAAGGGCCGCTAGCGAGTAAACGGGTGGTTAAAAGTAACGCAACCACCTTGCCGAATTTCGTCATCAGATCTAGTGTTCGGTATTGAGTTACTTTTTCCATTCACTTTAAATTTCTTGTTTATTTAATTATTTTGTCAATTAGAATTTAAAAAATCATCAACAAAAGTCTAAAAAAATTAAAAATATAAAATACTAAAAAATATAAATTTTACACACTTCTGCATGTTTAGGCCTATAAAACCCCCCTATAGGCCTCTAGTAAATAACAGAAGAAATAAGCCGCTTACAACTAGTAATCTCTAATTTTTGTTTGATTTATTTTGGTTTATGAAAATTTAATTTATGGTAATTGTGGGTATTTTTTGACAGTTTGTTTGATGAAATTTTATGTCCATTTAATGTAAATAAAATGATAATGTTTTTACATATGCAGTAATCCAATATCATCATTACTAGAACAAATGGTAGAAGAATTGTGACATCGTGTGTCAGATGATATTCTACAGTCAGGAGCCTGAGTCTTAGAGGCCCTTTACAGGTTCTTATCAATTAAATAGCCCTACTTTATTCATGTATTCAATTAAGTATTTACTTATTTATTAATCGATTTATTTAATAATTTTTGCAGATACCAGAGTCAGATGTCAAAATATATATCGATTTATTTAATATTTTTTGCAGATACCAGAGTAAGATGTCAAAATATATAGCTCATCACTTGGGTAATAGTCTCTTGCTTGAAGACCCTGATGAATTTGTTCAGCTCAGAACTGTACAATGCTCGTTAAAGGTTAAATGAATTATTTTCCATGTCAATTTAATTTTATTATGATGATGATATTTGAGCTTCTTTTGTTTATGATGATATAGGTTCCCAATCCATCTGCAAGCAGTTGATCTTTATTTATCATATTTATTGATTTTAAGGGCAGGTTTCAATGATTCCAAAATGTGATCAAATGCATTTGCTGCTTATGGAAAGCCCTAAGCACAATGGTTATGAGGATTGGCTGATTCAAGTGCATTTGCTGCATGCTTCCACTGTTACTTGAACAACGTTCTTTTGCTCCTTATTTCCCCCAGGTTTTTATTCCTATTTTTCAACTTTCTTTTAATTTATTAATTCATTTACAAAATTTTATGAACGAAAATAATATTTAATATTTTAATTATCAGGTTTTTTCCTATATTTGTGGGGAAAAAATACCGGTCAACATATCCAATTGTTCAATCTCCCTTCAAGAATGCATTGAGCCTTTTGATTGAAAACGTAAATCCTTTCAAATCTTATACACCTCAATTCGAAGCGCAGATTCTTCTAGAAGCTCTCAGATGCAATTCATCCTATTCACAAACCGCTATCTCAGCAACTAAACGGGTTAGGATCTGACCCGGGTTGTATTGAGAGATGTAGACAGTAGTGCCGAGTAGTAATTTTGATATATATTGTTTTTATTTCTGAATACTTTTAGGTCTACAAATTAGTGCGCATTTTAAGAATAATATAGGATGAAGCGACTCAAATTGAATTCTTTTTTCTAAATTTGGATTTGGGAAATGCAAGACTAGCTCGGTATTTGAATTCTTTTTTCCATTTTTTATCTTCTATTATAATTATATAAAAATGTTTATATAACACGCGATTTTTGGCTTGGTTACATATTTTAATTTCACTACTGTAACATAACAACTGTACGTCTCTTTGATGAAATCTCTATCTGCAAAATTAATTAATTTATCTTTTGTGATTTAATAAAAAATAATTTGTTCGACCTATTTCTCTATGAATACATCGATTGCTATGACAACCCTCTTTTTGTTGCCCGACATACACAATTCTCCCAATTTCATAAGATATTTATGTAACATTGTAGCATTTCATAAGATATCTATGTTCAAAATGAATATTGCACAATGTGGCAAGCGAAAAAAATGGGTGATTGAAATGGAATCTACGACTATGAGATGATCTGTCTTATTCACACTAGCAGACGACTACTTCAAGAACCTTTAAGGGTATATTAGCAGGCACAGAGTATGTGTTTGAAAGAGAGTCCAAGAAAAGGGTTTTTGAATGGTTAATGCTAAATAACACAATCCAATCACAGGAAAAAAAATAAATTTATTCTTCTTAGTTCTCATTTTTTTTTTAAATATCAATGAAAAAAATCTCCACCTTATCAAAAAGTAATTTTATTACTTGCTGCATGATAATTTTTTAAAGAAAACTGCAAATGTTCACATGTATATTTTATATTGTATAAAAAAATACATCAAAGTTCACTTGAAACTCACATACAATCCAGAATTTAGTAAGTAAAATGAAGATACCAAAGCAGAACAAACTCGGTATTTCATGCGTGCAATAACCATAAGGCTGCTAATATTCACACTTTTTGGAAGAAATATTATCCTCTTCCTCAAAATAACATGGAGCGTTGATTGATGCCTTTTTAATGGCGGGTATTGCATTAGTACATTCTTTCATCATTCATTTCATGAATTATATTTCCTTTTTAAGCGAATACAACTTTTCATCATTGGTAGAACATCTTAGTATGATCTCTAAAAATTCAAAAGAATTATGTTTATTGTTTCAAACAAATATGTGGAAATTAAGAAATTTGAGTTTTTCAATCACATAATTTCCCTAATTAAGCGAGCTCAAAAAATTTATGATTTGATGATCAGGATATTCTCCAGGAAAATACATCTTAAAAACAGACAGAAAATTAGAAGAGAAAAAAAAATAAAACAAGGAAAATAAAAAGTATGCTAAACTAAAAGTGCGTACCCTTATATCACGGAAAAGAATAATAGTAGACATTTTATCATCCCTCAAAATTCAATTCCAAATGTATCTCTAAAGTAAGTGCATGAGAGAGATGCTATTGAATATAGATTAATCACCAAGTAATCAATCAATGGTAAATTAATATATAGTAAAAATGATATAAATGTATGTATCAAGCTTACCATGAGGAAATATTTCTTAAGCTCAATATGTCAACATGTTTGTCAATTTGTCGTGGTCCAATGGCCCTTTACAAATAGTACTATGGCTATTGTATTGGGAAGGAAAGAGGGTTCAACATTCTTTCAACGAGATATTATTTAAGATGAGATTGAAGATTATGGACAACTAGTATTTGGAGTGAGAAAAGGAGAGAGATTTTTATTGTGTCTGGCGGCGGAGAGTGAGAATTAGGGTTTCAAATAACATGGAGTGAGAATGTTAAGTAAAACAATCTCACTCATCCATTCTCAATCCAACATATCATAACAAGATGAGGTTCACTTTCTTTGGAAGTATGTTAGTATGAGATGGTCATATTAGGTTTAAAAACATTAAAATATATGACTAAATATACTAGCATGGCTCTGATGTTCAAGCCCCATGATTAATTTTCAAAAAAGACCCTTTTTCTTATTTTATTTTCTTGGTACCCTAATGGAGGCATAACGCAACTAGATAAAATTAAAAAAAAAGAAAAGAATAAAGATGAATAGTTAAAAAATCCTTGTTTTAACTTTTTATGAGGAAAATTACCTTAATAGCTAAATCCTAATGATTAAACGGTAACTACTAAGCTATTTTCCTCTAAAAAGTTAGAATTAGGTTCTCTTTTCATCTTTCATTTTGTTAATTTTATTTAGGTGCATCATGACTCGATTCTGATATCTAAAAAGGAAAAAAAAAAAAAAAATCAAAATTCTCATTTTTTGAAAATTGATCATAGAGGCTTGAAAACTTAGAACCATGCGTGTATAATTAGTCACATATTTAATATTTTTAAAATATGATATGACCATCTTACGCTAACATGTTCTTGATGAAATTGAATCTCAACCCGTCATAATATACTGGATTGAGAATGGATGCTTGAGATTATTTAACCTAATTTAAGTCGAATATTAAATGTCTTTTGAAACCCCTAGTTCTCACACTCTGCCGCCAAACCCTACAAACATTTCTTTCCTTTTCCCACCCAAAATACCAGTTCCCCATATCTTCAATCTTATCTCAAAAAATTTCTCATTTCTTTCCACTAGTAAAGATAGTTGATTCAATTATTTCTCTCCACAATTAATGGTTCAATTCATGTTTCCAACTTAGCTTTGCTGAAAAATGCTCTGTGAGAGCTCTTGTGTGGTGGTTTCGATCTTTTCAGAACTTATCAAGAAATGGATTTATAGATCTGGATCTTCAAAGAAAGATCCAAATCTTGAATTCCAATTCTTGAAAAGTTAAGAATCCAACTTTCAAAAGCTCTTGCTGAAAATCGTTCAGCAAGGCTAAGTTTAAACTAATGAATTGAACCATTAATTGTGGAGAGATAGAACTGAATGAACCATTCTTACTAGTTCCTTTAAATCATAAAAATCTTCATAATCTTAACATAAATCAATTTTAGGTATAGGTGGTCCGTGTGTGTCTCCGTGATTTTAATAAAAGGCTTGTTCTTTATGAGCATTTTGATTGGAGAAGCCATTTACAGTATTAAATAAATGTTTAGCCTGGATAAGAAATAATAAATTAAGGTTTATGTCAAATTTATGGTCAGTTAATAAAGTGAAAAAAATGAATATTTAAAAGTCAACAAACTGCTAACATTGTTAGCGGTTCAGAACTCTAGAAACGCAAATAATGTTGGCATTTTTCTATTTTGGATAAAAAAATAATAAATTAAGGTTATGTGACTTATGTCAAATGAATGGTGAGTTAACAAAGTGAAAATATAAAGATTTAGTTAGTCAACAAACCGCTAACATTGTTTGCAGCCTAGAACTCTAGAATTGCAAATAATGTTGGCGTTTTTTCTATTTTGGAAAAATTACATTACCTCGCTACTTTTTTAATTCTTAGTTCATGGTAAGATTAAGATCATTTTAGTTCTGGTTATGGAATTTAGAAATTAGGGATGAAGATTTCCATTTTTTTAAGAAAATTTATTAGTGGGTAATAACATTTCAAAACAGACAAATCACGGACTGTCAATCTCTTAATTACATAATTTCACTTGATCACAAAGCTTCAAACTTTGGTCTCAGATTGGTCCCGGATCTATTTCAGTGTTTTATCAAAAGAGAGACAAAATTGAACCAAGACCAAAACTTGAGCTTATCAATGAATGGATCAAATCAACAATAATCGAGTAATTAATAGTAAATGGCTCAAACATTTGAAGGCAAATTCCAGATTTGTAAAATATTCGAGTTTTAAATAACAAACTAACCAGATGCGATACGAACCAGCCTGCAGCAAGATTTAAGAGAAAGAGAAATTGCTTGCGTGAGAAACCCTAGATCGAAATGTAATCAAAGGTACTCGAAATGAAATCAATTTTTGTGAAACTGGCGACGGAAAACCAATTAAGGGCAGAGAATTTAAAGCGAAACGGAAAGGAGAAAAAGAGGAAAGGGATTTAGTTCCATGAACTCAATCGAAATAACAGAAAACAAGGTCAAGGACAATGAATTTAAAGAAGAAGAAAAAAGAGAAAAGGAATTTAAAGAAATTCACTCCCCACTAATTTCGCATTTATTTATTTATAATAATTATTGCATGAAATTCATCCCTGATTATAAAAGATTTTAATAAAATGAAAAAGGAATTAGATGGAGATGCGGGGTATCGATCCCCGTACCTCTCGCATGCTAAGCGAGCGCTCTACCATCTGAGCTACATCCCCTTTGTGTTGAAATTCGAGAAACATGCTATATCTTTGAATATTTTGCTTGATTTTAAGAGAAAGTTGTATAAAATAGTCTACATCTTGTTTTTCAGCTAATACTGAGTGAGAAAATTATTTTCATTTTGATATTTGTTCAAATTTGATTTTCCTCAAAGAAAGAAAAAATAAATGAATTGATATTACGGCACAATTTTTATTTTTAATGACTACCAATATTAGAATATAAGATCTCAATCTCTCATGAATAACAATAAAGCTATACAAACAAACTAATTTGACAAACCACAAACAAACGGCTGATGTGACGCTTGTCTCTTCTCTCATGTCACACACTATTCAATACATATTTAGAAACTGATAAGAAAAAGCATCCACTAATTTCCATATTCAGCTGTTTGTTTATAGTTTATCAATTTAGTTTATTTGACTTGTATTGCAGTTACAAGCTTTAGTGGTTTGTTAAATTGATTTGTTTGACTTGTATTATTGTATGAATAAAGTGATATGAGCAACATAGATTATTACTTACAAGTTCCAAGCTTTTGTGGTTTGTCAAATTGATTTGTTTGACTTGTATTATTGCATGAATAAAATGATATGAGCAAAATAGATTATTACTTACAAGTTACAAGATTTTGTGATTTGTTAAATTGATTGTTTCACTTGTATTATTGCATGAATAAAGTGATATAGTAACATCGATGATTACTTGTAAGTTCCAAGCTTTTGTGGTTTGTTAAATTAATTTATTTGACTTGTATTATTGCATGAATAAAGTGATATGAGCAACATAGATTATTACTTACAGGGAGAAATCACACTGGTGTAGTGTAGTAACTTTGCAGTGACGGATTGAAATTATATACTGTTTTTTCACGTTTTTATATACGATATATACTGTTTTTATTTTTTTAAATATATACTGTTTACCGAATGAATTTTTATATACTATTTGTTTTCAATTTATATATTTGTATATACTGTTTTTTTAAAATATATACTATTCTATAGAATGAATTTTTATATATTATTTATTTTTAGTTCATATGTTTGTATATATTGTTTTTAGTTTTTATATAGGTCGTTGCTAGAGTATCGCCGCTGCAGTACCGCCGCGCAGTATCAAGCTACCTCGGTTACACGCTGTCGCCACACAAAACCACCCCATCCATTCTCTATTCACTCTGTATTCCACCAAATCAACCTCACTTTCCCATTTCCTTCTTCCCCACTCAAATCCAAGCATCGAAGAGAGATCGCCATGGCGACATCCTTCGAAGACTCCTTCGAAGACTCCTTCGACTCCTCCTCCGAAGAACCCGTCATCATCCCCTTCGGCGACGCCGCCGACGACGACGAGGAGGAGTGCTTCCGCGTCGAGCAGGAGATCGAAGGTCCTGCCCCCGTCGACGCGGTTCCCGTGTCCGGCGGAGGGCCGGTGTTGCCTCCGATGGAGGAGATGCGGCCGGACGAAGGGTTTGTTAGGAGAGAGTGGCGCAGGTCAGCGATTTATTTACATATCAATTTATGCTTATATCTAGTTAATTTGGAGGGTTTTAGATGAGAGTTGTCGGTTGTTGAGGTTTTGTTTGGGGTGGATCTGGTCGGGATTTGTTGTTTTGGAAGTATGGAAAGCAAGTGGGGATTGATTGGATTGAAATTTGAACAGCCAAAATATGATGCTTTTGGAGGAGAAAGAGAGGAAGGAGAAGGAACAGAGAGACCAGATCATTCTTGAAGCAGAGGAATACAAGCATGCCTTTGTTGAGAAGAGGAAACTCAATGTTGAGACCAACAAGGCTCAGAACCGCGAAAAAGAAAAGGTACTTCAATTCTCTCTCTCTCTATTAACTAATTAGGGCTCAATTTGGCAAAATAGATGCTAAATCAAGTTATTAATGAGCCAGAAAAAGACATAATTGAAAAATACGTGCAAAATTGTACTTAATTAAGGCTAGTTACAAATAGATTGGCAGTGACTCTTATTTGCATAACTACAACTTAAGTGGCTGCTAAATTTGTAAAACACACAAATTTTCAAGAAAAAAAAAATACTATACTTTTTTAACACATTATATATATTTTTTTCGCCAGCTTTTCCTTACCAACAACGAGAAATTCCACGCTGATGCCAACAAACAATACTGGAAAGCGATATCAGATCTGATCCCACACGAGATAGTCAACATAGAGAAGAAACGATCAAGCAAGAAAGATCAAGAAAACAAGAAACCCTCGATTTCCGTAATCCAAGGCCCGAAACCCGGTAAGCCGACCGATTTGTCGAGAATGCGTAATATTTTGGTTAAGTTGAAGCATAATCCGCCTGTTCACATGAAAGCGGTTGAACCCGTTAAGGAATCGGGTTCGGAACCCGGTAAGGGGAAACAGAGTGTTGCGAGTACTAGTGTTGCTGTTTCTGTTGCTTAGTTGGTTCTGTTGTAAGGGTTATGTTTTTGATAGTGGAAGACTTATTATTATTATATATTATTAGTATTTGTGTTTGTATTTGGTGTGTTTTGTTGTGTAATTAATTGGAGTTATGGATAGATTATTAATATATTTTGTTTAATGAGATTGTTGATTTACTTTTAGTGTGATTGTTTACTTGGTAGGGCATGTGAATTTATTTTTTGAATACTCTTTGTTCTATGACAAGTCTTGTGTATTTTGTAAAGACACTAATTGAGAGAGAAAATGAGAAGAGTTGCATACAAGATGAATGACATTTATTGGTAGCATAGGAGTATTAAGAGTATGACTTGTTCATTCTTTTTGAATGCTTTCACTTGTATAAATAGGAAGATGATTTTTGTAGAATTGAGAGGCAATGTTTTTTGGGATTTCTTGTTATTTAGAACTTAGTTTGCTTGAAAAATTAGATATTGGAGAAAATCAACAAAATAAAATAAATAGTTAAAATGGATGGCGTAACTCAAATATATAATTGACAGAGAAGGATGTCGGGAGGAGCAGACATCTTCTATTGCTACAAAATATTCACCGTATTACAAATATGATTCCCACGATAAATTATTCGATTCACGATTCGTATCATTATTATGCAAAAGGAAATTTTGTGCATAAATGGTTGTTTTAATGGGTTGAAGATTATTGATTAAGTTTCTTACCATAATGAGAAAACTAGACATGAATTACATAGATATGATAGAGAGAGAAAAATGATATTTTTAGTTTTCAAATACATTTTGCGCTCGGTTTCCATGCATGATGCATATGCAAAATGGATTTTTAGAATAAATAATTAATTTTATCATTTTTTCTTATTGATTTACAATGTTGAATTCATCTTATTTATAGAACTGGAACATAAAAAACACAATAATAATTGAACTCCTAAAAATAATAATTTTGCATCCTAATTCCTGAGAAAAAAAAAAAAATCAAATATCACATATGAACTGAAAAGATAAACATGTCACGTAAATCCTTACAAACATGAGAACATATATTTGTTTCCCTGTTTTCCTCAATAAATTCCTGAGTGATCCATTTTTCTCAATCATTCCTCCGTAAATAAAAGTTGATCTTTTTAAATAGGCAATATATTTCATATAATTCAATATTCGTAACATTATCTATTTTAGAGAAACAATTAAGACATTTCATATATTTTTTTTTATTAATATTCATGATATTTTCCATTTTAGACAAATACATTTTACGAATGACATGAAAATTATATAAATCAAATTCCAAAAGCTTTACGTGAATCAAGCAAAAATATTAGAGATATAAGTTACTATAACAAAAGACATGAGCATAAAATGAATGATACTAGGATAATGCTCGCGCTTCGCTGCGAATATTTCAATTTTATTATTTATTTCAATCTATGTATAAATTGCAATTATGAAAATTCAAAATAAAAGTTTGAAATAAATTCATAGTACATAAACAATATATAATAATTATGTTAAGTAAGTTGTCTATATTTAAAATTATTTTGAATTATATCATAAGATATTTTATCCATTTATTATGCATTAAAAAATATTTTCTATACCACATCTAATTTTGTAAGGATGGATAACTCTATACCAATAAATTTATATATAAGACATAAAATAACATAAATAAAAAATTCATAAAAACCAGAAAATTATAGCCGACTAAATAATTTGGATAATAATTTATGATCTCAATTTCTTTTTGCATTAAGATTTCTAAGATTAAAATGTCATCTTTTTTTTTCTTTGATTTTTTTATGCCGTTATTTCTTGACATATTATATTAGAAAAATCAAGTATTCATTGGGCAAGATAATTTATGTCATAGATTTTTGTTGAAATCACATAAGAATTAATTGATATGATTAACTTTAAAAAAGATAAAAATAATAATTATATTTAACATGATTTGTAAAAAAGAAATATGATATTATATATATGAAAAAAATATATATACTATACATAAGAAAATCTAAAATGACTCATTTTCTTAAAACAAATATCACCACTATTTTTATTTTTATTTTTTTTAATTGTTAAAATGATACGGATTATGTATAAATTGATCACATATTTTTTTTTAAATCTGTAATACATTAAGTAATACAATATAGTTCTTAATATTCTGAAATTTTATTTGATATGTTAGTTCTCACGTAATTGGAAATATTACACGAAATATTAATTTAACTGATCATGCGATATTGTGGTAATAATTTAAATGAAAAGCTAAGATTTGAAAAAATTTGATCCAACGTCCAAGATAAAATTGAAAATAAGCCTCTTGAGAATGCTCAAAGAAAGATGAAAAATAAGGTTGAGTTAATGAGCGTAGTATTTTTGTACATATTCTCTTATATAATTTATATTCACATATTTTAGCAAGAAAAATAAATAAATTGGAAGCACAACAATATGGAACTCAAAATGAAGAGAAAATTTCAACAAATTTATATTTGATGATTTTAACATGAGAAATAAAATATTCATTAAGAATTAGAAATTTTTAAAGAAGAAAAGAAAAAATTATTTATATTTTAATGAGTGAAATCTTCATTAATTATTGGTATTAAAAATAATTGAACATAACTTTGAATTATGATTCATTGAAACCATCTAATTAAGATGATGGCTAGAAAAAAATTCAACGGTTCTTATTAAATCAGGGATGAAACACAAAACACCAATTCAACCAATTATATAATTATGTTTTAATAACCACATAAAATGTTCCCATAAAATATCAATAAATTTGAAAAAATGAATGGTTAAGATTCTACAAAAAATTTGATCGAACGATCGAGATAAAAGTGATGATGTGGCCATTTGAGAAGGCTCAAAAGTAGATGAAAAATAAGGAATTGGAGTTAGTTCGTATAATATATACTACTAGTACTAGTACTAGTATCAATTTCATTCATTTTATGCTCATGTCTTTTGTTATATAACTTATATATAGAAGTGTTGAGAGTATGACTTGGTCATTTGGGATGTTAAACTTGTATAAATAAAAAAAATCACTTCGTAGAATTATAAGACCGCTTTATTTTATATGGGTTCCAATTTGTAAAACAAAAATTAAATAAAATTAAAAAAATTAAAAACAAAAAAATCTAAAAAAATGAAAACTAGTAACTGCTATTGTTTCTCCAAAACATATTATAACACAAAAATTGGGTGATAACTCTATCATTAATTGATGAAGGGCATGTATTTTCCTCATTTTTTTACGAATCAGTACAAAAAAAAAGCTGTACTGAGATACTTTTTATGCATCAATATATAAAAAGCGCATTGAAATATTATCTTTTAGACATTTATATTTAGAAAAAAACAGTAGGCAAACATAAAGATAAGCTAATATGACACATGATAGAATTCTTATAATCTTATTTTAGCTAAATTAATTAGAGATACTAATCAAACTTTTACGATTATCTTCGTTTCAGAAGTCCGTTCACTATTATTCCCCCTGCCAGCATTATCATATCCTAGTATACAAGAAGGAAAGAGACAATAACAAATAAAATCCTCGCATTATTATTCTGATAACATGCTCAGTCAAACAACCTACAGAAAATTTACAGAACAGAGAGGTACATATCTCCATGCAAATACATGATAAAATGATAAAAATAGCACAATCAACAATAATTTAAAATGGCAATAGCATAATCTAAAAATAAAATTGCACAATTCACGATGTATATTCTCAACAAACCAATCTTAGTAATAATTGTTCACGGCACGGCATGATGATCTTCTGATCTCGCCATTATTCTTATTGAGCACCCCAATGTTGCCCATGTTAACCATGGATTGTCCGAAACTCGACTCAAACAGGCCAGGCGTCGTACTGTAATCGTCGACAAGCTTTCGAGTCTCTGAGCTGGTTAACAAGCTCCAATCTGAGAAGAAAAGAGCCTCCAATGATTTAACATTTTTGTAGTATTGCCCGTCAAGATTATCTGGCGTGACAGAATCCTGGGGAACAACACCATCGGTTGATGCATTTGCTGGGCATTTAGTCCTTAGGGACATCCCGAATGTTTGATCCATGGTGCGGTCAATGGTGGGATAGAGACGGCTAGTAAAGGAAGAACAATGGGACCGGCCAATAGAGTGCGCTCCCGAGAGAGTCACCAGATCAGTCGTAGAGAGTCCAACAGCTAAGAAGGCGGCCTTGAGCTGGTCGAGATTCAAGGAAGGAGCAGGAAGTGATGATAGAGCCTCACTATTTTTAGAAACCATTCCATCGTATCTACCTGAAGGGATGTCATAACAGATACCGCCAAGAATATTGGCCGCATCACGGGCTGCAAAGGCGATGATATCAGCGCATGAGACTTTGCCAGGACAGGCTTTTTCAAGTATGTCCTTAGCTGCGTCAATTACTTCGAAGCCTCGAAGGCTAGGGTTGTTAGGAATGGCATTCTTCTCTGGGTCTGGGTTGCTTGCGGACTGATCGAGCAGGACGGAAGCATCACACCCCTAGTGCAAGTACATAATAACATATGTTATTTTTAGGGTTTTGATAAATGCAACAATCTTTACATTAATAGTGATATATGCATGCCCATGGAAATGATAAATTTGACCCCTGCGTGCACAACACACAAAATATAATTTCATAGGAAGGGAAGATAATTTACCCTGACAAAGCAGTCATGGAAGAACATGCGGATGAGGCCGGCACCCAAGCCAGGGTCTTTGCGCACAAAGCGGTTCACTACACTTTTGACAAGGAGTTCCGCCTCAGGACATGTGCCAACGCTTTTATAATAGCCGACCTGAAGATCAGAGGCATCTGATGATACTGGAAGAAGAAGTACTTGAATAGCCATGGCAAAGATGAGGCATGAAATCGGAATTGAAACCCTAGTTCTCATTTTGGTTTCTCACTCTAAGATTAAAGGTGCGATATTATGATGGTTGGATGGAGAGAGAATGAGTGAGAGAGAAAGAGAGAGAATGAGTGAGAGAGAATGGTGATGTTGATGAGAAAGGCTGATGCATTAGCTCGCTATTTATAGAGAGATTTGAATTTGAGTACATTATGGAAAAAGTCCACCAAGTTCTAAATTACGAAATTCTGAAGGACTATTACATATATATGACCCTGGTAAGTTTATGTGAAGTTCTAGTTTCATAAACTTGAGGATTCTTTTACGTATTGTTTCTTCGTTGAGCATCTTTTTAAAAAGAAATGTTGAGAATGATGCATAGAAACTTTATAATTGTTCCTCATTTTATCATGCACTCACTGGGCTCCATTCTGTATGAGAAGATGTGAACGTGGAGTGAAACACCACGTGTTTTATAATACTAACAAAAATAAATTTGTCATTAACAAAAACAATTTTCTTGTTAATAATGAACTAATGTTGTTTTAACAAACCCAACTTTCTTGTTATAAACATTTGATTTGATAAAATAATGAATTAAATTTGTCAATAATAAAGCAGTAATTGTCTGTAAGAGAGAATATTTTGATTTCTCATCTATATATTAAAGGGGGCATATGGTAAGTGGGGGATGGGTAAGTAAACCCTAACTTAAAACTTCCAATATTCAGCAAATTGCCAATTTGACACGGTGTAATGCAAGAATATGGAACTTGTTTGATTAGCTGGAATGTTAAGGGCATTTGATTAACTTAATAAGCAAGGGATTAGGTTCATTAAAAAAGTATACTAAGATTAGCTAATCTATTTTATAGTTTTCTATTAAGTTAGCAAATAATTGGAGGCGTTGACAGTAAAAACAAATCACCCATTTTGTTCTTCTGAATTTTTGACATCCTTGAAGATGGTTTGCATACCGAATTGCAACTAAGCAAAAGTTGGATTTCTCATAAGCAACCATTTTTTTAAGACTAAAACCTACTATTAGTGAGTTGAGAGACTTATTTGCATTTCATATAATTTGAACTTGGAAATATCTCCCAATGTTCAAGAGATGCTTATTGTTTGAGCTAGCAAGTTTTGCGATAAGCAAACTTAATATTTGCATCTATTTTATTGGGTAAAATGAAGCTTTACCATTTAGGAAAATTAGAAAATGCGCTGGAAAAATAAAAGGGAAAGAAGGATTCAACCGCTAACTCAACGGAGCTGAGACACAACTTGTGTCAAAATTCTCCGAGGGGTCAACGATACCGCGAGAGCAAAAATTCAACTCAATCATTGTGGTATTCGATGTCTAACTTAAATTCATGTAATACTAGCGAGTACTCCTCGCTGCGCTTCGGTGTAATCATAATTTAATTTGTAGAAAGTATATTATAATCGTTTGATTTTTTAGTGTTTTGAAGCATATAATCTTAAAATTTAATATATTAATATTTAAAATAGGTGCATTAGAATTGTTATGTCAATATATATTTCTAAAAGAAAAAAATTTGCAGCTTAAATAAAAAATGGAATGGGCAGACCTACATATATTAGTTTATAGACAAAATAATCTTAATGATATTAAAATTGAAGACTTAAAGAAGATTTTTGTCAGTAATGATACTAAAATTGAAATTTTATTATAATTATGTTGCAATTGAAATTTATTTGGAATATTAAAATATCTTTAAAATAATAGATATAATATAATTATATCATACTAAAATTGATTGGATAATGTCAAAAATAACTCAAGTCGGAAGTAAAAACTTTTAATATGATACCAAATGTCACTAAATAAAAAAACTTAAAAGTGTTTTCACAATTTCGAAAAAACAAAACTTAAAAAAATGTTGGACAAATTGAAATATTATTTACACAAAGATTTATTTTCTTAAAGAATTATAACGATGAATATTTTTTAGTAGTACTTCCAAGAAAATAGTATTTTTTCTAAATAACATTTTTGATAATATTATTCTTAAGATTTTTTTTTAAAAAAAGTTCTTTTCAACAATATTGTTTAAAAACAAATTTTTAAAATAAGTTTTTCAAAAAATATGACTTATGTTATTAGAAATTTTAAATTTATAGTAATAAATTATTTTTTAATTCTTTAATAATAATAAATTTTAAATTATTATATTGTAGCATTTATATTTTAGATATATGACTAAATTTGATAATAGAAATCTGTCGTGTTTTGGAATAAAATTAGATTATCGTAGATTTTATATTTTAATAACAATATAGACGTAAAACTATGAAAATAATATATAAAAAGAATTGTATATTGAAAAGAGAAAAAATAGTATATACAAAATACCGTCATATTCTGGGTGTGCTCAATCCCATCGCGCTTTCAGATTTCCCAATTTAAAATGCTCAAAATTTCATATAATGCAACATTCTTAATATGTGAAAACTAGAGTATTAAATAAATTGTGTTCAATTTGGAAATTAGAAACAAAAAAAAAGGGTACAACTTGGAGATTAGAATCAAAAATCCGACAACAATCTATGAAAAATATAGCTATGTATGAATGAATGAATGAATAATAATAATAATAATAATAATAATAATAATAATAATAATAATAATAATAATAATAATAATAATAATAATAACAATAATAATAATAATAATAATAATAATAATAATAATAATAATAATAATTAATTTTGTATGGCCTTTATGAGAAAAAAATATGCTAATGGATTTATATAAAGCTTATCTTACTTTACATATTGACTCGCTACATGGAATATTATAAATCAATGACCACAATTGTTTTTTCAAAAGTACACGTGTCAGACAATAAGGAAAATAAGAGAATTGTATAAAGGTTAATAAAATTTGTAAAATTTGTAATATTTGATTCGGCCGAGCTTGTGACACGGTCCTCCCTCTCCTTGTTTTGTTGTTTCTTTTTCCTTTTTCTTTTATTATATCATTGAAATTATTATTAGTGACGGTTTGTAAATGTTATTTTGATTAATAGAATTAAGTGAGATAAAAAAAGCTCTCCGTATGATTTCAAGAAAAAGAAAATGCATGCCCGAGTTTTTTTTTTTTTTTTTTGAGAAACATGGAAAGACTATATACTTTTATAATGTGAAACAAAAACATAACGATTTATATGTATATTTTTCATTTTTTACCTCAAAGTTATCTCTTTGAGTGCCCAATATCGTCTCCCTACTAAAAAAATAATGAAGAGTCAAGGTAACAGGCTATTAAAATCATGAGACTGCGACAAATTATATCGAATAAAAAATCATGTAAATGTCTCCAACTAATTGAATTAGTTCGATTATACAGAATAAAACGTGTCCTAACAGCCATGTGATGCCTCCTTGCAAAACGGGGAATTAAATGACCGTGTTATTAATTAATTAATTTAATACTTTTTGATGTTTGTTAGGAAGGACAGGGGAATTATATCAGCTATTCATGCTTCCCATGCATACTAGAAAATAATATCTTCATGTTTGACAAGTGAAATAATCCAAAATATTCAATTCTTTCTCCCAACAGACAACCTAGTGCACGATATTATAATGAAATTTCATTGAATTTTGGGACCTAAAGATTTATGAAGGAGTGGTTACACCGATTTATTAGATTATTTATGAATTAATTTGACATCAAAATTTCTCAGGTCAAGTGCCGAGTTTGGAAATGCTGAACTTAGACTCTCAGGCATATTCAGTTAACCTCTATCAATTGTTACATTTTTCAGTTCAAATTTTTTTGTCGTATTGTAATGTGTATTTTGATACACATTTTTTTTAAGATTTTTATCATATAAAATTCACTCTTAAATCACATAAAATATATAAAAAAGTATCTAAAATTAATAAAAATTATTTTTGAAACTCTTAATACACTTTTGTGTGATTTTTCACGTAAAAGGACCAAGAAAATAATATTTGGAGGAATTGGTGAAAAGTTAACTTCAAATGAAGAGTCGATCTGCAAATCCTGAGCCAAAGAGTGTCGAATTCTTCACAAATCTCCACGAAAATCCAACATATGCATATCCAACCTTTCACGACCCTTCTCCAACCAATCTTACAAGCCAAACCCTGAAAATTCCACAAAAAGACGGAAGTCAATATCGGGGAATCGCCGAGTTGACCAGAAGTCAACTGTCCCAAAACTAGTAAAATTGGATATCACATCGAAGAGCACAATAAGACGAATCCAACGATACAAATCGTGCATTCAGAGACCTTCTAGAACTCTTGAAAAACGCAATACAAAAACCTGGTCAAAGTCAACCTTTGACCTGTTCAACCCCTCTTTCAACCAATCATAATGTAACACGTGTCCCTATCACTCTCTTTAAGTTTTCTTTTGGCCAATCAGAATCTGACATTTGGCACAACATTTATTTTTTCCTCCAATCTTAATTCGCCATGTGGCAACCCAGTTTCCAGAAGACGCGGTTTCGACGAATCCGAGGAAGCAAAGGTTATAGACTGAATTGATGGTCAAATCATAAGGCGACAGGCGGCGTCCTTTCCCTCAGAAAACGTGTATTCCCTTAAATCAGAATGAATCGCCACCGGTTCCGAGTCGAACGAACACCTCCGGAGGAAATGGACCGTCCAGTGAATGAAAATGGAGATGAAGATGACGCATCTTCTGCGATGACTGACGTGTCTGACCAGGGTCAGTACGAGGTTCCTTCTGATCCACAGAAATGGAAGGCAAAAATCTCTCCTTCAACTCAGCCATGCACTTCTCAAGCTCGCCGGTTTTCTCAGCCAACGATTGTTTGAACGAGTCACGCATTTGTACCTACGACTTCCCTTTTGTAACCGCCATCATATACTGACGCGTGGCGTGGCGCAGCATGCGATGCAACAGAAAACGCGTCATTTTTCTCAGAATCCGTGAAGAACCATTTTGTGGCCAAATGATATGCTACACGTGGAATTATTCTGGCGCGTTTCCAGTTTTTGCTCGGTATGAGGAAACGAATTGGCCAGTCTCGTGATGACACGTGTCTAAATAGTACGAGGAAACAAATGGATAGCTCTGATGCGTGGCTAAATATGGTTCGCTGGATTAGATTCTAAATCTGATTATAACCAACCATGTGCTAACATGTGGCCTAGGCTGAGATATTTTGAGGTATTAAAGGGAAATGGTAGAGAGTTCCCAACAAAGTGTACCAGGCAGATATTGAATAAGAAAGTAAAGGCAAATACTACTAATCTCCCAAGTTGTCACCTTAAATAAAACCGGATCAACCCTAAAACTTTTTTAGTCCCACAACTCTTATTTCCAACTTTTACAAGGGAAAATTCTCTATAAATAAATCCTTCTTCTTCCTTTCTCATTAATCTATTACCATATCCATTCTCAATCCATTCTTACACACTATTACACCATTTCTACACCATCCATATTCTTCTTCTTCTTCTTCTTCTTCTTCTTCTTCTTCTTGCGCCGCAGTATGAGATCAGGTACGGTCCATTCCTTGAGGAAGAAGAAGATTGACTGAAGGCAGCCTAGGTACTTTCTTCATGCTAACACAAGGGTCGATGAGCCGAGGAGAGTAAAGGAGCTCCATCGAAACTAACCTGATCTATAAGTCGACCTTCTTTCCGCAACTTTCCCCTCCAATTACATCGGTCGTCGACTTCGGTCTTCCTTCCAACGTGAGGCAGACTCTCCATTAGTCTCGGACAAGTTGAATCACACCCTTTTGATTAAGAAAAAGACAAAGGCGATTCACTCAGTGTTCAGAGATTCTGGCAGCCGGCGCTTCTCTTTTCTCCGCCCAGGTGGAAAAGAAAAAGAAGGGCACTCTCAAAAAAAAGCATTTCATACTTCTTTCTATGCTCGAGACTAACGTAGTTTCTCGCCGAGACAAAAGCTTCGTTCGATTCCCAAGTGATGGAAAGGAAGGACTGATTGGATGAAGGGAAGGGGGAAAGAAGAGTGTTTTCTGGTTCCAGGAAGCATATAGGCTCGGAACTGGCTTTCCTTGGTACTGTATATTCTCATAAATAGTCTATTGATCTTCTTTCTTTGCTTTGGAAGCAAGGGGATGATCGAGAAGAAGTTCCAGTAGTCATTATGCCATGCTTAACACAGACGAATTTCCAGAGGAAGGGAGGTAAACCTTACAGATCATGAGGGGGTTTGACCATTCTTCTTCTTCTTCTTCTTCTTCTTCTTCTTCTTCCATCATTAAAATCCTAAGCTCAAACCCTAATTCTAGAGAGTAAAATGTGAGATAGAAATTTGTAAGGAGACTAAAGCTTGATCTAGAAGGAGCAAGTGTTGTAAGGAGGATTAAATCAAGAAAGGGGGGGCTCGAGTTTGATCTTTACTTAGGGTTTGATTTTTCTTTTATTTATCTTTATTTTTTCTACTTTTGTTGAACGAATAAAATGTTTCTTGTGCTTGTAAATATGAGTTGTGTATTGTTTTTAGTAGGGAAAGATTTTTTGTGTGACATTTGTGATGAAATCCTAAGTAAAATTTTGCACTTTAATATGGTAATAATTTTTGGCACTTTGAAATGAGATTTGAGTTGAGTTATCGGAAGGATGACTTGATTTGAAATATATGTGTTTTTGTGTTAAAGATTGTTTGATCATTAGGAGCTTGGAAGAGTTTCTTGTTTGGTCGAATAAGGTTTAGATTAAGTATATGATAAACTTGAAAATGGAAGTTTTTGAGTAGATCTGATATTTGGAATATTTATTGATTGATTTTTGGAAAGAAGTTAGTCGAGTCTTACTTTTTAAACCATTTCAAGAATTATTATATGTTGTGATTAATGATTCACATGTTATACAAATTGTAGTAGTTTTCCTACTTTTTCTTTTGAAACTTTTAAAAACAAAAACCTTTATTTCTTTTAATATTTTCTTGCATCCTTTCTTATCTTATTAAAACAACAACAAAACACTTGAACTTCAATCTTACACAAAGAAGTAAAAGTTTGATTAATTAGTTAAATCTTAAGGCCACATCTCCTAGTGGATCGAAAACCTAAATTCTCATTCTACATATACACTTGTGAAATCAATTAGGAAACTTATTAATATCTTTGCTAAGATTGTGAATTGAAAAAATGATACGAGTTTAAACATCTCCTGTGTATTATCCATTCATCAATATCAAGTATAATACCATCATGGATAGTAGCAAGTTCGTTTTTTAAATGAAATGAAAATCCAAAAATGAAAAAGCAAATAGGGTCAGAAGTCCCCATATATTAGGCGGTTGCCATGTCTCCCGCCATCAAAAGAGAAAACAACAATTAAGATTACAGTTACAGGCCCAATAAATAATACATAAATTTCAAATGAAGCATAGATAAAAATAATGATATGCAAGTTGTGAGTATTCCGGGGTTGTGGTGCTCAGATTCACAAGGAGTGATCATCATGAAGCTTGCCAGACTTCTTTCATCTTCTGCGTTCATCTCGTAATTTTTTTTTTCTTAATACCGTTCGGTCGTATATTGGTATGTTTACCGTTCAGTAAACGTATTCTCATCTTTTTAGATATGAAATCTTTTGCTATAGGAACTTAGGAAGGTGAACTCATGACTGGACTCTATTAATCCTTCTTCAATACATATTTTTTTAGACTCAACTCCACTACTAATGGGTTGAGTGTGAGACTTGTTAATTAATCCCAACTTTACTAAATACGTTTGTTGCAATTCGAAATCGGGAGCTCTTTCAAAATTTTACCGCTTGAGCTAGCAGGTTTTGGCCTTCCTCAATATATTAGATGTAGGATTGAGATTCCAGCTTTTAATTAAACAAATGATGGTTGTGGTTGTAATTAGTCTTGATACAATGGAGCTTACGTGCCCTTCTTTTGCCGCATTTTATTTCAAAAAAACGTCCTTTTAGTTAACAATTATAAAACTCCATTAAAAAATATTTGGAAATTACAAATTTCACTGAGAATGAAAACTCATCTCTGATATGATTTCTCAAAAAAGAAAATTTTAACTTCAAATAATTTGAAGAAAAGAGATTTCATAATAGTAAATAGATGTCACATGTGTTGTAGAAAGCTAGAAGCAATTAGCCACATCACAGAGAATGTGATTTTATTCGTAAGCACGTGTAGCTCATGGTTAATGCATGCAACCTGTACCTCTTGTATGAACTGACAAATTCAATTGAGGAGAGATATGCAGATCTTGTCATGAAAGGCGGTAATATGAAGATTAAACAACTCATAGTAATCTTTATTTTTATAATCTAGAGAGAAAGATGTAGATGGGTGTTCACTAATCAGAAAAAGTCTCTATGTTAGAGTAGTGTATATTGGAGTACCTTAGTGCGGAGATTGCAGGGATTGTAGAGATTGTATTGTTAGAGTAGTGTATATCAAAGTATCTTAGTTTGGAGATTGTAGGGATTGTAGAGATATATAGATTGATTGGCGGCTTTGCGATACCAGGGTGGATCATCCTCATCAACATTAATAAGAAGGACAAGAAGAGGCAACAGATGAAAATACTAAGGAGATAGATGAAACCACCAAGCCCTAGACCACTCTCTGCTTAGATAATCTCCAGATCACCCCCTGCGCGAGCGCTGACAATGGGAGCGTATGATCTTTATTTTATTTTTATTTGCTTTATTTACTTTCTCTCACACAACCAACCAACCCTTAGAGTCGGTAGCTAGTCCAGTACTGCACTTTTGGCCTCCCTGTGGATCGATACCCCAGATTTACTACATCGAGAGGTTGCGAGGGTGACCAAGCAAAGTGAAATTGAGGTTCTAAATTCAAATTGGAAACCGCTCTTTTTATCCATACACACCCGTGCGTAACAGCCTTTTCTGGCACCGTTGCTGGGGAGGCATAGATATTGGAAATTTAGCTTTCGGGTAGTGAGACCAGACCATTTTTCTTTTTTATCTTTTAATCTTGGATATTTGTTTCTATGACAGAAGTATGAGATGTTGGCCGATACGACCTTATGTTACGCCCTATGACACGAGAAGAAATATCCATCAATCTTTCCACAGACGCCTAAACGCAGAAGGAACCCAATCATGAAGCTAATAATGATGGCAGGCAGCACAACCTCACACGATGTAGAAGACCCGATACTCAATGAAACCCGAAGAAACATATCGGAGGATCAGAAGAGAAATACGAATACACCCAAACAATCGATTCCTGACGAGCCACGACAACCGATATGAAGGACACTGCGCGACTATGCTTCACCAGGCGCCGTTCTTCCACAATTGAGCATCATGATGCTGACTATTGGAGCGAACTCATTTGAACTCACGCCTTTTCTGGTTAGCATTGTTCAACAAAACCATTTCGGAGGGCTACCCTCCGAAGATCCGATGCTGCATCTGTCGATATTGTGACATCCTGAGACTAAACGGAGTCAACACAGATGCAATTAGACTATGACTATTCCCATTCTCATTATGAAACAAAGCACAATCATGGCCTCACGCACTACCAAGTAACTCAATCGGCAATTGGAACTAGCTGACCGAGACCTTTTTCAACCGCTTCTTTCCGCCTAGCAAGACCGCCCATTACCGAAGCTAGATCACGAGTTTCAGTAAAAGACCATTAGAATCTCTCTACGAAGCTTGTGAGCGCTTCAAGGAAATGTTGAGGGCTTTGCTCACATCATGGACTTGAAGAGTGGCTCCTAATCCATACCTTCTACCACGGGCTGAGTGATATATCGAAGGGAAACATAGACACAGCTGCTGGAGGGCAGCTCATGATGAAGACTCCGACGGAAGCACTCGCACTCATAGATGGAATGTCAGCGAATTACCAAAGCTGGATCAACGAGCGATAGTTACAGACGTGAGGAATTCACACGGTAGATAGCTCTACCCTACTAGAAGCGAAACTTGACGCCCTCAACAAGAAGTTCGACGATTTCAGATAAAGCACATGTGTGTATTCAGATAAGGCAAGAGAAGCACAAGCCGCGACCGTGTGTTAGATAAACAATTCCAATTCCATCTATGTAGTATGCGGTCAATTAGGACATATGATGGTAACAACTGTATATTGATCCATGAAGAAAGTGAACAAATAAATGTTATAAATCAGTATACACCCGCATATAACAATGCACCTTATAACAATAATAATAATTGGATGAACCCAAACCTGTCTTATAGGGAGTAATCGGTCCGGTCAACTCCAAAACATCTCACCTAATCACGGGTATAACGACCAAAGACTGAGATTTTATTCTATGCTAAAAATTTTTATGGCGGAGCAAACTAAGTTTTTGCCAAACTTCGGGCCCATGGCCAAGAAATAAATAATCAATTACAGAAGTTAGCAAGCAGGGTGGACACACTAGCCTGGCACAGTAAGATGTTGGAGACACAGATTGCACAGGAGGTAATACAAGGCCCGCCACAAATGACAATGAAAGGGAGAAACCGACCGAACCCGCAGTAGTAACCGAAGTCCCGAGTATCATCGACCAACCTAATAAAACTTTCCTTCGTCACCACCAGGACCTTATAACGAACCACCTCCACCGTACAAACTACCCCCACCTTTTCCTAGAAGGGTAGCTAGACACAAACTAGATCGGCAAATTGCGAGAATCGCCGAAGTTCTAAAAAAGCTCAATGTCACACTACCCTTCACAGATGTAGTTACCCAAATGCCGGCCAACGCTAGCCTCTTAAAGGAGATCCTGTTCAATAAGAGGAAGATTGAAGATTTCGAGAATATCACACTCACGGAATAATGCAGCGTGATCATATGCAACAAGCAACCTCAAAAGCTGAAGTATCCAGGCAGTTTCTCCATCCCTTGTTACATAGGCAAGGAGCGATTCGATCGAGCATTGTGCGACTTGGGAGCGAGCATTAGCCTAATGCCACTATCTATTTGCAAGAGCCTTGGTATCGGATACCTGGAGGAGACAACGATAACCCTAACCATGGAGGATAAATCAGTACGGTATCCAGAGGGGGTAGTGGAAGATGTACCGGTACGAGTAGGAGAAACTCACATCCCAGTAGATTTCGTTGTAGCAAAAAATGGTAGTCGACTGCAGATGACCAATCATACTAGGAAGACCTTTCCTAGTGACCGCTGGCACGATAATTGATGTAAAGAAGGGGCGACTGTCATTCAACTTGGGGGAAGAGAATCCGAGGCCACGAGTGGAGCCTACAGAATTTGAGTAGGAGACGACAACCGGAAGGACGACCAGATAATCCAATAGACCTCGGCGAGCAAACCACGCAAGGACAAGTAGCACAATACGAGCCAAGGGGATTGGACAAACTGAACACACGAGCAAAGAGAAAGAATCCGGAGAAGACGAACCCCCAGATGACGAACCAATTACGCAAGGACAAGGCATGATTGACAAATCTGAAGAACGAGAACCTCAAGAACCAAAACCAGAAGAATCGGACGAGCTGCCAGATCGAGACCTTAAACCTGAAGGAAGATGAAGAGAAAACTGGAGTGACCGGACGTACGAGACGTGCGACCCACACGTTCCCATCGATCTTCGCCCTATCTACATAATAAAGGAGGAGTTGGGCTGCCTAAGAAACTGGAGCCACTACCTCCGGGTCTCATGTACAAATTCATAGGCCTCGACGACTATGCAATCATAAAGATAAGTGATATAGGGATGAACCACTTCTGAGATACCGAGAACCTGAGCCCCGCGCTAGTCTTCATACCCAATGACCTTGTGACTATTGTCGCCAAGAGAGCAATAGGTATATGTCTCTCCAAAAGGAGGAACAATATTCCACATTCAGTCCACTTCGGTAGTAAAGCACTGAAAAAGGCCGAGAAGGATGTCTTTGCCCTCATCCAAGCATTAGAAAGATTTGAATCCTACCTGCTCGGATCAAATATCGCCACCTACACCAACTACTCGGCAATCAAGTATGTTTACAACAAAATAAATAGCGGGGACAAGATGACGACCAAGATCAACTACCTGTAGAGATTCAACTTATGATTCATGGAGCGAGAAGGAGGGTACACGCCCAAGAGCCTGGTCGACATAGTGTTTCAACACGAAGTGGAGGATCCGGAACCAGATGACCGTAGACCCCGAAATATAGTACTTGAAAACATACTCACTCTTTATGAAGGACTGCGCGACCTGGCTTGCCGGAGTCACTAGTTCTCTACAAATAGGTGTTCAGGCTCGCGACCTTAAACAAGCGCTACTTGGGAGGCAGCCCAATAGTTTAGTTTTTATTTTAGACTTTCTAGTTTTTATTATTTCATTTTCCCTTTTAGTTTTCTTTTCTTTGCAGGAATCAGTGGAATGAAGTATAGCGTGAAGAGATCGCGATCGCGACCACGAGCTGGAGGGTTGAACAGTCTAGAAGACCAATTGATTTGGAAGGTGAAAAGGCGCCCCCTCGAAGGTTTGCCTAAAGAGAAACCCATCGGCTCACCAAATAACTGTCCTTTATGGCAGTTTACTATACTCCTGTCACTTAGTCCTTAAACTCTAGATGCAACCGCCACTCCGCACCTCTATAAAACCCAGAAACCCTCCAGAGGCCTGACATCACACCTCGCCTCTCCTAACTTCAGCAAGAATAAAGCCAAACCTGTCCGAGAGCTTACAACAAACTACAACAATGAGCCACTGGATCGAAGATAATTTCCTAGCAAGAATGAACTCCTCCCCGCCAGGGTCGATGTCCTCCTCAACATCCTCCTCAGCCGACGAAGTACCCAGCCCCAACCTCAACTTCAAACCTGCAGGATTGCTGACCTTAGGAGAAGAGGAAGCATAAATGCCACTCCGGATGATCCCGCCACCCCCATCTCGTCCAAGAAGTCGACTCATCTTCAGAGGATGAGAGGCCAACCAAGAAGAGGGCACGAGGAGAAAGCTCGAGGCAGGGAGCAAGAAAAAACAGAATGCGATCCTAGACTCGTGCAGCAAGAGCCAAATTTCTGGAAGCACGGGGATGTCAACTCGAGTCTAAAAACGATGATGAATCTAATGGAGTACTGAACGAAGAAGAAGAGGAAGCACTCTGTGATAAAATCAAGACAAGGAGAAAGTGTTTCTCACTTCTGGACTGCCCAAAGGAGGATAGAGAGATCGAAAAATACCTTCGGCTATCCTGTAATTTATACAAGGGACATAGATACCTATGTCATGAGGCAATAAGGGATTTGCAAATCGAGTTTGATGTGACCAATCTTCTGAGGAGAATGAGGCTAGAGATCGCGGTATTCCGAAAAGGCTGTCTTATGCAGACACGACAACAATGTTCCTTGCGAACCTCGAAGGAGACGGGAAAATAGTAAAAATCCATTTTCAGCTTGGGGGAAGGTGGTGGATGAAGGCCTTCTACAACACACTAGAGATCGGAGAGAACGGACGCATGGGGCTAGTGTTGGGTAACCCGTAGCCATGTACGTTACATGCGCAGCGGAACCTACGGATTCAACCCTCCCTAGGATCATCGTAAAGGAAATAAAGGTACGAGATTATGCTATTAAAATTTATACCTAGGATCTTCCTGATCCGGGAGAGAGAAGCGGATGTAGGTCAGAACGAACTTCCGTCTTGCTTCCTTCTCCTTCGTGCTCCTAAAGCTCGACTCGAGCGAACTTCTTGCTTCTCCTAGAGTAAAGAAACCGATCGCTCGCTAGTCTTCAAAGCAGAAGACCTCTACTCGTATCCACGTCGAACTTCGAATCGTCGGAATAACCGGACTCGACTAGATGAGTCCGTAAATACTTTCAGGAGGCTCTCTCTCTTTCTCTCTGTATTATGGCAGCCTGGAGGCTTTGTAATGTGTGTCTAATAGAGGGGGACTGCCCCTTTATTTATACTAGAGAGAGAGGCGAAGGATTGCTTAGTTACCATAACAAAAACCCTAATTACAGCGCTTATTCGTTCCCAACGGACCTATTCCGTTGCCAACGGAATAGGGTTTCCTAATCTGAAAACTTGGCTGTCGAGAAATTGGCTGAGTTCTGTTGCCAACGGAACTGTTCCATTGGCAACGGAACTTCCGTTGGCAACGGAACTGTTCTGGTGCCAACGAAACTGTGCTGATTTTTGCACAATCATTCAGATCAATCATCCAATGATCGATTATTTCCTTCACCTATTTAAACATCATATGTATAACTATTTAAGAGCATTTCCTTCCCGACTTGACGTTGTTCTATATGTGACCGTGTAGGTTTCATTTAACGCTGGCAACGATCTTCCAAAGATCGTAAGTCATGAGTAACCTCTAGACTGGTGTCATGACTACCCATGTTAAATGAAATGATCAACGATCATAAACCTATCTGAATAGATATTTGATTATTCCTTTTGTTCTACGATATACGTCTTGATCACAAGGCACGGTAATATGTCATCCTTGAGTTTGATCAAAGTCTCTTTCCTGATCGAGAATTAGACTGAACAAATACAAAATGATATTAACAACACATGTTAATCCATTTTGAGCATGGCCATGCATTTCCTTCAGTCCTAGTTCATTAGGAGGCCCAGAGATATCTCCCTCTTAACGAGAGGAACAAATCCCATCTTGGTCACTCACATTCCTCGTCATGATTCAGTGCATACCTAATGATGACCCTAATGATCATCCCGTTATGGATGACGTAAGATCATATTAAAGTATGCAGTTCCTCATACAGGAATCCATGGTGACCTCAGGTCGTAGGAACAAGCACACTATTCATATGAGAATCACTAATGACATATACCATGCATATTCTCATAGTGTGGTCAGCCCAGTACGTGTTCTCTAACACGTGCCTATATTCCAGACTTGACATCCCTATGTCCATGATCAGCAGAACATGATTATCCAGTCTACGAATATACTAGTGTATATATGTAGCTTCGTACCTAAAGTATGTTTATCTCTATAAACATCCCACATATCAATAGGGACAGTTTAGAATGTCATTCGTTGGTTCACAGTTCTACTATCAGAATCACGTATTCTGATGACGTGAACCCGAAGTGTCATTCATGGTCGATCTAATATATGTGAATATATTAGTCACCCATACACTCATTCATATATGAACTAAATAAACGTGTTTCTCATAATCTAATCTCTAGTCCAACACTTTGGCCTAGGGCATAATTCCTTCAGCTAGACCATGACTACTATGTCGTAAGGCACTTCTAGAAGGAAATCTCGGTCTGTCACCAGAAAAATGTGCACCAAAGAGTCAACAAGGTCCATAACCTTGTCTTCAAGGTGGTCTTGAGAACAATCGTGTTAAACCTGTTCCCAAGAGACGATGACGAGAACTACCCCTCACCAACGGAGCTGAGAGCCTTATGGAGAGCTGTGCAAAATCCTCCAATCAGAACGAACTGGGGAGAAGAACTCATCGATCACCTACTGAAAATTTCCAAGCGGAAACACAGGGACCGATAGGTTGTGGTGGATTCATGACGGCAATAGGCAAATACCTAGGAATCGACATCAGCAAGTACGAAGCGACGGATCCGACACTGATGGACACAAAGCAAATGGTGAAGTACGGTTTTTAAAGAAAATGGAAGAGAGATTGAAGACGAATGAAAATCCGACTGCTTTCTACCTGCCGGCCCACTCAAGGACTACAATAGGAAATGAGGCGAATTGGCTACCCGAGGAACAGGACGAAAAATGTAGGGGCAACCAATCTGTCCAGGAGAAAAGACAGCCGAATGCAATCAACACGTGATGAGCTAATCCAACAGTTGGAAGATTTACGCCAACATATGGAGCAGATCCAATGAAGCACGGAAATAGCAAGAGATTTGATCCTCGTAGTTAGGGCTTCAGTGGGAATAATGAAGTCATCGGTGGACAAGAATGAAGAACAAGTGGAGCACCTGACAGAGTGAGTCGAGCATTACGGGAGCAAGGTGGACACATTATGGAAACATCACATCCATGGGCACCCGCCCACCAGGCGGGAGCAACCTCTAAATCGGGGTAACAATTTCTTACTCTCCTTTTTAAGTTTTATCCTTAGCTAGCGGGATGGCGCGCAATTTAAGCATGGGAGGTATTCCTGCTTGCATTCTGCATCTTTTTATTTCTCTCTTCTTCTTTTTTTTAATTTTCTTTGAATTTTAGCTTAGTTTCAATTTTAGCCTGCAAAAAAAAAATAATAAATAAAAAAAATTAGTTCGTAGATCAAACCAAGGCCCTTTACTTCGTGTATACTATATACTCACATGGATAGGAACAGACGCACTCGTGACCGTAAGCACCGAGGTTCCACGCATAAACTGTTGGGTTTCGGACGTGCATAACGCAGCGAAAAATAAAAATTTTGTCCAAAACCGATCCAAGGATCTGTGCGTATCGGTTAAATCAAAGAAATAAAACTTAAAGATACCTTTCGGATTATGCTTAATCTGTGATGCTCAAACCATGCATGCTGTCCAAGTGCCTTTAAACCGGTTATCGTCCTAACCGATTCTCTGTCCATCTAGGCCGTCTAGGAGGGATCGTGCGGAAGCCATCTACCGCACACACAATCGGTCTCCACCGAAACTCTTAACAACCTGTTCTCATCTTCTTAGGCCGAATAGATCACAAGCGCCGAAAGTACGAACGCCTCGACCGGTATCCACACGAACATTCTTAAAATGGGAAGAAGAACAATATATATGCTAGTAACTTGTTCTCCTCTTGCATAAGAAAACCTCATTTTTCACTTCTTATTTTGTCTCACAAAAGATGTGTAATTCCTCTCATATAATCACATCCTTTCGTTTTGTCATACAAAAAGAAAACACCATTTTATTATTTTGTCATACAAAATAAACATGAATAATTTCTTTTCTTTTGTCACAGAAAAAAGATTAGACTATTATGAGAGAGAGAATCATCTACTTTTAGAATTTTGGAACCCTCTATATCCTTACGTAGAGGTGAAGAGTTGCCTCTCAGCACATCAAGAGATGTGTATGACATCCTTCATTCTTATCCACATATCATCATCTAGATTCTTCTAGATCACTTGATCTTTTATGCTCATAGTCTTTATACATATATGTCACATCTTATCACATAGGATCACAATATATTTTGTGACATTCCTATGCAACTCATCATATAAGTCGCTAGGATTTTCGGTGCCCGTTTCAGTTTGTTCTTTGTGTGTGACCCTGTAGGGTCACTTAATATATACACCACAAAATCTAAAAGAAGAAATATGCAACATTAAAATATGATTAATATTAAAATATTAACAGTAAAAGTTTAAAATGTTCTTGTCAAAAGTTACATGTCCAAAGTCAAAATATGATTAATACTAAAATATTAAAATACAACATATCTATCCATTAAAAAAATATCCATTAAAACAAATCCATCAAAAACGTTATTCATACCCCTACACTGCAACACCCACGCGCAATACCGCTATTGCGGACCGCTTCACCGCTAAATCGTCGAAAAACGCTACACCGCAACAAAACTGCTGCGCTCAGCGTTTAGTTTCCGAAAACCGCTATTGCACCACTACAGACTGCTATTTGCAACACTGATTTGCACATTATCCATGTCAGTCTTCCTTTTAAAAATGTACTTCCATCTGATGGATCAATCAAATTCCAAACTTGATTGTCTTACATGGATTGCATCTCAACTTTCAAAGTCTTTAACCATTAGAGTCTTTGTCTCCTCGTAGTCTATTAGTGCATTTTGGTTCATCATCTAAGAGTACCATATTTTTATCATTATTCACGAAAAATCTATATTTTTCGGGCCTACGATAAATTCTAATAGATCTTCAAACCTGAATTAATTTGCATCCGAGCATTATGATCAGTATGTGGAATTTGAACTTTTCAAATTTACTCCCGCTAATTCTTTTGGAAACACTCTTTCCAAAAACATATAATTTTTGAGTAACAAACACTTTGTTTTCATATTAATTATAGAAGTAATATCCTTTACTTTTATTAGGATATCTACAAACAAGCATTAATCTGATTAAAGGCATGATGCTTCAAATAAGTATCATGCCCTCAAATCTTGAGAAAAGACAATCTGATACACCTACCAGTCCATATCTCATATGGCGTTTTTTATAACCACTTTAGATGAAATTATGTTCAGCATGAATGCAATATTTTAAGAGTGTAACCCCGAAAGAAATAGAAGTTATGTTTGACTCATCATGATCGAACTATATCTAATAAATTTCGATATTGCTACCATGATCATCAAATACTTGGCTCTCGACTCTTCGATCTCATCGAAGAAATTTGATTTTCAAAGCCGAGTTTATTCTCTACTTCATTATTTGAACGTTTTGAACATTTCAAAATATTCAAATTTATAGTTTCAATAAAAGGATATATTTATATCTCTTTGAATTATATATAAAAACAATGAAGTAATTTTCCTCTAGCACCTTCACGCATTGGTTAACATACATCACAATGTATGAGAGACAGTACGTAAATTGCTTTAACCTTACTCTTTGAAAGACGTATATGTCATCTTGTTTAATAAATAAGTTACACATGTTTCAAATGATTCAAAATCAAATGAATTTAAAAATCCATCTTAATGGATTTAATAAATATTCATCTTATTTAAGTAGACCAAGTGACAATACTAGATTTATATTCTTAGTATCAATGTTATAAACGGACTTATAATTATCTAGTTCGATATAACACATAAGGTAATTTTCTATGCGAACACTTCCAAAGAAAAATGACATTTCTGAATGGTGAAATTATTATTCTCAAGAATAAATTAATAATCATTCATAGTTAAAATCGAACTAAAGATAATACAAAATTTATTATCGACATTAAATAACAATTATTTATGTCGACAATAAGTCCAAAAAGACGACGTAAATATATGAGTTTCTTGAGAAAATACAACAACTTTTGTTACATTTGTCACTCATATGTTAATATCATATTTATGCAATAATCTACAACTTAGTCAGCACATGATCACAAATATGTGATTCACAACGTGTATCTAATACACATGATGTGAAATAGACAAGTTAATTTCTATAACAAGAATACTTGAAGCGGTAGTCACACTACCCTTTCATTCCTTTTTTTTTCATATCTTCTTGAGAAACTATGGTTTCTTTCAATGAACCGATTCATTGCGAAAGATACCAACTTCTTACTTAAGCCGAAGCCTGGCAACATCTTGTCATTATCTTTGGGATTACTCTTTATGTTCCTTTGTAAGCACGAGAATATTATTGACAACACTTGTAATTGTTCATTTTAACGATTATAAGTATCTCATGCTATTTGTCCTTCTCAAGGACCTAGCGTGAGACATAAATAAATATATACTATTTTGATACCATTTATAATTTGGATTTATAATTATAAGGCTTGCATATTGAGTATTCGAGTGTTGAATATTGTTAATGGAAGGATGCCTTTCTTTTGTATGACAAAATAATGAAAGGACGCCTTTATTTTGTATGACAAAATAACAAAAGGATGTGACTTTATGAAAGATTACGACTCCATGAGAGGGTGCATGTGATGCATTATGACTATGAAATAGTTGCGACCACCAGGTGCGATACAAGAGTTGTGTCTAAGAGGTGCGACCAAAGGATATGTTCCAAAAGTTGGGACTAATGGAGTTGAGTCCAAGAGTTGCGAGCAACGGATGCCACCATGAGTAAACCCAATAGTGGTATCAGAGCGTATCGGTTAAATCAAAGAAATAAAACTTAAAGACAACTTTCAGATTACGCTTAATATGTGACGCTCAAACCATATGTGTTGTCCAAGCGCCTTTAAACCGGTTATCGTCCTAACCGATTTTCCGTCCATCTAGGCCGTCTAGGTCGGATCGTACGGAAGTCATATACCGCACACACAATCAGTCTCCACCGAAACTCTCAACAACTCATTCTCATCTTCTTAGGCCGAATAGGTGTCAAGTGCCGAAAGTACGAACGCCTCTATTGGTATCCACATGAACATTCTTAAAATGAAAAGAAAAATAATATATATGCTAGAAGCTTGTTCTCCTCTTACATAAGAAAAACTTATTTTTCTCTTCTTATTTTGTCTCACAAAAGATGTGTATTTCCTTTATATAATCGCACCCTTTCGTTTTGTCATACAAAAAGAAAGCACAATTTTGTTATTTTGTCATACAAAGTAAAAATGAATTATTTCTCTTTTTGTTTTTGTCACACAAAAGAGAATGGACTATTATAAGAGAGAGAGAGAGAGAGAGAGAGAGAGAGAGAGAGAATAATCTATTTTTAGAATTTTGGAGCCCGCTATATCCTTATATAGAGGTGAAGAGTTGTCTCTCAACACATCAAGAGATGTGTATGACATCCTTTATTCTTATCCACTTGTGATCATCTAGACTCATCTAAATTACTTGATCTTTTGTGCTCATAATCTTTATATACATATATGCCACATCTTATCACATAAGATGACAATATATTTTGTGTCGCTAGGATTTTCTGCGTCCATTTCAGTTTGTTCTTTGTGTGTGACCTTGTAGGTTCACTTAATATTGGAATAGACTTGACAGTCTATAAATCATGAGCGGACTCTAGCAAGCCATCATGACTGCCCAATTTAAGTGAATATCGATGATCCGATTTACCTAATCAACAATCTCGTATTTAGTCCCTTTGTCACTCGATATCTATATCAATCATAAGGTATTAATACGTCATCGTTATATAAATCGATTAATATTTTTTGATCCCAAATTAAACTGAACAAAAAACAAATGGCACTAATAACTCTTATTAATTCATTTGAGTATGGTCATACATTTCTTCAGTTCAATTATCAAGAGGCCTAAAGATATCTCTCTCATTTATGAGAGGAATAAGTCCCGTCTTGATTGCACTCATGCCTCTACATGATTCATTATATACCTAATCATAATCATTATGAGTACCCGGTTAAAGGAAGTGTAGATTATATTAAAGTATAAAATTATTCAATGTGGGAACCAGACAATCTCAGGTCAAAGGACTATAAATACTTTATGTTACAAGAATCGCTAATGACGTAAAACATGTAGCATTCTTATGGCGGGTCAATTCAGTATATGGTCTCTAACATATACCTACGTTAATGACTTGATAACTCTTTATCCATGATCAATAAAATATGACATCAGTCTACTAACATACTGGCGTACATTTATAGCTTGTCCACAAATATATATTTATTTGTCTCCGCAAGTATATATGTCTCCACAAATATCCTATAAATGACCAGGGACAATTTAGAATATCATTCATAACACTTTATAGTTTTACTATCAAAGTCACACACTTTGATAATATAAAGCTGAATTGCATATTCGTGGTCTATTTTAATTATATTAAAATAACCTATACGCACATATTATATGAAATATTTTAGAATAAATATAATGTTCTTAATTCAATATGTAGACCTAGGTCAGAAACATTTTGGTCTAGGGCTTAACACCATCATAAACCATTTGTCGGCACTTCAGATGAGGAGGGTTAGTATGCCTGTGAGAACGATGGGCCATCTTAGAAGGTCTCTCACGTGACCTTAGAGATGTTTCGGAGGCTTAGCCTCGGGAGAACCCTAACCTACCTTGCGAATGTGACCCCCAGGCCACTACTCGAGAACCAACCCTCATCACCCCTTATATCCACCTATATGTGATAACCACTCCACTTCACCGCTCATCCACCGCCTCAAACTACCAGAAGAGAAGAGATCCACGCAATTACAAGTCTACAAGGGCCGAAGCGAGAGACATAAAATCCCAAGGTGCGGATACCATTATCATACTCACCAAGTTGCGCATTGCATGAGGGGACAAATAAAGCATGAGCAAGATAGAGGGGACAAGCAAGTCACTCGATTCAGCCAAGGAGAAAGAAGAAAATCAGGCTAGTGACTTGCCCCGCAAAGGTGGAATGTGGAGAGAAGTTTGGGTTGCTCGACTTAGCTAAGGAGAAAAGAAAAAATCAGGCTAGCATCCCAACTCGCGATAGGAGGCGCGCAAAAGATGAAGACTCAACAAAACGAAGAAGAATCCGTGATAAAAAAAAATGAATGGTGATTGAAAAATGAAAAGAGTCAGAGTTGTTGCCACCTAAAGGAGGTACAATACAAGTCATGAACAAAGGCCAAAGAACAAGAGAAAAACATGGGCCACGACTTTCATACAACCACCCAAAGGGCGAGCAGCTAAAACGAAAGAGGCGCGAGGAGCCTAGGGAGCGAATGGGGCAGTTATCGCACCACGGTCTCTGTGGTATCACTCGACCGGTCAGCACAGATCACAAGGAATTGCTACTCGAGATGAGCGGCTTGAAGATGTCCAAACTGGGAAAGAAACACAGACGCTGGAATCACGGACTGATTGATTGACAATTTAAGAGGAGATCTGACAACACCAGGCAGACGTGCTCAAGTAGGAGCAGATCAAGAAGGGAGCAATCCAGGATCAATCAACGTTAATGGCGAGAAGATCTACAAGGATATTCGAGAGATGCTACCTGCCATTTGGAGATACTGGAAACCCTAGAAATATCTCTCCTATAAAAGACCCTTAGAGGGCACGGCTAGAGAGGGATAAATTAGAGAGAAAAAAGAGAGAAATACTCTGAGAGAGAAAGAGAGAATAGTCTTGTTAGTTATGCGTGGTGACAGCCCACGACTACAAACTTAGATTTAGAGAGAGCAATTTCATTTCTAATTCTCGTGTATATTGGTTTTAGTTATTGTATTATGTACTGTAACTAACTCAACCTCCTAGGGCGCGGTGTTAGTAGTTTATCGATTTAGTATTTCAATCTCTCTCCCTTATTCATTATTATTATTATTATTTACTGTGATGTTGTTTGTGAATTGGAAGTGTGTTCGTGCCACACGGCTTGATACTTAGGTGAGTAGGTGAACGACCGAGAGGAGAAGTCGAAAGCTGGACCCGCGATCAACACTTGGACCGACGAGGCACGAGAGTAGCTGGAACGTACTCTGGTCGGGCATCCCGGGGGTGCGAGCACAACGATTCGCTACGAGAGCCGGCTTCGTTGATACCAGGGTGGATCCCCTTCATCAGAATTAATAAGAAGGGCAAGAAGAGGCAACAAAAGGAAATACTAAGGAGATAGATGAAACCACGAATCCTTAGACCACTCTCTGCTTAGACAATCTCCAAATCATCCCCTGCACGAGCGCTGACAACGTGAGCGCAAAATTTTTATTTTATTTTGACTTATTTTATTTACTTTCTCTCGCAGAACCAACGAACCCTTAGAGTAGGTTTGGATTACCGACCGGTAGCTAGTCCAGAACTCTACCTTTGGCCTCCTTGTGGATCGACACCCCAGCTTTACTACATCGTGAGGTCGTGATAGCGAGTAATTGGTAACCGTTCTTTTTATCCATACAAACCCCATGCGTAACAGCGACAATCACAAGACCAGAAATTGCCTTTGTGGTAAATAAAATTTCTCAATTCATGCACTCACCGACCGACATTCATTGGGGAGTAGTTAAGTGCATCTTGCGATATCTCAAAGGCACAATAACCCATGATCTTATTCTTCGTTCTTCCCCATCTCTACAACTCCAAGCCTTCCCTGTTGCGGATTAGGCTAGTTGTCCAGATGATATGCGGTACACGACCGGGTATTGTATTTTTCTTGGTCCAAACCTAGTTTCGTGGAGCGCAAAGAAACAGGAAACGGTAGCTCGATCTAACACCAAAGTGGAATATCGCATCTTTGTTATGGCTACCGCTGAACTTGTGTTTGGATAAGAAAGGTTTTGTATTGTAAATAGACAATTTTAAATATATAGAAAGGTTTTGTGTTTGGATAAGGGATAATCAAATCCAAATTTCTAAAAAAAAATTAACAAAAAGAAAATTTTAAATCATAGTTTTCTTCAGTCCAAATTAAACATTTTCAGTGGCAAATCTTAATATATGCTAGAGGAGACAGCGCACCCTTAAATTTTGAGGTAAATATATTGTATTTCCAATAATACATGGTTTATTTATTTATTTATTTTGTAATTTACGCATAATGCAACAACTTTTTTTTGCAAATTTCTTAATTTTTTTATTTTTAATTGTCATATTAAATAATTTTCTACTTATTTGTTCTTACAATATTTACTTTTTAAAAAAAAATTAATTACAAATTCATTATCAAATAACTTATTATCAAAAACTTCACATTCCCTAAAAAAAATCCTTAAATAGTCCAGACTTTCCCAAATATCAAATCCTAATTCCCAAAAAAAAAAAAAAAAAAAAAACCTTTCCTACCTTTAAAATCCTAAAAAACTCCTCCTACATCTAAACAAACCCTTTTAACTGAGATCATCCTTCTCTATCCAGCCAAGATCGGCCCTCTCCTCTCTAAGCTCACTCATGGCGATTCCACTCTCTCTTAAACCCCACGCTCCAACTCCTCCCCTCTTCACTCCACATCGCTTCTCTCAACTCCCGCACAATCTCCATCTCCTCCCTCTTTCTTCTCTGCCCCGATTCCAATTCTGTAACTCTTCCCTCTCCAATTCAACCTCCAGTTATAGCGGGTGGGACGAGCTCACACTGGCTGAATCTGATGAGGCAAACCCGATGCGAAACTTCCTCGTTTCGATCGGCATTACTGATAGGAAATATGGGGTGTTGTTTTTGTTGGGGTTTTTGTCTGCTTTGGCTGTTTCTAGGGTTAGGGTTTCTGCGTTTGTGATGTTGCCTGTCTCGGTTTTGGTTTTTGGTGCTGGGTTTGGTGCAGGAATGGCTAAGGAGGGGTTCGGGTTTAAAGGTGGGGATGTTAGGGTTTGGGATGAGAAATTTAGGGTTTTGAAGAGTGTTGTTGCAGAGTTGGATGTGAAGATGAGTGAATTGAGAAATGGGTTGGTGGCAATTGGTGAATTGGGTCAATTGGAAAGGGTGAAATTTAGAAATTCAGTTGATATTGTGGATTATGTGAAGAATAAACTTGGCAATATGGTGAATGATATGGATAAAGGTCTTAATTTTGGTGAATTTGAGGGGGACAGGAAATTCAGCCCAAAAACTGCTCAAAAGAGGAAATCCTTAGAAAAGGTAGCTTCTGATTTTGTGAAATATTTCGGAGGTTTAATTCAAGAAAATATCGCTGAGTTTAGTTCACCAAGTACCAAAATTGCTAATAAAAAAGATATTTCAGAGGAAATAAACATGAAAAAGGATGAAAATTTAGTTTCAAGCAATTCTATGAAAAGTGAGGGTTCAAATGCAATTCCTCTCAGAAATTCAAATAATTCTAAATTTGTAGAATTAAAAGAGGATATATTGGAGCCTAGTCAAAATAAACCGGCTTTTAATGACATGCTTGCATTTAATGAAGAGATTAATGATATTAATTCAAGCTTACGTTTTACTAAAAAACAAGGATATTTTGAGAAAACGGTATTAAAAGATAAAAATTCAAAATTTGGAGAAAGAGATTTATTTAATGAATCAAATGAATCGTCAGTACTGGAGCAAACCCTAGAAATTCAAAACAGATCATACAAATTCAAATTCGCACAAATTGGGGAAAAAGATTCAAATAAAGAGAGCCCAAAAATCGAAAATCAAATTGATCCAACTTCAAATTTGGAGGAATTTAACCAAAACATACAAAAAGCGTCAGAAATATTGACGAAAGCGAGAGAATATATGAAAAATAATAAATTTAACGAGGAAAAAATAGACGCTTTATTATACCAATCCGCAAATATTCTTTGTACAGCTGTCGCTCTAAAACCAAACAGTATATTAGCATTAGCTCAATTAGGAAATAATTATTTATTACACGGAGAGCTTAAGCTCAAAATTAGTCGCGAATTAAGATCACTTTTATCAAATAAAGAAGGTTTAAATTCTAAAAAATTTGAGAAGAAAAATAAAAAAATGGTAAGTAAAGAAGGAATTGGTTCAGTGCTTGTTGAGGTTTGTGAAGAGTGTGAGAGTTTGTTAATTGAAGCTGGGCGAAATTACAAAAAGGTCCTTCAAATTGATGGAAATGACGTAAAGGCCCTTTATAATTGGGGCATTGCACTTTCTTCTCGTGCCCAGTTAATTTCAGATATTGGACCTGTAAGTTTTTTTTAAGGCTTTTTTGTTGTTTAATTGTTCTTATTTTAGGTTGTTTATGTATATGCATGGATTTAAATATGAAATTAAATTTCTTGAAAATCAAGAATATTAGAAAACTAAAAACCTATAAAGAACAACATAACTAAATTTCTGTCTATTTTTTATTTTTTTATTTTCTTTTGAAGTTTTTTTTGTTGTTTAATTGTTTAGTTGTGGTGGTTTGAGAGTTTTGTTGAGCCTTAATATCAAGCAAGATATATATGATGAATATTAAAATAATTTATTTATGATTATAATGAATAAAGTTTGGAAAAAATGCAGGAAGCGGCAATTGATGCAGATAAGGTTTATTTGGCAGCAATTGATAAGTTTGATGCGATTTTATCCAAGAATAATTCTTTTGCACCAGAAGGTAAAATAATAATAATAATAATAATAATAATAATAATAATAATAATAATAATAATAATAATAATAATAATAACTTGGAATTAATAATAATAATAAATAATAATAATAATAAATAATAATAATAATAATAGTAATAATATTAATAATAATAATAATTTGAGATTATATTTCAAAAAATCTAATACAATAGAGAGATAACTATTATTTTCATTTATTATTATTATTCAAAAAAACAATTTGAAATTTAGGTAAAACATAAATACTTAGAAATTATATTTCAAAAAAATAAGAATAATAACAATTCTGGTACACATGCAGCTTTGTACAGATGGGGCATGGCATTGCAAAACCGGTCTAATCTCAGACCGCGAAACAACAAGGAAAAAATAAAGCTTTTGAACCAAGCAAAAAGTCTTTTTGAAGAAGTGCTTTATTTGGAAGCCGATAATAAAACTGTGCGAAACGCGCTTTCTTCTTGCATTTCTGAACTTGAATATCACGACAGGTTGCTATGAATGTTTTGTAAAGAAAATGTTACATTAGTAAATGCATTTCAGCACATAATTTGTTTGTCTGTACATAATTATCCAAAATTGAAAAGCATGTTCTCATTACATGATCTCATTTATAACTTTTGAACGATATGGTAGTTCGGTATTTTGCTATCTAAGAGTGAAAATATTTTATTCCTTAAATAAACATGCTTAAATTATCATTCCTCCTTACTCAATCTAGATAAGACTGATATAACTTAATATTATATCAGTTCGAAGTTGAGCAAGGGTGAATTCTAGTAATGATAATAAGTATTCTTGAGTTGTTGATGTTGCAACAAAATGTGCAAGTAGATATAATGATATTAATGCATCATAATTTCCCATCTAATTTTCATCCTTCATGCATCATAATTTCCTTTCAGCAGATACAAAAAGTTTTGTAGAACTAATTTTTAATTCAAAAGAATCCTTATTATCTTGATTTCATCCAGTATCTTAATTTCAGAAAATTTTCTATATCCACAAACAAGATTGGACATTTTGCTCATATATGTAAAGCTGTAGAGGAAAATATCAATATATAGTGTTCTCAATTTGTATTCTCATGTGGGTTTCATGTGCTCTACATACCTATTCAATGTTCAATAGTTAGCTCACACTATTCTTGCTGCTACTATTCTACATATTTATCAATGTTTAATAAAATAAGTTAATAAATTTTTTAATATATTCTAGGTATGAATGAACAAAAAGAAATGCAAACTTTGTGAAGATAATGCTTGGTGAGGAATTTTTTATATGCATTATTGTGAATCTTAATAGGTGCATATACACTCAAAACACAAATGAGAACATAAAACAAACTAAAATACGTTTAGACTTCTTGCTTGAAGTTTTGAAGATGCTCAACAAAATCATCAAAATGCTTTTCATGAGATTCTCTGTCGGCAAAGACCTCTTTTTCCATCTCTCCATTGCGCCTAATAATCTTCCCTTCCTCTTCCACCATGATTAAACGAATCATCTTCACCACATCTTTTTTTCTCAAATTTGCCATCATCTTCATTTCTTGGTATTGTAATGCCTAGGTTTTTTTTCCTCAAGAACACGAGAAATTAGCCCTCGATCTATGATCAATGGCAACATGACCAGAGGGTGTCCAAATTGTACTGATTCAATAACTGAACTCCAACCACAGTGCGTCAAAAATCCTCCTACTAATTTATGAGCTAAAACCATAATTTACGAAATCCAACTAGTTACAACAAGCCCAAATCCTTTTATGCGGTCAAGGAATCCCTCTGGTAAGATGCTCAAATTTTCCCTTCGATACTGATCGGAATTCTGAGCGGCCAAAGAAAAGGCACCCGGTAAAATTAGATAATTGGTTACCAAACCGTAATGTCACTAGAAGTTATCAATATTTATCTAAATATTATCAATACCTTAGACATCTCAAGACCTAGATCTAGTTCATGAAATTGCTCGCAGGGCAAAGTGGCCTCGCTCCCCCAAAGTAATATAAAGAACGGATTTTGGATCATGTTGATCTAACCAATCAATGACATTGATCTTGCAACTAATGCTCTTCCCGTAAGAGTTTCATAGACTTGAGGTAGTAAAAGGCCAACAGGAAGTACAGGTTTATTGTAGAGATCTGCAAGAAGGGTAAGCCATTTGGCCTCAAGAGGGAAGCAACTTCGAATGCAAACAAACTCGCTCCCTAAAATTGTTGAACATATACTTATAATAGTAAATAATAATAGTAAATACGCTGCATAGCACTTATACCTGATGATAGAAGAACCATTATTACTTATAATAGTAAATAATAATACCTACCTTTCTTTAATCATGTGATTTTGATTAATTTCATTTAGCATTAAAGCATTTTATCACTAACAAGTTGACGGAAAAGTATTGAAAAAAGGGGGCAGGGTTTAGTGCCTTTTTGCTACGAATGTCTTTACCTGATACTATCTATAAAACTCATATAATCTTAACTTGTTGAGTGTATTGAATAATAGACCATATATCATATTGACATCAAATAATTAAAATGAGATAAAACAAACTTTCTGCATTCAATAAATAACTCGAGTAACTTACTATTTCCAACACCAACAACATACCTGATACATTGTCCTCTTGAGACCCTACAAAAGAACGGATCTCATGATGACGGAAGGCAAGATTGGAAGGGAAAGGAATCCAACTCGGGGTGACAGCAAAATCATCCGGTGTTCGTGAAGGGTTGGTAAATTCTGATGGTCCCCTTCCTCTTTCTGCTCTCTCTCTCTCTCCGACTCCTCCCTTTCCCCTCTCTCTCCTCTCTCTCTAGTGTCCCTTCCTCTCTCTCCTCTCTCTCTAGTGTCCCTTCCTCTCTCTATCCAGATCAACAGGCTAATATGATATATCCATATAATTAATGATTTTTTTTGATACAATTAATGTTAGTGATCTGTTTGATATAATTAATTTTAGTAACCTTACATGATATAATATTAAATTTAATAATTTATATAAACGCTTTAGTGATATATTATAATAAACTATCAAAAAAGGGCACCCCAAATCGTGCCTTTTCGACTCATGATGATGACTAGACGGACTTCGCCCATGTTGCTGTCACATCCAATCGCCTGGCGAACAGACATTCTCGCCTCTTTGTTGTCCCCGTTCATGAGTCAACCTCTTGACGCCCTTGCGTCTGTTCGACTGAAGATATTGGTGGTGATCTAGCCAGAAAATCGACGGCAATAACATCGTAAGTGACGTTTAGAAAACCTAGACAAAGAAACCCCAGGCAGCGATTTGTCCTTTTTTTACCCAATTTTACCCTATTGTTCTTTGAAATTGTAGCCAATTTGGCTACTAAGTCTTTATTAAAATGATAAAAGTTGTTACATAGCATATTTACAAGGATTCTCTATTTTGGAGGCTCTAAATTGTCACTCAAATTCTAAAAAATATCCTAAGCTACTGGTCGACCATCTGGCCCTATTTGTAATCTACTTTCACTAAGTTGCCTCAATTGTGTCGCCAATTGCCATTCCATTGCCGCTTTTTTGGCTACGTCTCGTATCTTCGAACAGTTGTTGGTAGTATTCCTTAAGATATGACAATTCCTTTCTTTCAGAGCTCCCAACATGTGGCAGCCCATAGGATCTCTGCCACTCCTTTTTCTTGCATTTGTCCAATGACTTTTCCATGTAATAAAGAATATGTATTGGACAACCCAAGCTTGGCAGAGTCGCTTGATTGAAATCCTAATAAGTTTTTGCCCAAAGTTCTTTTGCGAAAGTGCAATTTGCGAATAGGTGCCTATGTGACTCTTGCTCATTTGTTGTGCATAAGACACAACTATCTTTTGAGAAATCCTCCAAATGTGCACCATTGTGATGAATCCACTATGGTATTATATTTTATTTTATTTTATTTAAATGATATTATGACATTTTTTTAGGATATAAATGAAAAACAATCCAATTTACATGTATCTTTTTTTTCACATTATTTTTTGGACAGGTTGTATCATACACAAGAGGGCCTGTTGTATTTGTTTTCAATTTTAATCCGGAAATTTCTTATGAATTATATAAAATTGGTGTCGAAGAAGCGGGTGAATATGAGCTATATTATTAATTTATTATTTTATTTGATTTTGTAAATTATTTTGTTGATTGAGTATTTTATTTATTTTATTATATATTTATCGCAGTTGGCATTAAATACGGATGAAATTAGATATGGTGGAGATGGGAAGCTCAAGAGAGATGAATATATTCAAAAAACTAATGATAAAAGGTAATTAAATTAACTAGAATAATTTAAATATTTAACCTTACAATATTTAGTTTCTCATTCTTTAAATTTAATATTGATTGCTATTGTTTTAGGGTTGATGGCTATCCACACTCTTTGGAAGTAAATTTGCCTTGTAGAAGTGCTCAGGTTAGATAAATTTAAATAATAGAAGTAAAATAAAAAGTGATTTCTTTATAATTTAGTAATTTTGATATTATTATTATTTTTTAATTTTTGGATACTTGTAGGTCTACAAATTAGTGCGCATTTTAAGAATATAGGATGAAACAACTCTGGATTGAATTCTTTTTGCTGAATTTGGAGTTTGGGAATGGAAGACTAGCTCAATATTTTTTCCCTTACCAAATTTTTAAAGAAAAGCTCTTTCTTGGTCCTAAACTTTTATTATAAATATATAAAATGTTTAAATTATACTTGATTTTAGCGTGCTTACGTATGTCAATGCTGTAACATAATAATAACTGTATGTCTCTCTGGTAAAAAATTTGTACAAAGGATAAAGTTCAAGATAAACAACATTTATAAACAGTTCTAGGGTTTATACAACATCAACCCTTACCGATTTGTCGAGAATGCCTAATATTCTGGTTAAGTTGAAGCACAGTCTGCCTGTTCATATGAAAGCGGGCGAAAATGAACCCGGTAAGGAATCGGGTTCGGAACCCGGTAAGGGGAAACAGCCTGTTGTTTTTTCTGTTGCTTTGTTGAAGGAGACACTGGACGAATGAGCTTTGTGATGAAGGAGACTCAATGGTTGGATTTTTAATGAAGACGGGCTTCTGTTGAATGGGCTTTGTTATGGGCTTTTATTAATAGGTTTGTACTTTAGCTTAAGTGATATTTAAATGAGTGGATGAGATTAAAGTAATTGTTAGGGTTAATGTACCGTACTGTTCATTCCAGTCTATAAATAAGGTAGACTGAGTATTGTTAGACACAATTCAAATTAATACAAAATCTCTCATTCTCTCTTTCTCCTTTAAATCTATCATGGTATCCGAGCGAAAATTCTGAGCTAATCAAATCAAGATTATGCTCAAGATTCAAGATCCACAAATAATCTAAATTTCTTTTATTTTCTCTCTTCTTTTTCCTCCCTATTCCCTGAACCGTTACAGAACTGGTACCGGTACCTAAAACAATCAAATTAAAACCAATTCTTCTTCTCTCTACCTCTCAAAACACAACTTGAGACTTCTTCATCTCTCAAAACCTCACTCTACACCAAAAAAAAAAAAAAAAAAAAAAAAAGAAAATCCACAAAATTCTCTCAGACCCGTTCAGTGATTTTTTTTCCGCTACAATCCCTTGAAACTGCAAATTTACCTACAATAAACCTTCTATTTCCTCAAAAATGTCAGAAACCCTAGAAATTCCAACTCCTCCTATAAACTTATCTCAAAATCCTCCACAATCTACAAAATTAATCACCTTCTCACACCAAATCCCAATCAAACTTGATGACAATAATTTCCTTCTTTGGAAATCTCAAATCATGCCTCTCATTCGTGGCCATAACCTCTTGCAGTATCTTGAAACAAACCCTAATTACGACCCAAAAATTCCGATTGATTCTGACAATCAGGAACTTCTTGATTGGATCATGCAGGACCAGCTCATCTTGGGCTGGATCTTGTCTTCTCTCTCAGAAAAGGCGCTTGCGAAGGTGATTCATTGTAATACCACAGCCGAGGCTTGGAAGTATCTTCACACCTCTTTCTCTTCCGTTTCTCTTGCACATGCTCATGTGCTTCGTTCTAAACTCCAAAACATTCAAAAAGGTAACAAATCTTGCTCTGAATACTTCCATGAGATCAAGCAGTTCGCTGACCAACTAGCCTTCATTGATTGTACTGTTCCGGACGATGATCTGGTACATTGTACTCTACGAGGTTTAGGACCTGATTTTCGCCAATCAAAATTAGCAATCACATCTCTCAACACCAAATTAACCTGGTCTCATCTTCAAGGAATCTTACTCAGCCATGAATCTATGTTAAATGATGAGAACAACTCTCAACCTCAAGCCTTTAATCACACTGTCTCAAACCCAAACCAGTTTCGAAACAATAGATCTGGTATTCTTCCTACACCCCCAAATTTTCAACAAATCAACCAAAATCAAAACCAGAACCAAAATGACAAAAATAAAAACAAAAAGAATGAAAATTGGAAGAAACCCAAGTGCCAAATATGTAGCATACCACATACAGCGAAAGAATGTCGCTGGAGATACTCAAAATCAAACAACCGAAACCAACCACCACCAAATTCCGCAATACACAGACCTGTTGCGTACTTTACAGCCCCTCCATCTTACCTCAATATACCACCACCACATCAGGCCACTGAGTGGTACTTAGACTCTGGTGCGACCAACCATATATCCCCAGACCTCAATAATCTATCCTCAACTACTTCTTACAACGGTACAGAACAAGTCTTGGTCGGCAATGGCACAGGTCTGACAATTGAAAACATTGGAAATTCTTTTATTCAATCAAATTCAAAACCATTACATTTAAAAAATGTTTTACACGTACCTAATATAAAAAAACCCCTAATCAGTATTGATCAATTTACAAAGGACAATGATTTAATTATTGAATTTTCTCCCTCTTCTTGTGTCATTAAGGATCGATGTACGCAGGAAGTTCTTCTGCGCCTCAAACCTAGCAATGGATTATATTGCATCTCCAATAAGCTGGATAGAAATCCACAAACGTTTCTCTCAAATCTTTCTCCAATAAATTGGCATCAAAGATTATGCCATCCTTCAATGGATGTTATAAATCTCTTAGCCAGGAACAATTATATTTCTTTAAATTCGAATAAATTTCCTAATTGCATAGATTGTTGCACAGGAAAATCAAAGAAATTACCTTTTTCATTAAATAAGCTTGTTTGTCATAAGCCTTTGGAATTGGTTCATAGTGATATGTGGGGACCTGCCCCAATTCAATCAAAAAATGGATTCAAGTACTATCTAATCTTCATTGATGATTTTTCTAAATTCACTTGGATTTATTTCATGAATTCAAAATCTGAAACTGGCTCAATTTTTAAGCAATTCAAAACTCAGGTGGAAAATCTATTATCAACTAAAATCAAGAGAATGCAAGTAGATGGTGGAACTGAGTATAAATTCTTAGAGCAATATCCTGAAATAACAATTCAAAAGTCTTGTCCATATTCCCCACAACAGAATGGTCGATCAGAAAGGAAACATAGGCACATAAATGAGTTAGGAATGTCAGTTTTCTCAGCATCAAATCTACCTCTAGAATACTGGCCTGAAGTTTTCTTCAGCACAGTATTTACAATAAACCGAATTCCTACTCTGACCAAACCTCAAACATCTCCCTTTGAAAAACTGTTTTCAAAAAAACCAGACTTTTCTCATTTCAGAACCATTGGTTGTCTATGCTTCCCTTACTTAAAACCATATAATTCACACAAGCTTGAATTCAAATCCAAACCATGTGTCTTTTTAGGATATGCACCTAGTTACAAGGGCTATAAATGTCTTCATGTTCCTAGTAATAAAATCTATATCTCAAGAAATGTACTTTTTGACGAAAGCAATTTTCCCTTTCAAAACCAAACTCAAAATCCACCATCTCAAACTCTACATACCGACAGTCAAACCATTCCACTTTCTCTACTCCAAACAAGACCAAAACCTTCTGAACCAGCTCAAATACAACCATCTGCTACAGTACAAAACACCACATCTTCAGAACCAATATCCATTTCTGAACCTATACGTAATGAACCATCAACAAGTACTCAAATCCTTCCAACTCCGAATCAACCACCCAAACATCACATGATCACTCGAAGCAAAATAAACAAAAGCAAACCTAAGAAAGATTCAAACTTTGTAACGTTTCTTGCTGAAAAAAATAATAATTATCAGATTGAACCTTCTTGCTTTACTGCTGCTAATAAATATGAAAAGTGGAGAGATGCAATGGCATCGGAAATCACTGCTTTACTTCAAAACCGAACTTGGGTACTGGTACCTCCACCAGAAGACAAAAATATAATTAAGTGTAAATGGATTTACCGAATTAAAAAGAAATCAAATGGCACAATCGATCGATACAAAGCTCGATTAGTAGCCAAAGGCTTCACACAAGAAGAAGGGATCGATTATGAAGAAACTTTTAGCCCGGTTATTAAACCGACAACCATCAGACTTGTTCTCTCAATTGCTGTCTCTAGAAATTGGATTCTAAGGCAGTTAGACATAAACAACGCATTTCTCAATGGAGATTTGCAAGAACTAATCTTCATGGATCAACCACCCGGATTTAAAGATCCCAATTATCCAGACCATGTGTGCTTATTAAAGAAAGCTCTTTATGGCTTGAAACAAGCTCCTAGAGCTTGGTTTCAAAAGCTAAGCAATTCTCTGCTCCAATTGGGATTCACAGCCTCTTTATCTGACAATTCCCTGTTTATTTGCAAAACTGCTAACTCTATTACCCTAATGCTTGTTTATGTAGACGACATCATTATCACTGGCGATAATCCGGAGGCGATTCAAGCAATCATCAACAAACTAAATTCGCAATTCAGTTTAAAGGATTTGGGGCCTCTTCATTACTTCCTTGGAATCGAATGCACACCAACAACAAACGGTCTTCACCTCAATCAAGCCCATTATGTCAACCAGTTGCTTCTCAAGGCGAACATGGGCGGTGCAAAACCAGTAAGCACTCCAGTTGGTGCTGGGGAACAATTCTCACGATTTGATGGCGAATTAATGGCGGATCCCCTTCTTTACAGAAGCATTGTAGGAGGTCTTCAATACGCAACTCTAAGTCGACCCGACATTAGCTACGCCGTTAACAAAGCCAGTCAGTTCATGCACCAACCTCGTACGACACATTGGTCTCTCGTCAAAAGAATCCTTCGATATCTCTCTGGAACCCTAAACCATGGCTTAGAAATAAAAAAATCAAATGATCTCACCCTCCATGTTTACTCTGATGCCGATTGGGCCGGATGTCCAAATGATCGTCGATCAACCACTGGATATTGCGTGTTTCTTGGGAGAAACTTAATTTCCTGGTCTTCAAAAAAACAGCACACAGTTTCAAGGTCAAGCACTGAAGCTGAGTATAAAGCTTTGGCCTTTGCAACTGCTGAATCTATGTGGCTTCAATACGTACTTCATGAACTTCACATTCCTCAACCTTTACCCCCAACTCTCTACTGTGACAATTTGGGAGCGACGTATCTTGCTTCGAATCCAGTTTTTCACTCAAGAACAAAACACATTGAAATAGATTTTCATTTCGTGCGAGAAAGAATAACCAAGAAACAACTAACTGTTAGATTCGTGTGCTCAATGGATCAATTGGCTGATGTGCTAACAAAAGGAATTACTGTTAATCGATTCTGTTATTTGCGTTCCAAGCTTAATGTGAAAGAATCCTCACATAAGCTTGCGGGGGACTGTTGAAGGAGACACTGGACGAATGAGCTTTGTGATGAAGGAGACTCAATGGTTGGATTTTTAATGAAGACGGGCTTCTGTTGAATGGGCTTTGTTATGGGCTTTTATTAATAGGTTTGTACTTTAGCTTAAGTGATATTTAAATGAGTGGATGAGATTAAAGTAATTGTTAGGGTTAATGTACCGTACTGTTCATTCCAGTCTATAAATAAGGTAGACTGAGTATTGTTAGACACAATTCAAATTAATACAAAATCTCTCATTCTCTCTTTCTCCTTTAAATCTATCATGCTTAGTTGAGTGGAGGTTATGTTATGTTATATGTAATTGAATGAGAGTTTCAGGGTTGTTATTTTGATAGTGGGAGACTTATTATTATGTATGGTTGTGTTTTTTGTTTGGTGTGTTTTGGTGCGGAGGTTATGTGTAATTATTGAAGTGATGGATTAATTTAAGATAGTTTGTTTAATGGGATTGTTTGATTTACTTGTGAGAATTGAGATTGTTTACTTGGTCGGGCATGTGGATTTAATTTTGTTCTATGACAAACAAGTATGTTTTGTAAAGAGACCAATTGAGAGATAAATAAGAGTTGCATGCGAGATAAATGATATTAATAGAATAGTGATGTTAAGAGTATGATGTGCTTTCACTTGTATAAATAGGAAGATGATTTTGTATAATTGTGAGGCAATGTTTTTTGTTATTTCTTGTTATTTAGAAGTTAGTTTGCATAAAAATTGGATATTGGAGAAAATCAACAAAATAAAAGAAATAGTGAAAACGGCTATCATGACTCAAACATATAATTGACAGAGAAGATGTTGGGAGAAGCAGACATCTTCTATTGCTACAGAATATTCACCGTATTGCAAATATATTTCCCACGGTAAATTATTCGATTCATGATTGGTATCATTATTATGCAAAAGGAAATTTTCTGCATAAATGGTTGTTTTAATGGGTTGAAAATTATTGGTTAAGTTTCTTACCATGAGTTCAAAGATTAGACATGAATTACATAGATATGACAGAGAGAAAAATGATAAACTTAGGTTTCAGATAAACGTTGAGTTCCGTTACCATGCCTGATCCATACGCAAAATGAATTTTTAGAATAAATAAATAAATTTTATCATTTTTTCTCATAGATTTACAAGGTTGAATTCATCTATTTATAGAACTAGAACATAAAAAACACAAAATAATTAAATTCATGAAAATAATAATTTTGCATCCTGATTCCCAAGGAAAAAAAATCAAATATCACATATGAACTGAAAAGATAAACATATCATGTAAATCCTTACAAACATAAGAACATATATCTGTTTCCCTGTCTTCCTCAATAAATTGCTAAGTGATCCATATTTCTCAATCATTCCTTTGTAAATAAAAGTTGATCTTTTTAAATAGTCAAGATATTTCATATAATTGAATATTCGTAACATTATCTATTTTAGAGGAACAATTAAGACATTCATATATTTTGTATTAATATTCATGATATTTTCCTTTTTTTTTTCTTTTTTTTTCTTTTTTTACATTTTACGAATGACATGAAAATTGTATAAATGAAATTGCAAAAGTTTTACGTGAATCAAGCAAAAATATTAGAGATATACGTTATATAACAAAAGACATGAGCATAAAATGAATGATATATCATTCATTTTGTGCTCATGTCTTTTGTTATATAACTTACGTATAGAAGTGTCGAGAGTATGACTTGGTCATTCCTTTGGGATGTTAAACTTGTATAAATAAAAAGAATCACTTCGTAGAATTATAAGACCGCTTTATTTTATATGAGTTTCAATTTGTATAACAAAAATAATATAAAATTTGAAAAATAAAAAAAAATAAAAAATGAAAAGTAATAACTGCTATTGTTTCTCCAAAACATATTATAAGACATAAATTGGGTGATAATTCTATCATTAATTGATGAAGGGCACGTATTTTTCTTTTCTTATGAATCAGTAGAAAAAAGCGTACTGAGATATTTTTAATGCAACAATTTTTTATGCATCAATATATAAAAAGCGTATTGAAATATTATCTTTTAGATATTTATATTTAGAAAAAAATAATAGGCAAACATAAAGATAAGCTAATATGACACAATGATTGCATTCTTGTAATCTTATTTTAGCTAAATCGATTAGTTTTATAGACCTTACCTTTAGATACTAATCAAACATTTACGATTATCTTCGTTTCATCCGTTCACTATGATTTCCCCTGCCAGCATTATCATATCCTAGTAAACAAGAAGGAAAGAGACAATAACAAATAAAATCCTCGCATTATTATTCTGATTACATGCTCAGTCAAACAACCTACAGAAAATTTACAGAACAGAGAGGTACATATCTCCATGCAAATACATGATAAAATGATAAAAATAGCATAATCAACCATAATTTAAAATGACAATATCATAATCTAAAAATAAAATAGCACAATTCACGATGTATATTCTCAACAAACCAATCTTAGTAATAATTGTTCACGGCACGGCATGATGATCTTCTGATCTCGCCATTATTCTTATTGAGCACCCCAATGTTGCCCATGTTAACCATGGATTGTCCGAAACTCGACTCAAACAGGCCAGGCGTCGTACTGTAATCGTCGACAAGCTTTCGAGTCTCTGAGCTGGTTAACAAGCTCCAATCTGAGAAGAAAAGAGCCTCCAATGATTTAACATTTTTGTAGTATTGCCCGTCAAGATTATCTGGCGTGACAGAATCCTGGGAAACAACACCATCGGTTGATGCATTTGCTGGGCATTTAGTCCTTAGGGACATCCCGAATGTTTGATCCATGGTGCGGTCAATGGTGGGATAGAGACGGCTAGTAAAGGAAGAACAATGGGACCGGCCAATAGAGTGTGCTCCTGAGAGAGTCACCAGATCTGTCGTAGAGAGTCCAACAGCTGAGAAGGCGGCCTTGAGCTGGTTGAGATTCAAGGAAGGAGCAGGAAGTGATGATAGTGCCTCACTATTTTTAGAGACCCTTCCATCGTACCTGCCCGAAGGGATGTCATAACAGATACCGCCAAGAATATTGGCCGCATCACGGGCTGCAAAGGCGATGATATCAGCACATGAGACTTTGCCAGGACATGCTTTTTCAAGTTTGTCCTTAGCTGCGTCAATTACTTCGAAGCCTCGAAGGCTAGGGTTGTTAGGAATGGCATTCTTCTCTGGGTCTGGGTTGCTTGCGGACTGATCGAGCAGGACGGAAGCATCACACCCCTAGTGCAAGTACATAATAACATATTTTATTGTTAGGGTTTTGAAAAATGCAACAATCTTTACATTATAGTGATATATACATGCCCATGGAAATGGTAAATTTGACCCCTGCATGCAAAACACACAAAATATAATTTCATAGGAAGGGAAGATAATTTACCCTGACAAAGCAGTCATGGAAGAACATGCGGATGAGGCCGGCACCCAAGCCAGGGTCTTTGCGCACAAAGCGGTTCACTACACTTTTCACAAGGGGTTCCGCCTCAGGACATGTGCCATAGCGTTTATAATAGCCTACCTGAAGATCAGAGGAATCTGATGATACTGGAAGAAGAAGTACTTGGATAGCCATGGCAAAGATGAGGCATGAAAGCGGAATTGAAACCCTAGTTCTCATTTTGGTTTCTCCCTCTAAGATTGAAGGTGTGATATTATGATGGTTGGATGCAGAGAGAATGAGTGAGAGAGAATGATGATGTTGATGAGAAAGACTGATGCATTAGCTCGCTATTTATAGAGAGATTTGAATTTGAGTACATTATGGAAAAAGTCCACCATGTTTTAAATTACGAAATTATGGAGGACTATTACAACCCTGGTAAGTTTATGTGAAGTTCTAGTTTCATAAACTTGAGGATTATTTATGTATTGTTTTCTTCTTCTATAAACTTATATTTTCTTTAATTTAAATGAAAATCTCAGTGAGGCAATTGTCTCCGTGAAACTTCAAAAAAAAAAAACAAATATTATTTTAAAAAGAAATGTTGATACATAGAAACTTATATTTGTTCCTCGTCATGCCATTCATTGGCCTCCATTCTGCATAACAAGATGTGATTCTGGAAGTGAAACACGACGTGTTCTATAATTATAATATTAATAGAAAATTCATTAAAAAAATATCAACAGAAATAAATTTGTCATTAATAAACATAATTTTCTTGTTATAAAATATTTGATTTGATAGAATAATGAATCAAAATTATTATTAACAAACACAACTTTCTTTTTAATACATTTGATTTGATGGAATAATGAATTAAATTTGTCAATAATAACGCAGTAATTTTCTGTAAGAGAGAACATTTTGATATCTCATCTATTGAAGGGGGCATATTTTAGTTCGGGTATGGGTAAATAAACCGAACGTAAAACTTCAAATATACAGAAAATTGCTAATTTGACACGGTATAATGCAAGAATATGGAATTTGTTTGATTAGCTGGAATGTTAATGACATTTGATTAACTTAATAAGCACGAGATTAGGTTCATTAAAAAAGTATACTAAGATTAGCTAATCTATTTTATAGTTTTCTACTAATTTAGCCAATAATTGGAGGGAAAATTGGAAATCATGCCGGCATATTGTAGCGACCCTGTAGCGACGGATTAAAATTATATACTGTTTTCTCACGTTTCTATATAGGCTATATACTGTTTTCATTTTTTTAAATATATATTGTTTACCAAATGAACTTTTATATACTTTTTGTTTTCAGTTTATATGTTTATATATACTGTTTTCATTTTTTTTTCTAAATATATATTATTTTATAGAATGAATTTTTATAATTTTTATATACTGTTTGTTTTCAGTTCATATGTTTGTATATATTATTTTCAGTTTTTATATATCGTCGCTACAGGATCGCCACAGCAACGTCGTACAGTATCAAATCCCTAATTAGAGGTTTTGACTGTAAAAATAAGAGAAATGTGAAATCACGACGGTCTAAAGTACACATAAATCACGACGGAATTTGTATATATTGTTTTTCCGCTTTCAATATATATATATATATATATATATATATATATATATATATATATATGTATATATATATATATATATTTTATATATATTATTTTCACTGTTTTATATATATTTCTTTTTTTTTGCATTATTTACTTTTTGAAATTTTTATATATTGTTTTTTCATTTTTTTTTCATATATTATTTCTTTTTATATACTGTTTTCACTATTTACGTATATATTGTTTATAAAAAATGAATTATATAGATTGTTTTTTCAATTTTATGTATTGTCTCGACCTATATATATTGTCGACGTACTGCAAGACAGAAAATTACCATCGTGATATATCAGGTTTCTAACAACAAATCTCCCATTTTATTTTTCTGAATTTTTGACGTACTTGAAGATAGTTTGCGTAACCCAAGTGCAACTAAGCAAAAATTGGACTTCTCGTAAGCAAACATGTTTTTTAAGACTAAAACCTACTATTAGTTCAGTTGAGAGACTTGCATTTTATGTAATTTGAACTTGGAAATATCCCCCAATGTTCAAGAGATGCTTACCGCCTAAGTTAGCAAGCATTGCGATAAGCAAACCTTTTATTTGCCACCTATTATATTGAGTAAAATGAAGCTTTACTATTTAGGAAAATTGGAAAATGCATGCCGAAAAAATTAAGGGGAAAGAGGATTCAACCGCAAACTCAATGGAACTGAGACACAACTTGTGCCAAAATTCTGCGAGGGGTCAACAATACCGCGATAGCAAAATAACTCAACTCAATTATTGTGGTATTCTAATATTTGTAATATTTGATATGGCCGAGCATGTGGCACGGTCCTCTCTTTCCTTTATTTTGTTGTTTTATTTTCCTTTTTCTTTTAAGGAAGCCCGAAATCACGGTGGGGTTCAGCAATCAGCACGACTTCGTCATGCTCGGCTTCCAATTTGGGCTCTCATAAAATGAGAGGTCCAAAATAATTTTCATACTTTTATATTGTGAAAAAAAAATAACGACTTATACATATATTTTTCAATTTTTACCTCAAAGTTATCTCCTTGGATGCCCAATATCAAGTCCCCCTACTACAAAAAATATAGAGAGTCAAGGTAACATGCTATTAAAATCATGAGATTGCGACAAAAATCGAATAAAAACTCATGTAAATGTCTCCAACTAATTGAATTAGTTCAACTATATACAGAATAAAACGTGTCCTAACAGCCATGTGATGCCTCCTTGCAAAACGGAGAACTAAATGACTGTTATTAATTAATTTATTTAATATTTTTGCATGTTTGTTAGGAAGGATAAGGGAATTATATCAGCTATTCATGCTTCCCATGCATACTAGAAAATAATATCTTCATGTTTGACGAATGAAATAATCCAAAAGATTCAATTCTTTCTCCCAACAGACAACCTAGTGCATGATTATAATGAAATTTCGTTGAATTTTGGGACCTAAAGATTTCTGAAGGAGTGGTTACACCGATTTATTAGATTAGATTATTTATGAATTAATTTGACATCAAAATTTCTCACGTCAAATTCTGAGTTAAGAAATTCTGAACTTAGACTCTCATGCATATTCAGTTGACCTCTATGATCTATCAATTTTTACATTTTTCAGTTCAAATTTTTTTGGTCTTATTCTCATCTTTTTAGATATGAAATCATTTGCTATAGGAAGGTGAACTCATGAGTCTTCAGTCATGTACGTTATTAATCCTTCTTCAATATATATATATATGTATATGTATATATATGTATATGTATATATATGTATATGTATATATATGTATATATGTATGTATGTATGTATATATGTATGTATGTATATATATTTTAGATTCAAACCCACTATCAATGGATTGAAAAAGACTTATTATTAATCCCAATTATACTAAATGCGTTTGTTGCGACTCGAAATTGGGATTTCTTTCAAAATTTCAAATGATGCACACCACTCGAGCTAGAAGCTGGTTTTGGCCTTCTTCAATATATTAGATGTAGGATTGAGATTTCAACTCTTTTTAATTAAACAAATGACGGTGGTGGTTCGTAATTAGTCTTGATTCAATATACTTTCATTAAGGTTGCTGCATTTTATTTTTTTAAAAAAGTCCTTTTAAATAACAAAAAAAAATCCATTAAAAATATTTGGAATTTGTAAATTCCACTGAGAATGAGAACTCATCTTTGGATTTCTCATCAAAAGAAATTGTAATTCAAGATGATTTGAAAAAGAGTGGTTTCATAATAGTAAATAGATGCCATATGTGTTTTTTCTTTTTTTTTTGAATATTTGAAGCAGGCTCATAAGTCCTGCGTCCATTTTTTATTAAAATAAAAATTATTTACAAGAAAGGAGAAAAGAAAAAACTATATAAAACTAACAAAAAACTACCAAAAAGAAATAATGCGAAAAAAGGAAATAAAAAAAATAAGAAAGAGAAAAGAAGAAAGAAAATTAAGAAGTTTCAATAAATTCTCTTTGAGTCTATAGAATTTGCGACACTAGCTCCCAATGCTTGGAGTAATTTTCTATGAATGTTCTATTTCATCTCTCCCTCCAAATTTCAAAAAATAAGAATATTAAAACTTGTTTTAGCTTCATCAATTCCCCTCCTTCAAATATTTGATGTAAATGTAAGAATACCACATTATTTTGGGATAGGTTCAATTTCCGATTCAATAGTTGTACTACAATTTTCCAGACTCGACCTATCTAGGGACAGAGGTTAAACAAATGATTCACCGATTCACTCTCTCTTTTACAAAATGCATATCGATTAACTATGCTCCAACCTCTTTTTAATAGATTGTCGACCATGAGAATTTTATTATGTTGTGCTAACTAAATAAAGATTTGCATTCTCAATGGCGCTCTTATTTTCCAAACTTTCTTCATTAAATTACTAGAATGAACCCCTCTTGCTAGAACTTTATAAGCATTTCTGGTAGTAAAACGGCATGTGTGCTCCCATTTCCATTTGATTGAATCCCCTGACGCTACGAGATTCATGGAACTAATTTTAATTTGCAATTCCGATAACTCTTGCATTACCTTATTTGATAAGGGATTTCTTACGTGTAAAGCTCTTGCAAGGTTCGTGGAACACACTGATAAAATTCAGCTAATGTATGACTTCTTTGTTGGAAAAAAAGTATAGAGGGAGGGTAGTGCAAATTTGAGTCTTCTTTCACTCCAAGTTGAATCCCAAAAAATTGATCATCCGTCCGTCGCCAATAGCAAATTCTGTGTTAGCAAAAAAAAAAATTAATACTTTGTAGACATCACTCCAAAAGAAAAAATCTTGAGCTGAATTCCTTTTTTCATTCGTATTTGCAAACACTATCGGACTTACTAGTTTTTGCCAATTAGATCCATTTTCTCGAAAATATTACCATAACCATTTGGTCATAAGTGTTTTATTAAATAATTCTAGATCAATTGTGCCCAAACCTTCTACTTTCCTGGGTCTACAAGCTTTTTTCTAAGAGATTAGACTATAACTTGATTCTTTATTTTCTTTCCATAGAAAATTTCTTCTTATTTTATCAATTTTTTTAATCACCCTTTTTGGAAAGGAGAAAATTGAGAGATAATAAACAGGAATAATAGTCAGCACTGAGTTGATAAGTACCAATATCCCCCCTATTGAAAGGAAACTTTTTTGCCACCCCTCAAGCCTCTTAGCATTTTTTTTCTATTATCAGACGAAACTCATGTTTAGTTGGTCTTTTATAATGTAATGGTAAGCCTAAATATCTCATAGGCAAATTCGTCATGGAGCATCCCAAATTTTCAGCCAGGCTTGTCAATTCATTATCTTCAACCTGAATGGCAGCCACTTCCGACTTATCGAAATTTATTTTTAAACTTCAGACTTTTCCAAACATTTCCAAGATTGATTAAAACCTCCTAATCTGATCAACCTCTCGTCGGCATAGAATTGTCCGATATGAATATTCGGGACCGGTCTAATAAAGAAGCTTATGTTTGCTAATTTCTCTATTATTCTCGCTAAAGTATTCATAAATATAATAAATAGATATTGTGATAAAGAATCTCCTTGCCGAACTCCCCTTTTTAAGTATTCATTCTTTCCGGATACTGCATTTAAAATAATTCTTGTTAAGCCTTTTAAGATGGCATTTCGTATCCAAGTCCTCCATTTATTACTAAATCCTCTTACTTGGAGAATAGCATCAATAAGATCCCAACTAACTGTATCAAAAGTCTTATAAATATCAGCTTTAAATATTAGCATAGGAACTTTCTGTACGTGGGATTTATGGAATATTTCTCTCGCAAACATAAAGCAATCAACAATATTTCTACCTTCAATGAAGCCAGATTGATTCCTTAGAATTAAATCATCTATATATCTATTTAGTCTCTTCGCCATTACTTTTGAGAATATCTTTTGAAAGCTACTAGTTAAGCTTATTGGTCTGAAGTTTTTCGAGTGACAAGCATTTTTCTTATTAGGAATTAACGTAATAAAAGGTTCATTAAATTTCCCCAGCCCGTCGAGGTTTGAGCCTCGTTATTCAAAATCGTTAGTATTTATTGGTCTGAAGTTTTTCGGGTGACAAGCATTTTTCTTATTAGGAATTAACGTAATAAAAGGTTCATTAAATTTTCCCAGCCCGTCGAGGTTTGAGCCTCATTATTCAAAATCATTAGTATTGTTTCCTTTAAATCAAACCAATAAGACTTAAAAAATTTGTCTGTGAAGCCATCTGGTCCAGGAGACTTGTCTTTCGACCAATGCTCTATCACTTCATTTATCTCTTCCATTTTCAATGGTTCATTTATATCAATTAGTTCATGACTTAAATCTTCAAAAACTCGATTTAGATTTAAAACTTGGTCAATACAAATGTTAAATTCCGATAAAATTGTATATCTGCCTTCTTTTTATGATCTTTAATTTTCTCATCACCATTCTTTAACATCGGAATCATTAAATTATTCTTATTTAAGATAGTTTTTTAATGAAAATATTTGGTATTTGCATTTCCTTCCTTTATCCACCTAACCTTGACTTTCTGTCTCCAATAAATCTCATCAAGTACGGCTAGCTCCCGGAATCTTTCCTTTGATTTATGCCTCACCCTAATATCTAGATCTGAGAGGGTTCTAATATCGCTCTTTTTATCTAGCTAATGCAATACGTGTTTACAATTTTCAATCTCAATTTGAATATTTCCTATTCTCTCCTTACTCAATTTCTTTAACGTCTTTCCCAAGTTTGTTAACTTATTCGAAAACTGAACTATCATATCACATCTTGAATGTAAATGTGAGCTAATGATCTCTTTTGTTTCTTCGTTCTTTAGCCGCCAATTCTCAAATATAAAAATATTTGATTTTGGGAATGAAGTTGAAGCCATGTAAAATCAGACTATGCTCGGAACAAGTATTAGCCGTAGTTGTTTGTAAAGAGTTGGGACAGAGTTGACTTCAATTAACTGATATTAGTATTCTATCTAATTTGGCTTTTAACACTGAATTCCCCCACGTATATTTTGTTTTCCTCTCAGAGATAAGTTTATGAGTTGTAAATCATCTATTATTGCTTGAATGCATTTGAGTCTCTCCATAATCTATTATATATCCACTCCTTTCCAAAATGTCACATGTGTTGTAGAAACCTGGAAACAGTTAACCACATCACAAGAAAATGTGATTTTATCCATAAGCATGGGCAGTTCATGATTAATGCATGCAACCTTTCTCCTGAACTGGCGGATTCAATTGCAGAGAGATATGCGGATCTTGTCATGAATGGCGGTAATATGAAGATTAAATTGCAGAGATATATGCAGATCTTGTCATGAAAGGCGGTAATATGAAGATTAAACACGTCATAGCAATTTTTATTTTTGTAATCTGGTGAGAGAGATGTAGATGGATGTTTACCGATCAGAAAAAAGCATGTAATGATTAAAGAGGTTTTAGATGAGCTAGCTTTAAGTAAAAGAATGGTGGATTCAAGTTTGCAAGCTGAAGGAGATGAAGTGAGAACATAGCAGTAGACAAAGGATGATTTGAAAAGGCGACCGTAAGAAATGCGAAAACCGTGTCGTTTTGTAATTTCGCACTCTTAACTTTATAAATTCCCTAAATTCAATATTTAGTGTATACGTGGTATTGAGCTAGGGGTCGATCCACAGAGAAACCGGCCTTAAGTAAAATAGACTCACAATCAATTCTCAAGGTGTTAAGTGTTTTATGCAAAATTCCAAGGGTTGTTATTCAAAGAGAAGATTTGTATTGAATGTAAGAGACAATATTGGCACAAAGTGAGAGATAAACAGAAAATAGAAACTCCACAAACAAGACTTTTTTATTTTTTATTTTTTTATGACAAAGCAGGGATTGAGTGGTAATTCATGAGTCTAAATAATCATTAACAACTTAAAATATAATTTAACAATTTTGGATAATAATCTTGAGTAATCTAAGCTAAGAATTTACTCAATTGATGAACTAAATTCAAGAACAAATCTAACACAACCATTTCAAGTTTATTTCAAAAAATCAATCCAAAACCTAATTAAATCACACGGAACCTCAACTAAGTATCAAGTCATAACACAACAGGTTCAAAAAATCCTAGTGAAGGTAAAGAGTGCATTATCATTCTATATATTACGCACAAAAGCTGCCTCATTGAAAACCTTCCCAGGAAAACTCATTGGGACAAAAATCATAGACAAAGAAAAAAGAGTGCAGTGTGTATTATTTCTCCCCCTCATATATGTAAATATATGTGAGATGGCAAACTCGATTCTCTCTAATATATGCTTAAGAAGAGATCTGCTGGATCCTTATTTGAGGAGATTTGTTAAATATTTTTTTCACAATCATCGTGCTCATGCATTAAAATAGCATCTCATCTTTTATTTCAATTGTCAATACATCAAACAAATGGACATATTAAATGATAATTGGTAGAAGATTATTCATTATACTAAATACAATTAAAAGAAAGAATAAAGATTATGAGTGGAGTTAAAAATCATAAGATTATATAGAAGTTATGACAACTAGTTCATATTTTTTATTTTTTATTTTTTAATTGACATATTAAATAATTTTCTAGTTATTTGTTCTTACAATATTATTATTATTTTTTTTTTAATTCTTAAAAAAAACTAGTTACCAATTCATTATCAAACAACATTGTAAAAACTTAACCTTTCTATAGTTCTATATTTCCCCAAACATCAAATTCTATTCCCAAAACATCCCTTCCATTCCTAACATATAAAATCCTTCTACATCCAAAACAAGCCCTTTGAATGTTTGAACTGAACTCATTCTTCTTCTCTAAATCCTCGGTAGCTCACTCATGGCGATTCCACTCTCTCTTAAACCCAATTTCTAAACGCCCCTCTTTCCCCATCACATCGCTTCTCTCAACTCCCACACAATCTCCATCTCCTCCCTCTTTCTTCTCTGCCCCAATTCCCATTCCGCAACTCTTCCCTCTCCACTTCTTCCATTTACAGCGGCTGGGACGAGCTCACGCTGGCTGAATGCAACCCGATCCGGAACTTCCTCGTTTCGATCGGCATTACTGATGGAAAATATGGGTTTTTGTTTTTGTTGGGGTTTTTGTCTGCTTTGGCTGTTTCTAGGGTTAGGGTTTCTGCTTTTGTAATGTTGCCTGTGTCGGTTTTGGTTTTTGGTGCTGGGTTTTGGTGTAGGAATGGCTAAGAAGGGGTTAGGGTTTAAAGGTGGGGATGTTAGGGTTTGGGATGAGAAATTTAGGGTTTTGAAGAGTTTTGTTGAAGAGTTGGATGTGAAGATGAGTGAATTGAGAAGTGGGTTGGTGTCAATTGGTCAATTGGGTCAGTTGGAAAGGGTGAAAATTAGAAATTCAGTTGATATTGTGGATTATGTGAAGAATAAACTTGGCAATATGGTGAATGATATGGATAAAGGTCTTAATTTTGGTGAATTTGAGGGGGAGAGGAAATTCAGCCCAAAAACTGCTCCAAAGAGGAAATCCTTAGAAAAGGTAGCTTCTGATTTTGTGAAATATTTCGGAGGTTTAATTCAAGAAAATATCGCTGAGTTTAGTGTACCAAAATTGCTAATAAAAAAGATATGTCAGAGGAAATAAACATGAAAAAGGATGAAAATTTAGTGTCAAGCAATTCTATGAAAAGTGAGGGTTCAAATGCAATTCCTCTCAGAAATTCAAAAAATTCTAAATTTGTAGAATTAAAAGAGGATATATTGGAGCCTAGTCAAAACAAACCGGCTTTTAATGACATGCTTGCATTTAATGAAGAGATTAATGATATTAATTCAAGCTTACGTTTTACTAAAAACAAGGATATTTCGAGAAAACGGTATTAAAAGATAAAAATTCAAAATTTGGAGAAAGAGATTTATTTAATGAATCAAATGAATCATCAGTACTGGAGCAAATCCTAGAAATTCTAAACAGATCATACAAATTTAAATTCGCACAAATTGGGGAAAAAGATTCAAATAAAGAGAGCCGAAAAATCGAAAATCAAATTGATCCAACTTCAATTTTGGAGGAATTTAACCAAAACATACAAAAAGCGTCAGAAATATTGACGAAAGCGAGAGAATATATGAAAAATAATAAATATAACGACGAAAAAATAGACGCTTTATTATACCAATTAGCAAATATTCTTTGTACAGCTGTCGCTCTAAAACCAAACAGTATATTAGCATTAGCTCAATTAGGAAATAATTATTTATTACACGGAGAGCTTAAGCTCAAAATTAGTCGCTAATTAAGATCACTTTTATCAAATAAAGAAGGTTTAAATTCTAAAAATTTTGAGAAGAATAATAAAAAAATGGTAAGTAAAGAAGGAATTGGTTCAGTGCTTGTTGAGGTTTGTGAAGAGTGTGAGAGTTTGTTAATTGAAGCTGGGCGAAATTACAAAAAGGTCCTTCAAATTGATGGAAATGACGTAAAGGCCCTTTATAATTGGGGCCTTGCACTTTCTTCTCGTGCCCAGTTAATTTCAGATATTGGACCTGTAAGTTTTGTTTACTTTTATTTTTTTAAGGCTTTTTTGTTATTTAATTGTTCTTATTGTTGGTATTTTATCTATATGCATGGATTTAAATATGAAATTAAATTTCGTGAAAATGAAGAAAATTAAAAAAACTAAAAACTTATAAGGAACAACTAACTGAATTTCCATCCTATTTTTTATTTTTAAATTTTTTTAAATTTTTTTGGGTGGTTTGAGAGTTCAGTTGAGACTTAATATCAAGCAAGATATAGATGATAAATATTAAAATAATTTATTTATGTTTGCAATGAATAAAGTTTGGAAAAAAAATGCAGGAAGCGGCAATTGATGCAGATAAGGTTTATTTGGCAGCAATTGATAAGTTTGATGCGATTTTGTCCTAGAATAATGCTTTTGCACCAGAAGATAATAATAGTAGTAGGTAGAAATAAATAGTAATAACAATAATAGTACTACTAGTAGGTAGCAATAAATAATAATAATAATAATATTCTAAACATCTTTGAAATTAATATTAAAAAATAATTTGGAATTATTAATAATAATAATAATAATAGTAATAAAAATAATAACTTGAAATTATATTTCCAAAAATCTAATAGAATAGAGAGGTTACTCTTATTATTTATTATTTATTTATTTATTATTCAAAAAAACTAATTTGAAATTTAGGGAAAACAATAAAAAATATTAAAAAAAAAGCTAATAAAATATCAACACATGCAGCTCTGTACAGATGGGGCATGGTATTGCAAAACTGGTCTCATCTCAGACCGCGAAACGACAAGGAAAAAATAAAGCTTTTGAACCAAGCGAAAAGTCTTTTTGAATAAGTGCTTTATTTGGAAGCTGATAATAAAACTGTGCGAAATGCGCTTTCTTCTTGCATTTCAGAACTTGAATATCACGACAGGTTGCTATGAATGTTTTGTAAAGAAAATGTTTCATTATTAAATGCATTTGAATGCATAATTTGTTTGTATGTACACAATTATACAAAATTAATAGCATGTTTTCATTCTATATGATCAATAACATGTTTTCATTTATAACTTTCGAACAATATGGTAGTTCATTATTCTTTTATCTAAGAGTGAAATTATTTTACTCCTTAAATAAACATTCTTATATTATCATTCCTCCTTAATCTAGATAGAGATTGATAAACTTCATATTATATCATTTCGAAGTTGAGCAAGGGTGAATTCTAGTAATGATAATAATATTCTTGAGCTGTTGATATTGCAAAAAAATGTGCAAGTTGATATAATGAAACTAATGCATCATAATTTCCCATCTAATTTCCATCCTTCATGCATCGTAAATTCCTTTCAGCAAATACAAAGAGTTTTTTCCATTTAATCTTTAAGCGAACTAATTTTTAATTCTAAAGAATCCTTGTTATCTTGATTTCATCCAATATCTTAATTTCAGAAAACTTTCTATATCCACAAACAAGATTGGGTATTTTGCTCATATATATGTAAAGCTATAGAGGAAAATATCAATATATAGTGTTCTCAATTTGTATTCTCATGTGGGTTTCATCTGCTCTACATACCTATTCAATGTTCAATAGTTAGCTCACACTATTCTTGCTGCTACTATTCTACATACTTATCAATGTTTAATAAAATAAGTTAATAAATTTTTTAATATATTCTAGGTATGAATGAACAAAAAGAAATGCAAACATTGTGAAGATAATGCTTGGTGAGGAATTTTTTGTATGCATTATTGTGAATCTTAATAGGTGCATGTACACTCAAAACACAAATGAGAACATAAAACAAACTAAAATACGTTTAGACTTCTTGCTTGAAGTTTTGAAGATGCTCAACAAAATCATCAAAATGCTTTTCATGAGATTCTCTGTCGGCAAAGACCTCTTTTTCCATCTCTCCGTTGCGCCTAATAATCTTCCCTTCCTCTTCCACCATGATTAAACGAATCATTTTCGCCACATCATTTTTCTCAAATTTGCCATCATCTTCATTTCTTGGTATTGTGATGCCTAGTTTTTTGTCCTCAAGAACACGAGAATTTAGCCCTTGATCTATGATTAATGGCAACATGACCAGAGGGTGTCCAAATTGTAATGCTTCAATAACTGAACTCCAACCGCAGTGTGTCAAAAACCCTCCTACTGATTCATGAGCTAAAACCGTAATTTGCGAGATCCAACTAGTTACAACAAGCCCGAATCCTTTAATGCGGTCAAGGAATCCCTCTGGTAAGATGCTCGAATTTTCTCCTGCTATGCTGATCTGAGTTCTGAGCGCCCAAAGAAAAGGCACCTAATAAAATTAGATCACTGGTTACAAAACCGCAATGTCACTGGAAGTTATCAATCTATGATCTTAATATTATTGATACCTTAGACATCTCAAGACCTAATGCGAGTTCATGAAGTTGCTCGCAGGGCAAAGTGGCCTCGCTCCCCAAAGCAATATAAAGAATGGATTTTGGATCATGTTGATCTAACCAATCAATGACATCGATCTCGCAACTAATGCTCTTCCTCGTAAGAGTTTTATCAATTTGAGGTAGTAAAAGGCCAACAGGAAGTACAGGTTTATGGTAGAGATCTGCAAGAAGGGTAAGCCATTTGGCCTCAAGAGGGAAGCAGCTTCGAATGCAAACAAACTCACTCCCTAAAATTGTTGAACATATACGCTGCATAGCACTTATACCTGATGATAGAAGAAGCATTATTACTTATAATAGTAAATAATAATATATTTACCTGTCTTTAATCATGTGATTTTCCTTAATTTCATTTAGCATTAAAGCATTTTATCACTTACCAGTTGATGGAAAAAATATTGAAAAAAGATAGCAGGGTTTAGTGCCTTTTTGCTACGAATGTTTTTACCTGATACTATCTACCAAACTTATAACTCATATAATCTTAACTTGTTGAGTGTATTGAATAATAGACCATATATCATATTGACATCAAATAATTAAAACAAGTTAATTAAAATGATTAGAATAAATAAGTTAACGGTGTTAAGAGGAATCTAATGGCAAGGAATAAATTTTGAATTTATCAAGAATGCAGGGGCTTTTTTGCAATTTTCAATAAGGCAGGGGATTTTTTGCAATTTAGGGATAATGTAGGGTCTTTTTTGCAAATTATCCTAATTAAAATGAGATAAAACAAACTTTCTGCATTCAATAAATAACTCGAGTAATTTACTATTTCCAACACCAACACCAACACCATACCTGATACATTGTCCTCTTGAGACCGTACAAAAGAGCGGATCTCGTGAGGACTGAAGGCAAGATTGGAAGGGAAAGGAATCCAACTCGGGGTGACAGCAAAATCATCCGGTGTTCGTGAAGGGTTGGCAAATTCCGAAGGTGGCCCGAAGAAGGACATGGAACTAGCACAAAGAACACTGAAAGACACGCATGGAATGGAATACTTTTGCGAAACTTTCGGAATCCAATGATGCAGCAAATCCATGATGATCCAATCTGGCTTTTCTGAATCTTTATTGTACAAAAATATTATTGTTTAGACGAATTAAATTGTTGTCACACTATCACATGCATATAACTAATGCCAATAATGGTGTGTGGGTGGGCACATGAATGAAATGTTTTTAATGTCCATATGCTGATATGTACCCCACTCATATATGTTTTCATTCTATATGCTTGTTGTGTAGTAGGAAATCTCATTTATTATTTTTCAGCAAATAACAATATTTGTACCATTTTACCACTTACCAGTACATTAATTCATATTTTAGATTATTCAGAAGGATTTACCGACAATCTTTCTATATTTTCTTTTCTCATTACGATTAGTCATAATATTGAGTATAAAATTACGAGAAGCAAATTGAGACTTCAATTACCAGAACAAGCTGATTCTAGGAAGTTATCAAACGGCATTTCGAGGCCATCAAGCGCTTTTTTGAGAAACTGGACCTTCTCAGTGGGTAGATCTGTAGTCGATTCAGCATTCTCAGGCAAGTTGCCGTGAGGAAGGCAGAACGAGACGTATTGTATAAGGGAAGATAAATGAGATGGGATTTTTGGGAGCCGTTGTATGTTTCTCGGTGTGGATATGTATGTGACACGATGGCCTCTCACTGCGAGCGACTTGGAAAGCTCGAGAAATGGGAGCATATGGCCAAAGGCGAACCATGGAAAGACCACAATGTGAAGAGATTTTTTCTCCATTATCAAGCTCAAATTATTGATAGAAAGAGGGAGGAGGAGGATTGAAGAGCTAATGATTTAATAACTTCTACTATATATACTGACTGAGTTGTCGGTGCAGTAATGGTACAAGAGTTGTCGGTGCAGTAATGGCACAATCTAATGTAGGGATTTTTTTTCTCAAAAACCCTAAGTCTTTCGGATTTAATATGTATACAAAATATCCTACTTTTGGAATATCAAAAGAATCTCATACTTTGAACTTTCAGAAACTTTCTGGATTTTGTATCACTAATCCCCTAACTTAGGCCTCGTTTGGTATCGTTGCCGTTTTCTGTTTTCTGTTTTTTTTTCTGGAGGAAAAAAACAAAACGTGTTTGGCAAAATGACTATGTTTTCATTTTTTCTGTCCAAATGCCAAAAAATAAACAGGATTTTAGAAACAAGAAAAAGTTGTTTCTTCTTTTCTGTTTTTCATTGCCAAATCTATAAATGTCCGAAACCACACAAAAATAATATGGTAGCCTAAAAAAGAATATTGACCTTGAAATATTGTATTGCGCTAAAAAAGGTAAGTTGGCGTAAAAAATAGTATATTCACATTAAAAGGGAATTTTGACCGTAAAACTTTATATCCACTAAAAAAGATAAGTTGACACTAATTAAAAATATTGACCCTGAAACTTTATATTGCAGTAATAAAAGTAACTTACCACTTAAAATAATATAATGATACCGAAAAAAGATTCATTAATACTGAAATCTTTATATTCACACTGAAATGATATATTGATACTAGAATGATATATGCCGATATTAAAAATGATATATTAATATTTTTTAATACTAAAAATGATATATTAACATTGAAAGTGTTCTATTGATACTAAAAAATGATATTTTGATACACTAAAAACAATATTTTTTTCACTGAAAATAGTATATTGACACAGAAAATTATATATTGATATTGTAAACGGTAGATTGACACTGAATACTCAATATATTGGCATTGAAAATAATATATTAACCCTAAAAATGATTACTGAAAATAGGATATTAATACTCAATAATGATAAATCAACATTATAAATGGTATATTGATACTGAAAATGATATATTGGTACTTAAAAAGGTATATTAACGCTGAAAATATTATGTTGATACTATAAACGGAATAATAACTAGGAAAAATTATTATCGATTTTAAAAACAAAAAATAATTTTTTTGAAAACAAAAACAGAAAAATAGATATGATGTCAAACGAGCCCTTAATGTTTTGTTTTCAAAACAATGGTTACTTCATTTTGAAAAAATAGAAAAATAATTTGTCAGATATCCTAATTTATTTTGAAATAAAAGATAAATAATTTACGTAATGCTTAAGTCAACTGAAACGTAAACACTTAACAGATGAAAGATTAAAAGTGAGCAAATTAAATAATTGAGAGGTAAAAATGGATTATTAAAAAGTTTAAGAACCAAAATTGAGTTATTTCAATATTTGATAGCCAAATTTAGACTTTTCACTTTGATTTGTACGTTTAAAAAATATGAAAGTAGAACTTACATTCATATAAAACTGAAAATAATTTACTCCTAAAGAAAGAATGTCTAAATAATCAGTCATTAATTCTTATTAGATCTATATAAAGACTACAAAAGTCATAATTTTGAAGTGGGGCATGGATGAACTCTAGTAATTAATACAAGCTTTGGATTTCTTCATCAATACAAGTCAAGAAGCAAAACTACATCAAAAATCACAATAGTAAGATTTCTTGGAAAATTAAGACAGAAAAAATGAAATAAAATAGATATTTAACCTGAAATGAAAGAGGAATATAATAGATCGGGGCAGGAAATGCTTCGAGTATATAGAGCTTATATCCTTCTCTAACATCCCATACCTATCAATTTATAATTAATCATTATTTTTTTATGAGAAATTATTCGGAATGCCCAGCTTTTGGAGTGCCCAGAAACGTTCACCATACAGTTTTAGCTGTACACATATATATTTGCACTTGGATATACCTTTTGTATTTACAAATATATCTTTTTGAAAATATACCTTTTTGAAATTTCACAATACATTTTGTGTTTACAAAAATACCTATTTGTAATTTCATCTTACATTTTGTAATCTGACGCTGCTGGGCACTCCAAAATGTTGGCACTCCATATCTAAACCCTTTTTTTATTTCACATATAATGAGAAAAACAAAAATATCTTAATGATGTTAATTAATCATGTTTGTATCTTTCTTACCGTAAGGATCTGGTCATCACCAAAGATAATTAAACTAAATGAAGAAATCTTGCTCCGTAACAATTTCAGAAAAAAATATTATTACGAATATCATTAAAAAAATAAACAAAAAGATTCAATGAAATGAAAAGAATTAAATACTTACCGTGTCGTAAACCATGTATTCAGCTTGTATAACTCTAGCTGCCCTTTTCTTCTTTAGAATTAACTTTGCATTCAGTCTATTTAGCCAAAATAGAGGATTCCTCATTGGCTTCTTGAAAAGCTTCATTGCTGAATTGAAAGAAAAACAAAAGCTATTACTGTTGAATAAAAGAACTCAGACTCCAATTATATATACAGAGGGAATTCACACTTTTTTCACAGTTTAAATTATGATTTTGATTTTTGAAAAGAATAAATGAGATTTCTTGAAATGTTGATTGAAATAAAAAAAATGCAAGTGAATATTATTATAATAATGCATCATATCCCGTCTAGTTTCCATCGTTCATGCATCTTAATTTGGTTTCAGCAACTACAAATAATTTTTTCTTTTTCCTACAATTATTGTTTAATTCAAAAGAATCCTTACTATCTTGATTTCATCCAATATCTTAATTTCAGAAACTTCCCATATCCACACAATTGAAGATATTTCTAATAAACGTAAATTTATTGGAAGAAAAATATCTATATAGTGTTCTCAATTTGTATCTATGAGAGTTAATATGCTCCTAAACTGTAGACGGACGGATTTTGTTAGCTCACACAAAGCTTGCAGCTTCTATCCTCACTACAACAAAAAGTGTCTTTTACGACAGTTTTTTTCCTCATAGAATCGGTTTTAGAACCGCTGCAATCTTCTGCTTCCCAAACTGTGGTAACTGGTAAGTGATCATAGTCACGGATTCATTTCCGCTGATAAGGATAAAACAGGCACTCTCAACACAGTTTATATCGTGTTTATAAGTGATCTCAGTGGAGTTTTCTACTTGTTACTACAGCTTGAACCGGGAGTATGTTAGGATAGTTATAACCGTACAAATGTAAGCAAAATCTCATTTTATTAGATCATTAGAATGAATTATAAATTTAATACATTTTACACCTGCAACTATATAGGAATTATATATACATGATACAAATTAATATCATAACAATTTATAACAATTAACCGGAAATATTGGTAAATCATTCATTAACCAAAAAATATTCACAAATCCATCACAAACATTCGTAGCAAACTCAATTGCAAGATGTAAAGTCTTGTTCTTCAGTCTTAAACACGATATCCACATTTTGGCTTTCTTCACCAATTTGAGCCTTTTCTTCAACACCTGTATTAAATTAACATCAAAATAAAATATATTAATTCATTCTATTTATATATATATATATATATATATATATATATATATATATATGAATAAGATATCGTTTAAACTTAGTATTTAAAAGACAAACCTTCATCTTTGTATTTTCACTCGCATTATCATTAAATACTGTACCAGTGTCAGTACCAGAAGCAAGTGAGTTCTCTCTACAAGCATCGATTTTATTTTTCACTCCAATTCTTCTCTTGACAGCTACTTTTCGTACCACTATTTTGTATTGCACCTCATTTACATATTCTGCCAAAAACGATCCTACAACTATTTCAGATCATCAATTAATGGGTGCTCATATACCAACAATTTATTAAAAATTGAATTATTGACAAATATCATTTTTGAATATTCAATTTGGGTTTTTATTTCAGCAAATGAAATTATCAAAAACACAAACCATATACCAGCAACCTCAAACAAAGATATATGAAAAAATATAAAATAATGTGAATACTTAAGTTTAGTCTTGTCAACTAAAGCAACAGCAATGCATCGGCCTGACAGAATGAGAAGCGAATTTTTCATTTGCACTAATTGATCTGCACTATTAATTATTTTAATTTTATTCATTAAATATTACAAAAAATAAAATAAAAAAAATGAAAATATATGTCATGAGAGTATATATATATATATATATATATATATATACTTGTATGTTAATCCCTTCATTAACTGCTTTTCCAAATAATTCACCATCTTGACCTGAGTCATCTTGCAATTGTTCCTAGAAAATAAATAAAATACTTCGTAAAAAATATACAGAGCATAATTGCAATAGAATGAAAAATTGTGTAAACTCACTCGGTAAAACTTTAAGCTGAATAATGAGGATTCACTCCTAAAGTAATGGTTAAGAAACATAAAGTAAGTATATAAATTACGAATTATAAGTAATTACCCTAATTCGAGCAGTAGCTTCCTGACCATTTTCTAGAAGCTTGCATTGCCTTTTGCCTTTGCTGATTCAACCTTTAATTATGTTGAAAGATTTAGTTGTAATAAAATATCAATAAATTTGAGAAAATGAATGGCTAAGATTCGACAAAAAAAATTGATCGAACGGTCAAGATAAAAATGATGATGTGGCCTTTTGAGGAGGCTCAAAAGTAGGTGAAAAATAAAGGATTGAGATTAATTAACCATGTTTAGCCAGCCAAATAAGAATTTTTTGAAAAAATTGAAAATCCACATCTTCTACTACTATTAGTGGTTGTTCCGCCACTACTAGATATTCCATTATTTTGAAATGAGTGATATTTGTTGAATTATTTTTTAATAGAGCGGTATATAAAAAAAAAAAAAAAGTCCATTATTTATGGGCCGGGCAATGATAACTGAACTGGCATGTAGAATACAAAGACTTGTTTTTGGGCCAACATGAACATTGAACAAGGCATGTGTCCTACTCCTGTCGGAATATCATAATTAACAAGCAATCTTTCTTCTCTTTCCTTTCTCTCTTCCAAATACATTACATTACAGATCCACCTTCACTTTCAAGAAGAACAAAATGAAATGAACAACTCTCCTTAATTTGCGTTCAAAATCAGAGCGAAACGAATTGAGAGTGAAGATGGAGAGGGTTCTCAAGTCGGCGCGCGAATCGGGTTCGCTCAATCTCTCCAATCGCTCTCTCAGGTCAACTATTCTTCAATGATCGTGCAGTGCAATGCAATGCTGTTTAGGTTTTTTAATGGGAAGATTATCTGTAGTGTTAAATGATTGGGTGTTGAGTTTTATTTTTGGGTTGGTCTCTTTTGATTTTGTGTTTTGAGCTTAATCGTGGTTGGGAAAAATTTGATTTGCTGTAACTTTTTTATTCTTCTTCTTCAAGCAATGCTGCTTGGGTTTAATCAAAAGATTGGTCTGTACTGTTAAATGATTGTGTGTTGAATTTTAGTTTTAGGTTGATCTTTTCTGATTTTGTGTATTTTGGTTAATCGTGGTTGGAAACTTTCGTAATGCGTGAGAAAATTCGATTTTTAATCAAAATGTGTGTCTGTAGTGTTAAATGAATGGGTGTTGAATTTTTTTAGGTTAAGCTGTTTGGATTTTGTATTGTTTTAGGTTAATCGTGCTTGAAAACTTTCATAATGCACGAGAAAAATATGATTTTCCATAAATTTCGACATTTTTCTTCAGGGTGAAAGATAAGAATTGCAAAAGAAGGAATGAAATAAATCCATTATTTATTTCTTTTAAAGTCCGTAAATTCAACATTCAGGGAAAAATATTCATTACTGATAATTTTTTTCTCTTATTTTTGAGGTTCAACCCATTGGGTTGAGAGACTTTGCTAAATATATGCTATATGATATTTTATTCAGCTTGTTGTTTATTATGCTTTGGCCTCTTTTTAGTGATGCTTTAGTTCTATTTTCTTTTATAAATGATGCTTTTAGTTTTAACTAAGTCTCATTAAATACTAATATGTTCATGTTTCATTAAAATGAAATGCTAATAAAATCCTTCATTTTTTCTAATATTTACTATAAAATTATACAGTGAGGTGCCAACTGATGTGTATAGAAGCTTGGATGCTCTTGGTCAGGATGAAAAATGGTGGGAGGTAATATATAAATAAATAAATTCGCATAAATATTCTTACAATTTTTCCCATATTAATCAAGCGGATTAAACATATAAACTAAGTATATTCCCAATTACATAATTTCAGTCATATTGAGGCTTAATTGCACAAATTAGGGTTTATTGGGCTATAATTTTGGCTTAAAATACAATTTAATCCTTGAATTAATGCATGTTTATTAATGCAAATTATGTCGTTTAATTATATTTTAGGGTGTGGAATTGCAAAAGCTTATTTTGGCTCATAACAATCTTGAAGAATTAAAAGAGGATATAAGAAACTTAATCTCATTACAAGTTCTTAATATAAGCCATAATAGAATCTCCTCTCTACCTTCTGCTATTGGCGCGTAAGTCTTTTTTCCCCTTTTTTTAATTTTATTTATTTTTTAAATGGAAGGCTGAGTTGAAATGGCCGAATTGACCTGGGCTTTTTTATACTTTATTTAACTAAATGCAATATATAGTATAGACCTACAACAAAGGAGGAAATTTGCTTTATATTTATAGTTTGTTTATATAAAGTGAGATTTTAACACTAGAACCAAATGGAACTAGGGTTTGATGCTTCAATTCTATTTATGCATATTATAATGTTCAAAAATTTCATTAAGTAGTTTTATTGCAAATATTTGCACTAAAAATTTTGGTGTCTTTTGCAGAGAAGCCCTACCATGTAATTTTGGTTCATTTAATATTCTTTCTTAATAAAATTATATTTATTTATTTAATTTCGCAAGGTTACCATTGCTAAAAGTACTGGATATATCACATAATCAAATTACAAAAATACCTGACGAAATTGGATCCGCTTTAGCCCTTGTTAAGTAAGTAATAAAATGGATCCCTTTTATTCAATCTTTTTATGCTAAATATAAACATTAAAATTAAATATTGAACATTTTTTATGTTAATAAAACTAATTTTGAAATTATGGTAGGTTTGATTGCTCAAATAACCTTCTCACTGAGCTGCCAAGTGCTCTTGGAAATTGCTTAGATTTATCAGATCTTAAGGTTCATAAATATATATTATTATATATTAGCAAATTTATATATTTTTTAAAATTATTTGATATTTTTTCTTATTTTATTTTTAGGCTAGTAATAATTCCTTGACAAAATTGCCTGATGATCTAGTCAACTGCACCAAGTTATTCAAACTAGACATAGAGGTAAAACTAAAATTGAACTGTAGTCTAATAATTATTATTGAAATTAATAATTATTGAAAGAATCTTAATGCCTGAATTTAGATTTTAATTTGTAATCATTTAATAAAATCTAAATTTTGAAATATTTTTACTTTTTTAGGGAAACAAATTAACAGCTATTTCTGACAGCATGATTAAATCATGGACTCCTCTTACAGAATTAAATGCTGGTACTTGAAACAATATTAATTTTTCATGTTAATTAATTTCATGAATATGATATTAATTAATTTAGAAATATTTATTTCTTTTGTTTTTAAGCAAGGAATTTGCTGACTAGTCTGCCTGAAAGCATAGGAGCTCTTTCAAAACTGATTCGATTGGATTTACATCAAAATAGTGAGCTATATTATTATTAGACAAATCTGCAAAAAAGCCCCTCTATTCTTTAGGAAATTGATCCACACCATTAGTTAATCAGCTTAATCACTAATTAATATTTTTTTGCAATTTCCAATAATGAAGGGCCTTTTTGAAATTTAAGCGTAATGGAGGGGCTTTTTGCAAATTGCCTTATTAGATATTGATATTGTTATTTTCCCCTTAATACCAGTTACTTATTGACTTTGATTTTTTTTAATTACTTCTATTTTTTTCTCTATAGAAATTGTTTCTGTTCCTTCTTCAATAAAAGGATGTACTTCGCTTGCCGAAATATACTTAGGGTCTGTATACTTTTCATTTTGTTATACATTAATTTATTATTATTGCTATATTATAATTTTTATTTTAATGAGTCTGAGAGAGAGGAGAAAATTAGGGCAGGAAGAATTATCTTTAACCTTAAACATTTAAAAATAATTATCTTTAACCTTAAACAATTTTAATATTGGAAACTTTACCATTACTAATTTAGAACTTTGGAGGGTATATAAACACAAAAACCATTTTCAAATTTCTTTAAAAATTTCTCTTTTATTTTATTTTATTTTATTTCATTTTCTTATTTTTTTCCCATTTTAGGAACAATTTGTTGCAAACAATTCCAGGAGAAATCGGAGAGCTTTCCCGTCTCGGAACCCTAGATCTCCACTCAAATCAAGTAATTAAATCACTAATTTAATTTGAATCATTCAATCGATAATTTATTTATTTATGTAATGATTTTATATGCGTTTTTTTGTTTTTCAGTTGAAGGAATATCCAATTGGTGGGTGCCAATTGAAGCTCTCTGTTTTGGATTTGTCTAATAATTCTCTTTCTGGCTTACCGCCTGAATTAGGTAAAGTTTATAAAGTTTATTGTTTAATATGCAATATATATATATATATATATATATATATATATATATATATATATATATATATATATATATATAAATAGGCTAAAAAACATATGTATGTTTTTGGGGTGAAAAACATACGGTTCAAAATACGTATTAAATCATCAAAAATTCAAATTTCAACCGTACGGACGGAATATATATGTTTTGAATATGTTGTAGATTAATTTTCACAAGAATCAGAATATTATATCATTGCCATCATATATCATCAAAAATCACATAATCGCATATATATATTATACATATTTTGATGATATATGATGGCAATGATATAATATTCTGATTATTGTGAAAATTAATCTACAACATATTCAAAACATATATATTCCATCCGTACGGTTGAAATTTGAATTTTTGATGATTTAATACGTATTTTGGACTGTATGTTTTTCACCCCAAAAACGTACGTATGTTTTTTAGCATCTCCCTATATATATATATATATATATATATATATATAGAATATATAATTTATTGGCATAAATTTATAGGTGTATTTGTTATTAAATAAACATTACACATAAGGAAAATGTAAAGATATATTTACTGGTTGTAAACAAATTTATTTGAATTATATTATGTTATATTTTAGGTGCAATGACTACTTTGAGAAAACTTTTACTTACTGGAAACCCTATACGCACACTTAGGAGGTAATCAACATCAAGATTTTATTAATTTTTTATACTAGATTTTAAATTTTATTTTAATTATATATATTATTACAGCACATTGGTTTCTGGACCTACAGCTGCACTGCTGAGATACTTACGGAGCCGAATGGCTTCAGATGAAGATGGTAATAATAATAATAATAATAATAATAATAATAATAATAATAATAATAATAATAATAATAATAATAATAATAATAATAATAATAATAATTGTTTATTAACATATGTTATTTCTTCTAATTTTATTATAATATTCATCAGAAAATATTAATGAAAATTTACCTTTACCTTTTCTTTTTTCCTTTTACTTATTTTTTTTTTCTTATTTTTTGCAGATTCTAGCACACCAAGAAAAGATGAAGTAATAGCCAAAGCAGCTAGACTTTCTCTCTCTTCCAAAGTAAATTTTAATTACTTACCTATTTACCTTTTTTGTTTAATTTACACTACAATTCACATTACAAAATATTAACTATTCCTCTTTTTTCCTAACCACTTCACTGAAAATAGTATCAGACTTAATTAATTACCTTTTCTTTATTTTTCTTTATTTTTAGGAATTAAATTTGAGCAATCTGAGTTTGACGACCGTGCCAGCTGGCGCTTATGAGACGGCTGATTTACTCAAACTTGATCTTTCTAAAAATTCCATTGATAAATTACCAAATGAACTTTCTAATTGTTCTTCGCTTCAGGTATAAATATAACGTAAAATCATTTTGTTTATTTTTTTTAAAATAGTTTAGGGACTAAATTGTTTATTTATATAGTTTAGGGTCTAAGTTGATCTTTTTCCAATAATTATTTTTGTAACCTAGTTACATTTTTTGTAGAATGAATCTAAAGATGTGTGTTAAAAAACCTTAAATTGTTAAAAGAACATTTGAGAGTTTATATAGTTTTATATGCTAGTGAGTTTATTATCACAGTTATGATTCATATTGAATTGAATAATTTTCTTTCAGGAATTAATATTGTCCAGTAATAAGATAAAAGAATGGCCTGGAAATATTCTTTCTTCTCTCTCTAATCTCATTTGCTTAAAGCTGGATAATAATCCCTTGTCACAGGTATTAACTCATTTTATACATTTTTATATATTAAATAATTAAAAAAATGAGATTATTAAATATTTCAAATGTATTAATAAATAGTTCAAATATATCAAAAGTATATATTAATGGCTAACTTACTATTTAATATATCAAATATATTGAATAAAAATGAGATTATTGGTTCTCTAGTCTCATTTTTATGTATAAAATATATGTTAAATATAATTCAAATATTTTTCACTATTAATTATTATATATGTGCGATGCTATTTTGAGGGCCAGTTTACTACATTAAGGGCCAATTTCAGATTTTTCTTGAAAATACTAATATTACTCTCATCTACTATCTGGGGCTAATATGTTCCGAAATTGACAAATTAGAAAGTAATAATATATAAATTATTTTTAATATGAAATTTAATTCACAGATACCAATTAATGGATTTGAAGCTCTGTTGAAACCAGCTTTATAATATTACTCTCATTTAACGGCTACTATTTATTACTATTATTATTTTTTCCTCTACTATGCTTTTGACTTGAGATAATATCCAGAGATAATACGTTCCAAAATTGAATTTTTAAAAAAAAGTAGTATTATAATAATCTTTTTTACATGAAATTTATTATGCAGATTCCAATTAATGGATTTGAAGCTCTGTTGAAACTGGAAATACTGGATTTGAGTTGCGTTTCGTCTCCACTTGCAAATCCTTCTTCTCTTTCTGTCTTAGCACAATTACAGGAACTTTATTTGAGGTAATAATACTTTAGTATATTTTTAAATTATAGTTTAAGTTCAATTAATGTTAGAAAGAAGGGGAATCTGCAAAAAGGCCCCTGCATTATGCCTGAATTGCAAAGAAGTCCCTGCTGTTTAATGCAAGCTAACACTGTTAGTTCCCACGTTAAAGTCACATTTTTAAAAATTAATTAAATTTCTTAATGTTTTATTTGATATACTTTTGCAAAAAGATCACATTGAGTTAATCTGAATGACTTAAGTTTGAAAAATAAAATGTTTAGAATTTGATTAATCTCTCTCTCTCTCTCTCTCTCTCTCTCTCTCTCAAAGTTAATTAATTAGCTCTGTTATATTAACTCTCTTTCTCTCTCTCTCTAAAAATAGGAGAACACAGCAGCGCGAATTTCCAAATGGAGTGTTGGGATTAAAAAGGCTGAGGATTCTTGATTTGAGCCAAAACCATCTTGTAAGCATACCAAAGGTAAAAACCCTAACTAAACCCTAAAAGAAACTCAATCATCATTAATTCATTAATTAAATTGATTGTAACTATAATATAATTATGACAAACGTGTCTTCTTGTAACTTCATACTTAATATTTTATACAATTTCAGGAAAGTCTGCTTTTTTAAGCTATTTTGTTTTTTTTCCGTTTTTCATTGTTATTTTTTAGATAAACTACTGCTGCTGTGAAATTTAGAATTATAATTGATTATTGTATATTTAGTTTTATCTTTTTAATAATTAATTGCAGGAAATCATGGATTTAACATCTCTTAATGAACTCAATCTATCAGATAATAATATTTCAATGCTTCCAGCGGAACTGGTTCAATTTTCTTTTATTTCTTTGTATTTTAAATTAATATTTCATTTTTTTATTTTTAAGCCACAACTAAAATATTGTACATACAAATAACCGCTAAAAGTAAAGAAAAATTAATAAAAAAAATTTGCTAAAATATAAGGAAGATATTCTTAAGTTTATACTTAAATTTAAATCGGAATTATTTCTGAATAGGGCTTGCTTGAAACAAACCTTAATGTATTGAAACTTGATGGAAATCCATTACGAAGGTAATCTCTCTTTTTTTATTTACTTTTTATCGGTTATCTTTTAATTATTTTTAGATACAATTAAATTAAATTTGATTTTTATTTGTCAATTGAATTGCAGTATAAGACGCATTATATTGGATCGAGGAACAAAAGCAATTCTCACATATTTGAAGGATAAATTGCCTGCTCAGTAATTTGGTACTTTTGTGAGCTTTTATTTTATTATTTATGCTTGAAATGTTGTTGCATTATTATAATTATTATTTAGTGTTTATTTGTGTGATTTTTCTCGTGTAATTTTATTTGTTGATGCAAACTCAGTTTGAGCATTTTTTTCATTTTTGATCCTCCGAATCTTGTATTATTATTTAGTGTGTTTAGTGTGTATGTGTGATATTTCTGGTGTAATTTTTATTTATTGGTCCAAACTTCGTTTGTGTAATATTCTTATTATTCCTTGATGCAAGTGAGAATTCTCTGTGTTAATAGATGCATGTATACTACTTCATATTGTAATATTCATATACTCTGAATATTCCATGTATACTTATACCATTTACTTTTTTAAGCTTTCTGTTCAATATATTGTTAACTATCTGGGTTCATACGTACACCTGAAATCTTCAAAAAATATCTGGTATATTCCTCAAGAATTAGAATCAGTTGTCTTGTACTATATCTTTTACTACACTAGTATATTTTTGCGCCATCCAATATATCTTGTTTTATTTTTACTTTTTACTGTGTACTAATATATCTTAGTATTTTCCAATAGTCCCTCAGTTATATTCACTATTTTTTTTACGATAAATCGCTATATTTACTATTTGGACTTAATTAACAATTTAACGCATTTTGTTAGAGTTAGTTAGGTCATGCGGTATGCATCTTCGTGAACTTTAGGAGAGACTCAAATTCAAATTATGATAAATACATTTACCACATTAGTAAGTCTTTCAAGACACTTTAACACGTTTAAATAAATTAAATACTGAATCATTAAACAATTTAACACGTTTGAGTTTCAAAAAAAAGAAAAATTAAACAATTGAACACGTTTAAATAAATTAAATACTGTATCATTAATAGACTCACACGTTTGGTCTATATAAAGCCATGTACTGATGAGGCTCACCGCCATTCTATAGTTTCTGTTGTGTTATGCTTTCTAAATTCTAATATGGCCTTCTACACAATGTACTTGCCATGTTTCCCATTCCCAGAGATCCTCTTCACTATTCCCCCTATTCTTCTCTTCGTATGCTTTTTCCACCAGCATTTTTTATGTTTCTCACGAATAAACTCAAAAAATACAGTTAATCCTAGAACTGAATGCAGCTCTAAAAATTAATTCAAACTTCCAAGAAAAATACGGTTGTTCCTACAAACTGGCCAATAGTGGGTATGCTTCCAGGCTTTCTCGCACATGTGCACCGTGTTCTTGACTACGTAACAAGCCTTCTCCAATCAACTGGTGGCACCTTTGTCTTTCATGGTCCTGGCATGGTATATTTGCTTACGAGCAATCCTACCGACATGCGGTATATGTTTGTGGAGAATTTCCAAAACTATCCGAAGGGGAAAGACTTCATCGAGATATTTGATATTGCCGGTGATGGCATCTTTAACACCGATGGAGACTTATGGAAGTTTCAACGTGCCAAGGCTAAATCTCTCTTAACAAACCCAAGTTTCAGAACATTCAATGCGCGTATGAGCAGAGAAAAGGTCGAGAATGCCCTTCTTCCTTACCTCGCCGATTCAGCTTCCAAGGGTCTATTAGTAGACATGCAAGATATATTATTTCGCTTAATGTTTGATATATCAACGAACTTTATATTTGGTGTTGACCTACACAGCCTCTCCTTAGATTTACCCGTGATCCCGTTTGTGAAAGCAGCGGATGATGCAACGGCCTCTATATTTTTTCGAGTATACACACCTGCCTTCTGGTGGAAGCTTTTGCGCTGGTTTGGTATTGGATCAGAAAAAAAGATGGCTGAAGCACAACGCATAGGATACATTTTCATGACTGAAACAATTGAAACAAGGAGAAACGAGATGGCCAGTAGAAAGGACCAATCTATAAACTTTTTATCCTCATATATGGCTGACAATGAGATACCAAAGTCAGATAAGTTCTTGCGAGAGTCCCTTGTTAATTTGTTAATAGCAGGTCGAGACACCAATAGCTCAGGCATGACTTGGATGTTGTGGCTATTGTCCCAAAACCCATGTGTAGAAGAGAAGATTCTACAAGAATTGAGTTCTATTCCTCAAAGCTCAACTTCTGATTCTGACGGTATGGTAGTCTTCAATCCAGCAGAACTCGACAAGATAGCTTATTTGCATGCGGCTGTGCTTGAATCACTCAGGCTATTTCCTCCACTTCCTTTCAATCTCAAAGGGGTAGAAAAGCCTGATGTGCTGCCAAGTGGCACGATGACAACTCCTAACATGAAGATCATTGTGTGCATATATGCAATGGGGAGAATGGAGACGATATGGGGGAAGGATTGCATGGAGTTCAAACCAGAAAGATGGATCTCTAACGATGGAAAATTGAAGTATGAGCCTTCTTACAAGTTTCTCACATTCCATACCGGCCTGAGAACTTGCTTGGGAAAAGACATGGCTCTAATGCAAATTAAGACCACAGTTGCAGCCATGATTTATAACTTCCATTTCGAGGTGGTGAAAGGGCACGTTATCGAGCCGAGACTTTCCACTATTCTCCATATGAAGAATGGGCTCATGATGAATGTGAAGAAGAGAACTAATATTGTTTGATTATATTCAATAAAAAAATATTATTTGATTATATATCCGCTGGTTAAGATGAAATATATCATTATAATCATAGCATGTGCTTGAGGATATTTATAATCAGATTGTACTCAAATAAATTATTATGCAATAGCCAATAATATATTATTTTTAGATAATTTGGGTTATTTATAGAGAAGTTGCTTCATGTTATAATTCCGGTAACTACGTTTATAATTACTCATTCGTTTGGATTTTCAGAATAGGCGTTAAATGGGCATGACAAAAATCAAGTTTAGGATGATATTCTGGTGCATACATCCAAAAAAAATTATGTGTGGTTTGTATATCCTTAATATAATTTAGGAATATACAGCAATAAAGATCCGATTTTGAGACGTGATGTAACGAGCGTGAAAACGTATCGTGGTGTAGTCACGTGTTAACAAAAGAATTTATATTTTATCCTAATTCAACCAAATAGTGTATAAGTGGTATTTGAGCTAGGTGTCGATCCACAGAAAGACTGGCCTTAAGAAAAATATATTCACAAATCAATTCTAAGTGTTTACAATTAAGAATAATGATTATAAAAAGAGACAGTATGGTGATCAAATAGTAGAGACAAGATTGACATATAAAATAAAAATAAAAATTCCACAACAAAACCTTTGAATTTTCTTTTGATTACAAGCAGGGATTTAATGGTAATTCATGAGTCTAAACAATCATTAATATCTTTAAACATAATTTAATAATTTTGGATACTAGGCTTGAGTAATCTAAGCTAAAAATTTACTCAATAAATGGACTTAATTCAAGAACAAACCTAAAACAGCCATTCCAAGTTCATTAAAACAACTCAATCCAAAACCTAATTAATCAATCTAACACTCAGCCAAGATATTAGTTGACTAACAAGCACTTAAGTAATAGGTTTTTTTATGCTTAAACTTAATAAAAAATACTCAGCCAAGCAATTTTTAATCAAGAACACAAAACAGTGAGAATTAAGCACTAAATGTCACAAAATAATCAAATTGAGAAACTTCAACACAAAGTTTCATAATCTAAACATCACAAAATACCAATCCTTACTCAAACTACACAAGCATGCTCACACAAGCATACATGCTTAATTTATTCATTCAACAAAAGAGAGAAAAAAATTAAGAAGAAAGAAGAAAATTAAATCGAACCAAATTGGAGATTCTTAGAGAGAGAAAGGGTGGTTAATTTATAGAGAAATTTAACCTAGAAAAGATTTGGAAATAGGGTTGTGAGACTAAAAATTTAGCTTGATCCAGATTTGTTTTGGGGTAGTAATTTGGGAGATGTGTAGCACTATTTTTCCTTCTTTTCTATTCAAATTCGCATGGGTTCAATTTTCTGGGTGCTTTTATCAATTTCCCTCAAACTCATCCACTTTCAACCGCCAGGACACGTGGCGACCCATGATTGGCTGAAATAAAATCCAGGAATTTAAATCCAACAAATAAGAAACTACCACGCGTCAGATTCCTCAATTATGTTGAAATGACTTGACAGCGATTTGTTTCATCGTACTGACCCAGTGCTGATTTTGCAGAAACGGGTCGCCCTTCTTCTCCATTTCACTTCATTGGACAGTCCAGTGTTTTTTATTTCGTGTGTTAATACCATAGTTGTTCAATTCACGAATAATTCGCGTATTATACACGTATTTTCCGAATTTTTAAAAATTCGCGAAGTTCGCGTCTCCATTTCAATAATTCGCATTCATTCGCGAATTTTTGACATGACAAAAATTCATCCCGTATTTTCCGAATTTTTACCAAATAATAATATTTTCTTAGTTCTTTTTAAATAAAAAATATATATTCACATAATTTTATATACTGAATGTTTCCAAATAATGAACCGAATTGACGAATTATTACCGTCTCCATTTTAGTTGACCGAATATTTGATCGACTTAAAAAACGTTCAATACAAATTATACACAAACGTATCGCGAATCGTATTATTTGCGTATTATGAATGAGTAACTATAACTTAATACTACATTGGAGGGTGCTCGAAAAGATGGGAGAGTTTAATAACAGAAGATGCGTTTTCTTAATTCTGCACTGCCAGGCGTCATTTCAAAACTGGTGGATTTCAAACCTTTGCACGGAATCTGTGAAGAATGCAAAGTGAGTTCCGTGCATTCAAGATGTTATGTGGTTGGTGCTAAACTGGAGGGTCAATTGCGCTTGGTTTCGTCGCATGGAATTGAAGTGAGACTGGAGATAGTTCATTTGGATTGTGCGCTGAATTGATTGATGGGTTGTTGAGGTTTTAATTTTTGGTCTGTTGCAACTAGGACCGGCAAAAAAGCTCGTAGCTCGGTAGCTCGCTCGATAAAAGCTCGAAAAAGCTCATTCAATAACAGCTCAAAAGTTAACCGAGCCGAGCCGAGCCAGCTCGATTATAAACGAGCCGAGCTCGAGCTTGGACCGGCTCGGCTCGGCTCGGCTCGTGGCTCGATTAGTGAATACAGGCCCAATTACTAAATCCAAATTCTAACCCTAACACTCCGCCATTTCTTTCCTTTCTTCATTTCCCTCTGACTCCACGCCTCAGCGCACACCACCGGTTCTCCTCGTCCAAGATCTCGCCACCGGTTCTTCATTTCTTCCTCCTCCACACAGCAACTCCTCCCGCTGCCGTTCTTCTCCTCCCATCCAGCAACTCCGACAAGCTTTACCTCTCTCGTCCAGCAACTCCGGCCAGATCTCTTCTCTTCTTCTACTCGCTCTCCTTTGTCAATCCGATTAGGGTTTCAATTATGTGGATTGTATCGTATTTTGGTATTTGCATGGTCTATGTTGCACGGATACGGATTACACTATTAGTAACGGTTTTCCTGAAAGAACCGTTACAGATTTGCTTAAAAGTCCAAAATCTGTCACGGTTTATTATAAACCGTTACAGATGTGGACTATTTATGCATTTTGTAACGGTTCTTTCATAAAAACCGTTACTAAATACACTATTAGTAACGGTTCTTTCATAAAAACCGTTACTAAATACACTATTAGTAACGGTGTTTCTGAAAGAACCGTTACAGATTTGCTTAAAAGTCCAAAATTTGTAACGGTTTATTATAAAACGTTACAGATGTGGACTATTTATGCATATTTGTAACGGTTCTTTCATAAAAACCGTTACTATTTATTTCTGTTTTTTACTTAACTTTTATTCAGAAAGCTATGGATTTTCAAAAAAAATGCTCTTAATCGAGCTACCCGAGCCGAGCCGAGCTGGCTCGACTTGAACCGAGCCGATCTCGAGCCAGCGATTTCAGCAAGAAACTGTTATTGTTATCGAGCCGAGCCGAGCCGAGCTTGAGTCGAGCCGATCTCGAGCTGGGTCTGGCTCGGCTCGGCTCGGCTCGTTGACAGCCCTAGTTGCAACTCAGTCCTGGCATCGTGCATCATGATGACTTTTTTTTATAAATAGCATCTGTACCAAAAAAAATTAACTAACTAGCATTCATATAAAAATAATTAAGTATCTAGCACTACCGCCAGACTTTCTGGTGGTAGTGAGTCACTACCGCCAAACCCTCTGGCGGTAGTGTCTATTTTTCTTGATTTTATCAGCGAAATTTTAACTCGTCCTTAAACGGACTAAATTACTATTAAATTAGTGAATTAACGACTACCTCCAGAGGAAGTGGCGGTAGTAGCTAATTTTTTTATTTATTCTCAGTTAACGAATAATTAATTATTTGCATGACGTTACTGTCAAAATAATGTTAAATTTAACGAAATCACAACTACCGCCAGAAGGAGTGGCGGTAGTGTGTATTTTCTTATTTTCTCCCTCCGTTTGCAACCCATTTACAAAAATAAATGAAAAATAAAAATAAAAAACAGACTATCGCAAGGGGTTCTGGCGGTAGTGAGTACAACAACAAAAGCCAAAAAAATAAAAAATATAGTTGAAGTGATTTGATGGGATGAATGATTGAAGGGGGAATTTGTTTTGTTGCTGAAGAGGTAATAATTTTGATTGACACACACTGGCGTAATTGGATATGATTTGTATATTTGTATTCTGATACAAAGTGGCATTACATCTAAACTAGCACCACGAAAATTACATTCTAATAAAGGGAGAGATTTTTCAGAAATTATCTAAGCAACCATCTACTAGAAATTCTAGAAATTATCTTAATCTACTCTTACCATATATTTGATCAGGGCGCAGTTACGTACTGATTATTCATTAACATTTACCATAACAAACTACCAGGAATGTAATATTCAAAAAAATAAAATAAACTCAAAAACATCTCAATTTCAAATACCAAGTACAACAAAACCAAACAAAATTACTACATAACCAAAACCACACACCGTACAACAAAACCAAACAAAATTACTACATAACTCAAAAACATGTATTACCTCTTCAGCAACAAAACAAATTCCCCCTTCAATCACTCATCCCATCAAATCACTTCAACTATAATTTTTATTTTTTTGGCTTTTGTTGTTGTACTCTACCGCCAGGGATTTTTTTGGCTTTTGAACCCTGGCGGTAGTGTTTTTTTTTGTTTTTTTTTTAATCTTTTTTACATTTATTTTTGTAAACCAGTTACAAAGGGGGGAGAAAATAAGACAATACACACTACCACCATTCTTTCTGGCGGTAGTTGTGATTTCATTAAATTTAACATTATTTTGACAGTAACGTCGTACAAATAATTAATTATTCGTTAACTGAGAATAAATAAAAAAATTAGCTACTACCGTCACTCCCTCTGGCAGTAGTCGTTAATTCACTAATTTAACAGTAATTTAGTCCGTTTAAGGGCGAGTTAAAATTTCGCTGATAAAATCAAGAAAAATAGACACTACCGCCAGAGGGCTTGGCGGTAGTGACTCACTACCGTCAGAAAGCCTGACGATAGTGCTAGATACTTAATTATTTTTATATGGGTGCTAGTTAGTTAATTTTTTTTGATACAGATGTTATTTTAAAAAAAAAGTCCATCATGGTTAGACCAGGCTTTATGATATTTAACTCATCCATAGTTGGGTTGCATGGTTGAAATTAATCATCTACTAGTCTTTCCGTTTGTATTAATCTCCTCACATTTGACCCATGATAGTTGACTCATTCAATTTGTTCCATGTCCACGTGTTATGATTTGTTTGGCCGATTTTTAAGTTAATTTATTTGCATTCGATTTTCATGCGCCATTTCTGGGAGTTTGAAAAGGTCTTTTTTCACAAGATTTGTACCGTTGGATTCGTCTCATCAAAATCTTCGATTTGGTACCCCACTTGACAATGTTTTAGGATAGTTGACCTTTTGATCAAAGGCGGTTTTTGGGGTTGACTTTTTGTATGATTTTTAGATTTCGGCTTGGATGGTTGGTAGGTAAGAGTTATAAGAGAATTGGAGAGGCGTGTGTAGAATTTTTGCGGAGATTTGTTAAGAATTCGACCATCCTTGGCCCAGCATTTGCAGATCGGCTCTTTATTTGGAGTTGATTTTTCACCAAGTCATCCAAATATCCATTTCTTGCTCTTTTTACCTGAAAAATCACACAAAAGTGTATTAAGGGTTTCAAAAATATTTTTTATTAATTTCAAACATTTTTCATACATTTTATATGATTTAAGAGTGAATTTTATATGATAAAAACCTTAAAAATGTATATAAAAATACATATTACACGTGACATCGGGCCTTACCTGTTCCTGTGGCTCCTCGCTCAAAACCCTAACATGGAATGGAAGATTTTAAATGAACTAAAATCTATCTCATATTTTCACCTCAGAAGGTATGATCATACTCGACTCCAATGAACTAAAATCTATATCTCACATTTTCCACTAATCAAGGGGTAACCACTTACCCTGTGGAGAGAATGGTACGCGTACTATAGGGCTAAGGTTGTACCGAGTTCAAACCGGAAAGATGGATTAAGGTAAAAGAAAGTTAAAATATGAACAGCGACGAATCTTAATAGAGACTAGGGAACAACCTCTCCTTAGATTTTGAGTAAGCAGTATACATATATAGGTATATTACTGTATTTTGCGATAAAATTAGAAGTTATATGTATATTGCCCTTAAGATTTTTAATGTAATTTCTACTACGGTCTCCTCAAAAATTTCGATCAAGATCCGTCACTGAATATGAACCCTCATATAAATTTCCTTGTTTAATACAGGACGGAGGATTTGTTAGGAAAAGTTGACGTGTATACACAAATAAAAATATTGCTGCCGCATTGTTGTATAGTTTTTTGTTTTGGCCAAAGGTTGTTAACTCGAATGACAAGGCATCATGTAAACTTTAGAAGAAATCTAAGTATAATTCATAGTAAATGTATTTAATTCAATATTTAACAAGTTTAAACAACTCACTGTACGTTGGTTATAAAAGGACATATTGTTTTGAGGTGGTTAAAGATCACGTTGTAGAGCCAAAGATTTCAATTATTCTCCAACAGGAGAAATGGCCTGATGGTCAATGTAAAGAAAGAGAGATTTAACTATTGGTTTTTTGCTGAAAGAGTTTTAGCTATGGGTTAGCAGCACTCTCAGTCCGCCGTTTATCACTGATAAACAAGATCAACTTGTTTTGAATATATGTGGGGCCCGTTTATCAGTGTTAAACGGTGGATTGGGGGGGGGGGGGGGGTTGGTAAACGGGAGATATATATACTTTTCCTTTAGCTATTGTAATTTAAATATTCGCTAACATGGAGTATTGCAAATGGAATAGTAAATATATTTCTTTCTTTTGTTTGAAGGTAGTAATTTGTTAGTTTTCCTTTATGTTATTCTGTTTAATTAAACTTCTCAAATAGGAAATATGTAATGTTTATGAAAAAAACGAAGTGTCAGCTTGACTTGTTTTGTTTTGTTCGGATAATAAGAAAATATATAGTTTTAGGGTATAGCTGTCTATATATATTTTGAATATGTAGACAAATGACGTGGATAGTGCCACAACTTCAGAATCGTTTTTTTTAAAAAGCAATTTTTAGAAAATAATTCATCATATAGCACAGTTTTGAAAATAATTAACTCACTAGTACGTTCGCCAGACCCTCTGATGGAACTGGAGCGGAACTGGCCTGACATTCTTAAACACGATTAATTAAGGTTAAACTCTCAATTTTTTCAGAATGCCTAGACACCACAGTTTAATTTTATTTCATTTCATTACTGTTCACCACAGTTCCGCCAGAGCATCTGGCGGAACAGTAATTTTTTTTTTTGTGCTAAATTTTCATGGCTTTAGAGCTAAAAAAATATAAAATAGGCGGTTCCGCCAGAGGGTCTGGCGGAACTGCTGAATTCATAATTTTTTGGAGCTAATTGGCCTTCTAAATTGAGAGTTTAACATGAAAAAATGAATTTTATCCAGTTCTGTCAGACTCTCTTGCGGAACTAACTTTTTTCCTTAATTAATCGTGTTTAAGAATGCCAGGTCAGTTCCTCCAGACTCTCTGACGGAACCACTCCAGTTTCGCCAAAGGGTCTGACGGAAGTACTAGTGGGTTAATTATTTTCAAAATAGTATTATCTAATTAATTATTCTTCAAAATAATGCTAAACCAAAAAAAAGTCACAACTTTACAAGGAAATAGAGATTAAGAAATTGAGATATTCATCAAAAAATGAAAAAATTTCATCTAAAATATTAGTATGTGAGCTATATCAATTAATTATTTATTTTCGAATTAGTAAAATCAAACAAAAATTGAGAACAAAATGCAAAACATGAAGTAATGAAATGAAATAAAATTACTACTATACTCTCTAACGATATGAAGTTTCTCTCCGTTTGACATGACACGTTGCAGTGTATTTTGCTGACATGTAGCAATTGGTTTTTTGCTGAAAGATATTTACCTATTGTAATTTACGTATTCATGACGTGGAGTATACGCAAATGTAACAGCAAATATATGTTTCTTTTGTTTGAAGGTAGTGATTTGTTAGTTTTCCTTTATGTTATTCTGTTTAATTAAATTTTTCTCAAATAGGAATTAAGTAATGTTTAAGCAAAAAAATCAAGTGTGAGCTTGACTTGTTTTGTTTTGTTTTGTTTTGATAATAAGAAAAGAGATAGATTTAGGGTATAGCTATCTATATATATTTTGAATACGAACATGATGTGAATGCCACATAACAAAAATGATGTGGATAGTGCCACATTAATTAATTATTCACTAGGTAACAAAAATGATGTGGATAGTGCCACATTAATTAATTATTCACTAGGGAACAGAGATTGTGAGAGATTGAGATATGATATTCATTAAGAAAATTAATTTTTTCTTCTAAAATTTTAATATGTGAGCTACATGAATTAATTATTTATTTTCGAATTAGTAAAATCAAACAAAAATCGAGAACAAAATGGTAATGAAATGAAACCAAATTTGAAGAAATTACCAAGTGTCTGTTTGGCGATACTAGAATAAAGTGGAATAGTAAAATAACTATTCTATTTTGAATTATTCAGTCGAACAGTATGAGAATAAGTTGAATTAGAATTATGAAATAGTAGAATTTTTAATTTTATGTTTGAGATAGAATAACTCTATTCTATGAAATAGTCTTTAATTTTGGACGAAAATACTCCTTTCTATTCCAATTTTTCCTGCGGCAAACCCAAATTAAAACTTCATTTATCTTTCCTCTTCTACGGTTTTCTTCCCCAAAATGAAAATACATGGTTTCTCCAACGGTTTTCCGGCAATCCAACCGTTAATTCGTCCATCCGAATATTTTCAATAATCGTACTCTTTTTTATCTTTCCAAATACATCCATATCTCTATCGAGTTTCTCCATGTTTCTTGCATCTGTACATATAGAAGATGGAGGAGGAAGAATACCGAGCTTACGGAGGTGCGGTTTATGACCTGAATTGAAGCAGTGCGATACCAGATTGGAGTTCTAAACAAGAAGGTTAGAGCTGCAAACTCCATGGAATCTAAAAAACCCAAATCAGTGCAGATCAAGAAGACAAAGCTGGAGTCAGAGTTTAGGTTACTGTAAATTTTTTAATTTGGGAGATACTGTATTTAACAAAGATTAATCATGAAACCTTAATTAGTAAGCCTCCATGAATATATCTATGATTCTCTATCTGTTAGTTTAACATCCATGTGAACAATGGAACAAAACTTGTGATTTGTTTTAATCCTCCAATTGTTGAGAAAGAGGGGTTGTTGGTTCATCTGACATGAACTGTGAAATACTAGCTGTAAAGGCTGGTTCTTTTTTTATTTTTTTTTAATGTATTTTCTTATTCAATTTGATTGTTGACTGATAATTGTGTGATTTTGATTAACTAATTGCTGATTGGAGTAATTTCAAGAGATGGGACAGTTTGAAATCAGGGAATTCTTCTACTTAAAATATTCTAATGATCTCCTATATTTATTTTATTTTCCTTTCTTAGATGATCTCTATATAGAACTATATTGCACAAGTATGATTATGAATGTAGTTTCCTATTCCCCCTTCTCTCTATATATAATTCTTCAATTTTTTCCGAATCATGACACGTGTACATTTTGTATATTTTTTGTGATCAATTGTTTATGAAACGAGTGTGATAAGAATTTTGTTTTATATTTGGACCCATTACAGATTTGGTAGTATAAAATAGTTTTGCCTAAAAAGTTGAACCCATTTATCATGTAAATAAATATATCTAATAATTGTATTATATGTATAACGAGTCATATTTTTTTACATAAATGACCCATTATAGAAAAAACATAATAAATTTTTCATTTTATAATCGTGGGTCCAACTGATTATATAGGAAATTGGCCGTGCATTTTAACAGACTTCTGACCCGTGTCCAACCCAGTCAAACAATTTTGTACCGCCCTGCATCGCCACCAATAACTATCCAAAATTTTGGCTGAGTGGTGCCATGTGCATGTGCAACTAATTAAAAAAGGTGAAAAGCTAGATATGCCAAATTATGTACCCTCACGCAAATCCAATGTAATGCAAAATAAATGAAAAGCTAATTGTGCCATGTTTTGTGTACCCCACGTAAATCTAAAGTATAATAATACATGGTTGCCCCTCAAAAATATTAAAATAATCATTTATCTTTAAATATATAATTACATATTTCATATATACCCTTAAAAATATTAAAATATAATTTATGTCATAATTACAAGTGCATCTAAGAAAATTTTTAAATTATCGCATATATGCCCCCAAAAAATAATATAGAAAAAAAAATCACGTTTTAAGTTTTATCTTGAATATTCTAAACCTCCATTTCTATAGTATAATCTCCATGATTATGGTGCACCAAGATTCATGCACCATTTATGTATCCTCTTAACAAGTATAGATAATAAATAAGTACTATCTTTGTTGCATTAAAATATTTTTTTTTATGGCATGCTCTTTTATAACTTTTTATAACGAACCTATTTATTTATTTTTCAATAACTTTAGTTACTATTTAAGTATAAGTTGTACCTCTGTACGTTTGCTCAAATTTATTTATTCAATATTTACAAATATAAAATTTTCGTAAAACTTCCCCTCCTAAAAATTCTAAAATGGTAATATCAAATTTAACCTCAAAATTTTAAATATAAAATTTATCATTCTCAAAAAAAATATCTTAATACACAAAATTTTAAATAAAACCAAAACGGTTGAATTAAATAACCGAATTGAATTAACCGAGTATGACTAATTTGGTTTTCGAATGAACATAACTATTTGAACATCTAGTCGAAGCGGAGCGAGCGTTACATCTAGTACATGATAATTTTATTGATGTAAATTAGATAAAATTATAATGACCCCCTATATTTTTTTTCTTTATTTTTTGTTTAGCCAAGTTCTACAAGGTAAAAAGTATAAATGTTATTAAAAGTATAAAATATAATTCATGTTACTTGAAGTGCCAATAATGCTATTGAAAATAAATCCATTTCAATAAATATTTCATTTTCCTTTTTATAGAATTTTTCTTTTTATCTGAATGAAGAAATAGATTTTTTCTTTCATCTTCTGATATTGTATACCACTAACTTCTTTTGGATTCAGGCGTGTGAACGCAGAGTTTGTAATGGAATCGGTTCGACGATATTGAGAAATTTCTCAATTTTGTAAAGACCATGAAGATATTCTTGATTTTTTCTTATGTGGAGTTATTAAGAAATATGCTTGAGCTAAAAGCAAATAATTTGTGTAAAATTATTTTAGTTATTTATAAAAAATATATTTTCCATTACTTTTATGTTAAATTCGAACAAAGATTTGTAAATCAAATTTGATAAATCAAAATGAATTATAAGGATATGTTGGTCATTCAGTTCTATTTATATTTTAAACAAACATTTTTATTCTACATAATTTGCCGAACGTACATGAAATAAAGTGAATTCGATGTCTATTATTTATTTTATTATTCTTCTATTTCATGTGTTGCCGAACAGATCCTAACTGTAGAGTTTAGATCAAAACTAATTCGTGTGTATATATGGATCGATGTATCATGTTGGGCCTAAATATTGGTCTGACGCAATACTGGGCTCAGTATAACTTGTCTAAGAAAATTTCAAAATTTTGTTTATGTTGGTTGATAACTCGTGATTGGCCCAAGATTTTCATACCAATTGGTTTGAATTCTTAATTGTTCAATCAAGGAATTAAGAAAAAATGAAAGTTATTAAAACTTAGTTTTATTAACTCCATTACAGTGATAAAATTTGAAAGTCAAGTAAAGAAGTAGGTTTTAATCAGTTTATAGCGGTATATATAGTACTCTATATAAGCAATTTACTATTTTTTTGTTCATCTTTAAAACATACTAACTGTAAATGTCAACCACTCAAGTAATCGACTTTTTTTCTAAACAGGCACTATTTTGAAAAATAATTAAGAAAATAGCACTGATTTGAGAATATTTGCAGAACTAATACTTTCTCCAAGTTTTATGGCGGAACAGAAGCGTTGTTCTTGGTGGAACATAAACTTTTGTGTCCGCTATTAGCAGCCTTAAAAATATCTTAGTTAAGTTACAAACATTGTTCCACGAAGATAATTGGTAGAATATGTTAAATTTTTTATTTTCAACGTTAACTACAAATTGGTAAAAAAAAATTAGAAAGAAAAAAAAATATTGTTTTGTCAATCATTTTTTTTTCCTAAATTTTCAGCAGTTGTTCAGGGGAAAACAATGTGAAATAGGCTGTTGCGTCAGCTCCATGGCAGAATGACAAATTTTGTAATTTTGTGATTAATTCCATTGCTAAATATTTTGTAATTTTGTGATTAATTCCATTGCTAAATTTAATGTTAACGATGAAATTTTTATTCTTAACATGTTCCGTCAAATAGTTTGGCGGAACAATATTTTGAATCTAATTAAAATATATTTAAGACTGCTAAATGATTGAAGACGGAGGAAATTATGAAATCCATTGTTCCGACAAGTTTGCCAGAAAGCTTGGCCGAAGTCCCAATTCTGCAAATATTTTCAAACCAACATTATTTTCTTAGTTATTTTTCAAGATAGTGCTAGTTTAAAAAAAGTCCAAGTAATCTAGGTCACTTTTATCAATAAATAAATGGGGAATTTCATATTTACCCTTCCAAAAACTCAAAATATCATATTTCATCTTCTAAAATTTTAAATATCATATTTACCCTTCCAAAACATAAAAAATATCAAATTTACCCAATTTGTTAAAATTCTGTTTAATCTGTTAACCTAGTCATATTTTCTTCATAAAATATTAATTAAATTAAAAGATTTAATTATTTGTGACTATTATACATTTCTTCAATCATCTACCCTTCTAATCTTTAGCCATTTGGTGTTTCCTACTCAATTCCTCCTAAAAAATATTTTGATTTACATTCATCTAAATTAGTCTAATTACTTACTCTCACATCTTCAACAAAATACTGCTCGTCTCTTTCCGGTTAGATAGGAGAGAGTAAGAATAAGGGTGAATAGGCGGACAAATCCCAAACATAAAACTTTTCTACAAAAGTGCAGAATATTGATTGGATATTTTTTTACTTGTAGGAGATATGTTGTGGATACCTTTACAAGAAGAGAGAGAAACACACAAATTCATTATAAGAATGATAAATACCTAAATAATATCAATCAAAGCAAGCAAAAAGGGATGTTTTTTTTTTTGGGGGGGGGGGGGGAGTGACTCCAACTATAATGAAGGAGAGTTTTAAGCAAACTTCTCTTTTGCTACACTGAGAAGAGAGAGATTAATGTTCATGTTCTTTTCATTCAAGAACAATATTATAATTTCATTTCTCAAATGTTAGATTTAACGGTGAAAATGAATGGAAATTGATTATTGGGTAAATTTGATATTTTTTAAGTTTTGAGAGGGTAAATTTGATATTTTTTAAGTTTTGAGAGGGTAAATATGATATTTCCAATTTTACAAGGGTAAATATGATATTTTGAGTTTTTGTAAGGATAAATATGAAATTCCCCCATAAATGAATACCTCAATTTCTCAAAACACTTTTTTAATACTTTTACCTCAGTTTGGCCTAATGGGACTTGTAATCAATGGTCTAAATATTGGAAGTCAAACCACATCGGAAACCTTACCGAGTATCGACATGGTGAATGGACTGATACTAATAGTAGTATGTCAATGAACATCGAATTTGGCTTTCAGAAATTTTTGCCCCACATACTATACTATAAATTATCTGTAACTAACAATTTTTGCCCCACATACTATACTATAAATTATCTATAACTAACAATTTTTAAATTTCAAATTCTAACGAAAAAACATAAAATTAAAAAATAAATATAAACATATAAATAATCATAATTCAAATAAGTTGTTGTTAACTTCTGTTGAGTTTCTCTCAGATTGGGACGGAAAAAATAAATAAAAAATGAGTAAATAAAAATTGATATAGGCTGTGAAAATAAAATGGGCTGAGCAAAAATTAAAAGAAATTAGATTGAGTTGACCCAAAGACAGTAAAATTTCGGACCAAGTTGGTCAAAGTCACAATTGACCGATTTTCGCGATCGACATAGCTTATCAGGACATTTGTTTGACTTTCTGCCAAACATCTCCTTATTATCTTATTTTCAATTAATGAATTTCTTCATTTTTTTTCCAATAAATTAACATATGTTTTGTTAATTGATGGTAAATATGAAATGAAAAAACCACAGCCAAGTGCAGGCATTCGTCTAGTATTGATATTTGTGCCTTGTGCAAATGAGTGTTTTCGAGTTAATTTTTTTTTAGACAAACCGTGATCAATGTATTGTCAATCGTGCTAAATGTTGAGTTATATGTGTTTATCGTGACTTGAGCTTGGGTTTTTCCGAAATTAGCAGAGTATCTTACCGCTTGAGTTAGCAAGTTTTGACAGTGTTTTCTTTTGAGTTAATTGATCCATGTATATTTTTTTGAAAGAGAAGTGATACATATATTATGTACTGCTTTTGTATAGTCCTTATATTTATTAATTATTTGAATTCATATGTACAATACATAGCTGTTAGTGTTACACTATTTACTTTTGAAGTTCCTCAATTCTTTAATATATTAATTTTTAGCTATGCATGAATGATAAATTCAATAAAAAGGTTAGAAGGGAAGGGAATGATTACAGATGGTCTTTTCATATCGGGATAGATTCAATGTCGCAACATTTTTATTATGTCAAATATTGGTAGTGTTAAATTAATTTTTACTGTATAAATGAAAAATATATTAATATTTGGAATTGAATGTGTTTATCATTGCATATCATTAAATATGAACACAAATTAATAGCTTAAAAAATGCATTATATTATGATACATACATAAAATTACAAATATAAAATCTAGGGAAGCCTGAAAACACAATGATATACTATTTTTTCCGTTTTTCAATATATTTTTTGTGTTTCTATATAATATTTTCATTATTACCTTAAAAAAATGAATTGCATATATTGTTTATTGCTTCTATATACCGTTTTACGTATCGCACTGCACAACACAAAAGCCCGTCGTGCAGCATTATCTCCCTAAAATCTAATCTACAAGATACAAAAATATATTTTCATCCATATGATTGAAAAATTAATCCATCACTTTCGATATTGAAATATAATCAATGCTAGATATATATTAACAATTTAACATGATAAAAATGTTGGTTATCAAAACCTAGCTTTTTTAAGTTTTATGTTTTATGGATGTATGTGATATTCAAACTTTTGCAAGAATATAGATGAAATTTTGACATTTTGTTGGGTTAGACATGCACTCAAAATCATAGTGCCTTTTTTAAATCACAAAAATCTATTCTGCATTTTGATCATAAGATTCAGTTGGTACGTACGCTCTATCTACAGAAAGATTTAAATCCGCATCAGTGATTTGTACACATAAACAAACATTAACCTTATATTTGTCTTCTTTTTTTATGAGGTGGCTGGTCCATTTTGTACCCATTTTGACTTCTTTTGATTATTCTGCCGACATAATATACCCCTCTGAAATGATCATTTTGCCCCTCTAACTGTACCTGTCAGTGACTCACCGGTACCAAAAGTCTTTCCGTAATTAATTTGTTCCATAAGCAGAATCAAACTTGGAATATAATATGTTATCTGTCAAATATTATCTTTGTCAAGTATTACTTGTTAAGTATTTTAATATAAAATATAAGTAAACTAGGAGTTCCCGGAATATGATCTGTCAAGTATGTTTTGTTTTGAAGGGGATGTCGGATATTATTTATATGAAATATTTAATGAGAATATTATTATTGCCTATATGAATGTACAAATTTTGACAAAAAATATTATTATATTACAGCAAAAGATGCAACTTTATCAGTAAAAAGATATTTATGAGCCAAAAGCATCAAAATAGTATTCTATCAAAATGAAACATAAAATAAAACTATAAGAAAACAAAAAATAAAACATTTCAATAATAATATCTATCATTACTGCTGATATAAATATAATTCAGAGTATATTAACTATTAAGTCAAACTTTTATCCAAAATCTAGTGTAAAATCTACTTATGGTCTATACACCGATAATATCCAAAGAAAAAGCATCAAATTACGAGAAACATCTTAATCAACTCTAGACCTGGTCGACATACTTATATAAATGCACAATTTAATACACCATAACTTAAGCTCCACATATCTGTGAAATATAAATGCCCAATTAAAACATCAAGTGCAAATAAATAAGGATTCAGATATGTAATGTCAACATTTTGGAATGTCAGCGGCGTTCGATTATAAAATGAATCATAAAATTACAAAAAAATATTTTTATAAATATTAAAGGTATAATGAAATTACAAAAAATTATATTTTTAAAAAGATATATTTGTAAATAAAAGATATATTTAAGTATAAATATATATGTGTAAAAAATGTAGGATGACAATTCTGAAACTAAATAGGAAAGCGCGCGCATTACACGTGGAAGGTAAAGCAGCGCTCTCTTTTCTTTTTTCTTTTTTTGCGAGTCGTGTCACAAGAACAGCACTGCTCTCTTTTCTTTGGGTTTTATTTTCCTTTAGTTTCACGCAAAGAACCAAAAGGAGAGAGAGGAGAGAAGAGGAATTTGGGAACTGGGGAATTGGATGGTGAGAGAAAGAAGATGTGTATTCCTTCTTCCATGAGGAAATCGTTCAAGGATTCGCTCAAGGTTTTGGAAGCTGACATACAGCATGCTAATTCACTGTGAGTTTGTTCACTTTCCTCTGTTCGTTTTTTTTTTTTGTTTTTGTTGAGGTTTTTAGTTTTGTTTCTTTTTTTGGCGTGTGAAATAGTGAATAACTGGAATTTCATGCGTTTGTGAGTATGCAGCATGTTAATTCATTGTCAGTTCCGTTAATTCTAGTAGTTTTTTTTTTCTTTGGAGAAGTTTTAGTGGGATTTTCATGCTTGTACTTATATAAAACATACAGCATGCAAATCCCCAATTATTTGCATGTGTTCTAATTGAAAGTATTCCTATTGGAAATTTTTATCTATTTCAAAATTTGAAGTGTTTGAATTGGAGTTTTTTAATTTTCCAGTACAAATTTGAATTTTGTTATACTAGCCGGTGATTCTTTGCCAGTTAATTTTAAATTTCTAAATATTTTTAATTAATATATTAAGCAAATAGCACTATTTGATCCTACACCATTTGAATAAAAAGAAAAGATTCTTATGCCAATTAAATTGTTACATGTTCAGGTTTCATTTTCATCCCAATTTTGTTACTTTATCCTTTCACTAATATAACAACAAATATTGTTAGCAAGTCAAATCAAGAGAGTATCTAACACCACCTTATTAAAAAATGACATTTTATTTTTCAAAAAAATATGGCATGTTCATTTTCATTACTTTTTTATGAATTATTTCTTGGTGTCAGAATTTTCATGACTTTTCCAATTAAATTGTTTCATAACTAGTTAATCCCATCATTTCGAATTAACTTTCTTAGAACCCGTAAACCAACAAACATTTTTACTATATTCCTTCCATTAACACATCAACAAATTATATTATCAAGTCAAATCAATAGAGTATCTAACTAACTACCACCTTATATAAAAATTAGGGAAATTTGCCAAAAAAAAAAAGCCCCTGCATTATGCCTGAATTGCAAAAAAAACCCCGCATTATTATAAATTGCAAAAAAAACCCGCACTATTACTTAAATATGCAAAAAAGCCCCTACCGTTAGTTTGTAGTTAACACCGTTACTTTCAGTACTTTAACAACTTGAAAAATATACTTATCAAAAAATGTCACTTCCACTTCCACTTCCACTTCCAATTCATTTCATTTTCATGAATTAATATTTTTTAAATTTTAGGGCCCTCATTTCCCTACAAAAGTGCCATATACATCCATCAGCACTACATCATTTCGTACTTTCCTTCATCATCATCATCATCATCATCATTTTTATTATTATTATTATATTGGGACGACAAAGGTGTATTTATATGGGGTATTTTTTAATTCTTTTAGGGCGTCGGAATTTCCGAGAGAATATGACGGAGCGTGCCTCCAAATGAGGATGGCGTACAGTCCGGCCGCGCATTTGTTTCTTTTCCTGGTCCAATGGACCGGCTGTAATCTAGCTGGCGCACTCGGTCTATTGAGAATCCTCATTTACAAGGTTTGATTGGTTATAAAGTGGTTAGTTTTGGTTAATTCGGTTTAAATATTTGATTACGGATGTATTTTTAGAGTTTGCGTGTTAATGTGGACTTATATTTTCACTATTTGGTCTGAAAAATTTGATTTCGACTTGGATGTGTTTTAGATTTGTTCTTTTCTTGGTCCAGTGGACCGGCTGTAATTTAGCTGGTGCACTTGGTTTATTAAGAATCCTCATTTACAAGGTTTGATTTATTATTAAGTTGTTTAAATATTTGAGTTGTTTAGTTTTGTCGATTCAGTTTGGTTTAAATGTTTGAGTTAGTTCATTTGTGGGTTCGGCGTTGTTTTGGGTTTTTGGAACTGAATAAAGTGAACATATTGTTGGATTGTGTTTTATTTTGTGTAAACTTAATTTTTAGAGTATGCATGTTAATGTCGGTCTAAAATTTGTTAATTTTCAACTTAGATGTTCTTTAGATTTTATTTTCAGCTTAATTAAATAAACTGAAATAAATTTCGGTTTGGATTTATTTACTTATTTGTTTCTTTTCCTTGTCCAATGGACCATCTGTAATCTAGCTGGCGCACTCAGTCTATTAATAATACTCATTTACAAGGTTTGATTAGTTATTAAGTTAGTGAATGGTTATTGAATTGAAGTGATTAATATCGGTAAATTTGGCTATTGATATGTTTAGTTTTATTGGTTCGGTTTATTTGGTTGAGGCTGATGAACTGAACCGGTCATTTTTTGGTTAATTTGGTTAAATATTTGAGTTATTTAGTTGGTTCGGTTTGTTTGGTTAATGAATTGAACTATTCGGTTAAATATTAGGGCTATTCAGTTTTATCGGCGCGGTGTTGTTTTGGGTTTTTAGAACTGAATAAATTGACAGGCTGGATTGTATTTTATTTTGTTAAATTATAATGTTATAAACTTAATTTTTTGGAGTAGGCATGTTAATGTTAACTTGTGTTTTCACTACTTGGTCTGAAATTTGTTAATTTCAACTTAAGATGTTTTTATTAAACCGAAACGGAATTCGGCTTGTATATATTTTATTTTATTATTATTTATTTATTTTATTTCATACTTAGTTGAGATTTTCTGTTTTAGCAGGTTTATATAGACGGAACAACAACCATGTCAACACACGAAAGAAAGGCCAGTATTAGAGAATTCTACGGTACGAAATTGTATCAAATTGCAGTAACAATCATTTCCCCAATTCTACAATTAAATCCATAATTCAACCCAACCAAGCCTCAATTCAGCCCCAATTAATCATGAACTTCACTCAAACTCACCTAAATTCGCCCTCACTCGTCCAAACAAGCTCTCAAATAGTAGACTCAAGCCCAACATCTTGAATTCAAAATTCAAATTTCAAATTTCAAAATTTCAAAATTTGAATTTTACAGCACTGATATTTTCTCTTTAGTGCAATTAAGCCTCAATTGAAGAACAAAAGCCACATTTTATCCAATTAAGCCTAAACTCACCCCAATTAATCATTCATTTCACTCAAACTCACCTAAATCGTGCAAACAATCCCCCAAATGGTGTACTCAAAACCAACATCTTTCTTTCAAACACCACTCAAAAAGTCAAACCAACCCCTCATACAAACCCTCAATTCCAAATTCAAAATTCAATCGATCCCCAATTAATCATGAACTTCACTCAAACTCACCAAAAACACCCTCAATTGTGCACAAAACCTTATCCTGACTGAAATTCAAAATTTACAGCTGTAATATTCCCCTCTTTAATCCAACTCCAAAAGGGAATAACTGAAACAGAAGCAAAGAACCAAAAGGCGGCTTGCGTTGAGAGATACAGAAGGAGAGATTATTCATCGGATTTAGAAGAAGAGAGGCGAAAAATGATGTTAAAATTCGAAATTGAGGACGAGAGAGAAGAAGAATGCGGGATTTGTTTGGAGATGAATAGCAGAGTCGTTCTGCCCGATTGCACTCACGCATTGTGTCTCAAATGCTACAGAGATTGGTAAGTTTTGCACAAAAACCCTTTATCTTTTTTTTCTTTTTTTTTTTTGGAAATGGCTCATAGTCTAGTTGGTAGAGCTACATATTGCATGTGTAGCAAGAGATCATGAGTTCAAGTCCTGGCAAACACAATCTTATGTAGCACACATATTTGCAAAGTATCTCAACCCACGAATTATGGGTTGGATCTAAAAAAATATATAAACCCTAGACCGTAAAGTCTAAACCCTAAAAGGGGATAAGCGAGATGGAATCCCTCAACAAAAAGGCGGTTTGTGTGGCTAGATACAGAAGGAGAGATTATTCATCGGATTTAGAAGAAGAGAGGAGAAAAATGATGTTAAAATTCGAAATTGAGGATGAGAGAGAGGAAGAATGCGGGATTTGTTTGGAGATGAATAGCAGATTTGTCTTGCCGAATTGCGCTCATGCGGTGCTACAAGGATTGGTATGACTGAATTGTTGTAAACTTGTAGAGAAAGGCCTTCTTATATTGTTACTTGTTTATCCGATTTCAGTTCACCCGATTTGGATGAGAATCGGCAAGCTCCGATCCGATCAATATCCGATTTTCACTATTGTATAAAATTATTATTTTTATATAAATTGGTCTAATTTTTCAGCCGATTGAACCGGTTCCAATCTGATTCAATCCATTTTGAATCGCTGTTGTGAGGGACCGACTCCGTTCCGATTCAGATTTTCGAACCTTGAAAAAGAACCATGATTGAATGTAATATTAATAAATAATATATTGAAAATGATTTAGAAATGAATTAATATATATATAAGATGCAAAATGGTGTATTTGTTATTTATGTCATTTATATGTAATTATATTTTAAAATCAAATATAGAAAAAGGGGTGTTTCGGTCAATAAAAATACTAACACCTTATATGTTAGATTCAATCCTCACAAGAAATTATATCAACCTTACATGTTAATTTGTGAGGTTACATATAGGGACTACACGAGAAAATCTAAAAATTTCCATTGAAGTTCATGTGTATCAATTATTGTGAAGTGTGTGTATCCAAGATGCAATTATTTTTTTATCTAGTAAGAAATAATCTCCAATAAGTTTTATTTTTAAGTGCTCTCATTTTCATGATAAAATTGTTACTGTTAGTTGGCTCACACGAGTTGTGTTGCAAAAGGTAATCTAAGGTCTGTATAAATAAGTAACATCTGACATAAGTTTATTGTCTAGACAATCAGATGGAATTTTTTATGCAAACATTTTGTTTTCTAACAATGATGGAAATGAGAAATATTTCATTTCAATTATTATTTTATTCTCAAAATGAGATATTAGAGAAATTCAAACAAATTTTAAATTGTAAATTTCCTTCTTTTTGTGATCATAAAGTGCTTCAAATCTATTATAGTACAGAAAGTAATAAATCGTCACAATTTGAAATAATGGCAAAACACAAATACTATACCAATACATGTTGAAGAATATCATTTAATTTCATAAATTAGTTTTTATACAGCTAATAGTTGATGGAGCGACTACATCAAAATTAATGGATACTCATAGTCACCATAAGAACTTGATTGGAGTGTTGTAATAAAACTAAATTAATGTATATTTTTTTAGTTTGTCATAATCGAAATCGAGTTCCATCCCAATAAAATCACCATGATGAATCACAATAATCTGAATTTGCTTAATTTATCTATTAGAACTGATACTGACAATGTGAGTTTTTATTTTTATTTGTATATACATTGTTTTGCAAAAGCACAAATATATGTATTGTATTTGTATTTTATTGAGTCTTTCATGTAAAAATTTAAAATATGACTTCATTAAGTCTTGTTTCTATTGAAGTTCATGTATATCAATTAGTGAAGTGTGTATTTTCATACAAGAATTAATGTATATACAACTTATTTTTATCTACTAAGAAATTGTTCAACTAAGTTTAATTTACCTGGCATTCTTATTTTCATGAATCATGATAAAGTTGTAATTGGTAGTTGGCCAGTAGTGTTGCAAAAGGTAACCTCTTTTTTAAAGTTTCGCTAAAGAATAATAGGTTGAAAATGGTATCATTACTATCGAATTGATAACTAATATATTCAACAATTATTATTTTCTGATTTATTTATTTTTTTAATTACAGGCGATCAAGGTCCCAATCATGTCCGTTTTGCAGAGACAGTCTGAAAAGGGTAAATTCGTCCGATTTGTGGATTTTCACCGACAATCGAGACGTCGTCGACATGGCGACCGTGACTAGAGATAATTTGAGGCGTTTGTTTAGTTACATAGAGAAATTGCCTCTCGTTATACCGGATTCGATTTTGGATGCCTATGATTCTCACGTGAAGTGACTGAAATGCCCTTGATTGTAAGTGAGTGATTAGAATGTGCTTGGTGGTTGTTTAGAGAGAGAGAGAGAGAGAGAGAGAGAGAGAGAGGTGAGGTTTGGTACTCTGTTTTTTGTTGGGGTGAGAGAATTAGATGCAAGGGTGTTTTCGTCAAAAGAGGGGATCCTTTTATGGGATTTAGTCTTTTTGGGGGTTGTTTGAGTTATATGTTTTTTTAGATGGGTAAATACGATATTTTGAGGAGGAATTTGCGTGAGATTATTTGTTAAATAGGTGTGAGATGGAACTGATTTGGTTTTATGTAGGTATTGAGTAGATATTTTGGGTGATTAAAAGGGACTTAAATGGTGTTTTAATCTCTTTGTAAATAGTGTTCATATTTTTTTTTGGAAATAAAAATGCAATTTGGCTTAATTCATAGTAAGCATGTATTTTGATGAACATTACATTAAAGTAGAGTTTTCATGGTAGTTATTTTAATGAATATTACAGTCTGTAAAATCATATACACATTTTTACTTAAAAAAACTACAAGGATGATAGAAACCCAGATGTGCTTTTGGGGTAATAAAAGGTTCATTTTGAGAAGGGCCTTTGCAAAGACAAAAGAAAAAAATGAAATAGCAATAAAATGGAGAATTTGCAAAAAAATCCCCTTACTTTTTTTGAGGCAAACTTGAGGTGGATCTAGCCACACTCAAGAAATTTCGATTGATTAACGGAACAAAATAGTTATTTGTACAAGACAGTTAACGGGGACCAAATTACTCATAACCAGCGAGATTGCTGAGATCAGTATTGAGATCCCTCCAAAAAAAAAAAAAAAAAAAAATAGACAGCCCTATTCTCCCAAGCTCCCCTTACTTTTCTGAATATTTTAATAAAAACATCTATATTCTTATATGATGCTACACTAATCAATCTTGTACATGTATGAATCCTATTACAACGATACAAATAAGCACTAATAGGAAAATATTATGATAATATATAATCAGTATTACGAATATGATACAAATAATCACTAACAGGAAGACTTTATGATAATATATAATCAGTATTACGAATATGACGATACAACAATCCGACCAGTACTATTATTAATGAAGTTTGAGTGGAAAACGCTAACGCCCACCACTCTCTCAAAAAAAAAAAAAACAATCCGACCAGTACAAAACAACTGAAATGCTGTAGAAAAACAAAACCCAAATTCTCAAACTACACTTGTTGTTGAGAGAGAAGCAAAAGCAGGCCTTGAGGCCCGACCAAAATCTCGTTCAAAAAACTAACCAATCCAAACCAAACAACGGGCGTCACGTCAACTCTGCCGAGCGGCAGTATAACCTTTCGCGTAGCGACTAAGAAGAAACTATGTAGTCTTAAAAGATCAATAGTTTAGCAATGATTCAAGTTTAATCATATTTCATTATCCAACAACTAACATTATTTTGGGAGTCAATCTTTTACATGTATAAATCCTATTACAACAAAATAAATAAACATTAATGGTAAAGTTTTATGATAAGGTATTTAATCAGTATTATGCCGATCATTACAATACAACTCAAATGCTGTAACAAACAAAACTCAAATTCCCAAACTACACTTGTTGTTGAGAGAGAAGCAAAAGCAGGCCTTGAGGCCCGACCAAAATCTCGTTCAAAAAACTAACCAATCCAAACCAAACAACGGGAGTCACATCGACTCCGCCGAGCGGCGGTATAACCTTTCGCGTAGCAACTAAGAATGGCTCGGTCGGAGCGAAAGCAAGCACGTACGGAAATTCGCCGACGGGGAGTTTGGGGTACCAAGACATGACTATTCTTATTATGAATAGAAACGAGAAGAATGAGAGAAATGGGCCGATTAGTGAGATTAAGAGTTTCGCTGTTGAAGGGTCTATATCGGATATGAAAAGGGTTGAAGGGTCTAGGTGTAATGGTGCGATGCTTGAGGTTTTGGCGCATGATGAAAGATAAAGATTGGTTTTTCTGCATGTTGGTTCTTCCTGTTGTAGTATATTATGGAAAGAATGTTAATAAATATAATTCAACAAAAGTTTATGTCAAGCAAGTTACATTTGGGACGTTATCAATTTTGTATTTCTTTCTGTTTGTGGTGATAGATTAATGGTGGTAGCTTTTTCGTGAAATACTGTACGTCTTTCTTTTTTGCGAAACAACCAATATATAAAATAGAAAAACAGTATATAAAACCAAAAACAGTATGTAAAATATATTTTTTGAAAACAATATATGTAAACAAAATACAGTATATAAAAAACATAAAACAGTATATATAATAGAAAAACAGTATATAAAACAAAAAATACATTATATAAAATATATTATTGAAAATAGTATATATAAATAAAACATAGCAGAAAAAAACAAAAAAACAGTATATAAAACACAAAAACAATGTATTTCAAAACTGTTTTTGTGATATATATACGGTTTCTTGTTAAGCAGTATAAATTAGAAAAATAATTATGAAAGCACACAGGCATTTTCATCGGTTTTAGACTTGATTCGAGATAGAATTTATACTTACATGGACTTTTCTCCAGCCAATATTTCTAATAGGAGACAAGCCTGCGAAAAAACAGTAGAGAAATATTTCAGAATTGATTTCTTTAAGCGAAAAAAAAATATAAAAACAGCAGAGAGAGTGAAATAAATCACTACCTTTGCAAGGTCGGAAAATATGTGAATCAAACAAAAGAGATGATGATGTGGCATATTGAAGCGCCATTGCGAGTTTTATGTTATAATATTTCGACAATTAGATTGTACCGCTTCGGGATTCAAGCTACAAAGAAAACAAATTATTACTACAGAATTGATACAAAAGAATAACAAAAATTAAAAGAATGAATAAAGAAAAAGTATTTAACTGACTTCACGATTTTAGTTTGCTCAATACAGTACAAGAGCTTCAAGAAAAAATAGGAACAGAGTTTAATTACGAAATAAACCATGAAAATAAAAGAAGGAAAAAAAATAGAGGATTTTAGTACCGAAGTACATTTTAATTAAAAATGTTAATTAAGTCGAGATTTGGTAGTAAAACAGATTAGTTAGGATTTAATTGAGGCCTAATTACATATCTCAACCTTAAATTATCCTCAATTGGAATTAATTGGAACAAACAACAAATCATTTACCCAGTTTTGCCTAAGAAAACTGATTGTTTTACAATCTTAAAAAAAGCAGTTAAAACTACCGCATAAAGAAACAAAAACCCAAACTTAGTCAGAGATTACGCACAGACTAAAGTAAAGCTCCATTGAAGCAATTAATCGTCACAAAAAGTACCAAAATAGAAAAATTTAACAACAATAAAGAAACAAAGTAGAAACACTAACCTTTTCTCTTCACAAATTCTCTGTTTCTTCAATCCAAAAATTGCGCCTTAAATCTCATAACAACCCAACAGCAGCTTGTAGAGTAGGATTATTTTAAGTAGATTTTTTCCTTATTTTAATATTGTGGGAAGGAGAGAAAGAGGGCCAACGAAATAAAAGCATTTTTAAATGATAAGGTTGTTCTTTTAGACCCGACCCATTATTTCTTTTATTGGGATTTTAAGTTAGGATCCATTAATCTGATGGGTAGTAATATAATCCGATATTCCAAATAGAGAAATTATATCCAACTCCAAGAACTAGAATCACCACCATTTGATATTGCTATTTTTTTGTAATGACAAGTGGTCATTGCAATAAGTGATTATTATAAATTAATAGTTATTAAAATTTTAATTATATGTGGTTATTCTAAGATTTTGGATTGTTGTTAAAACTAAAAAAATAATATTAATCACCATATTAGAGTGGTTGAGCAATTTGTCCATAAAATTAGTGGAGAAAATGGGATGTGTATATAAGTCCTTCCAAATATAATAGACTTCATTCTCTTATTTCTTTTACTCTCTTTAAAGATTTTTAAGATATCACATCACCTTACTTATTTCACATATCTTCAAATCTAAATTATTAATAAAAATATTATTTTTTTATGATTATTTATTTTGTATTCATTTATGTATTGTTATTTACGGTTATTTTAGAACAATCTTATGTCATCTCACTCTTAACATTTTATATTTCAGATGTAAGATTCAAATGCATAGATTATTTTTATATTTTAGTCATTCATATTGTTATATGAATCGTCTTACATCTAATTCTTGTTCTTATAACAATGATATGAACTTTGTTTGTGGAGTTGACATGTGTGTCCTCGTTAGGATTTTTTGTGCCAAATTTAATACTCTTAAATATGTAGCCGGTCATACTAAATTCTTACTTATAACAATGATAATGAACTTTGATTGTGGAGTTGAAATACTATCCACTACATAATTAGCTACATGATTTTGGTCTTTATTATGTATTTCCAAATTGCTCCTAATTCCTATGTTACGCGGATACTTCAAAAAATCAGCCGTACGCGTATCGGATACATATCGGACACGGATACGTCACCGATACGTTTCGGACACGCCACGTGGCGTATCCGAATATTTTAATATATTTTGACTTTCGGACACGGCTCCGATGCGGCACCGATACGGCAGGACACGGCTCCGATACAGCTCCGATACGGCACCGATACGGCAGGACACGACCCAATGTTTTAAATCCCAATTTAATTTTTATTTTTTTCTATAATTCCATTTTCGCTTATTTATTTATTTATTTTGTTAAAAATGATCTTTTTTAAAGCCTATTTTTTTTAATATTATTTTTTTCTTTTTTTATTAATGAAAATAACTCATGAGAAACATAACTAAAGACGATAATATATCTCTTCTTTATTTAAAAAAATGATTTTTTTCTGATTTCTCACTCTCATTCTTTTTTTGTCGTTTTCTTTATCATATTTAGTTATTTTTTATATTTTTAAAATATTTAGAAATATAATTAATAATATAATAATATATACATTAGACGTATCGTGTCCACAGATTTTTTGAAATTGCCGTATCGCCGTGTCCGTATCGTATCGGATACGACGCGCGTATCCGTATCGGTGCAACATAGCCTAATTCTATACGTGCATGTTCGGCACCACCTAATTTGCACGGAATGGATGAATAAACCGGCTATTCCAAGTTATTCCATCCGAACAGTGTTGGAATATGTCGGATTAGAGTTATAGAATAGTGGAATTTTTAATTCAATGGTTGAGATGGAATTGGCTTTTCCATGGATTAAGCATAAATTTAAGACAAAAATATTCTTCTCTATTCCAAAGTATATCATATGTGGCATAACTACTTTTTTTTTCTTTTAAACACCATAATCGCCTCCATGCTAGTTTTGCCGTCATTTTTCAAGTGATTCACCAATGAAATAATCAAACAAACAACTATACACAAATATACTCTTTTTTCTTTATTCAACAAGATCCATATCAACTATATTTCTTAGTTATTCACTTCTCCGTGCATCTGTCATTGCTCAATTCTTTGATTTGAACGACTATTAAAAATACGTTGGGAAGATATACAACGTCATAACAATAATTGAAGAACGTTTATGGATTAGTTAAATGAAGACTTATTTGAATTTGTGCTTCAATTTATCTTCTATTATTGTATTTTTATTGAATGTTTATTTTATTTTAATTCTACTTTTTTAAAATTAATTTATTTCATTTTTATCTTCTTATAATTTGAGTAGACTTTTCATTAATTTAGTCGTCTATTCTCAATTCCGTTATTCTTCTATTCCATGTGTCGCCGAACGGGACCTAAGAGATTTGTTATAAAGATGCAAATTGTACCTCACAAAAGTATTGGTTAATAAATTTTTTCTAAAATAATTTCATGTTATCCCTCTAAATTGATAATTAATTTTTTTTTTAATATTTCATATTATCCCTCCATAATTTTTGATATCATAATTTTCTTCTCCTTTAAAAATATCAATTTTATCATTAGTAAAAATATACATTCTTGAAGCGGAGTGAGGATTGCACCTAGTTAAGATGAACTAAGATCTGTAAATAGCAAAACATGAGCGTTCATCATATTAAGTTTCTTTTTATTTTAACACAAATAAGAGAACTCACATACAAACTTTTTCTTATTATTTTACTCAAACTACTATCACCACTGAAACAATATCAGTGAGATATTTTATTCCTCTTCGCCCTCACACTCATTACTAACTGAGAGACATCATCTAGCTTGGGGAAAAAAAGAGACACCGACTCATAAAAGGGAAAATGAAAATCACTCCACTGTTAGGGACTCCCAAGCACGACACGTCGTGCTACACGACGTGTTTCCTAGCCGGCGGAGTCCCCTACCTTCTCCCTGTCGTCTCCTTCTACATCAGCACGACGGATCTGCTATATACCGTTTTGTCTGAATTATATCATATCTATATACTGTTTATCAGAACAAACTATATATATATATATATATATATATATATATATATATATATATATATATATATATATATATATATACATATACATATATATATACATATATATATATATATGTTTGTCTGAATTATATCATATCTACATATTGTTTTCGTGTCACGCCCCTGTTTTTACCCCGTCGTGCTGCCGTCGCTGCTTACTGAGCTAGAAGGCGCCGAGTGGAGAAGCGTCGCGCTCCCGTCGTGATTTGGCTGACGTGGCATCCGCCACATCAGCGTCACGCCCAAAAGTAACACATAATATCAGAACCCCTCATGAAAAGCATTAAACTTAAGTCTCCTTGCTTGTTCAGCTGAGAGTCGGTAAGAATTCATCAACACTTGAAGTGGTGTTGATTGGATCATAGAATTCTTGCTTAAAACTAGATGTCATGGGATTTTGGTTGGTGTTGAAGGAAACCCAGTGGAATCCTTCATGGTACGCTCTTTTAAGCACTACATAATTTTGAGGGATCCGTACAATTTGCCCACGTTCGCCATCAAAGACAGCTTGACCGCAATGGTCACGATTTGGGTCCGTCCTCGCCAACCAGTCACATACATCAAACCATAGAAATTGATGTTCCAATGCGGCATAACTATTGTATTCTATATAAATAAAAAAATTAAGTATTTCAATTTTCTTGCTATTGTATATGATGTTCACAATAGCAGTCTTAACCCACAGTCTTGCTGGGCTTGTGATTGGGCCGGGTTTGCATTTATGTTTGGGCTGTTGTTAAATCATGTATGGTCCATTTTTATCCTAGATATGTTTATATTATGGATGTGTGAAAAAAAGAGAAAAATTAAGGCCCAGAATCAATTAAACCAAGTTTAGGCCCAAAACTTTACTGCCAAAGCCTAGAAAAGAACTGGAACCTATGTATCTTTTATTTCAGCTGTCTTCCTTTTCTCTTCGTTCTGTATTCTGTTATTTTGTTTCGGTTTTCTGATAAATTTCTTCCTCGTTTATATTTCTTTGTTCATTTTTTCTGAAATTTTTCTTTCTTGCTATGTCAGTTTTGTCTATACCCACATTTAAATTTCATAAATGCTTGTTCTACGTAGAAATATATTTAATATTCAAAACAACAAATGATTAAGAATTTAAAAACACATTAATATTCAAAACAAATGATTAAGAACTTAATAAAAACACATCAATATTCAAAACGACAGACGATTAAGAATTTAAAAACACAAAATTTTTATTTTGTAACTGAAATAAATTCAATAAAATTCGAATTATGATTGGTAGGGGTGCGCCAGGCCCAAGCAGTAGTGCAACGCAAGGGCGACGAGTGAGGGCCCCAATAGCAAGCTACTGTGACGGACCCTCCCCCACAAAAAATAAATTTAATATCGTTGTGAGCACATGGCTCACATATCAGATATTAAACTGATAAGAACAGATACTACACTTGATCTTAGCCAAAAGGCCGAGAAAGGTATGAGTTCTTCAATGCCTCAGGGTCTTATTTTATAGCTGAGTATTAAGTATACAAGTTGTTTTGTGCGTGGTGGGACTAATGTCTTTGCGTTGCTCTTCTGTTCCGGTGTATGTAGAGTGTCTTGGAAGATGTCAAGCGGGCTAATCTTGGCCCAATGAAAATTAGTCTTTGGCCCATATGTTTTTATGTTAACAAGAAGAGAATCGGGCTTGTTCTTACTACTTTGTAGTTCAATTTCATCTTATATTCTTATATCCAGTCTTTTGATTATTTTTCCGACATTTTTTTTATATACCATTCTATTTAAAAATAAACCAGCAAATATCACTCATTTCAAAATAATGAGATATATCTACCATTTTCGCTAGTGACATTTGCTGGTTTATTTTTGAAATGAATGGTATTTGCTGATTGATTTTTGAATAGAGTGGTACAAAAAAAAAATCTATTTTTCCATGTTACTAAAACATTAATATTTGTCTAAAAAAGAAACAAAAGGTTGTGTGTTAGAAAGCAGCTACAATACTAGAAATCATTTCTCGTATTTCTAACTCACCAAGAACTAAATTCCCAGTCTTCATATTAACAGGGTAAAATTCATCATAAGTCACTTAACTTTTGAAAACAACCAAACAAGTCACTCAACTTTCAATTGTCCCGTATAGATCACTCAACTTTCAAAAATTATCAAATATGTCACTCAACTTTCAATTGTCTCCTATAGGTCACTTAACTTTCAAAAATAATCAAATAGATCACTCAAATTTCAATTAACCAGGTGACTTATTTGGTCATTTTTTAAAAGTTGAGTGATCTATTGGGGACAATTGAAAGTTGTGTGATCTATTTGATAATTTTTGAAAGTTTGGTGACCTGTATGAGACAATTGAAAGTTTTTTTTTTGCATAAATGCCCTTAGGCTTCTCCATTAATAATAAACATTGATTACATCGTGATTACTTGGAGATACAGAAAAGTAAAAAGATAAACTTTGAATTACAAAGATAAGCATACAATCAAATTTTAATTAAAAATCCATGCTCTTTCTTCCTTTTGTTTGTCCGCTTGTGAAATCTCTTCTCTGAATTTGAAGAATACTCTTCCATTTGACTTACCATTGCCGAGAAAGTATCGGAAGAATCAATCTTAATATATTCTCCATAGAGCCATTGAAACTCTGTTATCATCATTTGCAAGTCTTAACCATCACAACAAAGTCAAACTTGAAACTCCACTCTTTTGGTAGATAGGAGTATATTCAAGATAAAACGAAATTGAAGAAAATATAAAGAAAAAGAGTATTGAAAGAGAAGAGAAGAGAAGAGGGAGAGATGAGGAAAGAGAAAGAGATGTCTAGTAAAAAGAAAAGAGAAAATAGAGAGAAGAGAGGTAATCAAGAGAATAAAGAGAAGAGAAAGTTTGGAATAATTCACCAAAAGTTGAAAAGTTACTCAAGAAAAAATCGCCGGAGAAATGAAGGCCCCTGAAAAAGCGGAGGTCGCCGGAGTAGCAAGTAGGGGTGTTCATTCGGTCGGTTCGGTTCAAACCGAACCGAATAAGGTCAAACCGAACTAAACCGAACCGAATAGAATTAGAACCGAACCGAACCGAATAAAAATTGAACCGAATTTTGAACCGAACCGAATAAACCGAAATTTAGTTCGGTTTATTCGGTTGAACCGAATTAGAAAGGATTTCAAACAATATTAAGTCAAAATTAATATTTGTTAGACTAACTAATGATTATAGTAATTAATATTAATATACATAATCTAAAAATTATGATTAAATTATTATAAATTAGCAATTTGATATATAATTCGGTCGGTTCGGTTTATTCGGTTTTTCCCAACGAAAACCGAACCGAACCGAACTAACCGAATAACTCAAAATTTTAAACCGAACCGAACCGAATTAGCCGAACTAAACCGGTTCGGTTCGGTAACCAAATAAACCGAACCGAATGAACACCCCTAGTAGCAAGGTTGTCGGAGTGAGAGAGGACTCAGGGGGCGGCGCCGTCGCAAGAGGCCCACGGCCACCCCCCAGATCTAGTTTTGCTTTAGGATTTTGCTCCTCTCTGGTGGCTGGATGGAAATAAAATTTCGAGACAATTAAAAGTTGAGTAACTTATTTTATTTTAAAATTCAGTAATTTATTTGATCATTTTCAAAAATTGAACGACCTGGAATGAAATTTACCCATATTAACATATAACCATGACCATAACCTTGTTTTCTCCTCTCTCTCTTATTCTCTGCTCTTTCTCAACGAAACAGAAATGGAGGAGAAAAGAAAAACTACAGTATTGGTAGTAGGAGGCACAGGATACCTCGGCCAGCACCTTCTCCAGTCCCTCATTCTCTCCTCTAATTCCTACGACGTTGCATTCACGCACCACCGCCCGATTCCGCCGGAGGAGCTGCTTGGTGCGCTCCCTGCCGTCCGGTCCTTCCATGTTGATGTCCAGACTGGACGAGGGTTGGACGAGATCTCTTCTTCCTTTGGCCAGGTCGGAATTTCAGTTTATCAAACGCTTTGAAGTTTTTTGGTTCTTTGGTTTTTTTTCTTATTATTATTGAGCGTGATTTCTTTGGTTGTTTGGGTTTTAAAGGTATCAAATTCGGTTTTTTTTTCTTATTAATGTGCATAATTTCTTTGGTTGTTTGGGTTGTAAAGGTATCAAATTGGTTTTTTTTTTCTGAGTGAGATCTATTTGTTTGGTTCTGGATTTGGATTTGTTGTTCTTTTGGCAATTCATTAAATATCTCTATGATGCATGAATCTGTTGTGTAAATTCAGTTATTTTACTTGCTGAATTTTGTTTTGATGCATGATTGGTGAATGATGAAATGAGTTTAAGATTTTAAATTAGTCTTGTTTGGAGTTAAATATGCATTTTTGTAATTGTGCTAGAATTTGAGGCAGCATTTCATCAAACACCTTTTAGACTATGCTTATTTACGATTCATGTTCTTGTTCATTATAATGATATACTTTGTTTAGGTCTACAAAATAAAATTTTGGATTTAATTGGGTTTATTTTAACTAGTAATCTTTTTCATTAATCTAATGATCTTGTAGCATTAGTTGCATTTATGAGAATTCCATACCTTTATTTAAATCATCCAAGCAAATTAACTATTTTTGAACTGTCTATATTATGCTTTACTCAAAGCTATCTTTAGATCTTGAGATTTTATCTTTTTGTATCTCCATTAAAATAATATGAAACTATACAAATAACCAATAATCCACTTTACTTGAGCCTTACATAAACAAGTTCTAATGACTGAAAATTCAAGCCTCTTTATTCTACCACGTACTTATTCTCACTTATTTTTGGATAAATAACTTAAATAACTATTTACTTTCTGAACTTCAAAATCTCTCACCTATATTTTCCAACATTTCAATATCTAATTCTCTCACTCTAATTAATCTTTCATTTCAGCCGGATGTGATAATAAACTGTGCAGCTATTTCCATACCTCGTGCTTGTGAAACGGATCCTAATAAAGCTATGGCCACAAATCAACCTTCAACTCTCGTGAATTGGATTCTCGGATTTCAAAATCCCGAATCTGAAAATCCCGGATTTGGAAATACCCGTTTTGGGAATCCTGGTCCTCTTCTCATCCATCTCTCAACTGACCAAGGTACAAAAAAGTAAAACCTTTCTTTTTTATTTTATATTTTTATTTGTGACTTAATATGCTAAGAAGATTAAGTAGACAGAGGAATAATCAATAAATAAGGAATTAATGATTTTGGCCTTAAAAATTGCATTTTCAGTCTTCAAAGCATATATACATTTGTATGCATATATATTTGTATGTCTATTTAAGCCTTATTTCAAATATGATTAAACTTTGTTTGAAATTTGAATATGAACAGTTTATGAAGGAGTGAAATCATATTATAAAGAGGATGATGAAACATTACCAGTAAATATGTACGGAAAATCTAAAGTTGCAGCAGAAAAACTTATAATTGAAAAATGTGTAAATTATGCGATTTTAAGAAGCAGCATTATTTATGGGCCACAAAGTATTTCTCCTGTTTCAAGATCCCTCCCTATTCAGGTTAGTTATAAGAAAAAATTTCATTTTTGTTATTTTTTTTTATCAAGTATTTTTTTATATTAATTTATTATATAAAATATGTCCTTTTTGTGTTCCGTTTGATTGTTAATTGTTTTGTCGTATTTTGTAATGAAATGATTTATTTAGGGTTTGTGTAATGTAGTGGATTGATGGCATTCTTTCACAAGGCAAAGAAGTTGATTTTTTCCATGATGAATTTAGATGCCCTATTTATGTCAAAGATATGGTAAATGTTATCATATTTTTGGCAAAAATGTGGATTTCAGGTATATTTGTTTCTACTCTTTTAGGCAGAAATTTCCTTTATAATAATTATCTTGTATGGCTTGCAAAAAAAAATAGAAATAATTTCACATTTTATTCTTCACCCTTCCTCTTTATATGAGTATGAAAACAAAGGAGGGTATATTTTGGAAAAAAAAAAAATGGAATAAAAAGAAAAAGATGGAATATATTTGGCTTCTTTTACAACAGTATAATTATATTTTTTATTCTTGTCTTTCAATATTTTGAGTGTTTATAAAAGGAACCTATGAAACATTTGCATCAAAATAACCATAAATTGAAATTTAAACAGACAAAAAGAAGATGCAAATTGTACTAAATGTTGGAGGGCCAGATAGACTTTCGAGGGTAGAAATGGCAGAATCTGTTGCAAAATTTAGAAGATATGATCAAACCCTAATCAAATCCGTTTCTGCTTCTTCTGTTCGTCTCTCTCTCTCTCTCTCTCACATATCTAAAATGATAATAATTTTTTTTTAATTTTTGAAAATGTTAGGTTAATAGAGGGGTTGTTTCTCCATCTGATATATCAATGGATATTACAAGGCTGGTTGAATTGATCGGTTCTAAACCCACTTCATTTCAAGATGGAGTTAAACAGACACTCACCATTTCAAAATGAAGTGGGTTGTTATTTTCTTTAATTTTTTGTTTCTTTTCAATTGATTTGTAATAAATGAGTTTCATATATCCATAATAAATACTACATGTCATTGTTGTAAGTCATTGTTGTAATAAGTGTGCTAATTATTACTTCTTAGAAGAAAAAAAATAGTAGCAAAAGCCACACTATTTTGTCAATTGTGATTAGTGAAAGAATGAGTTCTCTACAAAGGTGGGTGGAATTTTTTCCCGTACATGAAATGGCTGAATCTTTTGAATGAGAATTCATATCTTTATTACACTATCTAAATTTTATTTGTTTCTTTTTATTTCTATCAGAGCAAGATTAACTTTTCTTAGGATGATAATAGTTCAGTTATAAAATCTTAGATGGAAGTTTACTTTACCCATTTCCATAGGTAATCGGTTATTAACAATCTCTTCTTGGTTTGTTTCACTTTAACATAATATGATAAGATTTTTTTTTATTTTTTATAATCTCTCTCAAACAAGAGAAAAAAACATCCATTCTTTACTTGCTCTTGGACAACAATAAAAAAAGGGACATGCATATAATAAGCATAACGTAACATATAATGAAGAATATGTAAACATCATTTGAGTAAGATTAATTGCGTTACTGTGGGCTACAAAAAATGTACACATACACTTAAAAATGGACTTCGAGGCCCCACAAAACAGAATTTATTTCTCATTCCAGTGTAAATATCATAACATTAGATCATTATGAGGCTTATAAATTTGTTTTTATCTTCGTAGGGTTCAGAAATCAGTTTTAAATTAAAAAAAGTTCTTGGAGGTAGTTCTATTGTGTGGGCTATTAGATCTCTGAATAAAATTTCCAAATTCAAACCTAACCAGCTAACACATTGAATCTTGATGTTATGGATAGGCAAGATGTACAAGTATCTCCTGTTATTATTGTTATTACTACTGTGTGGAGTTTTTAATGGTGGAATTCCCTTGAACATACCTACCCTTCACCCTTAATTTGAGGGATCTTTTTGACTTGGTAACATGACATTGAATGATCTTAATATATCTTGATAATGACATAGCATAAAATAAATAATGTATAATGCAAAATAAAATGATATATCTAGATCAAGTTATCTAAATCTTGATTACTTGATGTGTTCCATTAAAGGTGCCATAATGTAGTTGATGAGAGCATATGCTTTGAGTTCATGGTTTATTGACAAATTTCTTGTTTAATTAATTAAGTGCAATTGGTGCTATAATATAAAAACTTTTCATTGATATTTTTTCATAAGCATGACATTAATGGTTCAAATAAATTGTTTTTATTTTCTTTCTAAAGTTTAGCTTGATTTGTATTTTGTGTTCCTCTTTTCACATCTGTTCTTATGTAAAATAATACAAATGTAGCTTAGAAAGTTTGCAAGTTACTTCCCACTGGGAAACATCTTTTTGACTTAAATCATGCAAATACACCTCTTTCCAAAGACTTGTGACACTAAAATTTGTACCAAAATATTTTTTGCACGAAGCCCCCAAAATTTTCAAATTGGAGGGGATTTTCTAAATTCTAAAACTGTTGGCTCTGTTTAAAGCAGTCTAACAGATACCAGTGGCAGATCTTGAACTAACTTTGGAGGGGTGGGGGTCCTATATAAGTTTCATATACTATAGAACTACTAAGCTTCAATAAAAAGAATAGAACTACTAAATTATTATTTTTACTGAGGGATGAGTCAGACATTTATATTGTAAATGATCTTTCTGATTGTATAATATACTAAATCACTAACTACATATATTGCTGTCAAAAATCTTAACTACATATATTGCTTCTCAAAAGTCTTATGGGGCCTCTCAGTTCATATTAAGATCTGTCACGGGACCCACATACTATCTAAAAGGTGATATTTTCAAAACCATTACAAAATCCATGGTATTTATAGGCCAATAATTTCATAACATCAAACTAAATTTCTTTTAATATTTCTTGTCAACATATTAAGAATCTCAGCAGAAAATTGGGACTTCAAAATATATTTTCATATTTTGAGTTTGTAAAAGTAGTGGTGAAACTATTAAGAACAAAAAATGATATTGAATCCCTAATGTTCGAAAATGATATTTTTCGAACTCAAACTCATTAACGCTATTTTTACAAATCATTTTTATTACAACGTTATTTCAAAAATCAACTCTAAAATTGAGAAAAATTCAAAATTCACCCTTTTTGTAGTCCAATTTACAAGTCTACCCTCTAACCTTGCATTATTGACATCAAGATAATATGAAAGCAAGTGTTCAACTATTTCCTCAAGCTTGCATTCAAAAAAAGGTGTTAAAGCATTTCACTACAATATGACTGTCTCTTCTATTAATACACCTCTATTTGCAGTAAAACATAATCATCCCCCTCCCCCCAAATGAACTTAATGACAACCCCTTCGAAATCCATATATTACTTTCTCATTTTCTTCCTTATTTCTCAATTATGTATCTTAAGCCATGGTGCAAGAATAATTGAGGAGGTAAAGGGATATTCTTCCACAACTAAGGTATATCCTTTCAGAATTTCTCCTAAATCGACAAGCGATTCAAGTACCCGCTTGAAGTATCGAATTTCTCATCGAGCGGTTCCTCAAGGGCCAAATCCACTTCACAATTGATCAAGCCTGGGTTCTAGTTATACATACACATGTACAATATATATTTTTATCGCAAAATTTAGTTTCCTTTTTTCCTAATTTTTCTTTTGATTTTGTTAGCATACTATATAGAGCTATAGCAGTGTATTTGTAAGATATTGTTTTTTCCTAATTGGGTTTTTAACAACAAATCAAATTTCACATGTAGATGGTTACTGTGACATATTATAGGAAGTTTTTGGTCACGTCTATTGTATATGGATTTAAACATATATATTGATCATGTATATTGTATATGAAAATGTGCATGTTTATACAATACATGTATAACAGTTAATAAAAGGTATGTGATAATTCATATACACTGCCGGCTCAATCACCACTAGCAACGTGAGCGAATTAAAAATCAACACAGTACACGGCAAGAAAAAAAAATCAAGGAAATGTTTTTTCGACGACGACCATCAACACAACTCTACCCATTCTCCCAAAAGATGATTTATTATTTTTGAGATTTATTGCATATATAAAAAGATATAATGAACGCTAAGAGGGTGTGTTGATCACATTTCGGAAGATACAATCATCCACACAACAAAAAGAAGAACAAAGAGGGATGAAAATATTAAAAGCTGAAAGCAGATCACTTAATTTTGGTTGTAGAGAAATCTTGTGGTTTTGGAGGAAATCTTGGTGGAATGAAGTAAATCCGAGGCATTACGGTGATCAATTTTTCCTCTTTTTCATTTTGGCTGACCTTTCTCTCTACTGTCAAAAGTGCATCATTTGAGTTAAAAGTTAAAACATGTAAGATTAAGATTCAAACCAAATTTTATTGGGATCAGACTACAGAAATAAAAACTCAGATTGCCATTTTATCACCAATGTCATGTTATAAATATTATATCACACATGAGCTCAATCCTGAAAGTAAAAAGCATATAAAATATAACAGATAATTTAATACATAAATTCATAAAAATGGTATATAATTTCGTAAATTTGGTATATAGTGGTAGTATATTACTTTCTAAAAAATAGTATACAATTTTATAAAAACGTTATATCAATTATAAGTATTTTATAAGTATTTTTGTAAGAAAACAGTACATATGTTTATAAAAACAACATATATAGGTGTTATAAAACATATTTGTATTATAAACAATATATAGGTGTTATAAAATAATATATAGAACACTAGAAAACAATATAAATGCTATAAAAACAGTATATGCGTCACATACAACAGTACACAATACATGCCCTCATGCAGGGATTAGGAACGCGTATGCAGTTATCTCATGTTATAATTTATCTATACATGCATTCACGATCTTGTTTGGAATTCAAGGCGCTCAAAATCAAATCATACTGAGTTTGTAACTTTGCAAATTTGACTGACTCACCATTGTGATAGTTCGTCTGGCTGGCTGACTGATCAGATTGGCATGTTATAGTGAGATTAAGAAGAAGGGCTGCAGCAAGAAAAAGTTGCAAGAACCGGACAGACATGGTTGGTTGTTTCTGGTGAACGATTCATGTTTCGAACTGCCGCACTATTTATCTCCTAGCATCTACTAGATTTTCATTTCTTTACCTAATTTTAATTTCTTATATTTTCCATTATTTTAGACTAGCCAGCCAATTTTAAGCAATATTGCAAGAGGCGGTAGATGATGACCATCGTGGCAACAACCAAATTTGGTCATGGAAAATTTTGGCAATCAAATTCGATTATCCAAATTTAGCAAAACAAGGAAGAATAGCTGGCAACTGCCGACTCATAACGGGTGACAGATGGAAACTCCTTCAAAATGCAAATTAAAACTTTTTTTATTGGAAACCAACATGAATTCAAACGAACCGTCATTTGTGCATTAAGGACCTAAAACAATTGAATTCTGGACTCCGCTTCTTTTATGTATATATGAATCAATTCCTATTCTATGCTAAGGACTTCAACGGGAACGGGTATGCACATGACTTCACAAGAAATTTATTTCTCATTTTTATTTTCGCAGTTCTTGGCTTTACTATTTTTTCTCTGTCATTCCTTTTGGGAAAGGGATGTATCTAGGTCAAGTCGGTGCAATTAACATTTCTGTTATATCTGCCTTTGCCCTTTAGATATCAAGGAAATTAAATATCATGACGTGGAGCGAATGTAGTCCATGCGTGATCATCAATATAGAAGATTTAGAGAAATCTCTGAGAAGTACAAATGATAGTGTCATCAGTAAAATTAGGAAAATCTAGTAGATGCTAGGAGATATCATTATAATTATGAACCTGTCATTGTATCTATTGGTCCATATTACCGCGAGAAAAGAACCCTACAAGCCATGGTAAAAAAGAAATGGAACTGCATGGACTGTTTCTTGAAATTAAATAGTGACAAAAATCTTCAAGATTATATCATGGAACTCAAGAAAGTCGAAAATGTTGCGAGAAGCTATTACACCGAAGAAATAAATATGGAAAGCAGCGAGTTTGTGACTATGCTCTTGCTCGATGGATTCTTCATTCTTGCCACCCTTGCTATAGATTTGAATTATTATTATCAATTAAATTTTGGTGATTTATCTCTAGGTGAAAACCCTAATTATCAAATGGAACCATTGCAATACTATTTTGTTGTGAATGACCTTCTCCTTTTGGAGAATCAAATTCCTTTTTTCGTCGTGAAGAAATTATATGAACTCTTTACAGGTGAAGAAAGCTCAACTTCTTCGCTCTCTGACAATATCGCTCATTTTATAGAGAATATATTATGTCATTATCCGAAATCTATCAAAGAGACTAACAGACCGAAAGATTTTCATCACTTATTGCATCTCTGTCATATGTATCTAAGACCAACTCGAAATGTTCATACAATGAAGAGTCGGGGAAGGGCAATGCAGTACCATACTGCAGGAGTTGAGTTTCAGAAAAGAGAATTTTATAAAAACAGCCCTCACTCTCTCTTAGATGTGAGATTTACAAATAATGTGTTGGAAATTCACGAACAATTTCAGCGATTCATCGTATGATATGATGTTCTTTTATTCAACAGTTACAATATGTATACTGTCTTATATTATTTTTTTTTTATGTTATAATATGACGTTTTTTATGTACCATTTACAATATGTATACTGATCAATGATTATATTATTTATTATAAATAATATTATTAAATTTAAAAACTTATGTATTGTATATTATTTTACTTATATGACTGCTAAAATGAAATAATAAAAGAAATTAATGAATAAATTAAGAATAAAATGTGGAAACAAATGACCTCAATTAATCAATTTTCTGGGGTTTTAGAATTATTGCTTTTACTTGACCTTGAAATTTGCCTTCTATTTCATCTCCTTTTCCAAGTAGTTGGTAGACAGTTTGATTAATCATGCCATAGCAGATAAGCTACTTCATTGTCGAAGAGAAATTTAAAAGTCTGACAGACAATTATGTGTAGCATTAAAATCCCAGCATAAATACTACCAAATATAGTTAGCACGTCATTTTATATATTTTATACTAGTTTTATGTCATTTTTATTAATTTCAATACTATATACATTACAAATATAGCATATATATACACAATATAATATATTGCATTGATAATATAGTATACTATACATGACTTTGCAAGTTGATTATGCACCTAGATTTATTCTTAGGAAGTGACTTACAGGTCAAAAAAATTGGGGCTAGTTTCAGATACACAATAAATGCATGCTGGCAAATAATGATACAAAATGTAGCTTAGAAAGTTCCACAAGTTACTTCTTGTTGAAAAAAAGAACATATTTTTGTTGACTCGGATCAAGCAAATACATTTCTATCCAAGGGCTTGATTATATGATCTACATTATTTTTTTGGCCAAAATTTTGCACCAAAACCCCTTTTGGATATTCGCATGACTGCATAACAAACACCTTGTTAACAATGTATGTAGGCTCTGTAGAAAGAGGCATGGAAAAAGAATTGCTTCACAAATTCATAAAAAGTTGGGTATGTATCAAATTTTTCCCCTTTATCCGCAAAATTTCTTTGAACTCTTCCACAGTTAACGCCACTTTGTATAGTATATATATAACAACCATTGTATTTGTTGCCAAAAGTCTAAACAGGATCTAACATGCTGCCTGAAAGGCAACATTTTCAAAACCCCACATGTGACATCCATGGAACCATACTTGTTTTATAATACAATATGTACAACTGGAACCTCTAACCCTATACATATTAAGATAAATGAAAACAAGTGTTTGAATCTCAAAAACGAATTTACATTAGATAAATGATTCATTAATTGTTTCATTGATTTTTGGACCCCATATAATTTGTGCACTTCTGAAGCTATTTCAGATAATTAATTTACATTAGAAAGAGAGACATAACATATTATACAGTTAAAAATGTTGAAAATAAGTGGACAAACTGTCAAGGTCCGGGTTTCTCGAACATAATTTTTTTATTTGAATAAATATTTGATCAATGTTATAAAATGTTTTTCCCAACCATGTTCATACGTCTTCATGCAAAAATAAATATCTGCCTCTATTTATACACCTTTTATTTTTTGACAGAGATGCCATGAGGTGGCTATTTATGCACCTTTATTTGCACTAGAACCTCATCTCCCCTACAACTTGTTCCCCTTCACACACACAATCACACACCAATATTCCTAATACAATGGAGTTGAAACAAAACCCTTCAAAACTCAAATATCACATTCTCATTTTAGTCCTTTTTATTGCTCAATTTTCTACCTTAAGCCATGGTACAAGAACAAATAAAGAGGAAGAAAAGGGAGTTTCTTCTACAAATAAGGTATATTCTTTTAGAATTTCTCCATCTAAATCGACAAGCGATTCAAGCAAGCAGTTTAATTATCGAGTTTCTCACCGAATGGTTCCACAAGGGCCAAATCCACTTCACAATTGATCAAACTCTCAGGACCGTGTATGTAGATGTACAATTTTTATTCTTTATTTTTACTTTCACAATTTTATTTTATTTTCCTGTCTTTTCTATAATTTGTAAACCATATACTACATGTTTTGTATAGTGCTATCTAATAGGAATGTAAGGTAGGTTTTTGATATACTTTGTTTCGATGCTGCAATATACTTTCTGTTACAGACAATTTTTCTTTTATTTTCAAGCTATTATGAATTATCATTGATATTTGAGTGGCATAAAGTGAATATTATGACTTGTGGATGTATGCGTTTAATTATTATTATGACCATATAGATGTAATGATCACGTACATGTTTTGTATAGTGCTACATAATTGGAATGAAAGGTAAGCTTTTGATATTCTTTGCTCCGATGTTTGCTATATATATTTTGTTACAGACAAATATTCTTTTATTTCTCAAGCTATTATGAATGTATTTAACCATTGAGTGGCATGAAGTGAATATTTAAGACTTGTAAGATGCATGTGTATAATAGCTATTCACATAGCTATTATACACATGCATCTTATGGTGTAGTGACAATTATTGTCATGAAATAGCTATTATGCACATATATGACAACTTTGTCCTTACGATTAAACAAGCATCATTCCATCCAATTCAAGCAATTTGAGCAATAAAAGAGATATTTTTGACCCTAACTTTTTTTCATTAGGTTGACACGACACAACCCGCCCTGTTTTTTCACATAACACCATGGACAGACAGACATACAGTTAATATACAATAAACGACACGAAACAAAAACTCGACAAAAAAACAAAACACAGAAAGCCACTAAAGCTTCCGATTTACGATTTTACCCTCTATTACTTTTACTGCTGCATATTTAAAACCCTATTTTCACGTCAGCAAGCCAAAATAGTAAAAAAAAAAGAAAATATTTCAGCCCCGTTAGTCTCTACTTCCTCTTATTCTCTCTCTCTCTCTCTCTCTCTCTCTCTCTCTCTCTCTCTAACTTTCTCTCTCTAAATTATATTAATTAAAAATAGTTAGGTCTAGAACGGGACCTAAAGAACTCAAAATCCCCATGATGATTCATTGAAATTTCGCCGTTTTTGGAAACTTTGGCTCGAGCCATTATGCTGCTTGTTTGGCTCAGAGAGCTCAATCTCTCTCTGACGAGTTCTGACGGATTGTTTTGAGGCGATTTTGGACTTGGCAGTTTTGCGGTTTGGTCCCTCACGTCAAACCATGACTCCCCCTAAAAAAATAAAAAATAAAATAAGGATTAAAATGTTTAGGAATCAGGCGGATGAGTGCCTGTACTTTTTAATAGGATTGCGATTTGGCCCTTGTAATAGTGATTTAATCTTTTTGGTCCCTGTATTTTATAGAATTATGCACGGTTAGCTCCTTATTCAAGGACTAATCATGCACGTTTTTATTAAATTAAGGATCAAAAAGTTTAAATCAATAGTGCAGGGACTAAATAGCAATCCAATTAAGGTACAGACACCAAACATAACGACAATTTAGTCGCTACAAACTAAAAAAACAAAAATAATATTTAATATCGAACAATTTTTATTTAAATTGGATTGCAATTTGGTCCATGTACAATTGATTTAAACCTTTTGGTCCTTGTACTTTATAGAATTATGCATGGTCAGCTCCTTTTCAAGAACAGGGACTAAATCGCAATCCAATTAAAGTGCAGGGATCAAAAAGTTTAAATCAAAATCACAATCCAATTAAAGTACAGGTACATTTAATCGTTACGAAATAAAAATAATAATATTCAATACCAACATTTTTTACTGTTTTTCTTTACCTTGTCGTTGTAATACTGGAGACCGACAACAGGAACAGATAGAGAAACAGAGCCTCCATTAATGGCCATATTATTATTAATATTATTATTATTATTATTTTGTTGAGTGGTGATAAAATGGCCTAAAGAGTGGTAGGTTAAGAAGGCCGCTTTGAACTGGCCTTCTGGAACCCGGTACGCTGGGTACCACGCTATACTGTACCTGAAATTATAAAAAAATAAAAAGGAATAATTAGTTAATTAAATGAATGAAATTTTGAAGGATTTTTTGTAGTTTTTCTGTTGTTTGTACTTTTATCTCTACAAAAGTATGTTATAAGGACTAATAAATAAATAGATAAATAAATAGATAAATAAATAAATAAATAATACTAAATGAATGAATGAATAAATTTTATAAGGCTTTTTTCATGTAATTTTGCTATTGTTTTGTACTTTTGTCTGTACAAAACTATGTTATAAATAAATAAAATAAATAATTAATTAATTAATTTCATAAGGCTCTTTTCATGCAATTTTGCTGTTGTTTGTACTTTTGTCTCTACAAAAGTTTGCTATAAGGAATAAATAAATAAATAACAAAATAAACAAATTTCATTGTAAGCCTAGTAACAAAATGCAAAAATACAAAGCTTTTCAGGGGTAAATCAAATTCAAGAAAAACTCTTTTTCCAATACGGAAACTTTAAAGGGCAGTTTTGTAATTAAAGAAACACTCCAGGATATAAGCGCAAAATTTCCTTTTCACAAGGGTAGTAAAGTAATTTAACAAACCAGGAAGAAGGGTGGAGATCCATTATAAGTACAGACTCTAGACTTTGCGGGTCCCCAAACATTTGCCCTTTTGACGGTTTTGCCCCTCCAAGTCCAACCAGCTGCTTAATCCTAACAAAATACACACATCACACACAAATATCAGTAAGAATTTGAATAATTGTGAACCAAATGGATGAGAAAATAGGCGGTCTTAGAGAGAGAAAGTAAGAGAGAGAGAGAGTAAAATAAAAACTCACTTTTCAAAAACAGACATATCACACGTAATTATGCTAACAATTATTCGTGAGAATTGAATAATTGTGAAATAAAGGGATGAGAAAGTAAGGAGAAAGAAATAAAAGGGGCGGTCTTAGAGAGAGAAAGTAAGAGAGAGAGACTAACTTTTCAAAAACCGACATTCTGTTATGTGGCTGTTCAGACTCAAAAAACTCAAACGCCAGCTCACCACAATTCTTTTCCGACCCTTTTGCCACCTCATCATTCGACCCGTTTCGCGATTCCGACCCGTTTCGCTCCTCCTCCTTATCATCCTTACTCTGTTTCGGCAAGAGCTTAGAGAAAATCGGCAGATTCACCAGCTCAGACCCACTCTCACTTTCCATTTCACAATCAATTTCAGTTCCCTTTTTTGAATCAGGCCACGCGAAAAGCTGCACGGCGGAAAGATAAGGCACGAAATGCGCTTTGAAATCCGTGCTGGTGTACTTATCGTATCCTCTCACTTCGAGACCGTAACAGCCCGGCTCCTCGTACCACCGCCAGATCTCCCTCAGGGGTATTTTCGGTATTTCATGACAACAATAAATCGCATTATTATTATTATTATTATTATTATGCTCTCCGTTTTCAGTGCAGTTGCAAGAGGGGTTTAGTAAAGGGAACCGGCCAAGAACTGGAGATGTTCTGTTCAAAAACCTCTCATAATCAGCGAATGGTATTGAGTTGTTAAAACCCTGTAAAACCCTAGTTTGGGTTTTGAGAGAGGATAGAACGGAATCTCTGATCTTATCCAGATCCGTGTTGCGTGAAATTAGGGTTTGTTGATCGATTTCGCTTGAATCGAGACAGGGAAGGTCTATGACTGGAGAGATCGGAGCGATGCTGGCTGGAGAGCTGCATTGAGAAGAAGAAGAGGAGTAAGAGTTAAAACCGTCTGACGATTCGTTTGTGGTGTTTTTGTGAGCGGAGTCAAGTGATTTGGAATCAGAGTTGGAATTGGAAGAAGAGATGGAGCTGGATGAGGATTGTTGTTCTGATTCGAGGGTTTGGAGTTCGGAATTAGGGTTTGGGGATTCGGTTAGGGTTTCGGATTCGGCTTCGGAATCGGAGTCTGATTCGATGGTTTTGGATTCTGAATTAGGGGATTGAGTCTGAGTTTCGGATTCTGACTGTTCTTCTGCTTTTGTGGATTCGGTTTTTAAACTAGGGTTTTGAATTTGGATTTGGGTTTGAGTCTGATGAATTTGGGTTTGAGCTTGAGTTTCAGATTCCGATCGTTCTTCCCCTTCAACGGTTCCGTTTTCCAAATTAGGGTTTTGGATTAGGGTTAGGGTTTGAATTGGAGTTTCGGGTCCGGATTGTTCTTCTGATTCAACGGTTTTGATTTCAGAATTAGGGTTTTTGTTCTGAGTTTCTGTTTCTGATTTTTCCACTTGTTTCTCACTCTGTTTCTTTGAACCGATCACGCCACGTGGCAGCTTCTCATTGGATCTTGGATTTCCCCTGTTACCAGCCTTATGCTTTTGTGTTTCCTTTGAATTGCTTTTGCTAGACAAGGGCAAAATTGGAAAATCATCTTTCTTGAACATAGGATTTCTCAATTCCTCTATTACAACACCATTACCATTACTATTATTATTGTTGTTACTGTTATTATTTTTCTTTGAAACTTGCCTGCCTCTTCTAAAATTAAAACCCTGATTATTATTACTATTATTAATAATAATATTATTATTCAAATCAGGTTTTGGCTCTTGAGAATTCAATACTTTTCCAGACTCGAATTTAGATCCATTAACTTTTGGGCCCTCTTTTGACCTAACCCAAATTTCCGTTCTATTACTCTGTTTATTACTCTGCTGCTCTTTACCCACCCAATAATTAGAATTATTATAATTATCATTATTATTTTCCGTTCTATTACTCTGTTTATTACTCTGTTGCTCTTTAACCACCACCAAATTAAAATTATTATAATTATCATTGTAGGTTTCCGTTCTATTACTCTGCTGCTCTTTAACCACCGAATTATTAGAATTATTGTAATTATCATTATTATTTTCCGTTCTATTACTCTGCTGCTCTTTAACCACCAAATTACTAGAATTATTATGATTATCAATATTATTTTCCGTTTTATTACTCTGTTTATTACTCTGCTGCTCTTTAACCACCGAATTAGAATTATTAGAATTATTATCGTTACTTTTCTTCCCCTTTTCTTGCCAAACAGAAAACCGATTATTATTCTTCCCATTATTAAACCCGTTCACATTAAATCCATTCATAACCCGACCCGTATTACCCGTTTGACCCGTTTGACCGGTCAACTTTCTGACGCGGGCTTTTCTTCCGGAAGCCACCGGAAGGAATCCGTTGCTTGTGCAGCAAGTATCCACATTACAGCAATCCGCCTTGTTAATTTCAACAATTTCCAATTTTGCCCCTGGCTGGATTACAGCACTCAGATCTGAAACAGGGCCCGGCTTGTTAACAGAAACCGCCAGCTCATCATTGTCGCTGACGTCAGAGTTCGATCCGCTGATGTCAGCGCACCGGTCGGATAAATCGGTCCAGCTCGGCGCGTCGTCAGTGTCACTCTTTTCTGTTAAGTCAGCGCCAGCTGGCGGTACAGGATTGGATGATTTAACTGGAGAGGATTGAGAAGCGGGATTTTCACTCTTCTTTTCTTCTTTTCCTTTCTTTTTATGATATTTCTTCTTCTTCTTGCCTTTCTTTTTGGGGTTCTTTTTCGTCCCGCTCTTGTCAGAAACATTCTTATTATTTTCTGAATTTTCAGTGTTATTATTTTCAGCCGTTGATTCAGATCCGCGAGTCAAAACGGAGGGCTCAGATTTGTCGGCGAGAATGTAATAAGGCAGAACGACTCGTGATGAGCTGGCGGGCTTGGAAGACGAAGAAGAGGAAGAAGCAGGGGCGTTTTGGTCATTTGACATCTCGATTTGTAAAATGGTGGAATTTGAGTTGGATTCTAATTCGGGGAGTCTTCTGAGTTGAGCTTCCATGTCTTGAAACGGAGAGAGAAAGAGAGGCACTATTTTGTAATACGCATCTATGTCTACTGTTAGGATGGTTAAGATTATGAACCTGTGAGAAAAAATTGAGTAAAAAGGGGGATTTATTTACATGGAATGAATGAAATATTTAGTTAATAATCATTCAATCAAAAAATATTTAGTTAGTAATGATAAATTTAACTGTATCTAAAGATTTTAAATAAGCGAATCTTTTGGTTAAAAAACTATTTTGCTTACTTTTCTTTACTTAAAAAATGAATGGCAAAATAAAATGGGAAAATGAATTGGAAACAAAATAGGAAAAAAAGATGGTAATATAAATAATTAATATAATAACTATCTACATTATAATATAATACCTTTGTTCAGGATGCTTCAATGCGAGATTAGCCAAGTCAATTTCCTGCTCAAAAAACGAAACAAAATCGTAAATACACAAAACATTAAACAATTCGAAAACATCCCCATAAATTTGATATTTTCAAAAAAAAAGTCAGCATAAATTTGATATTTACAAAAAAGTCCGCATAAAATTTGATGTTTACAAAAAAGTCCGCATAAAATTTGATGTTTACAAAAAAGTCCGCATAAAATTCGATACTTCCAAAGAAGTCCATATAAAATTTGACATTTACAAAAAAATCTACGCATAAAATTTGACATTTACAAAAAATTCCACATAAAACTTGACATTTACAAAAAGTCCAAATAAAATTCAACATTTACAAAAAAGTCCACGTAAATAAATTTGATATTTCCAAAAAAATCCGCATAAAATTTGGTAATTAAGAAAAATTCCTCATAAAATGTGATGTTTACAAAGCCCAAATAAAATTTGATAAAAAAAAAGTTCTTATAAAATGTGAAAATTACGAAAAAGTCCTCATAAAAATGTGAAAATCACGAAAAGAACCTTGGAAGTGACGCGATGTTGGTGCTCACGTTGTAAATTTTTGCGAATCAGGGCTCGTTGTCTCCTCTCCAGTATCTTCTCCAGTGTATAATTACTATTATTCCTTCCATGCCCACAAGGCATCTTCTATTTTAAACCTTCATTTTTCACATAATTACATGAATTAATTAACACGATAATTCGGATGTTAATTTGATCCTTGATTAAAGAAGAAAAATAGAAGGTTTGAAGATTAGATTGTGATTTTGAATGATGGAAGAAGAAATTTTGGAGTAAAAGAACCAAAACCCTAAACCCAAATTAAAAATTAGATATTTGTGCACCCTTTTCGAAAGGCAAAATGGACGAAAAACAGCGAAAAGGAAATTGAATTATCAATCGAGCATGATTTTATGGAATTATTAATAAACTTTATGTTAAAGAATTATAACATTAAATTGCAAAATTGGATGAAATATGATACAGAAATGAACCATATAAAGAGGCACAAAAGATTAAAAAGATTAAATCAATAATATCACTATCAATTTTGATTCCCAATAAAAAAACCAAACTGGTTCTTCCATCAAAATCACAAATCGAGTTCATTTTCTCTGTTCACTTTCTCAATTTCCCAACACGATTAGATTGTAATTAATTAAAACCGATCCACATTGTCTAAGCACGAACTAACAAACCAACAATTACGATTATTACTTACAGCCCGATCAGAACCGATTCCTCTTCTTCTTCTTCTCTGTAAAAAGAACACAATTGCAGTCTATTATAACAATCAATCAATCAATAAAATCGGCCGATCATAAAACCGAGCCCGATTTCAACAACCCATGCCGGCCGACCGGTTCACCTCAATCGGCCCGATCCGATTCATTTTAAACCCGTCTTAAACCGGCTCATTTTGGGGTCCGAAATACTCCGATTCGCGATTTATTCAGCGTCTGAAAAAACCGGAATTAGTAGTCTGTTTAATGGTTTCGTAGGAAAGGTTAGGTTTGGGAATGGGATTGTTTGGTTGCTGTGTGTGATAGGAAGAAGAAGAGAAAGGAGAAGAGAAAGGAGGAAGAGAGGGGCGAAATTGGAAAGGGGTGAAAGTATGAGGGATGAAGTGGGAAGTATATGCCTTTGATTCCTCCGTGGGTTGTTGGATTCTTCAAGACCATTTTGAGTTTCTATTTCTATGGTGTGTGTATAAGTTTTTTTGTGAATAAAAATGGATTTATGTAGAAATATTAGAAATTGGGAAATTAGATGTGAAAAAGATTGTTTAATTTTTGTATTTTTTTTTTTTGAGATTTAATGAGTTTAAGTGGTATTAGGAAAATTTAGGTAAATAGATTGTGAATACAATAATTTTTAGATTCTTTAAGACCATTTCAGTTTTCAAATTCTATTTAGGATAAATGTAAGCAGGGTTTTTTTCATAAATAAAATGCATTTGTATAGAGATATTAAAAATTGGGAAATTAAATGTCAAAAAAATATTTAGATTTTGTATTTCCGAACTCAGAATATTATTTCTTTTTCTTTTTTTTTCTTGAGGAATTATGAGTTTAAGTGGTGTTTATGAAAATATACGAAGTAAGTAGATTGTAGATAATATTAAAAAATATTGATATAAATAAAGGAAAAATATATTGATGAAAATATGTCTTTTAAGCTTTATTATTTAAAACTAGAAAATCTAATTAGAATTTGGAACACAATAAATAAGAATCTCTATTTTTTTTACTTTTTATTGAAAAATGCCCATAATCTTAGCCGTTGGAATTTTTGAAAAACTACTAATCTTAGCGAAGTTCTCATAGATATTAAAATTTCATATTTGAATGATTCGAAATATGAAATTATTCTACTCCAGATTCTCCGACACCGTTTTTAAATAATAAAAATAATATTTTATTGAGATTAATAAATTTGAAAAAAAAATTAATTATATTTTCAAAGTTAGGAAACTGTTCATAATCTTAGCCGGACGCTATCAATAATAATGGTCTGAATATGATAGATATTAAAAGTTGCCTATTTGAATGATCCAAAATTATGTGCTCTAGCTTCGCGAATATTGTTTGCGAGTCTAAAACTCAGGAATCGCAAACCATGCTAACGTTTTTTTTCTACTTCAAAAGTTATACTTGAAAATACAATTAGAATTTAGAACACAATAAAAATAGAATCTCTTTTATTATTTTTTTAAAAGTGATAGAATGATGTTTCTTTAATAACTTAAAAACCAATATTAAATAAAAAATATTATTCAAATTTGGAAAAAGTCAAATATCTTAGCCGTTATAATTTATGAAGTCGCTACCACAACGGTAGCATTTCTGATGAATACTAAAAGTTGTCTATTTTAATGATCAAAATTATCACTTGTTCCTACATGGGAGGTCCTCGGTTCGAAACCTGGGTCTTTCCCCTTCAAAAAAAAAAATGATCAAAATTATGAACTCTAGATTTGCCAACATCGTTTTAAATAATATCAATAATAATTTTTGGGATTAATAACGAAAATTTCAAAGAATAATGGGAAATTTATATTATTCAAAGTTAGAAAATCACAATTCTAACCGTTACGGATTATTGAAACGCTACCAATATTAGCGGTTCTGATAGATGCTAAAAGTTGCCTATTTGAACTATCCAAAATTTATGAGCTTCAAATTCGATAGTACAGTTAGCGAGTCTGAAACTCAAGAATCGCCAATAATGCTGGTGTATTTATCGTAACCGAAAATTACATTCTGTTTATTAGTTTTAACTAATTTTTCATTTTTAAATTATGAAACAGAATATTTTTTCCTAACAAATAACCAAATCACGTTTTAATTCGCCTTCTCTTATTCTAATCTAAATAAAGCATTTATGAGTTATGACATAAGATTCAAAACAGAAGTCAAATAATAATTCTCAAAAGAAAAATCATATTTAATGTTTTAAAACAAACAGCACTTGTTAGTTATTTCTCGGTCAAAAATTGAAACGTATACCAGAGACTTGGTCAATTAAACAGAAAACAGGGGAATAAATCTCATAAATCACATAATACCTGGGACTTCACAAACAGAGGAAGCATAGAAAATAATACCTCTAAGTAGAAATAGAATTAGCCTCAAAATGGTGATCTTATTCCTCCAAACTATCGAGTTGCAATTTCTCAAATAAATTATGAGAGAGATAAGTACATATATATAGAGATAAGATAAGATAAATATTTTAGTCAAAAAAAAAGATAAGATAAATATATCTAGTGTAATTAATGAAAGATATAGAGACAGGCTAATGTTTAAACTTGGACTCAGTCCATGCAAAAGATACAGTCATATTAACATGTTTCAAAATGGAAGGGTTATATTAAAAATATAACAAAAGTAAAGGGGTAATATGAAAATATTGAGAGAAAAAGGCTTCGATTCTTTAACGTCATTATGCATTAGAATTTATTTCCATGACTTGGTTTATGGTAGATTATTTAAATATTAAACTTCGTTTCTTTGGTTCATAAAGAACAGGTGTACAGAAAGATTAACTGCTTATTCCGGTCTTACTTTAATAAGGTGTTTTCCAAAAAGCCCTAACTTTACCAAATATTTTCAGAAACTCTCACTTTTAGATTTTTCTTTGAACTCCTAATAAAAAAGATGGATTAAAATTTTTTACCCCTACTAAAGTTTTTTAACATTTCATCCAAAATAGTATTTTGGACCAAAATACTCATTTTTTTCTTCATATTTTTTACTCAATAATCAATTTTCAATATTGTATGTCAAGATATTATTTTTGTCATAGTTCATGATATATTAATTTATTTTAATTTCATGTAACACAATTATTTTTTTTATTTTGCATAGATATTATTTTATTGTACATATAAAAATCTTCTTTACTTATATATGATTTTTGGTTATATTTTTTGAAAAATATTAGTTTTACTATTATTTTGGATTGAATATATTAAAAGAAAAGAATATTGCTAAAGGGTATTTTCTTCCAAATATATTTAATCAGACGGGATATTAAAGATAACTGGTATGGATTAAAAAAGTAATTCATTTTTATATAACTTTCAGGAAATCTAAAAACTGAGGGAATTTGTAAAATATTCAGCAAAGTAGGGGTTTATACAAACCCAACTTTAATTGCATATTACACGTGGCAGATTGAAACAAACTAAGATTTGTCAATTAGTAGATTTGCATTTTAGTTCTCTTCTAAACATTTGCAGAAACGACATTCGGATTTTCGAAATTTGGGGCTAGTATTTCACTAACGTTATTTTTTATTTACTTGCATAATAGTTTGGAATATTACAAAAATAAATTTCACACCGTTTCTCTGCTATATTTTTGCTAAACAATATATTTCATTTGAAAATTTTACAAGAAATAAATGTTACTATTTTTGTTATTATTTCCAGTTCAAAAAATCATTATAATTGTAATTAGGTGAAATGGGTGCATGAACATATGGTGACCTAGCACATAATTTATACCTTGAATAAAAATTCAATATGATGCAATCACATTCATTGAATTCAAAAGGATTTTATTTTTGTGAAAAACAATGAATTTGTTTTTTTTTTTAATGTTTATGAATTTGGCTTTATAGTATTAAGAGGGCTTTTTTGATTCGGATTAGCACGCATCACGAAAACTTGAAAAGGATTAATTTAAAAAATTAACAAAATAATTTGAAAAAAGTAAAGTGAAATAAGAATATAAATTTTAATGATAAAACTAATAAATCTGATTAATCCAGATTCCGGAGTAAGGTAAATAAGCACCTAAACCTTTTAAAAAAATAAAAGAAGAAAATCAGCACTTTCAAAAAAAATAAAATCTTTAAATAACCTAAAAGCCTTTTGATTTTTCTTTATTAGATCACGTATGCAGCAATTATGGTTCTAAAAGTAAACAATAAACAAAAATGTTGAAAATCCAATTTTTTTTTTAAAATCGAACCTAAAATTTTGTAGATTGATTGACTTTGTTAAATATGTGCTACATAAAATTATATTTGTCAAATTCATGAATTTCTCCCAAATTTTTTATATTAAATTATTTTTTCTTGGACAAAGGAAGCAATCCAGCAAAACCAACCACTTTCATTCAAACACAAAAGAAAAAACAAAAACACATATATATATTCAACCCCAAAAAAGAAAAAATTATCTACGGCAACAACAACAACAACAACAATAATAATAACAACAACAATAATAATAACGATAATAAAAAAATAGAGAAAAATTGAAATGTGATACCTCAAATTAAAAATTGATCTTGTTCCTTCAACTTGGCATCAGATTAGCAGTGACAAAGGAATAAAAAAGAGAGAAACAGAGAGAGATTTATAGACTATATTGAGTATAGGCAAATGTTTTAGTGTGTACAGAATGATATAAAGAAGGTATTTATAACAAGAAATCTAATTTTGGTTATACTCCATGTTCATTTAAAATATATAAAATTACATTAAATGGAGAGAGAATAAAAGACATGCCAATTGCCAGGTGGCCTATGACTATGAGGACTTAAACTCAAATTATGGGTAACAAGGGGTAATCTGAATAATCATCATTTTTCATATATATCCTATGAAGTTATTTAAGATTGATTTAACTTCTAGAATCTAAATTTTAGTTATGTTTAATAATGATCTTTTATTCAGCTACTTCAATAATTGTTTTTCTTGGTGTAGTACTTGAATACTTGTTAATGCGACAATGCTTTAATTGTTAATATGTCAACTAAATGTAGTTATGATTAGTAAGACTCAAAAGAGAAAGCGAACCTAAAAATTCATAAATTAAAGAGATGTAACTAGTTCAAGAATAAGAAAATATTTTGAAGATCACAATGAACGAATTAAGAATAGTTTAGGGGCTAAATCTAAATGTGTCTTTTCTTCAAACTTTTATCCTGATATTTATGTTTCTTGTACACTTGGTGGTCAGTAGATAAATCTGGCATCACCTTTTAATTACACAGTTACATGTGGTATATGAGACAAAATTAAAAAGACTTATTTTTCTTTTTTGCTTAAAAAAAAAGGAAAAACCTCGCCTACAAGTTACACGAATAAAAAAAAGGAAAAACCTACTTTTTACCCCTAAGTATGTCTTAATATTCAAATAGATCTTTCAAATTTCAATTTGTTCTAACGAATTCTTGAATCCTCAATTTTGTTCAATCGAACCCCTCAACTAGTTAAGGCTTAATGAGTTACCATAAATGACATTTTACGATGACATGACAATTGACACATAAAAAAAATTAATATTTTTTTAAAGTACTTTCGAGCTACTTTTTGAAAAAATTAATTTTCAGATAATTTTGTGGTACCGTGTGTGAAAGGGCAACAACAACCAACAATCACATACTAATAATAAGTATTTACTTCCCTCAAAAAAATAATAAGTATTTACTTGATTGACAATGTATCCTCATTTCTCATTCTTTTCCTCCTTAAAATATCTTTTGTACACTCTCACAAATTCAACTTTTAATCATGTCGATGTATTTACATGTTGCATATTGGAAAAAATAAAAAATAAAATATAATCCAGATCCACAAAAACAAAGTACTGTAGTGGTCATATTCAAAAAATTCAAAATTCTAGTAGAAAACGCATATTTTTTAGTGGTAAAATTAGTTTTCACTATGAATTTTTTGTACTTCTGCCTCAAATATTTATTTATAGGAAAAATGTGTTAAGATCCTTAAAGCACTCCTAAATCACGATGGGCCCAACTTGATTGGGCCCGTCGTACAACATTCCAGCCGACGCCTTCTATCTTTTTCTTCCGTCGCTCTTTTTTTCTCCAGCACGATAACGATATATATTGTTATTGGCTGATATATATATATATATATATATATATATATATATATATATATATATATATATATATATATATTATTTTGTATGAATTATATTGTGTTATATCACATATATATATGTATTGTTTTTATTAGAATATAGTATTGTTTGAGTATTGATATATATACAGTTATGGACGTGACGGAAGTGCTACGCTGCACAACGAAATAAGATGATTAAGAAGTAATAATGGAAGCTCGCCGTGATTAAGACGTGATTAATGTTACTGACATCAGCCGTCGTAATTAGTATTGCTCTAAGCCGTCGTGATATATCATATTCCTTATTTATATGAATAGAAGGGCTACATTGGATAAACAAATTGTTCAGAGTAATGTCAAAAGAGAAGTCCACTTTTGGTCTAATTCTTAACCTGTCCTTATCTTGTGAGATTAAGTTATATGGCACATTAAGACAACATAAAATTAGGAGTTACAACTTGTCAATACAATTTTAACCCCACCATTTATTTTTAACCTATTTTCAGCCATTTTAATTGTGTCTATTTTTATGTTACCCCTTCAAAGAAATATACTAAATTTCAGTAATACACATTTCTTTCTCTTTTGTCTCTAGGGATCCTTATATTAATATTATCACTTATATAGAGTTTATATTTATCTTTTGGCGGGGCATAAGCTGATACTTCAATATTAATTGAGTATAGATGAAATTAAACCCCTCTAAAATATTTACAAGCTAATTCTTCCTATAAACAGAAAAGCCTATGGGCCTAATACTTATTTTCAGGCCCAGATAATGTCAGTTCAGTCTCCAATCCAACGCACATTACACAGACCGGAAATAGGAGAGCAGCACATAAACATTAGTCCCACCACGCACAAAACAGCTTGTACACTAAATATTCAGCTATAAAAGAAGACCTTGTGGCATTGTGGAACTCATACCTTTCTCGGCCTTTTGGCTAAGATCAAGTGTAGTATCTGTTCTTATCAGTTTAATATCTGATATGTGAGCCATGCGCTCACAACGATATTAAATTTATTTTTTGTGGGGGAGGGTCCGTCACAGTAGCTTGCTATTGGGGCCTTCACGCGTCGCCCTTGCGTTACACTATTGCTTGGGCCTGGCGCACCCCTACCAATTTCCAATTCAAATTTTCCTGAAATTATTTTGTTTGAAACTCAAATATTAGTAAAATTTTCTGTTTTCAATATCTTGCTGTTAGGATTTGTTCTACTGTGAATATCAGTTTTTATGTCAAGTTAGGGTAATCTTGGTTTCTTTTAGGGGTCGTTTAGTTTGAGTATTGAAGGATGTCTTGGGCCGTTGAATGTAATTTTAAGGTATGTACTGTTATAATGTTTGGTTTGGTGTATATATTTTAAGGAATGTAAATAATCTTGATTTATGAAGATTCCAAATTTGTAAAATTTATTTAAATCGACTAATTAATGAGAGAAAAATATTCTTTATGAAAAAATTATTTCCGTAATTTTACATCCCCTCCTCATGGGAATGAGGAAAACCATCAATTTTGATGATAATCTTATTCCCATCAAATATTATCTAGGGAATCAATGATTCCCTTACTTTTATTATCTAGTGGCAAACCAAACATGAGAATGATATCCTCCCCTATTGGATGCCAAGGCATTCACGCTCAAAAGCTCGAACCAAACACCGCCTTATAGAATGCGCATTTATGGAGTTTGAATGTATGCATATACAGGGAGAAAAAAATCTGATGAAGCAGGAAGGAAAAAATTTCAATTGAATTTATAAATATATATAAAGAAAAAAATCTGACAAAACAAGAAAGAAAAAGTTTCAAAATAAATAACAAAGAAATATAGACGGAGGGAAGGAAGTATCTTTTGGGAAAAGTGAAAAGAAAAAAAGAACATAATGAATATTCAATTTAAAATGAAGACAATTGCCCTGCAATTTTCGCTATCACAACTCTTTTGACTTCATGTTCACAAATGCTTACGGCCCCACGGCCACTGACCAAAAAGACAACTTCCTATTAGAACTAACGCAAATAAGAATGCTTAATGACCTTCCTTGAATCATATTGGGAGACTTCAATATGATCAGAGACAGAATAGAGTCCACAGGCCATAATCACGCGTTAGAAGTTATTCTTAAATTTAATCGCATAATCAATGACTTAGAGATTCAAAAAATAGATCTAACAGGAAGATCATTTACTTGGTCTAGCAAGAGGCCAACACCGACATTTAGCAAATTAGATAGATGCCAAATGAAGTTTGAGGCACAAACCGCAACTACCTCCGACCCCATCCCCATCCTACTATCGTTCCAAAAATAAGAATGACAACCTAAACCACGTTTCAAATTAGAGCTCTTTTGGCTCAAATATGAAGCAAATGAAATTATAAAACGCACTTGGGGAAAAAAATAGAATATCGAAAAATTCGACAAAAGCCTTGGCTCTCAAACTGAATAATGTGAGACTGGCTTTAAGAAAATGGGCAAGAAGCAAATTTAGCAATGCGGAGTCCAATCTGAGTAAATCAAATTGGATACTAGGAATACTGGACAAGGTAGAAGAAAAAAGGTAACTAGGACCAGTAGAGGAAAAGCTACGCATAACGCTGAGAGCACATATCATTGAACTCGCCAATAACAAGGTATCTAAATGGAAGCAGAGAGCAAGATGCAAATGGTTACAACAAGGTGACCTGAACACTAAATACTTCCACACGATAGCATCGGCAAATAAGCAAAACAACATGATACAAAGCATAGAGAGTAATGGGAACATAATAAGCGATCAACAACTAATAGCAAATGAATTCAATGCCTTCTTTAGAGAAACCCTAGGGGGATAAACTCGGCAAGGCAAGCAACTTCTACCTTCATAAATAGCATGCCTCTAGTGCCAGATGTCGCCGAAATAGGCAGCGACATTTCTGAGCAGGAAATCAAAGAGGCAATCTTCGATCTTGCTAAAAGAAAGGCTTCAGGACCTGGTGGCTTTCCATCAGAGTTCTGCAGAGCATTGGGAAACGATAAAAAATGATATGCTTTGGGTATGCAACAGTTTTTAGGACGACAAACTGGACCTGTGGAGAATAAATAAGGCATAAATATTGCTCGTCCCTAAAATTAAGGAAGCAAAAAAAATTATAGACTACGGACAAATCAGTGTCATAGACGGCCAATAAAAATTATCTCCAAAATACTGGCAAAAAGATTGCAACTGAGAATCCCTTAAATTGTCTCTGAAGAGCAAACAACATTTATAAAAAATAGGCAGATCATAGAGTCATTTTCAGCGATTAGAAAATGCATTAACTTCCTACATAAAACCAAAACACCACTGTACAAGATGGACTTCATCAAAACTTTTGATACAATAAGCTGGGAATTCCTCGAGAAAATCATGGAAAGAAGGGAATTCCCGCAAAAATGGATCTATTGGATCAAACAACTTCTCAGCTCTTCTAGCTCAGACTCAAAATAAATGGCTAATTACAACCTTTTTAATCCCCATAAGAGAGGTCTCCGACAGGGGGACCCCTTCTCCCCCCTCTTGTTTAATCTAGTAGCAGAATCATTACAAACGTTGATCAACTACGCACAAACTCTCGGACCAACACTGTTTAAGATGTCGTCTAAAGTAATTCAATATGCAGATGACATGATCATCATAACAAAAATAAATGGGACCAACCTGCACCTCATAAAGCATACTCTCCAATGCTTTGCAAAAGTGTCAGTCAACGATAACAAAAGCTCGTTCACCACGATCCAACTACCACATCAAAGTGAGGCAGCAATTCAGCATATCCCGCGATGTAGCAAGTAAGATTTTCCCATCAAATATTTGGGACTGTCACTGTCAATTCACAAGCCACCAAAAAGTGTCTTCCTCCCAATGATAGAAAAAATAAGGCAGAAAATCTCGGGTTGGTCGACTAAATTCCTATCAATAGGAGGCAGATTGACACTTTTAAATTCAGTACTTACAACGCAAACACTGTACTTTATGCAAGCATTTCAGCTACCTCAAGAGATAATTAAAGAAATAGACAAGTTAAGACGTAATTTCTTATGTGGGCTTGGAGGGGGGAGGGGGGGACTGCAGACTGCCATAGAGGAAAGCACTTTGCAAATTGGGACATCTGAGGACCAACAAGGAAAATGGAGGATTAGGGATCAAGGATCTCAGAACTCAAAACGAGACTTTGCTAATGAAATGGATATGGAAAATAAAGGCAAATGAACAATGTCTATGGCAGAAAACAATCAAGGAATGCTATGCTAACGCGCTAAGCCCATGGGAATGCACCCATAAAAGTTTTTTCGTCAATGATCTGGCATCACTCCTCCCTAAATTCAACAATCGAGCAAGAACAAACCTAGGAGATGGAAAAAGCACTAGATTCTGGTTGGACAAATGGCATCCAGATTGTATAACGACAAATGAATATCCAGGCATATACAGAAGATTAACTGCAAAAAACATTACAATACAGTCGGTGCTCCAAAATCCGACAGCATTACAATGGAACAGGGCCCTTAGCACAGTCCAAGCAAGGCACTTACATAAATTAAGAAGCAAAATATCTATAGTGCAACTTATAGCAAGGCCAGATAAGCTACAGTGGAACACCAATAAGGAAGGCAAATTTTCGATCAACTCCACGTATTAACGTATAGATACTTTACGAATACGGGAATAAAAGTCCATGCTCGAAAAGCCATATGAACACTTAAAGTGTCGTCTGGCAAATGCACAAAGATAAGCTGCTTACAAAAGCTAGGCTTAAAAAAATCAGGCCAGCTGTAAACTGATGGCTGTCAATCCTGCAATGCCAACGCAGTGAAAACTCGCAATCACCTCTTCTTAGAGTGCAAGCTAGCAAAATAATTGTGAAAACTTACTTGTGAAAAATTTGCCTAAACAACGACCTCAACATGCGAGAATCTCTCTCATATCCTTAAATGGATGGAGGGGAAGCTCGACAAGTCAAAGAGATTGGAATGACGAGCGGTTTGGGCGGCCACATGTTGAGAACTATGGAAGGCAAGGAATAACAAAGTATTCCAAAACATCAATCCATCCCTACATCAATTATTGCGGTAGACAGAGATACGGCGTTGCAATGGATCACAGCCGCACGGAAGACTCAACGCAAGTGATTTAGGGGTTAGGTTAGTGAAATGGAGTTCTATGATGTAATTATTATATTTTCCGTATTTTAGATTAGTCTAGAGAGGAAAGTGGGTCAACGAGACCTCACAATTATAATCCAAATATAGTTGAGAACTATGGAAGGCAAGGAATAACAAAGTATTCCAAAACATCAATCCATCCCTACATCAATTATTGCGGTAGACAGAGATACGGCGTCGCAATGGATCGCAGCCGCACGGAAGACTCAACGCAAGTGATTTAGGGGTTAGGTTAGTGAAATGGAGTTTTATGATGTAATTATTATATTTTCCGTATTTTAGATTAGCCTAGAGAGGAAAGTGGGTCAACGAGACCTCACAATTATAATCCAAATATAGTTCGTTTTTTTCAGAAATGAAGGTCTTAATTAGCCTGTCGGCTACAAATTAAAAAAATTAAAATAAAATAAAATAAAGACAACTGAAAGGATTGAAAGGATAGGTTCCACTTCTTTTCTAGGCTTCGGCCGTAAAGTTTTGGGCCTAAACTTGGTTTAATTCTGGGCCTTAATTTTTCTCCCTTTTTTTTAACACAACTATCTTAGGTTTTACCATTTTTTTATTTTGCTCCGCTATTTTTGTTGTGTGGAATGGGATGGTATGTATCTTTGTAACTTGTAACTGATAAATAATACAGAACGGTAAATGGAAGCGTTTCTTTATTTTGCTTTATCTTTTTTTAATGCAAGCTTGAGGTGGGTGATCCCACTCTCAAGTAAAAAATGTACTAATAACAAAATAGAAAAATTACATTAAGTTCAGACACTTCAGTTATTTTGCTTTATTTTGTTTTTATTTTATATATATATATATATATATATATATATATATATATATATATATATATATATATTTGTAAAACTAAGAAAAAAGAAATCCTTGTTACATCAATCATATATCAATCAAATACTGAAGCATACAAAATCAATATGCATTCGTATTTTGTATCTTATGAAGTATTTGGGAGTTAATACTGCGCGATGTTACTGTAGCGATCCTGTAACGACAGTATATAAAAATTGAAAACAGTATATACAAACATATGAATTGAAAACAAACAGTATATACAAACATATAAACTAAAAGCAAACAGTATATAAAAATTCATTCGGTAAACAGTATATATTTAAAAAAAATGAAAACGGTATATAGCGTATATAAGAACGTGAGAAAACAGTATATAATTTCAATCCGTCGCTACATAGTCGCTACAGTACACCGGCATGATTTCCAATTTCCCTAAGTATTTCATCACAGAATTTCAAAAAAGAAAAAAAGTACGTCAAAAATCGTTATACCAATAAAGTTCACGTGAATCAATTATTGTAGTCTATATTTTTACCAAGGAAGTAGATGCAATATATTTTTATCTAACAAATTATCTCCCAATGAATTTTAGTTTGATGTGGAGTTATCATTTGCATGATAAAATTGTTGCTGTTAGTTGGCTCACACCACTTCTGTTGTAAAAGATAATCTAGGATATTTATATAACATATAATTAAGTAGCATCCAACACAAGCTCTTGGTAGTATATTGGATAATAAATGATTTTTTTTTTCTTGTAGAACATTTGGTTTTTGACTGATGAGGGAAATGAGGAACATTTTAATTCAATTTCTTTAATTCTCAAAATGAGATATTCGAGGAAGCCAAACAAATCATACTATTCTTACTATATAACACCACTACTGGGGAGTCATTATGGCATAACACATGTTCCCCCCTATGCAATATAATTTATAGGGTTTAAGATCCCTTCAACTATGGATTATTGGTGTCGTGGTATTGTGTTTTTTAGGTTGAGCTGGCAGGATGCAAAGGCATATGGACAGTGCACCAGATAAACTCTCGTGACGCCTCAAAGTCAGTATCTGATGATGAAGAGTACTACTCTTATTTAATCACCAGCCTTGAAAATCGCACCTCCGTACCAAATCTGGCTGTGACGTCAGCTAACATATTAGAAGTTTATGCGGTCAGATCTCAGGAGGAGGTTAGCTCTGCCCGCCTGGAACTAATCTGCCATTACAGGTAATTAAATCCCCAATCTGAATTTGTGTGAATTGAGGCACAGTTTTGATAAAATTGGATTGGATTAATTGTGGACTGATAATATAATTTGAACAAAATCAAAAGTTTATATACTGAATTTGTATGAATTGAGGTTTAGATTTGGTACGATTGGATTGATTATGCACTAAATATGTAATTTGAATAAGATTTAAGGTCTATTTACTGAATTTGTGTGAATTGAGGCTCAGATTTGCTAAAATTTGGTTGATTGTGGACTGTAGATTGCATGGTAATGTGGAGTCGATTGCTGTACTGTCAGGATCTGAGAACCGAAATTCGAGCAAGAGAGACTCGATTGTGTTAACGTTTCGAGATGCTAAAATCACGGCGCTTGAGTTTGATGAGTCGCTACACAGCCGAGGTAGAATTCTTCTTTTCTCTTTTAATAATGAATCGTCACGAAATTTGGTAATTTAAATTAATTAGAAATAAAAAAATAAATACGTTGTAAAATTAAAATGATCCCTTAAGGTTATTATATGTTGTAAAATTATCCAAAACAAAATAAACATGTGCCGACTCGAGGCAGGATTTTTCTTTTCTCTTTTAATAACGAATCGTCCCAAAATTCGGTGCATTAAATTAAAACAAATGCTTTAAAATGATCCTTTCTGAGTTATTATTTTGTCGGCCTAAAGATGTGCTTTATTTGCTTTTCAACTAAGTAAAGGTATTTATTTAAAGTAAAATAACCTAAGTGTTTTTTGGGGTTTTGTAGGTACCGATTATGTTCAAGCTACACAGAAGTACTTGACTGGTTTGGATGCAAGAAGACTGGCGAAACTTCAAGAAAATAGGCATGTTATTTGGAAGATTTTTTATTCTTACTGATTTATTTAGTTAGTACTGTTTAAATGATTCTTTTTTGGTTCTCATTTTGTTGGACAGTGATGAGAGTGAAAATAGTGATGATGAAAAGATGGTACCTTAGCCATGCTAAATGGATTGATGATGTCTCAGAGCTCAAAGAATATTGGATAATTTGAACTGTGATTTGAATTTTTGGAGTAAATTGGTCATATTGCGGCATTTTTGTTTTAATTTGGTTATAGATTTATTTACTAAATACAGAAAGAAAAGATGATTATGGCATAATGGGGTGTCTGCCTGATTTATGATAATTTTAATTTTGTGGTTGTGATGGAATTTAACTCCAGGATTTCATAGTAAGTAGATGCAAGTTTGAAGTTCATAGCGTGTTAGTGCTCTCTGTCTCCTTTTTTGCGAAAAAGAAATAATTGGTTAATATCATGACACATAATGAATCAGATTAACAAATGGTAACAGTCACACAATATTTGGATATTACAACAAAATTGTAAAGCTAAATCACGTTCAATTAGGATTCATGGAAGCCCAGCCCAACCTAAGAGGACCGAAAATCAGATTCTTAATACACCCCCCTGCATCTCATCTGAGCCGTAGTAATTCTTAAATCGGACGGCGCAGAACAACACAGGATCGACTCAATTCACCATCGTTCTCCCCCAAATTCATTCAATTCAATTTAGGGTTCCCTTGTTTCAATTCTCTCTCCTTAAACCCTACTGCTTGTACTTTCTAGTGAGGTGAGGTGAGGTCGATCCGATGTTGTTCCGTCATTTTTCCAACCTGTCCCAGATTCAATCAATTCAGCGATGCCTCCTCTCCTCTCTCTCCGCCGTCGATCGGAAGAGTTCCACCGGCGGTGTGGTGGTCTCCTCCCAGATCCAATCAATTCAGCGGCGCCTCCTCTCTTCTCTCTCGCTTATCGATGATCGGAGGAATTCCAACAGCCATGTGGCTGTCCCGCAGCGCTACTTTTTCCCAAATGTCATGGGTCCCATCGTCACCGCTGAAGATATCAACTACGCCGAGTATTACGTGCAGCTCTACTCCGTCCAGTTACTTGAACAAGACATTGACCTGGACCAGGTCTACGGCACCATTGTCGTAGATAGTCGTGTAGCTTTTAACAGGGAATTCGGACAAGACGGCCGTCATGGTATTGATCCTAATGTGAGTCTCTCATATTAATTATATTCATAACATTCCCCCTTGAATGTCCATATTTCATACGTATTAGAACCCGCCTCATTAAAAACCTTACAAGGAAAACCTAGTAGGACAAAACCTTGGCTAAGGGAAAAAGAGTGCATCGCGTATTATCATTATTTCTCATTATTTCATATATTAAATATGCCTCGTTAAAACCTTACTAGGTAAAACCCTATGGGCAAAAATCCTAGTGAAGGAAAAAGAGTGCATCGTCATTCTATATATTACGCACAAAAATTGCCTCATTAAAAACCTTGCTAGGAAAACCCATTAGGACAATAACCATAGACAAGGGAAAAAGAGTGCAGTGCGTATTATTTCTCCCCCTCATATATGCAACTATATGTGAGATGACAAAGTTCAATCTCTGTAATATATGCTTAAGAAGAGATCTGCTGGATCATTATTTGAGGAGATTCGTTAAATATTCGTTTCACAATCATCATGCTCATGCATGAAAATAACTCAGCATCCTTTATTTCAATTGTCAATACATCAAACAAGTTATCTTGATGATCTTAATGGATGCGATTTCTCTACATTATATCATTGTAATAGATGGATTGTTAAACAATAACTCGTCCAGGGAAATAATATTCAATTTATGATTCAAGATAATATTTTATGCCTTAAAGAATTTAATCTTATATTCTTCTGAATAATATGGTAGCTTTTGGAGCCCTTCGAGAGTACCATAAGATTTTAAATCATCAATATATATATATCAACATTCAAAAGGTAAATAGATAGTTTCCTAAACGTAATTTTGATCAATTACATAACATTCATTCAACAAACATTTGTTATAGCAATTTTATCACATACTTCAATATTGCATTAATTAGTACAAAGATCTTTGTAATTTAATAGATTAAATCTCTCGAGAGTTTGAAATGCTTCAGGCATTCTAAATCCTTCAGGGATTTTCATTAATATATTACAATCAAATGAGATATGAATAATTTGCTACTACATTAATAAGTCCATCAGGGATGACAAAATTAGAAATATAATTGCATATCACAATTTAATTTTCTTATCACATATTCTTAAAACACCCTCTTATAAGTTATACTCGCTTATAAGTCACCGTTACACAACGCCAGGTGTTTGGAGTATAAATCCACAATTTTATATTTCACTAGTGAAATAATGATGCATTAATCACATCTTTCAATTTGGCCAATACTTTATCAGTCGACATTATACAAATAATTGTAATTCTAGATCCTCATTTTTATTTATCAATCAATTGTAATTGCACAAATAAATTTTGATTAATCACAATTTTATTTCGGTTACATATTTATTCTAGTAGAGACATAATTTATTGAGATCTCATTATTTTCAATATTGTTAGGTACCTAAACCTCTTCTGGGGTAATTTGCTCGTCATTGTCTTCTACTCTTTTATCATCAATATTCTTTTCAGAAGAATTTATTTCTTTTGAAGTATTGATAACTTCAAGCCAACTTTCTTATCACGCTCTTTTCTTCTTCCTTGGATCTTTATCATTGGAACTGATTGGTCGACCATGCTCCTGGCATATCACAAACATAGAATTATCCAAGGGTATCTCAATGAGCACTAAATACAGGAATATCATTTTTGCATCAATATAAATAATATAATTGCATATTGTTTCACATTAATAAATTTATGAACTTCTAGTTCATATTAACTTGTTAGAGGATCTAAGTGAAAGATATTAATGATGCATTCCATATAAGTTATAACTTATATTTTCCAGCTCTTGTTTCTCTCGTTATCATTAATTATTAATCAAGTTCTTCAGGACTTTCATTGTCTATTATATCTTGAACATATTCATTAATATTTGATTTGTTTCACAACAATCACTTTGGTATTCATTTAATTCTTTCTTCTGGATTTTGTCTACAAACATCTAACACACTTCAGGTGTATTTTTGGATGATCCTCCAGGGATATCCATCCGAATTAAGATGTTGTCAGATTACTTTTATGAAAGAACAAATATATCTGATAATAGATTTGCTATATTTTACAAATGAGTTACATTTTAACTTATAGTTCATATATATAAGATCAAGTATTAAAATTAGATAATGATTGAAAATTTGTCACATCAAATTTATAATCAATAAATCATGTAGTGAATATATTCATGTAATGAAGTTCAAGATATCAAATTATGCGAGGCGATTTTACTTAACATATATGCCCGATTTTTATTTGTGACCCTTTTTTGTGCATTGCGGTGGAGCTACCGGAACAAATATTGCACATCCAAAATATTTTAAATAGTATTTACTTGGCTGCAGGCCAGTCACAAATTATAATGGGGAGTACTTATTATAAAATGTTGGCTTTACTCTAATTAGTATTGCAGCATATATCATTTCATGGCCTCAATCAAAAGACGAGCTTTCATTTCATTATTAGGGGCCAACGATTAATTATAATCGCTTAACAAGATATGATATTAGATCATTCTAAGTGCGTTTGTGGGCCAATGCTCAACTATAATCTAAATCAATGTACAATGGTCAATTATTACTTGGGATCTAGCCAACTGATCATCATCAAGACGATTTTTCTTAGTTGTACGATCCAGAAATTATTATCTTAATTAGAATATTCGAGCAAGCAATCTCGCAAATACAATATTTCGAGATTAAATAAATGTACATGTGACCATCTAATAGATGCATCTATTAATACCATGAAATATCTAGATGGTCCACATGAAAGAGTAATAGGGCCACATATATTTCGATTAATACGCTCAAGGAAATTGGGTGATTCATTTCCAACCCTAGTTTGTGATGTCTAACAATTAATTCTCCTTTGATAACATGCAGCATATGAAAATTCATTTAATAAAAGAATCTTCTGGTTCTTTAATTGATGCATATCTGAATTCTCTGTGATTATTTGCAACATCACTGCTCTGAGATTAGTTAACTTTTGTTTCATGCCAAATCATGAAATTTCTCTTGAAATTATTGGACTTCTGGTTCATGTCAAATCATGAAATTACTTTTCAAATTATTGAACTTCCAGTTCATGTTTAATAATAAAGTTGATTTTCTAATTGACTTCAAGTTTATTTCAAAATCATAAAATTACTTTTCGACTGGACCAAATCTATTATGCAGAAGCATAAATAAGTTTTAAGTCAATAAACTTCTTGTTTACTAATAAATATGACTTAATTGTATTAGTCCATCATAATACAAATCAATAGAAAAGCTGCATGTTGTTCTAATATAGATTTCTTTCATGAATATTTCTCAAAATACAGAAATATTGTCCACTACAATGAGCCACACATATTTATAATTCTTATTGTGTCCATACATACTTTGATTCATATTAGTAGTATCACAAGAAAGAAAAATAATGATAATAACAATAATAAGAAGAATATAAAATAAAATAAAATAAAATTTTCTTACTCAGTTCTTTCTCTACCTCGTTGTTGTTAATGTGCTTTAGACCCAGCGGATGATATCATTATCGGTTATCAACATTTTCATTATCATCATAAACAAGTCGACATTATTATTTTCTCTTTGTCTTTAAGACGGTTTAATAAAGTTCCACAAGATTCTAGGACATATATAAAGACATACCAAATGTCCTTTATTTCTACGTTCTTCTTAATATAATCATCACAGTCACAAGTATAGTTTCGACCTTGATCTCTTTCACATCAGCATTCACATTCATAATCATGACTTATATATGTGGTATTCACTTCTGGGAATGATGCGGAATCAATTGTACGAAATTCATAATTTTTCATTTTAATGAAAATTCATTATTTTGCTTATATACAAGGAACAATGATAGTAATTCACAATTTTAAAGCATTTCCTGTTATATATTTTGTATATTCAGGGAACAAAATAATAACTCTTCTGGAGTCTTGAATTATATTTATAATATGTGATATTGTATTAACACTTGACTTTCAATTTCTAAGTATTATTTTAGTTGTTCAATATCTACTGGACATATGTCTTTATCATCCATTTTGGATTCCACAAATAAATAAAATAAATTGAATAAATATAAAGTATCACGTAATATTTAAGAGTTTACTGAAATGTACAAACATAATTAACCATATTTTATTTTCTTTTAAAGAGATTTGATAGAATTCAACAAAATATTTTGGTGTACAACAGGTACTTAACCAATGCTCTTTCATAAAATATCTAAAAAATATATTTTAGAATCAGTCATAAATTATATCTTGTTGTATCTTCTCATTGTCTTGTATGATTTTCTTATAATGACTTCTGACATTGGTCTCATTTATGTTATTATTTTACAACATTCACTTCTGGGAATTGAGTGTAATTATTTAGACAAGTTTCATAATTTTCTTCTTTTACAACTCATTAGTTTGCTTTTGGTTTTCAATATATCTTACAACTTTTTTCATCTTGTTGCTGCTTCAAGAGCAAGATAAAAGGTAAGGAATATCTTTATTTAATATATATATTATTCATCTTTTCTCGAATTATTATTTGAGAGTTGATCTTAGAGATTTAGACAATATTTCTGATTTATATTCTCGCAACTACTGGTGCTATATTTTGCAACTTCTGGTGCATAAAATAAATTTTGCAGCTTGTGTGCAAAGAAAAAAAATTATTGCAACTACAGGTGCATAAATAAAAATAAATTTGCATAAAAATAAATGTGCAGAAAATAAATGTACATAAAAGTAAATGTGCATAAAAGTAAATGTGCATAAAATAAATGTACATAGAATAAAGATAAATATACTTGCAACTTCTGGTGCATAAATATACTTACAATTTCTGGTGCATAAATAAACATACAACTTCTGGTTACATAAATAAAATTAAACAAGCAACTTCTGGTGCGTAAATAAAAATAAACATGCAACTTCCGGTTGCAAAAATAATTAAACAAGAAACTTTTGGTGCATACAAAATAATTTAAACGAACAACTTCTGGTGCGTGAATAAAAATAAACACGCAACTTCTAGTTGCAAAATAAAAATAATTAAACAAACAACTTCTGGTGCATTGATCTATAAAGAAAATCTGCAACTTCTGGTGCAGAGATATGTTACTTAAAAGAAGCTCGTAAAATAACGAATTTCAAGAAAAGAAAAAAAATCCAATAAAAGAAATCCAAAATAAATAATATAATGAAATATTAATAATTTGAAATTGTACCTTCTGAAGCAGAATTTCAGTTATCTTCTTTAGAACTTCAAATGCTTATTGTAGAGTCGTGCTAATAACGTGTTATAAAATAAAAGAACAAAGAACAATAAAACATAGAATTGGAAGGAGAGAATTATGTATTGAATTGTGGATTAAGAATACAATAGCCACTGCCCCCTTTATAAAGTAGAGAGTGAGTGCTGGCTAAGAAATCTCTTGCCTGATTTAGAATACAATAAAGGAAATAATCTAGCCTAAATACAATAGAATATACAGTAGTAAATACCCTGCCACAACTCTTTCCATTTTTAGAAGCATTTCCTAATTTATCTTTTTTTAGAGACCAAATATTGGACATCCATATTAATTATATTCATAACAAGAATAGTAATATTTGTTTAAGTAATGGTGCAATGTAGAGGCTTCACACTATGTAGAAAATAAATGCTCCCTATATACAATTTTCTTATTTTGGTAGATGACTGCCATGTATTTTTTCTCAATTTTTTCATAGTATAATTCCTGTGTAACGAGTCAATTAAAGAGAATCAATTCAATTATCACTCATTATATATTTGTTTGTACTATAGAAGTGTCATAAAGAATCTAATGGCCCCACCAAATTCATAAAGATCATATGATCAAGTCTATGAAATATTTCATGTAACAGGTCATATTAGTTCCTAATAAACCCATTATAAATTTCTTTCATCCAAGATTGCCACGAAGAATCTGAAACTTTTTGTTCCGATTACCCATTTTGGCATTATTAAGTTTCTTACATAGAGGCTCATAGTCCATTAATAATCTGCAAAATGTACCCAATAATATGTATATATAAAATATACTTATAATATTTAGTAAATATAATCCGTTGAAATAAAAAAATAGTTAAATTCATTAGAAATAATATTAAAGTAAATCGAGATTTAAACATGTTAAATACATTACACATGTCTATATATATGAAATACATCATAAATAATGTCATAGTATGGTACTATATTTTATTATATTTACTTCATTTCAAAAATTATATATTCACTATTAACACGTTTATATATATATAAATGTAATGTAATATTATTTATAATTAATTTAACTATATTTTGTTATAATTGATTATATTTAGTTAATATTATATGCATATTTTATAAAAATTCATAACATATATATAATTTTTTGGTACAATTTGGAGATTGATTATAAAGGAAGGGCCTCCATGAAAATTGTTTTGAACTTTAGGTACGACTCTCTCAGTTTTTTTTAAAAAAATATCAATTTAATTTTATATGTGAGTTAAATACACAATAAATTACTAACTTACTAAAAAAAAAAAAAATTAAATACAATTAACTTCATGCGATAATAATAGATTTCAAGTTTTCTTTTGAAGCTAGCTTGCAATTTAACTAGAGTATAACATTATCCTTGCTCTGTTTTGATAAAAATTCCACTCATAAATTATGCTTTTTGGGCAACATTAATGATAAATTTACAAATCAAAATAATTAAACTTATTTTACTTTAAGTGTAAAATATTAAATTCCCTTTCATTTCACGATGAAAATAATTAAATAGTTTTACAAATCAAAATATATGCCAAGTATACAGTACATAATATTTGTAAGACTTCTTTTTTTTTGAATTGTTGTAAGACTATTATTGGAAATTTCAGTTAATAAACTTAATCATTTGAAATTTATATTAAAATAATATTTACTAAAATTTTAAAATTATAATTGTTTGATTTACTTTCTTAGAATCTTAACTAATTACTTCCTTTATAATTCCGAAGTAGAGCGAGGGGTACTCGCTAGTTGCTTGTAATTCTTTAGAATTTATATTCAATGTCCCTTGGTATAGTGATAAAGATACAATATTTAGATCTATTTTATAGAGAATTAAAAAAAATTCAGGGGGTCAATCTAAAAGTGCCCTTTGGGCCCAAAATTCCTGGGGTCAACCCTGCCTCTGCCTCGCGCTTAGTAACCTAACAAGTAGAAAAATATTGTTAATTAAATAATGTTTAAACAACTAGCCAGATGCGCTAATATTCCATTTTCGAGCTAAATAATGTTTAAAAAATGTAGGATTAGTGTCCTAGGCCAAATGTATTTTGTGCTAGAAAATGAATTATATATTAAGACATTATTATTTATTCAATAAATATTATTTTTTATATATCTGTGTGTATGGATTATGAATGTACATTTACATATCTTATATCAACCATGAATGACATTTCGGGTCTCACATCATCAGAATACGTGATTCTGATAGTAGAATTGTGAACCAACGAATAATATTCTAAACAGTCCCTAGTGATATGTATGATGTTTATAGAGATAAATATATTTCAGGTAATAAGCTACATATCCACACTAGTATATTCACAGGCTGGATGATCATGTTCTGTTGATCATGGACATAGGGATGTCAAGTCTGGAATATAGGTATGAGTTAGAGAACACGTACTGGACTGACCACACTATGAAAATATGCATGGTATATGTCATTAGTGATTCTCATATGAATAGTGTGCTTGTCTTTGGACGGATATTCGTCGGGTGGGTCACGATTGGTTTTTTATAGTGGTGGATTTCTATAACGTTTTTGAAGATTTTCTTGAAAAAACCCTCGGGTTGCCAATGATCCTACGACCTGAGGTCACCATGGATTCCTGTATGTGGAACTGCATACTTTAATATGATCCTATGTCATCCGTAACGGGATGATCATTAGGGTCATCATTGGGTATGTACTGAATCATGACGAGGAATGTGAGTGACCAAGATGAGATTTGTTCCCCTCTCCAAGAGGGAGATATCTCTGGGCCTCATGATAAACTAGGACTGAAGAAAATGCATGGTCATGCTCAAAATGGATTAACATGTGTTGTTAATATCATTTTGTATTTATTCAGTCTAATTCTCGATCAGGAAAGAGACTTTGATCAAACTCAAGGATGACATACTTCCATGCCTTGTGATAAAGACATATATCGTAGAACAAAAGGAACAAGCAAACGTCTATTCAGATAAGTTTATGATCGCTGATCATTTCATTTAACATGAGTAGTCATGACATCAATCTAGAGGTTACTCATGACTTACGATCTTTAGAAGATCGTTGTCAGCGTTAAATAGAACCTACACGGTCACACAATGTACTCCATTCATACGGGATGCAAATACCTCAAAATAATTGTATATATGATATATAAATTGGTGAACGAAATATTCATGAAAGCTCCTCTGAACTCCGTCAATGAATAACATAATGGGGTAGGTAAGCCTTGAACCTCGTATTTCTAAGTCAGATCAGACTCCTCGCGAGTATCCAAGCGGGATGGCTTCTCCGTCTCTCATTCTCTCTCTTTGCATCGTCTATCGATCTCCTCTTTATTTCTTTCTTGCTTTCTCCACTTCTCTTGGATTGATGGGGTTCAACCCGAAATATGATAAGTTGTGATTAATATCAAATCAACCCGAAATATGATAAGTTATGATTAATATCAAGTACTGGTGATGGAAGAAGACCCTGAAAATAGAAAAACAAGAAAGAAAAGAAGTAGACCTAAAATTAAAATTTTACTCTTTTGTCATTTATTTTATATAGAAAAACGTTTACAGTACTCCACTTTCAGACCCATCTGGACCGTTCATCAAAACTATTGTTTTTTAAAGTGGAGTATTGTAAACAAGCTCTTTAATTAAATAACCTAAGGGCATTTCAAGCAAAAAAAAATTACCTTCGTTTGGAATTGCATGACATTTTCGACTGACATTTTAATTAATATTATTCATTACACATTAGCATTGAGCAAATATTTTTAGGAAGTAAATAAAATAAAAATTGAATGGTAATTAATTTGTTCAATTGAAAACATTACAAGGGATACACGCACTTCGCGCGACCTTTCATGATCTTTTATTGAAAAAAGGATAATGATCTTTTATTGAAAATAGGATAAAATTGCCTTTCAACTTTTTATTTTAATTTGATTTAGTCACTCAACTTTCAACTATGTTTTTCAATTTACTTAGGGCTCGTTTGGTATCGTTGCTGTTTCATTTTTCTTTTTTTTTTCTCCAAAAAAAAAAACATGTTTGGATGATTAGTTCTGTTTCTATTTTTTTTTTCTGTCCAAATAACAAAAAATAAACATAATTTTTAAAATGAGAAAAAGTTGTTTCTTCTTTTATGTTTTTCATTGCCAAACCTATAAAATGTCTTAAACCACATGAAAATAATATGATAGCACTAAAATAATAATATAGACCTTGAAATATTATGTCGAGCTAAAAAAGATAAAATGGCTCTAAAACGGGTATATATTCACATTAAAAAAAGAACTTTATATCATACTAAAAAAGGTACGTTGACAGTAAAAAATTTTTACCCTGAAACTTTATAATGCAGTAAAAAAAGTAAGTTTAGCGCTGAAAATAGTATAATGATACTGAAAAAGGATTATTAATACTGAAATCTTTATATCCATACTGAAATGGTATATTGACACTAGAAATAATATATTAATATTAAAAATGATATATTGATATTTTTTAATACTAAAAAATAATATATTGACATTAAAAGTGGTTTATTTATACTAAAAACGATATGTTGATATATTAAAAGCAATACATTTTCACTAGAAATAGTGTACTAACAAAGAAAATGACATATTGATATTGAAACGTAGATTAACACTGAAAACTCAATATATTGGCATCAAAAATAGTATATTAACACTAAAAATGATTACTGAAAATGATAAATCAACATTAGAAATGGTACATTGATACTGAAAATGATATATTGGTACTTAAAATGGTATATAATGCTGAAAATAATTTAATGACACTAAAAATATTATATTGATATCATAAACAGTATATTGATACTGAAAACTTGATATATTGGCATTGAAGACGCTATAAATATGCATTTGATAAAATAATAAGCAAGAAAAAATTATTATCGATTTTAAAAATAAAAAATAGTTTCTTAGAAAACAAAAACTGAAAAACAGAAATGATACTAAACGAGGCCTTAACTTTTAATTTGTCAAAATCAAATCACTCTATCAAACGTTCATTTATTATTTAACAGAATGATGTTCATTACTATAGAAAGCCATGTCATTTGGCACATCGTCATAAAAATAGTTAAATAAAACAAATTCTCTAAAATTATTTTCAAGCGGCGTTGAAAAGCAAACATTTTGTTGAACTTATATTTTATTTTCAAAAATCGAATACAAATGATGAGTTGGCTGATGACATGGCACAGCTTCAAATTAAGTCAAACCACCTCTAATAAAATGGTAAGGCACCATCCCACCAACTCAAAGGTTGTGGGTTCGAAATTCGGCAAAGCCGATTTTTTTGGAAATAGATAAGAGACATATGAGCCTCCTTATAAATTAAAAAAACAACAACTTCAAATTAGACTTTGTAAATTGAAAAAAAATCTTTTAAGCCTCAATTTTCTATAAAAATGAAACTATCTAAAAAAAAATTGAAACTCTCTTTTATAACTATATCTTTCTGTTGAATCTAATAAATTTGGGACTTTAAAATAAATTGAAATAATTTTATTATAGAGACTAAACTGACAATGTCATGATATAAATATAAATTACTTCCGATTTGGCTTTCTAAAATAGTAAAAATCTTAGCCTGTGGAAGAACAATTGAAACTAAATTGTTCTACTTCAAGATGCTTTTTTGTATAAAATAAGAAAAAAATAATCTTAAAAATAGCTAACAAAAATTAGTATACAATACATTGCTCCATGTATCATATAGCCATAAGTCATCATGCACATACATCCTACCAACTTATAAACCATTGATTACAAAATCCGATGGTGCACAATATATGGGTGACGTGGCTCACTTAAATAAAAGTACTATAGATAGAGCCTTTCAAGATTATATATATAAATAAATTTGAAATGATGACATTAGAAAGCGTCATTTCAAGTGGAACCATCGGAGTGGGTTGTTCCATTTGAAACAATGAAAATACTATTTTTGCAAACAAAAAGAAGTAATTTTACAAAAGAACTCGCTAAATGAATTATTAAACACCTCTATAAATAAGATATTTTAATTATCAAACACTTCTCAATCTATTCTTTCAAACTATATCAGAAACCATGATTATTTGATAAATCTAACAACTAATCAACGTTTGTGTAATTTTAATATTTTACAAGCATAAAAGGATAAACATGTTTTTTTTTGAAAAATTAAGTATAATATATAATTCTTTTGAAAAGTAAATATGATAAAAAGTTTTTGGTAGGTAAATAATAAAGAGAAATGATATATTACGATGCGGGTTTCCGTCATGCAATACGACGACAATATATATAGATAATAGATAGTATATAAAATAAAAAAAATAATATATATAATTTATCTTTTTATAAATAATATATTGAAAATAATATATACAAATTAAATAGTTTACTAAAAAGTAATAAAACAATATATAAAAATTTCAAAAAGTAAATAAAGCAAAAAAAAATACATATATAAAATAATAAAAATAATATATATTTAAAAAAATGATATATTAAAAAGTGAAAAAACAGTATATACAAATTTTGTCCTGCTATCTTAAGCCAAGATTTAAGATTTTCCCAACAATAAATAAATTCTTATGAAAAAATGAACTCTCAACACCTCCAGTCTCTAAACCCTAAACTAAACCCCCCGTTCCCCTCCCTCCCTCTTCCTCTCCAATCCCCCTCCACACAACCAAACCATGGCCTCTTCCCTACTCCGTTCCCGCTCCCACCTCCTCCTCCCGCACCTCCTCCCTCACCTCCGTTCCATGGGCGGCGGGCCGCGCACCTTCCCCGGCGGGCTGAACAAGTGGCAGTACAAGCGGATGCACGAGAAGCTGGCGAAGGACAAGACCCACCGTTTGATCCAAACCGAGAAGGAACTCTACCTCTCCCGCGTCAGATCCGAAATCCGATCATCCAACTTAAAATCAGAAGAAGGGAAATCAGAATGTAATAGGAATTTTGAGCCTATGAGTTCTGAAGAGCAGGTGAAAAAGTTGGCGGATAGGTTTACGAAGCCGGGGGCGGAGGATTTGTGGAACGAAGATGATGGGCCTGTGAGAGAGAGGGAGGGGAAGAAGAAGGTTCTGGAAGGTTCTAGAAGGATGGAAGCGAAGTTGGGACCTGGGTTTTTCGTTCAGAAGAGGGAGTTTTCGATTATGAGGAAGTGGAAGGGGAATCCGTCTAGTGAGGATGAATCGGAATCAGAATCTGAATTTAAGAGGAATGATAATAATAAGAGGTTTAGTAGTGCGGCCTTGAGAGAGATTGATGTGAAGAGGGAGAAAAGGACGCAGAGGCCGTTTGAGAGAAGAGGGCTTTCGCGCGAAATACAGGAGATTAAGGATGAATTTAGATATAGGAAGGAGAATTTAGGTGGTGAAGAAAGAATGGTGGAAGTGAAAGAAGAGTTGCTTCTTTCGAAGAAAAGGTTTGTTCTTTGTTTTCCTTTTTTTATTTTTGTGAATTTTGGCCATCTGTTCAATCCTAATTAGTCTCAATTTACCCTCATTTCTGCAATTAAACCTCAAGGCTCAAATATGCTTCAATTATAGTATTAGACAATTGAGCCTCGATTTAATTGTATTTCCTCAATTAATCCACAATTTTACATTTTCACAATTAATTCTAAATTTTCCCTAATTTCGCAAGTAAATGCAAAAAAAAATTAAAAAATGGCCTACTGTTACCAGTATTAATCCTTACTCTACATTCCCTTGTCTTTATTTATTTTTTATTTTTTTTACCAAATTTTCTCTTTTTTGAACCCTTTTATCACTTTTTACTTGATCCTTTTTTTTTTTGCAGTTTTGATGAGTTTGGAATTTCTGACCTTACAGTAAAAGCACTTACAGATTCAGGATATATACAAACTACTGTAGTACAGGAAGCTGCACTTCCTGTCTGTCTATACGGTATTATTTTACTCTCTTTTCTACATTTTACACCCCAAACTTTTAAATTTTACAATTGAATCCAACTTTTATATGTTATAATCAAACATTGAACGCGAAATTCATCAGAAATGGCATTAATAATCACAAATTAGGGTTTTTAAAAATTTATTAATTTATATTTAAATTTATTTATTTTTGCATTTTTTATCAGGTAAAGATGTTTTAGTAAAAGCTAGAACTGGAGCTGGCAAGAGCGTAGCATTTCTGGTAAATCACCTACATACTAAATTATCGACTCACAATTTCATTTCTATCCCTGCAAAATCTCAAAATTTCATATATACCCCTGCGAAAATGAAAAATTTCAGCTTGAATAAATACCCAAAATACCCCTCATTTCTCTTCATAAATGAATACCGATGATGGTTATCTTGAGTACTTTTCAAACAGAATCTTTTTATCCAAGATTAATTGTATGAGATATTTTTAAGGGCACAAATGAAAATTTATTACTTTACTTATCACTCAACCAAGGTTTCAAAACAATCAAGGAAAGGATATTTGCAATATATTCCTAGTTTAATATCTTTGCCTCACAAGAAATCTGGCTGTTCAGTTAACATCCTTGAATAAATAAATACCCAAAATACCCCTCATTTCCCTTCATAAATAAATAAAAACGAAGGTTACTCTGGGTACTTTTCAAAAAGAATCTTATTCCCAAGTTTAATAGTGGGGTGCATGAGATATTTTTTTATCTTTCTTTAGGGGCACAAATGGAATCATATTATTTTTTTACTTCACCTTGAATGAATAAATACCCAAAATACCCCACATTTCCCTTCATAAGTGAATACCAACGAGGGTTATTTTGGGTACTTTCCAAAACAGATTTTTTTCTCCAAGTCTAGCAGGGAGGTATATGAGATATTTTTTTATTTTCCTATAGATCCACAAATGAAACTATATTATTTTTAACTTATTACTTAATCAAATAAGGCAAACAGCTTCCTGCAATTGAAACACGAGAGAGGAAGAGAAAATACAACAGAGCCAACAACTTGTTCAATTAACAGCTGAGTCTAAAGTCCTTCTAAAAGACCATAAATAAATACCCGAAATACCCCTCCTTGTTGTTCGTTTATGAAAGAGAAATGAGGGGTATTTTGGGTATTTATTTATTTCAAATTGAACGGCGAGCTCTCTTGTGGGGGCAAAGAACGAGCGTGATTACATAAATACCCAAAATGCCCCTCGTTTCTCTTCATAAATGAACGACAAGGAGGGGTATTTTGGGCACTTATTTAAAAAAACAAAGAAATAATATGTAATATTTTCCAAGTTTATTAGGGGTATGTGAGAAATTTTTGATAAACAGCTTCGTGCAATTGAAGCAGGTTTAAAGCATCAAGAAACCCAATCCAACATGGAATACCCAAAATACCCCTCCTTGTTGTTCATTTATGAAAGACAAAGGAGGTATTTTGGGTATTAATTTATCCAACGGTTGACTCAAATTGAAAAGCGAGCTCTCTTGTGGCGCGAATACCCAAAACGGCCCTCGTTTCTCTTCGTAAATGAACAACAAGGAGGGGTATTTTGGGTATTTAAAAAAATAATTAAAGGAATGATATATATGAGGGGTATATGAGATGTTTTTTACTCATCCAGCTTCCTGCAATTGAAGCAGTGTTAAAACAACAAGAGAGAGAAACCAACATGCGGGTCCCGCCTATAACAACGCTGATTCTGTGCCCCACAAGAGAGCTGGCCGTTCAATTAACGGCTGAGATTAAAGTGCTTTTGAAGTATCATGAAGGAAATGGAATCGGGGTCCAGTCGCTTTATGGTGGGACCCGGTTCAAACTCGATCAGAAACGGCTCGAATCCAGCCCTTGTCAGGTTTGTTGTTTTATTAAATTTTTGTTTTTAAGAATAAAATGAATAATTATCTAAACCCTAAACCCTAAAGAGATTCATTGTGTATGTAATAAGTTTTCAATTATTTTTTAGACATTTTTAAATATGTAGTATGGTATTGTTTGATAACTAGTATGGCCAACACATAGACTTGAATCCCCTTGTCAGTTTGTTGTCTTTTTTATTATTATTATTATTATTTTTTTTTGTAAATGAATAATAGGATGTTGGTTGATTCTTAATATGGGAATATTTTTTAGGAGCTCCGTTTTCAACAACAATAAACTCAATTTACTCTTCATTTCCTAATTTCTCGCTAATAGACCAAGGGAAAACAAAAAGAAAGAAAAACAATAGTTGGCTTGGCTTAATATTTATCTAAAAATTGTTTTTGAGTTTTGACCTTAATTTTTTTTATTTATTGACTCGAATCAAGTCCTTGTCAGGTTTCTCATAATTTCTTTATTTGTTGGATATTTCGCACAAAAGCCCCTGTTTTATGGAAAATAGCGAAAAGGACCTTGTTGTTTTAGAAAACTTTAATTCCTACCTTTCGTCAGTGTCTAACACTGTTTAATAAAAATAATCGCTACCTCTATTGGTCAATAATTTTTTCAATTTAGTCCAAATGTTTCTCGAAACCTAATCTGCAAATATGCTTCAATTAAGCTCCATTTTGAACCACTTTAATACTCAACTTCCAATAGACCAACTAAAAAACAAAAATAATAAACTAAGAGTTGGCTTAATATTTTACAAAAAAAATTTGGATTCTTGACTTTGTTTTTAATTTCAGATTTTGGTGGCGACACCTGGCAGGCTATTAGACCACATAGAGAACAAAACCGGATTTTCCGTGCGATTAATGGGATTAAAAATGTTGATTTTGGACGAAACGGATCATTTATTGGATTTAGGGTTTAAAAACGACATAGAAAAAATCGTCGATTGTTTGCCTCGTAACAGACAGTCAATTGTCTTTACAGCCACACTACCTAAAGAGGTAATTTTTTATTTTATTTATTTTTGGGGCATTTTTCAAAAATGTCCTGTGTTTTTTGGTATTTGTAAAAAGTCCCTTATCTTTTAGAATATTAAAAAAAACGTACTTTAAACTTTTCGTTTTTCAAAAAAAACACCATAACTCGTTTTGAAATAATATTTAATTACCTTAAGATAAATAGTTTGAAAAATGCTTTTATGTATTATTTGTATGTTATCTGAATATTTCATAAGTTTTTTTAAACAATAAAAGTTAGAGCTAAGGGTTTCTTTGAGGAATTTAAAAGTTAAGGGGCTTTTGGAAAATAAAAATAGCTTCTTAATAAGTTAGGGGAGTTTTCTATAAATTTGAGTAAACATAAAGGGGTTTTTTGAAATTTTTTTCCTTTGTTTATTTTATCTTACTTTACTTTATAATACAGATAAGGCGAATTTCACAGCTTGTATTAAAGAGGGACCATGAATTTGTTGATACAGTCGGTTTAGCAAGTGCTCAAAATTCTTCAAAGGTAATTTTTAGGGACTTGAATAATTAATTAAAAAGATCTCAATGTCGAAATCACAATTATCAAGTTAAAACCTTCTAAAATGCTTTTTCTTTCAAATTGTAGTTTCAAATTTGAGAGTTTTTTCTGTTATTCTTTTGTTTGAAAACTTAAAAAGGGAATGTGTCTGAAAATAGTGGTTTTCTTTAACTTTTTTTAATGATGTGAATTTATAATTTGCATACTTAGGTTATGCAGTCGTATTATATTTTGCCACATGAGATGCATTTCCATATGGTTTATCGCCTCCTAAAAGAACATATCATGCAAGAACCAGATTACAAGGTATATGTATATTTTTTAATTTTTTTTAACTTTTACACCAAACACCTTGCTATTTCCTGATATTATGAAACCACATAGTCTAAATTACAATCTAGTCCATAATTTTATGTTTACTCGTGAAAACATCCCGGTTATTGTATTAAAAGCCTGAGTTAGCAACAGAATATTATTTGGAATATTCTGATCAAACTTCATATTTAATCAAATTTCCATAATAAAATTAAAATGCCTTCATTTTGCTAAGCCTTCCAAATTCATTCTTAAAAAGATTTCTCTTCATTATTATTGTTTATCTCGTTCAACTAGTAATGTGTTCAGTTTGCTCAAAATCGAAGTTACAAAAATTCCCCTTTTTTTTCTCCCTTTAGTCAATTCAACTTTACAAAAATCACCAAAAACAAAGCAATTCAATTCACACTCTCAAACCTCTTATTACAACATTTCTAAAATCTCACCCAAATACAAACTCACTCCTCACCAAAACCCTCTTTTCCTTCATTTCCCTCAACAGGTGAATAAATCATCAAAAACAAAGCAATTCACACTCTATTTCTTTCAATACTTCAAATCTCTCACTCAAATCTTTCTCCAATTCCATTAAACAACAAACTCATTCCTCACCAAAACCCTTTTTTCCTTCATTTCCTTCATTTTTCTCAACAGGTGATTGTGTACTGCACGACAGCCATGCTGACCTCGTTCCTGCACATAACCCTGCGGGATCTCAGAGTTAATTGCAGGGAAATACATTCCAGGAAACCGCAGCTTTTCAGAGCCAGGATTGCACAGGAATTCAAGGAAAGTAATAGGATTGTTCTGGTGACTTGTGAAGGGAACGAGGAGTTTAGGGTTAATTATCCTGACGTGACTCTTGTTATTCAGGTGAGTTAATGGGAATTTTAATTAATGATATATAAATTTTGTGTTGTTTTGAATTGGGTGTAATTAACAGAAAATTGGCTTCATAGTCGTTAAATGGCCCTGATTCGTAAAATTACATCAAATTAACTGTAATGTTGTGAATTATGGAGCCTGATTACTTAAAAGAGTTAAATTGACATACTTTATCCAGTAATTGCACAATTGAGTGTGGTTTTAGGGTTAATTATCCTGACGTAACTCTTGTTATTCAGGTAAATTGCAGAGATTAAAATTACTGTTAATAGTAATTTAATGCAAGTTTGTTAGAACTACCCTAAATTAAGGCCGATTTATATTGTTTTGAATCTGATTGAATTATTCTCGTGGCTTGTGAAGTTAGTGATGGTAGGGTTAATTATCCTGATGTAACTCTCGTTATTCAGGTAAATTAATGGGAATTTTAATTAGTATTAGTAGTAGTTTAAATATCTAATGCAAATTTGTTTTACCCTATATTGAATATACGCAAATTTCTACTGTATTGAACTAGCTTTAATTTATAGAAAATTAGCTTGGTAGTTAGAATTGACCATCATTAGTTCATTTCTTTAATTGTACCTCAAATTAATTAACCATAATTTCTAAGTTTCTAACAGAGCTAAATCTAATTAAATTAGCATATGTTTTTTTTTCCAATATTTGCATAGTTCTCGGTAATTTGAGGCTAAGTTGGATCTAGTTGGGGGGAAATTGAAGATTATTTAACAAATGAGGGTTTTGTTTTGTATCGAATTGAGGAAAATTGAAGATGAATTGACCATATCTGAAATTTTCAATATTCCTTTTCAAATGCTATCTAATTTTTCCAATTTGAGGAAATATTATTATTATTTTTTATTAGGTTGGTATTCCTTCAGATAGAGAGCAGTATATACGCCGGCTCGGAAGGACAAATCACGAGGGCAAAAACGGAAAAGGAATTCTATTACTCGCTCCTTTTGAGGAATATTTTATTGATGAGATAAAAGATCTAGGTTTAGAGAAGTCTCAAGCCCCACAACTCGATTCGGATCTGAAACAGAAGGTAAATAATAAATACATTAATAATTATAAATTGCAGAATTAAAAAAATGGCTGAGCGCATCTATAAACGAAAGGTAACGAATAAAGGGCAGTTTAATCATTGTTTTGAATCAAATATGGAAAATATGGGCCTAAATGATGTTTCTTTCGTTTTGAAAGGGTATATATGACATTTCTTATATTTATAGGGGTACGTGTGCTATTCCCATATTCTCAAGGGGCATCCATGATGTTTTCTATTTTATAGGCCATACGTGATATATTTCATTATTTTGCAAACCCACCCATGAAATCTCCTGTTTTCCATAATTGTTTACTATCATAAAGCTATAGGTCATTTCAAATTATACTTTTCTGCTTGTATTTTGCATATTTCGTATTTACTTTTAAGGCCGTCATATTTCCTCTCTTTATACGTTGAAGAACCACTATGCAAAGTTTGATATAAAATATTAAAATGCAATGAATCAAGAGCAGTTTGGTCAATTTTTAAGCCAATATAGAAAACAGAGACATAAATGACATTTCTTATGTTATACAGGGCTGCACATGAATATGATATTCCCATATTTTCTAGGGGTATCCATGATATTTTCCATTTTGTATTCTATAACCTTGTATGTTCAAAATTATCACAACATTTAATCCCGCAACACAGGTTGAAGAGTCAACAAGCAAAAGTTGATGCAAACATTTAATTTTCCACTACTATTCATATGTATCATTTCAAATCATACTTATCTTCATATTTCCTCTATGCATTTACTTTGCTTGCATTTTTATAGTTTTTCTTCCTATATTTCCTCTCTTTAACAGGTTTCAGAGTCAATAAGCAAAGTCGACACGAGCATAAAAGAATCCGCATACCACGCGTGGCTCGGATACTACAACTCAATATCTCAAATAGGAAGGGACAAAACGAGCCTCGCTGAGCTGGCGAACCGGTTCTGTTTCTCCATCGGCTTACAAAACCCGCCCGCTCTGTTTAGGAATACTGCTTTGAAGATGGGGTTGAAGGACATTCCGGGAATCCGCACAAGAAAATGAATTAGGGTTTATTTTTTGGTTTTTGTATTTTTCGGCTTGAATTGTAGTATAAGAGGGGTGCTTTTATTGCTCCAAACTTGTAATTTACAACGTCGTATAATTGGCCATTATTTTAACTATATTCTAGCTTGACCTTGTAGGAATAGAGGATATATATGATATTACCAAGATTTTTAGAGTGAATAATTAATAAGTAATGATTTTGTGTATCATACTAGTACAAAATTAATGATTTAATGTATTAAGTTAATATAAAATGTAAAAATGAAGTTTTGGCACCCTCTAAATGTATCATACAAACATCAAAGAATCCGCATACCATGCGTGGCTAGGATACTACAACTCAATAACTCAAATAGGTTGGGACAAAATGAACCTCACTGAACTGGTTCTGTTTCTCCACCGGGTTGGAGAAACCACCCACTCTGTTCAGGAAGACCGTGCTGAAGATGGTGGTTAAAGAAAATGATATAGATTTGGGTTCGTTTGGGGGATTTGATTTTTTGCAGTATAAGGGAAACATTTAATTTACAATGTTTGAAAATTGTTGTCCACCGTTTTGTGTAATTCACCTGTTTTTTTTACTTTATTTTAAGCTTGTGCTTGTAGGAATTAAGGAGGAATCATCAAAATTTTCAGATATGAGTATTTATAATTAATGATTTATTATATTAAATTAGCACACAAAATGCAAAATTGTAAAGTTTGCTACCTTAAAATATTTCGTATCCTTGTTAACTGAAGACTTTCACGAACTCTGTTGGCTATTTTAAGATATTTCTCTTCCTATACAAAAAGGGCGTTTGGTCTAGTGGTATGATTCTCGCTTTGGGTGCGAGAGGTCCCGAGTTCGATTCTCGGAACGCCCCCTTTTTTCCCTCTTTTTATCTCTCCTTCTTTACCGCCTCTTCAAATTTTCAATTTTCAAATCCATTATCCAGCCCTTTCGTTTCACTCCCTATATAAACAAACCCCTCCCATTCATTTCCTCTCTCTCTCTCAAATCCAATCCAATCGAAAGAGAAAAAAAACGAGAGAAGGCGACGGAGAGAAACGATGAAGCCTTCGAATCTCCAGACGCCAAAGCCGATCGCTCGATTGAGATCATCGCGTCAGATCCAGACCGAAGCGACTCCGATCGTGAAACGGGATAAGGTATTATTCACTATTAATCGATTTGGTTTCGCTAATTGAGGTTTTAGATCTGTTGAGTTTGAAAAATCAGCTGGATTTGTTACATTCGTGACTTCTTTAACGATTCTGAGGCGTTATTTGAATTTTGAAGTAACTGAGCTTGATTATGAGGCGTTATTTAAATTTTGAAGTAACTGAGTTCGATTCTGAGGCGTTATTCTTTGTTCTTGATCTGATTCAACGACTGAATCTCTTGTTATTTTGATAATTGCGATCAAATTCTAAAAAATCACCTTGAATTTAATCAGTATTCTTGTATTGCTGATTTATGTTCGTATTTTGCATTGTAGGTTGTGTCTAGATCGCTGGATGCTGATTTCACGGCTGAATCAGCTATGCACAGGAAATCTGATCTGGTTTCGAATCAGACTAAAAAGCTTGACAAGGTACAGAAATCTTAATCTCTCTGTTGTGATTTTGAAGTAACTGAACTAGATTCTCAAATCATTTGTGTAATTTTGAAATTACTGGAGGCATTATTTCTTCGCTTTGATCTGAAAGAGTGACTTGATCTCTTGTTATTTTGACAAATTGAGATCAAATTTGAGAAAAATCACGTTGATGATTTCAATTATTACTCGTATAATACTTTCTAGAAATCACCTTGATTTCAATTATTACTCATAATACTTTCTAGAAATCGCCTTGATTTCAATTATTACTCGTATAGTCACCTTGATTTTAATTATTAGTCATATAATTTCAATTATTTTGATAATTACGATCAAATTCTAAAAAATCACCTTGATTTCTATCAGTGCTCTTATATCTCCTTTATTTGATTGTAGATTGAAGGTAGATTGTCAGATTCAGATTTTACAGCTGAATCGGAGCTGCTCTTGTCAGATCTGCCTGATCCAATTGTGGCATCCCCTGCTGAATCAGTCATAACTGAGGAAGAACCAGCTCATGTAATTGCATTATGTTTTTGAATAAAACACATATTATTGTTTCAATTTTCTTCTGCTTTTAGCAATCTGTACATTGAATTCGTGAAAAGTTAGATTGATTGAGGTCTGTATTTCTAATTTTGCTTCTAATCTTGTATTTTTCCAAAAGCTGAAGAAATTTAGTCAAAAGAACATTAGAATCGCAATTTCATTCCATTTAACTATAATAGCTCAAAATTTTCTCTTTCTTTTCTATTTCTTGAAACAGCACCAGATTTTAGATTTGATTAAAAAAGCGCTTGAAGAAACTAGCCGATCTGATGACATCAGCGAAAGTTCAAAGAAGATAATTGACGCGATGTTTGAAGCAGCGATTGATCAATTAAAATCAGAAACTGGTACGAAGATTAATCGATCGGTACCAACTGATTCGGTACGTGTTGGCACGCTTGTTTTGTTGATTATCTTGCTGATGTGGCTGATTCTGGTGCGTCTGATCAATGTTTGCTCGATGGACGGCCCGGATTGGCCGAATGGTTTGCCCCCTACTTAAAGTTAGTATTTCATTCTATGACTGATATGAAAATTTTGTTAGTGTTTTCAGTTTGTTATATTGTTTCACTCTATGACTGATATGAGAATTATTTTAGTGTTTTCAGTTTGTTATATATTTTTAATAATGAAAAAAGAAACACTAGTATAGTTGATAGTAATATGAAATTCATTTAGTTGTAATTTTCTTCTGTTGGATAGTTATGTAATATAGATTGAGATATTCATAAACTCACTTTATTCATACCTCTTAATTTCAGTTTATTCTTTTCTTTTTCCCTTTTCTATTCCTTTTAGTTTTTTTTTTAATATATTGAGTTTTATTTCTAAAATAAGGGACTGTTAGATAAAGGATACCAGAATTCACAAAGTTATCATACTACAAACATCATTATATTACACACTTACAGGAAAAAAAAAAGTCAATTTCACAAATACACCCTTCAAAACATTGAAAATTTCAGCTCCCACCCAACCCAAACATACGAAATTTTCAAAATTTCGAAGGCATATCAGAGACCAAACCTAAATAAAATAAAATCAAACAGAACACTCACAAAGTGCTAAACTAAACACAGCCATAAGAAGCCAAATTTCCCAACACACCCTCCAAACTTCGAAAATTCCCCATTCCCCACCAAACAACAAACTTCCCAATTCCCCACAAAAACATGAAATTTCCGAAATTAAGAGGGCATATCAGTGATTCAACCACACACATCTCAACTTACTAATAAGCACTACTACCACAACACCAAGTTTTCTTATTCGGTACAGATCCTGTATTGCGACATTTCGCCGCCTTTTCCTCTGCTTGCACAATCGCTTTACCACGTTTCGCTTCAATAGACGCTCTTTTAACCTCTGCTTCTTTATGTATACTCGCTATTTTGTTATTCAATGTTTCAGCATTTGCTGCCTTTTTCTTCTCCAATGCTTCCTGCGTATAAATCAATGTGGTTATGTTAATCAATTAGTAGAATATACCATTTTGGTTGGGAATGTGAAGTGTAAAGAGTATTAGTACCTGTTGTTGCCTTAGCTTGGCTTCAATGGATGCCCTTCTTGTGTTCTCCCATGAGAGAATAGTTGACATCTTCTTTTGCGCTCTGTTTTTAGAAAATATTTCATAAGAACAAAAATATAAAGAATAATTATAACAACTCAAATGAAATAAAAAAATAAAATCGAAAATATTACTTATTATCGGCCTTTGCCTTCTTGCTGTCCTCCCAAGCCTTTATAATAGACATTTTTTTGTCCGACTCTATCCTTGCGATACCGACATCTGAAAAAAATGATATGTAAATTGAGTTATGTTTGTGCAATGAATTATATCAACTTAGCGAGATTTCATTTATTTTATTTTTGTTACCTCGGTCATGTGGGCCAATTGACGGCTTTTGTGGTGAATAAACTTTTTCAACCTCTGTAGTTAGAAAAAATATATATATGATAGAATTATAAAAAACTGAGAAGGTTAATTAGTAGAGATTTCATAGTGGATGAATTTATTATTATTATTATCTAAAATTTTGAAGGCACGAACAAATTATTTTTTTATTTACCTCCTTCAGAGGTTGCCATGGGTGCCTTCTCGGTAGAGTAAACATCTTCTACCTCTGTTGTGAAAAAAATATTATTGTTGTTATTATTTTATAAAATAAATAAATAAATAAATTATTATTATTATTATTATTATTATTATTATTATTATTATTATTATTATAATTATTATTATTATTGTTATTATTGTCATTGTTATTCACCTCTATCAGCAGGAAGAATTGTTGCCTTCTCAGGCGAGTGAGGTTTCTCAAGATCTGCAAAGTTAAAAGAGAAAAAGAAGAGCTAAATTAACAGAAGTTCATGAAATTAGAGGAGGATTAACATTTTTTTTTTGTGATTACATAAACAAAACAAAAAAATTTGAAGGAAATATAAACAATTTTTTTAATCTGAGATGTTAGCAAAATTCATTTCAAGTTCATATAAAAGTTGGGGTTTAAATATGATGGCACAAAATATTTATATTAGATGAGTTTTTGCCCAAGTAAATTAGTACAACAAAAGATAACAACAAAATTATTATGCTCATAATCACAAATCTAATTTTCTATTCCCTTGTAACCAACACAAATTAATTGTATGCGGCAAATAAAAAGATGCAAAAAACATTCTTAATTAGAAAGAAGCAAGAAACTAAAAAAGTGTTAAACAATAAAAGTGCCAGGAATTAATTATCAAAAGAACTTATACTCTGCTTCAAAGAGTGATCTTTTGTCTCATGAGGCTTGATCGCCTCGACTGGAGACGTCTCAAGTTCCTCTCCAGTATTAGATGGAGGAGGTATGTAGGTTATGTTGTTATGCTCTTCCATTTTCTTCTTCCTTCTTGCAAATTTACTAAGAGCTTGCTTTCTAGTATTTTTCTCTTTAGAGAGACAGGAGAGAAGGATTGAGTTTGCCACCGCTTTTGGAAAGGAGGCTGATTTTGTAATATGCATAATATTACGTGGAACTTGGATAGTAGAGACACCTACAAAACATCAGGAGAGTTTTTTTCACAATTACCCACTTCTTTTTTAAATTTATAAAGTAGCATTATTTGTTATATTTATTATTTACAGATATAGCTTTTTCTACTCCTCTAATGGGAGTTGATCAGAAACTTTGTAAATTTTAAGTCTTTCAAGTCAAACTTTGTAAAGATATACATCAAGATAGATATAAGATATGATGTTGATTATTATATTTCATAGTGGCAATCTTGATATTTTCATTTTGTAGTGATGATATATGACATTTATTTTTTCTTTATGATATATATGAAAATTTTTCTACTGGAAGGACTTTAGCACCCCATCCCGTAGCTATTTTCTAAATCGGTACACAACATATAATTTTCCAATTAAAATTACTATTTTGATGTGATGAATATTATAACTAACACTTATTGATTAATAACTCGCTGATTACATACATTAACCATATGTTTTTGAATAATATGTAAGTACTTAAATTCTTACTATGAACCAGCTTCTTTCCTCAAAATGGATACATAAGGCTAAATCGAATGAAAAAAGATAAATAAACTTCCACTGAGACGGCCCAATACTTGGTCCCTAAGAAAAGATAAATTAAGAAATGCTTGTAAGAATGGAAGGAGTTATGGCAGGGTATTTACTACTGTATATTCTATTGTATTTAGACTAGATTATTTCTTTTATTGTAATTCTAAATCAGGCAAGAGATTTCTTAGCCAGCACTCACCCTCTACTTTATAAAGGGGGCAGTGACTATTGTATTCTTAATCCACAATTAAATACATAATTCTCTCCTTCCAATTCTATATTTTATTGTTCTTTGTTCTTTTATTTTATAACAATTCTCATATTTTATAATTAAAATACCTATTATTTATAATTGCATAATCCACCTATCCAATATTCTAGTCAATGTTCTAAAATGCGGTCCAGGCGGCCGCCTGGGCGCCGCCCAGGCGCTAGGCGGGAGCAAAACGCCTAGAAATTATGCTAGTCGGCCTTCTGTGCATTTTGTCCGCCCAGACCCGCCCAGCGTCCGCCCAGACCCGCCCAGACCGCCCAGACCCGCCCAATCTGTAACGGTTTATATGAAAGAACGGTTACAAATATAGATCTGTAACGGTTTTTATGAAAGAACCGTTACAAATATGCATACAATCTGTAACGGTTTATATGAAAGAACTGTTACAAATATAGATCTGTAACGGTTTTTATGAAAGAACCGTTACAAATATGCATACAATCTGTAACGGTTTATATGAAAGAACCGTTACAAATATAGATCTGTAATGGTTTTTATGAAAGAACCGTTACAAATATGCATACAATCTGTAACGGTTTATATGAAAGAACCGTTACAAATATAGATCTGTAACGGTTTTTATGAAAAAACCGTTACAAATATGAATAAACCGTTAATAGATCTGTAACGGTTTATAATAAACCGTTACAGATATTGGCAATTCTGTAACGGTTCTTTGATGAAAACCGTTACTAATAGTGTAATTAGTAACGGTTTTTATGAATTAACCGTTACAACTTATAAAGTAGTCCAAAATCGTTACAGATTTTAAAAAACCGTTACTAATTTTAAACAATCGTTACTAAGTCTGTAACGGTTCTTTAATAAAAACCGTTACTAATTTATATATAATATATAAAAATACTAAAAAATATAAATCCGCCTAGTTCCGATTAATCTCCGATTAATCCCCGATTAATTCTCGATGGTTCCGACCGCCCGACTAGCGCCTAGCGCATTCTGTAACATTGATTCTAGTTATCAATCAATTTGATAGTTATAAATATCACAATACAAACCTATTTAGTAATTTAATTTCACTAATAAAAAACTGAGAAGACTGAAACATAATGAGTCAAGAGGGATAAAAGCCAAAATTAAATATGGTTAAAAATTTGGGGTCATAACGAATCACAGCCTCCGAAGTCAGAACTCACAGGTGCATTAAGTTTAATAAACCTACTAACCAGAAACAAGAATACACAAATAAGTCAGTGAAGAAGAAAGGAAGCAATTGAGTTGGAGACAACTGAGTTGAAGCATAATTACCAATAATAAGCCTAATATCTTGTTTTCCAATCATCTAATAAATAATAGATAGTCACACCTCCAACACTCCTAAATTCCTAAAAAGCACATAATTGAAAGAGAGTTTCATGCCTCTGGTGCGAGATTGGTGATTTGACATCATGGTTGAAAGAATATAAAAAGCCACTGAAGAAGGAGATTTAATGTGGAGTAGAAGCCAGAAGGAGTAAAGGACAAGGTGATTGTTGAGATGAAGAGAAAAATTGATATGGAGGCAGATCGAAAATTCATGGCAATGACACGAGTTGGAGATAGAGATGGTTGTGTGATTGGAAAATAGAACGAAAAAAAAGAAATGTAGGAGTTGGGTCAGTAGGCGGAGCAACTTGGGAGCAATTGGGACAGTTTTGATATCATAATGACTTTTTTTTTTTTTTTGGAAGGAAATAGAGGTGATCCAATTGGATGACCCTTTTTTCATTGATAAGAAATAAAATTTACATATGAGAGGCCTACATTGAGATATGCAGCCTCAACAAACTTTACAAATTCGCACTCAGATCAAAACTTACAACTTAAGAAATGAAATGAAAACTACCTACTACAAATTTACTATTCTTGACCACAAGTTCACACTCTTAAAGAAATGAAATGCTAGTGGCGTAAACTCTTGAAACCGGAAATTTTTCCTTAGCGACACCTAGTACTTACCAAGTATCGTTATTCTGATTGAGATTAATATCTGCCAAGAGGCCTTCTAACTCCACTAACTCTCGCTTCGCTTGCATTGATAGATCCTCAGAGATAAATCCCAATTACCATTAACAAAGGCCTGCTCAACAGTTAACTTGCTCTCCTCCACATATGAGAGTAAAATAGATTTTTTTTTATACCATTTTCATCAAAAATAAATCAGTAAATACCATCATTTTCAAAATAATGTAGTATCTACCATTTCCGTCACTACTAGTGGCGGAACATGTGAATTTTCAGTTTTTTCAAAAATTTATCATTTGACTGACTAAACATGATTAATTAGTGCAAATGAATAGTGTTCCGCCACTGGTAGTGGAGGAACAGGAATTTTTTTTTTTTTTGAGAAAAAATTAATTTTTTTTCTGTTCCGCCAATGGAAGTGGCAGAACAGGTAAATTTTTCCCCTGTTCCGCCAGTGGCAGTGGCAAAACACGTTTTTTCACTAATTAATCCCGTTTTTGAAAAATTATAAAATTCACATGTTCCGTCACTATTAGTGGCGGAGTAGTGGCGGAAATGATAGTTACCCCATTATTTTCAAAACAGTGGTAAGTATTAGTTTATTTTTGAAAAAAATGGTATATAAAAAAAAAAATCAGTAAAATAGGGAACTGCTTAGCTAATGGAATTGCTGAAGCCCACAATATCATAATGACTTGAGTCCGATTTTTTCTTTTTATACAAAATTGTATATATAGGAAATATTGGACACCTTGTATTTTTGGACCTCAGGCCCAGGCCTACTGGGCCTTAGCCTGGGCAGAGGAAATGGTAAAGAGATGGCACAGAGGAAGACAAAGGCATTAGTTGTAGAGGAAACAATGAAGAGCTTCTGTTTGTAATTGGAATAGGGTTTTGAGCTCAGTGAGTTTCAGGTTGAACTGAAACGGATGAAACAGTTGAATATTTCATTTCTGACTTCTAAAATTTGATGATCAACAGGGCATTGCATTGGGGCTGCCTTATATTTGTTAGTTATTATTTATGATTCTAAGGGATTGAGTGTTCTTTTAAGTTTTTGGCTTTTATGTTTATTGATGTTATTTACTTATTTGTGTTCTAATCCAATTTATGTATGTTTGTATATTAAAATGGATGTGAATTTGTATGTTAAGTGAATTTATCCTAGAATAAAATATAAATGGTCTCGATGTACATTACTTAAAAAATTATTGCAAAAAACTTCTCTTTTAGTTAGCCATCTTAATCAATTTGCTATTAATTAATACCACTATTAATTAATACCATATATATCGAAAATATCCTGTAATTAATACCACATATACCAAAAATACCCATCAATCTAATGGTTTTAATTAAATTTATCATTAGTTAAAAAAAATGGAGTACTGTAGACGAGCTCTTAATTAAAATCAAGTTCTTAGATGAGATTACACGTGATCTTGCCGAAAATGTAAAACAAAAGTTATACATGATATAAAGACCTTGTTTGTTAAAAAAACAAAAAATGTGAAAAAGTTTCTCTCTCTCTCTCTCTCTCTCTCTCACAGTTTAATGGACAGAGGGAACTCAGAAGTCTCACAAAAGAAAACATGAAATTTCAGAACTACAAACTTTTCTTATTCGGTACAGATCCAGTGGCGCGATATTTCACCCCCATTTCCTCTGCCTTCACAATTGATTTACCGTGTTTTGCCTCAATTGCTGCTCTTTTAATCTCTGCTTCATTATGTATACTAGCTATTACGTTATTCACTTTTTCCGTATATTCTGCCTTTTTCTTTTCCAATGCTTCCTGCACATAAATCAATCTAATATGTTTAATTAATTAATTACTAGAATATATCATGGTTGGGAATGCAAAGTGTGAAGAGTATTAGTACATGTTTTTCCCGTAACTTGGCTTCGGTGGATGCCCTTTTTTTGTTTTCCCAAGAGAGAATAGATGATATTTTCTTTTGTGCTCTGTTTTTAGAAGATATTTCATAAGAAAATATAATTTTAAATAAGAATGAAAAAATGAAAATAATAAATGTAACTATAACTCAAATAAAATAAAAAATCTATCAAATAAAAATTATAAATATTACTTATTATCGGCCTTTGCCTTCTTGCTGTCCTCCCATGCCTTAATAATAGACATTCTTTTGTCTGACTTGATCCTTGCGAGATCAACTTCTGAAATAAATTTATGTTTAAGTAGCGAGTTATATCAACATGGCGAGATTTCATTTGTTTTACCTCTGCCATGTGGGGAGCTTGACGGCTTTTGTGGTGAGTAAACCTTTTCAACCTTTGTAGTTATTATTATTATTATTATTATTATTATGTAAAATTTTGAAGGCACAATCAAATTATATTTTTTCTTTTACCTGTGGCCTTCAGTGCCTTATCAGGCAAGTTAACATTTTCTACCTCTGCCGCCAAAAAATATAAAACACGGAATCAACGAAAATATGAAAATGTGTATTAGCCGTGTTTTATTATTATTATTATTATTATTATTATTATTATTATTATTATTATTATTTACCTCTGTCAGCCGCCATCGTTGCCTTCTTAGGCGAGTGAGGTTTCTCAAGATCTGCAAGGAAAGAGCTGAATTAATAGAATATCATTAAATTAGAGAAATGATTAAAATAATATTTTCGCGATTGCACCTCTCTGAGCGAGCCTAACATAAACAAAAATTTCAAATCTAAGTTGGTAGCAATTTCATTTGAAGTTCATACAAAAGTTGGGTTTAACTATGATGGCACAAAATATTAATATCAGAAGCGTTTTTGCTGAATTAAAATATGTACAAGTAAAGAAAGCAACAAAATTATTATGATCATATACACAAAAATCTACTTTTGTTTTTCCTTGTAACCAACATAAATTAATCACAAGGCACCGAAAAAACGGTGTCTTTGTCTATTATATTTTTTATTTGTCTTTTGTCCATTATTTTGATGTGTCAAAAACCGTGTAATAAATTCTTCAGTAAAAATAACAAAAAAGAAGGAAATAACTAACTTTTAATTTTCAAACAAAAAGATGATAGGAATTAATCATCAAACGAACTTACTCTGCTTTAGAGAGTGATCTTTTGTGTCATGAGGGTTCATCATCTCCAGTTCCTCTCCAGTCTTAGAGGGAGGAGGTATGTAGGTTATGTTATTTTGCTCTTCCATTTTCTTCTTCCTTCACTCAAGTTAACTGAGAGCTTGCTTTCTAGTATTCCTTAGAAAGTGAAACGAGGGAGAAAGGATTAAGTTTTTTATCACCGCTTTTTGGAAATGAAGGCTGATTTTGGTACTGTGCATAATATTACGTGGAACATAGAGGGTAAAGACACCTACAAAACATCAGGATAATTTTCTCACAATTACCCTCATATTTTTAAATTTTATAAAATTCCACCGTTTTTTATTTACAAATATAACCTTTTATTTCTCTCTAACTGGAGTTCATCATAAATTTTGTCAATTTTACGCCGTAATTTAATCAATTTTTTTGGGGTCAATTTTAGAAATCTTTAAGCTTTTCAATGTATTCTCTTTTCTAATTTTGTTTTCTGAACTTGCATGAATCACCACCATCATCATCAACCGGATGAAATATTCAAGTTATTTTAAGTTTTGCATTAATCATTTTTAGATCAAATCTAAAATTTGCGAGTTGATAGACTTTACTAAATAGGTACTACTTGAAACATGTTCTAAAACTCAGACGTGTCTTATTACTTGAGCTAGTAAGTTTTGACAGTTTTATGTTAACTATTAACAAGCAATATAAACTTTATCTATTTAACATAACAAATGTTGGTGCTGCTAACGCGCATTAATATCGGAGTTAGATTTAGAATTGCTTCCTAAAATTTGGAATCATGAATAAATTGAATCAAATCTGATAAAAGATTCAATTATTTTCTATCAAAATTCATTACTACATACATGTACCTTAATAAGATTAACACATGTCTATTATGATTTAATTAATTAGTGGAATCGGATAAAAATCAGATGATCATGTAAACTATTTTTTTCAATTCAGAACTCCACATGTGTCATTATTTGATTTTTTATAGTTATACCTGCACAAATTACATTTCATACAAGGATGATTAATGTTATTGATTACCTATGGTTATCTTTCAAAAACACAAAAATCTTACTATATTACCTTACAAGTTTACATTAATTCGTGAAACTATTTCATATATTTTAAGTTTATGTATTCATGATTACAACGCAATGTGTTATATGTAAAAAGACTTCAGGTATACAAAATAAACAAAATGAATAATAGCCATCTCTTTTGACTTATTTTAGTTATTTTATGATCTTAGTTGTTTTAAATAAAAAAATAAAATAAATTTTATGTCGATATTTTAGTTAAAAAACTACTTATTGAATGGATGTAATTGTTAAGTTCAACTTTATAGAGAGGTTAAAAAATATCACGAATTCATGATATATTACTAAATTGTAGGGGTATTGGCGACATTTCACACTTTACAGGGGTATTTACAAAATTATGAGGTATTGGAGGCCACATTATGAAATTTAAAATTAAGGTTCGAAATATTCAGAAAAGTTGGGGTTTTCCTGAAGTATTTCCCTTTACAAACCCGACCCGTTAATCCTCGTCTCTTTCCCTCTCTTTTCTATTTGATCTCTCTCTCTCCATCTCCACCGTGTGCGATAGCTATCTCACGAGTGATCCTTCGTCCCTCTCAAATTTGCGGAAATCTAAATCGAGAAAACCCCAGATCAATCCCTTAGTTATAGTCTTTATTTGTCTCCTATTCCCATTTTAAATTTAAAGGTAAATTATTTTTATTTGTTAAAATTGTTTCTCTGATTTTGGTTAAATTATGGAAAATTAGGAGAAATTTTGTTGATTTGATTTTTATTTGACTGGTGTTAAAATTGGGGAAGGTTTGGGTAAATTGGGGTTAAATTGGATTTTAAATTTCAAGTTAGGTTTATGCTAGTGAAAGATTAAAATTAGGGTTAAAATAATGGTAAATTTTGGGTTAATTCGGTTGAAATGGGCTTATTAGAATAAACTAGATTTTTAAATTCAAGTTAAGGTAAAATTAGGACTGTGTACAATGAATTTTATTTCCAGGTAATTGTGTCTTGAAGGGAGAGGGTTTCACAGCCATGTTCGCTTGCATTCCTTATACATTTTAATCACATATTTGGTATGAGCAAAGTAACAATAACAAATTAATGAAAATGTGAATTTGATTTCGAGAATTTTTCTTGAGTAATCATTAAAAATGATTCGATATAATCATAAATATTTTTGTTGCACATAATAATGGATTTACAAGATAGATCTAGTGTTTTTTGTACATTTAATTATATTATTATTTTATACAAGTTATTAGCATAACTTCTTATTTTTCAAACTAGGAAATAATATTACTTCCTAGCTGGCCATTTTTACCTTTCTCTTGAAGTTCGTAAACACACTCGACAATACCTGATTGTTGATAAATAAGAAGAGAGTTTATAATATAAATTTGTTTGGCTTTCTCTAATATCTCATTTCGAGATTAAAAAGAATTGAAATAAAATAGTTCTCATTTCCCTCATCAGTCAAAACCAAAATATTCCCTAGAAAAAAATTCATCGGATTATTTAATCTACTACCTAAGAAAGAAACTTATGTTTGATACTACTTATACATACTCTAGATTATCTTTTGCAACACAACTTGTGTGAGCCAACTAACAATACAATCTTTTTCATGAAAATGATAACTCCACTTCAAACTAAAATATATTAGACATGAGCTTTTACTAGATAATGCAAAATTGCATCTATATTCGTGTATGTAATAAACACACACTTCAAAGATTCACATCCACTTCTGCGGAAATAAGATTTGATGAAATACTTCGAAATTCTTTGATGAATTACTGAATATAATATGCAATACAATACAATACAATACAATATAATATAATACAATATATATTGATTTTACAATTTTAATTATTTTATATATGATTTATGTAACAAGGATTTCTTTTTCTTGCTTTTGGCCATCTCTGGCGGGCCGGCAGCAATGGATATGTTGTTCTGATAACGCATTGTTTGATATATGGAAAATTTTATCTCCGACAGTAAAATTATTCCTCGGATTTTGGTTAAATTATGGAAAATTGGGAGAAATTTGGTTAATTTGATTTTATTTGGCTAGGGTTTTAATCAGGTAAGTTTCGGGTAAATTAGGGTCAATTGGGGTTAAATGGGAGAAAATTTGATTTTTAATTTCAAATTATGGCTATGTTCGAGAAAATTCGGATTAAAGTTATGGTGAAATTTGGGTACGTTGGGGTTAAATTAGGACAATTTGATTTTTAATCAAATTAGGGTTATGTTAGGGAAAATTAGGTTAAATTTGATTTTTAGTTTCAAATTAAGGTTATGTAATTTGATTTTAGTTCAAATTAAGGTTTCGTTAGAAAAACATAAGGTCAATAAATTCAATGCATTGGATGAATTTCATTTACAGGATAATCATGTCATAAAGGGAGAGGACTACACAACAATGTTCAATTCTAGGTAAATTAGATTTTTCAACACATCTTTGGTATGAGGAAACTAACAATAACAATTTCATGAAAATGTGAATCTCATTCCGAGATTATTTTGTTGAGTAATAATGAAAAAATTGATTGGATATAAACATATAATTTCTTGTTAGATGTAGTTATATTTTTTTACCAGATGGATTTAGTGCTTTTTATACAGTTAATTTAATTATTATTTTATACATATTTAGTTTAGGGTTTAGGGTTTATTGGGCGAACAAAAGCAACATAAAAATTACAGATTTAGGTCCATGTGTGCGTGATGTGAAAAAAAGTTTTCTCAATTTACTGTGACTTTATTAAGAATACTAATTTCAAAAATATAAAATTGTATTAGAGAAATTATATAAGTTTCTTAAATTTCATTCTGAAAATTTGTATAAGAATAATGGAGTGTGAGTTTCCCTTGAACTTCATTATAACAAACGAAGGAAAAAAAACATATAAAATTTTGAAAATTCTCGTAGCATTCATTTCAGTAGATAAATTCAGTAAATTTGGATTATTATTACATCATTTGAAAGTCGGAACTGGATTCATAATCGGTTTCTAAAAGTCAGAATCAGGAATCAACTGAATCATATTAGAACAGATGCAATTCGATAAAAGATTGAATCAACTTCGTTAAAAAAGTCGACGTTATCTACGAGTGTATTAATCAGATCAACACTTGCCAATCCAGATTGATTAAACCATATAGGAATCAGATGATTTTATAGATTATATTGTGGAAATGAGGAGTCCACATGTACCATACTTTGATGTTCTAAAGTTACAAACTGCACAAATGATATTTCATTATAGGACTATTGATGTAGTTGATTACGTTAGTTATATTTCGTAAAAAGATTTGTCACATGATTTTATTACAAGTATGTTGATTAGAATAAATTTCTTGTATCTAAAACTATGTATTTTTTAAGTCTATGCATGCATGATTACAATGAAATGTGTCGTGCAATAAGACCTCAGGTCAAAATGAATAAATAAATTAGTAGTAGTCATTATCTTTTACTGATTTTAGTAATTTATGATCTTAGTTGTTGATTCGAATAAAAAACTAAAGAAATTTGATACGGATATTGTGGTCCAGAAAATGTTTATTGATTATAATAGCTAATTAAGTCTAATTTCATAGAAGTAAAAAAATAATCATGGAGAAGACTAGCTTGATTAGTAATTATACATATTAATTTTCTTTAATGTTTTGTCGCCTTTTTATCAATTCAATACAAATGATCTCTAAAGTAATAAATTATACAATATAACCATCTAATTTCCATCATGAAAAGAGGGCCTTAATACTAAACAACAGAGGATAACAAAGCATCATGATATAACCATCTAGCTTCGTGGATTTGGCGGAAGCCTTGGAATAATAGGGATACGTAATGGCGATTGAATGTATAACTTTTCCTCCTCTCCAATTTGATACCCTGATTGGTCGTCTCCGGTTGATTGCTTAACATCTGAGCCTAAAAGAAAAATAATAAAAATATAATTTGGTTACACCGTAAATGGGCTCAAGGCCTAATGGTTAAGTCCCAAAGGTTAGCGATGCAAATCTTGATGAAAAACTGCCTTCTTTTGTAACGCAATTTCATCACATTAAAATGACGATGATGATGACGATCAGAACACGGGAAGCCATATTATCACACGCCTTTCAAATTAGGCATTTTCCAAATGTTTAATAATTCAAATCCTCATATATTAGCAAGCACACATTCATAATCATACATGATTAAGAAAGCCTACAAATCCTCAATAATTTGCTAAACGTCCTATTATTTCTTGAAGTTATACCTTACTGCTAATTACTAATGCATAAATTGTTAAAACAAACTATTTTTTTATTTTAAAAAACAAACTATTTTTGTATTATATAAAGTGAGCTTATTCTTGCTCACTTATTTTAGAAAATAAATAAATTCGCTCGCCTATTAAATCGATGACCATTTCCAAAGTGGGATGATGTCTAACAACTCAAATTATAAGTTTTGGCATGTTAAAGCAAACTTACAATTCATTTCCAAAATTGTATATGTATAGACTACTAACCTTAGGGCAGGGCTGGCTGGACTTGCCATGTCAACACCATAAGAAGAAGAGTTGCACCAAGCAAACACTGAATAAATCGAGTCATTTTTTTCTTTGGTTAAGACTTCCTCAATTTTTTGCACTATTTATGCTGGATGGATCTAGTTTTCTGGTGCATGATTTTTATATTGCAATGACGGGTATTTTGTTAGGCAGATAGATGTCGCTTAAATTAATCTCTGGCTATAAAGAAATGATATTCCCTAGCATCTACTAGATTCTTTTTGTCTATAGTTTATCAGTGTAGATTGGGCCGTAATATTAATTATTTAAAACTGCTTAATCCCGCCAATTTTGATAGTACTTAAGGCTGCCGTCTAAAAATTTCATATTTTGTAGAAATATTTTCTAAAAATAAACTACGGTAGATGAACATACAGATTTGTATTTTTTTCTATATAGATTTGAAATTAAACAAGTCAAATACGACTTAAATTTGAATGTTTTTTTTTTTGATGAATGCCTTAAATTTGAATGTTATACGTACAGACTCAAATGATGTAATATTTTTATGAAATAAAAGTAAGTTCTGTCGTCGTCCTCATGCATTTCGGCCAACAAGTAATGGGCAATATTTGACAGTTTTGGACCGATTCGTGAGATAATTATGGATATATGATAACATCCTATAACATGCATCTGGTAATCATTTGTCACTAAAGATTTAATATTTAACTAATGCAAAACTGCAATTGCCCAAATATAGTAAAAGAAAGACTAATGGCTGGCTGGCTGGCTAGCTGTCCCTTAATAGCGGGAGAGCTGCAATTGTCTTTCAATTGTAAAAAGGCGATCTAATAAATTGAATTTGGGAGGAAGCTAAATTTTGTCGAAAATTCAATTCCATCAGGCCATCCTTGTTTTTACGTTTGGAGACTTAATAGGTACCATTCGAAAAATCTATTCTTGTATTAATTTTGTTTTTCTTAATTTATGATTTTTTTATGAAATCCAGTTTTCATTGCGACATTTGATATCTAATTCTTGTGCCACAATCATGAGGGGAGGTGAAAGCAGTTCTAATGTGGTAATTGACATTGGAAAGTTAGAGCATTGTTTGGACAAAGAATATTATTGGGCATTAGGAGATAATTTTGATAAGATAAAAAACTTGAGTTCTATATGCAAAGTCAATAAATCCATGGGCGCGAATGTTTATGAACCCTCCGTTGTATCCATCGGACCATATCATCATGGAAAAAACACATTAAATGCCATGGACCAAATGAAATGGAATTCTATTGGCTGTATACTGAAAATTAACAAAAGAATAGGTCTTCATGATTATATCAAATCTCTTAGAAACGTAGAACACATTGCTAGGAGCTTTTACACGGAAGAAATCAAAGTGAAAAGCAATGAATTCCTAAATATGCTCTTACTTGATGGATTCTTCATTCTTGTTTCCCTTTATGCAATAGAATTAACTCAGGATTCTCATCCCTACATTGAAATGGAGCGATTGCAGTTTAATTTTGTTATGCACGACCTTCTTCTCATTGAGAATCAAGTCCCATTTTTCGTCCTGAAAATTTTATATGAACTCTTTATAGGCGAAGAAGAAACCGCTCCATCACTCTCAGAAAAAATATCTTATGATGTAGAACAAATTTTACATCATTATCCAAAAGCCATCAAAGAAACTAACAGACCAAGAGCTTTTCATCATTTGTTGCGTCTATGTCATATTTACTTAAGGCCTACCCGAAATGTTGATTATTTCACACAACTGTATCAACGTGGCAAAACAATAAGTTTTTGGCGTAGAGCAATGCAATATCATATTGCTGGAGTCAAGTTTCAGAAAAGAGAACTCAAAAAAGAGGTGACAGATCAACAAGTTTCACACAACTGCATGATTTACGAAGTGAAGAAGAGGTGACAGATCTCTTTATGAGGCTTAGTGAAGGCATTGTCTTTGAATTTATGGGTAATTTTTATTTGAAAAGTATTTGTCATAATTTGGAAGCTGTATGAAGTGGTGGAATTGGAATATTTGGTTTCGACGAACCACTTCATCACTACGCGGTAGGATTTGGACAATATGATATGTCTAGCTCGGATGAACTAAATGTTGGTTAGCTCGGATGAACTAAATGTTGGTTATATTTCTAAAAATTAACTAAATAAATAATTAACATAAATCATAAAATAATGATTAAGAATGAGTCAAGTCTGGATGTAGCTGTGTGATCGAGCCGCGACTGTCCTAAAAACAGATTGACGTCGCTAGTTGCAGGATTCGCCGTCTATCCGCCTCCAAGATTCTACACCACGAGTAAGTCTTGTATCTACTCCGGTAGCACAGTCGCAGAGTAGACCTTCATTTCAAAGAGAAATGAAGCCGTGTACCATGATCTTTCAAACCAAGTGTATTTTGAGCAATTGGAAGGATACATTTTTGAGGAGGAAGAAGACGGAGTGTTGTATTGTATTTGTTGTCTTATTTTTTATTGTTGTCTTCGACAAGGAGGGAAACTCCTTTTATAAAAGGAGAAGAAAAGATTTGGTCAAAAAAATTAATTCCTTTTATAAAATAACAAAGAAATTTTAAAATTTAGTAATATTATTTATAAAATAAATAATATACAACATTAAACTACCCGGCAAACTCCTTCTTTCTCCTCTTGGCTTCCAATTTGCTTATAATATGTACGACCATTTTTTTTGTTTAAGCTCTCTGTCGTGCGTTTGGAGGAGAAAGGTTTCTTTCTCATTTAATTATTTTTTTTAACTGGACCCAACTATACTTTGCACGTGACCTGTTTTGAATGAAGTTTTATATATTTTTTGGGAAATGTATAAACAGGATGACATTGTAGCACGACACACTGTAGATATACTGTTTTGTTTCATTTTATATATTGTTTTCTCATTTTATATACTATTTTGGCATTTAATATACTGTTATTTATTCTTTGTGTATTTCTTATTTTTTTTTACTTTTATATACTATTTTCCCATTTTATATACTGTTTTCCCATTTTTATATAATGTTTTCACTTTTTATGTATATATTGTTATTAGAAAATAAATTATATATACTGTTATGTATATATTGTTATTAGAAAATAAATTATATATACTATTATTGGATCCCGTCGTAAATAATCATGCTACAGTGTGTCGTGCTGTAACATGTCCCATATTTTTTTTGTCTCTGCTTTACTAGTGTTTGCTTAAACCGGCCCAAATTACAAGTTCTGATTAATATAACCCTTATTCAATTAAAAAAAAACACGAGGCCTTAATTTTTGTCCAGTATGTTTAATCAAACCTGTTATAACTTTTTATAAGCAAACTATTATAATACACGATTGTGCATTTTAGTTAGGAGTGGCAAAAAGTGTTCTTTAATCGGACTTTTGAAATCTAGCGGCATTCCCAAGTATTGCATTGGGAAAGTTCCTTGTGGGCATGGTAGAATTTCCTTTGTGGCCGCTATGTCTGATTCCTCCATTTGTAGCGGTACGAACTCGCTTTTATTCCAATTGATTTTTAGGCCCGATATCAATGAGAAGGTATCCAGTATTAACTTGAATCTTCTCGGTATTGAACCCGATGCCCTTATTATAAACATTGTATCGTCTGCATATTGATATGTTTGTACTGGCACTTCTTCTTCATTTCTTTGAAAGTCAAGCCTTTTATGTAGCATTTGTTGCAGTACGTCGGCGGCGATGTTGAATAACATCGGCGACAAAGAGTCGCCTTGCCGAACCCCTCACTTGTGTTTAATTGTTTCCATCTTTTCTCCATTGATTACGAGTTTGGATTTCATCATTTTAAAAATTGATTTTATCCACCGTACCCATTTGGACGGGAATTTTCTGTCTTGCGAAACCTTATAAATGAAATCCCAACTCACCGTATCAAATGCTTTAGCGAAATCCGCCTTGAGTACGATGGTAGGCCTCTTTTCATTCACTGCTTGTTGTATGTCCTCTCTGACCGTTACAAATAGTTCTGTTATTTGTCTCTTTTTCACAAATGTCGTTTGTTTGGCGTTTATGAGTTTTGGGAGGAAAGGTTGAAGTCAGTTTGCTAGAAGCTTAGAAATTATTTTTATGGGCGATTCTATTACGCTTATAGGCCTGAACTGGCTCGTTTTTATAGTTCCTACCACCTTCGGAATGAGAGTAATGTCTGCATTATTGATATCGCAAATATTACTTCTTTCATTCTGAAATTGATTTATCAGGTTAGTAAGGTCCTCCCCTACTATATCCCAATACGTCTGCCAAAACTCGTTCGGCATACCATCGGGTCCTGACGATTTCCACTTAGGCAGGTTTTGTATCACCCTTTTAATTTCCTCTGTAGAGAAATCTTGACTAATAGTTGAGAGATCCGGATTTTGTTCATGTGAGTTGAGACCTTGAAGTGTGTAGTTAACTGTTTGGATGCTTGTTGGGCTAAATGTCTCCTTGAAATGTTCATAGAATGTACGTTTAATTGCTGTTTGATCTGTCTCGTACACTCCGTTTATCTCTACCCCCGGTATCGTGTTTTTCCTTATCCGGTTCGATGCAAAGGCGTGAAAATAAGATGTGTTTTGATCTCCCTCCTTAGGCCATCTAATATGTGTTCTTTGCTTCCACTTTATTTCTATTTCATTTATTGATTCGTGCATCTTCTCTCTTAGTTTGTTTCTCAGCCACCTTTCCATTTCCGTTAACTGTCTACCTTCTTCCGCCATATCCAGTCTCTCCACCACCACTTTGCAACTATCTAATTGTTGTCTAGATGACTTTATTCTTTGAGCTTCCCATTCGTGTAAACTTTTTATAGTTGTTGCCATCTTCTCATGAATTCTTCTTTCTGCATTTGTTATAGTAGTGTTTGCATTCCAACATTCCTTGATTATTTTCTTAGTTTGATCGTATTTAATCCACTTTAATTCAAATTTTCTTAATCTTTTTGGAGGGTATCTTTTAATCGCTTTAAATAGTAATGGGGTGTGGTCTGACACGGGTGCCCCCTCCGTTTGTAGTGATAGGATATGGAAAGCCATGCACCATTCGTAGATATGAAAACCCTATCTAGATGGGCGAAAATAGGAGACGGTCTCTTGTTAGACCACGTGAATTTTCGGTTCACTAGAGGTACCTCTGTTACCTGAATATCACTTATCGTTTCGTTGAATCGGTCTATCATTGACCATGCTCCTCCTCCAGTGGATTTGTCTTCACGAGATCGAATCAAGTTGAAATCTCCCATTAAAAGCCACGGTATATCTCGCCTGTCCCTTATATCTCTTAACTCCTCCATGAAACTTGCCTTCTCCCATCTAATGTCGGTCCATACGCGTTCGTGTTCATAAATTTTGCCCTTTGCCTATTCTTTAAGACTACCTAGATACATCTGTTGGTCTCTAGTCTCTCCACTAGCTCGTACTCATCTGTCCATGCGGTTAACAAACCGCCTTTTGTTCCATCCGCCGTTTTGAATGATGCTTCTTTAAAATTTGGTGGAGCGATCAGTCTTATAAGGAGATCAGACTGTCTACTCCATTTCATTTATTGGAAGCAAAATATATCACATTTTGCTTTTCTTATAGTGTTTCTTATAATATTACATTTTTTAATGTTTCCTAACCCTCTCACGTTCCAACAAATATAACTCAAATTATTACAACTCTTCAGCAAATTCATTGATTATTGTTATTAAAGAAACTACTTCTCTTACTCCTACAATACTTTTCCCTACAATTACAATGCTAAATCCTGTTACACACTCTACTTTTTCTTCACTTTATTTCTCTTCCTTCCTGCGATCTTTTATGCCTGCATCTCCTGTGGCTTCTGTAGCCCCAACATCTCTAGCTCCTTGTCCGCTAACTCAACTCCACAGTCAGTGACAATGCCACCAATTTTCTCCACCGAGTATGGGTCCATGCACACCATTTCCTGCTTGATCTTTGCCACATTCGATCCTTTGATTTTCTTTTTCCTTTTTGTTTCCTTGGCTGCCTCATCAAATTTTCTTTCTTTGATTCTGATTGCTTTTTGTACCGTGGATTCATATTTCCCTTTCTTTGCTTTCAACCTGTCACATCTACGTGGCCCTCCTGGTTACATCCTACGTCTCGGTTCTCATCCCCTGACCACTCTTCATTAACTGCACCGTTAGCCTTCTTATTCTCATTTAATGCCCCCAGCTGTGTATCACTCTTTTTTACCTTTTTTTATTCATTTCCTTCTTGTTTTCTTTTTGTCCTGTCTCGTTTCCGTTGCCATACACAAACCTCGTACCCCTTTACTTTGTTGTTTTTTTGTTGATTGAACCTCCAACTCATTCCCTTCTTTTGCCACGTAATCTGATTTCTCATCCAACTTATCGTCTCGTTGACTCGCCATGTCAGCCGTACCCTCCGCCACCTCATCTTCTTCTTCAACCTCTCTTTCACCATTTGCGAGCAATTTTTTTGCTTTTCTTCCATCTTCCTCTGGTTTGTCGTTTTCTGTCATTGTTCTCGTCGTACCTCGTGTGTTGTTGCTTGAAGTGGATCCTTTTGTCTCTCTTGCTCTTTGTTTTTTCTCCCTTCGCTCTAGTGTTCTCCGTTCTTGGCGTGATAATTGTGTATGTTCGTTTGCTCCTGCTCCGTCGTCATTATCTTCGTCAGGTCTATTTTGCGTGTTTCCTTCGTTACATTCTTCATCTAACACCAGCAACCCTTCATCCATCAACTGCCTGATAAGGTATTTCCTCAACTGCTCGCTTTTCGTTTTAGTAATGATTTCCATTGTATCCGGCGATACCATAATGATATTCCCCCTTAACATGCTCTCTGTCATCATTTTTCGTACTGTGGAGGTATTTCTGCCCCTTCATCCCACGTAATGTTTATTCCTTCTTCTTCTATGTGTATCTCTGGTATCTCCTCCTCCATTTGTCATCCCTGTGTCGGTGTTCTTGCTTCTTTGTTTACATGTTGTTCTTCTTCTATTGTTAGAGTAGCAATTGAGGGATCGATACTCTGAGCCATATTTGAATGACCGGACATGTTGCTTGACTCCTCCACTTGTTTTATCTCCATCTCCCTCTCAGCATCATCTTCATTCTTATTTCTTCTCTCTTCTCTGCCCTCTTCATCTCCTCCTCTCCCCTCTGCTTCTTTAATATTGTTATTGTTGGCCCGTTCATCCAGCATTGTCATCGCATCTACCTCCATTGTCATATTAACGTGAACATGATTTTCTCGTTCCTCTTCTTCTTTCTCATCCACAATGAGTTGAATTTGCTCGACCCGATCATCCTCTTGTGTGTACTCCTCCTGTTCGATTGTCGCGTCGTCCCCTTCCACCACATTTACTCGTTCGACTCCATCTGCTGCTCGTATCGGCTCCTCCTGCTCCATTGTCACCTCATCCCCTTCCACCGCATTTACTCATTCTACTCGATCCGCTAGTCGTATCTGCTCCTCTTGCTCCATTTTCGCATCGTCTCTTTCCACTGCATTTACTCCATCGACTCGAGCCGCTACTCGTATCGGCTTCTCCTGCTCCATTGTCGCCTCTTCCCTTTCTTCTGTCTCCCTCATGTCCATATCATTTTGACCCCCATGTCCACTCGCCTCTCTGCCCCTCACTTCTTCCTCAGTCCGCATCTTTTTCCCTCCTTCATTTACTGGCTCGACTCGTTCTTCTGGTTCCTCCGTTTCCCTTTGGTCAGTATCTCCACCTTGCTCTGTTAAGTCTGATTTTCCTTCGCTTGATACATTGACACCACTGCCCCCTGCCTACGGCTGAGCTGTATTGACAATTATCACCTCTTCCTGACTCATGTTTTCCGATTCGTATCCTTTCACGGGTTCTCCGGTATTTTCCACCATCGGTTTACATCGACCGCTAGCTTGTATTCAAAGTTGTCTAGTTCCAGGTCAATGTGTTTCGAGATGTTCAAAGATTTAACTTTTACCTTGCCCTTTAGAACCTTGAGTGTTTTATTCTCCAGTGGAGATGTGTGGTTGTGGTACTGACCGAGCGAGTTGAGTGCTCGTATCACTTCCTCCTTCCTCCATGCATGAGGTGGCAGCTCTAATATCTCGACTTCTACAATGTAGTTAAAATTCACTCTTTCACCTGCATGCCCCGGTGTCCATGCCTCGACTTGAAAACCATTTTGTCGGATAACCGGCTGCGGGTTGTCGATAAAAACTCTTCTATTGACGTGTGAAGGTAGGTATACCAGATAACTCGGTCCTTTCAAGTGGCACAGTCCAATCGGCTCTTGCATTCCTCTGAAGCATTGAGAAACTACGCTTGCTATGGTGGAGTAGCTTACCGCTGGTGTTGTGGTGCTCGTCATCACCATCGCTTGTTTGAGATATTGGAGATCGTAGTGATGTTCGTCTGTTGTTGTGATGAGGCAAGGAGTAGAGAGAGGCCTATTATTCGGAAATATGGTCCCTGTCTTCATGTCCTCGAGTTCCACATCACTGCTATCTGTCTCATGCACTGTCGGCGAAGGCGGTCTTGAGTTACGTGGACTGCATGAGTCTTTCCCCTTCACCAGAGATTTAATTGTTGTTGATGCAACTTTTTGCAAAGCTGGACCTTCACAGAACTTTGTGATGTGTCCCGGATTTCTACAGTTGAGACACATCACTTTGTTCCTACATTCCGCTATTTTGTGTCCCGTCTTGAGGCAGCAGAAGCATTTTCCCCACCAAAAAGCATCGTCAGGGTGTGGAGGCCATGAAATCACCTCCGGCCAGTCGATCTCGTCGGAGGAGACCGAGGAGGCCATTGGCCTAACCTGGTTTCTAGGCACCGGTGGTTGTCTAAGAGCTTGAGCGTAGGTTTTTGTCTTCAGTGAGTTTTCTGATGGGTTGAGTTTAGGGTTTGGTTCAACAGTGTCTTTAGCAGTGAGATTTTTGGGAAGTTGAGTTTTGGGTTTGTATATGGCTTGAGTTTGTGAGTGGTTTGCTTGGTTTTTGGTGGTGCGTATAGCGGAGAGGGGCTTGTAAGGTCCTGTAGCAGGTGTCACTGTTACTATAGGATGATATGGGACTAGTATGTGACCGGTGATAGGCGAGATATGACCTCCTCTGCGATGATAGGACGTCCATCCTTGTTTGTCAGTGACTGTAAAATACCTTCCCATCCTTCTTTGTCCGCCGGTGACCTCCTCTTGCCCAGTAAGGTTGTTGCCTTGCTTGTTTTTTGAAATCTCCTTTGAAATCGCCCTTTCCCGATTCCCTCCAGTTCAGTCTTTTACTAATAATCCCACAATTCACTTATGTTTTACCAATATTTTTATTTTGGTGTGTAGATTCTGTGTATGTGGAGTGTATATATTTTTGGTTGTAAATTGACATACAGTTGGGCAATTGGTGAGGTTTTCTTCTTTTTATTTTTTATTTTTTTGTTTTACTTTATTTTTACCTTTTTTTGGCGGATGAAGTGTCTAAAAGCAAGAAAATTTTAAAATTGATATGTACTGTATTTTGTATTTTATCATGTACTTCATCATAGAACTTGAAAACAAAACAATTCATGAAATTTTATTTCCTTATTTCCTTTGAAGTTCATGTCAATCAATTAATTACTGAATGTTTTTCAGGAATATAGATAGATGTAATTTATATTTGTGTAGTAAGAAATTATGTCCAATGAATTTTAGTTTGAATTGAAGTTCTCTTTTTCTGACTTTCGTGACAAAAATGCTTGCTAGTTGGCTCACACAAATTGTGTTGAAAAAGGTAATTTATGGTATGTATAAATAGTGTCCAACATAAACTTCTAGGGGAAAAAAATTGGGGATTATTTTGGTCAGAGAAATGAGTAATGTGTCATTTCATATATTTTTTTTTTCTCAAAATGAGATATTAGAGAAAGCTAAACAGATTTTAAATTGTAAGATTCCTTCTTATTTGTACATATTTAGTAAGTGCTAAACTGAGAAAAGCAAGGAGTATCATCTCAAAGACAAAGCATGAATCTAGTTTCAGTATTAAAGTGAATATATTGCTAAGTAAATATAGATTTTTAAAACTATTCTAGGAGCTCAAGAAAATAAGTATATTTCCTATCTTAATTTTCATATAGTTAATAGTATGAATAATAGTTAACGCAGCTAGAAATTATAGATGACATTCCAAGTTGCAATTAAAGCATTGTGGTAAAACTTAATTAATTCATATTCTTCTAGTTCGTCATAATGGAAAGATTCAAAACTGTGTTCTATCCCAACTAAACCGCCACATGGAATCATAATAATCCGAATTTACTCAACTTATCTACTAAAATGAATGCTACGATTTGAATTTTCAAAATTTTATATGTTTTTTCTCCTTCGTTTGTTATAATGAAGTTCAAGTTAAACTCACATCACTCCATTATTATTATACAAATTTTCAGAATGAAATTTAAGAAACTTAGCTCAATATATTTTCTCGAATACAATTTTTTGTTTTTTTAAATTATTATTCTTAATAAAGTTACAGTAAATTGCCAAAACTTTGTTTCACATCACGCACGCATGGACCTAAATCTGTAATTTTATGTTGCCTTTGTTCGCCCAATATACTTAACATAACTAAATCTGTATAAAATAATAATTAAATTAACTATATAAAAAGCACTAAATCCATCTTGTAAGAAATGTAACTACATCTAACAAGAAATTATATGTTTATATCCAATCATTTTTTTCATTATTACTCACAAAATAATCTTGGAATGAAATTCACATTTTCATGAAGTTGTTATTGTTAGTTTCCTCATACCAAAGATGTGTTGAAAAATGTAATTTACCTGGAATTGTACATTGTTGTTTAGTCCTCTCCCTTTATGACATGATTATCCTGTAAATGAAATTCATCCAATGCAGTGAATTTATTGACCCTATTTTTTTGTAACGAAACCTTAATTTGAACTAAAATCAAATTACATAACCTTAATTTGAAACTAAAAATCAAGTTTAACCTAATTTTCCCTAGCATAACCCTAATTTGATTAAAAATCAAAATGTCCTAATTTAACCCCAATGTACCCAAATTTCACCAAAACTTTAATCCGAATTTTCTCAAACATAGCCATAATTTAAAATTAAAAATCAAATTTCTCCCAATTTAAGCACAATTGACCTTAATTTCCCCGAACATTACATGGTTTTATCCCCAGTCATATAAAATCTAATTAACAAAATCTCTCCTAATTTTCCATAATTTAACCAAAATCGGAGAAACAATTTTACCTGAAATTTGACAGTAATGGAGATGTTTATGTCTTATTGTTGCGCCTCAAAATTGACAAGGCCTTGCAAAAATTCTCATCTGCTAATAGTTCATTTAGTTGGTTCCCTTGAATTTCTAAAGATTTACATGATAAGAGGGACATACACTTCCAAAACATGTCATGTATTTCATCAATGATAAGAGAGAGATACACTTTGAGCCGACAGTATTTTTGCGGCATAAGAAAAGAATCTATTTAATAAAAAATAATATAACTGCATATACTTGAAATAATGACATTAATATAAACAATATACCAATTTTGTGGCGCAATAATAAGAGAAAACGCCTCCTTCTAACTTCGAAATAACAAACTTTCCACAAATCTCGTATCAACTGGTTTTCTCATTAGGGAACACAACAATGCTTTATCACAAACAACATCTCCATTGCTGCCAGAGATGACCAAAAGCAAGAAAAAGAAATCCTTGTTACATAAATCATATATAAAATAATTAAATTACAAAATTGATATATTGTACTGTATTGCGTTTTTTATTCAGTAATTCATCAAAGAATTTCAAAATGAAGTATTTCATCAGATCTTATTGCCGCAGAAGTACATGTGAATCTTTGAAGTGTGTGCTTATTAAATAAACGGATATAGATGCAATTTTACATTATCTAGTAAGAGCTCATGTCTAATGTATTTTAGTTTGAAGTGGAGTCTCATTTTCATGATAAAAGTTATAATGTTAGTTGGATCACACCAGTTGTGTTGCAAAAGATACTCTAGAGTATGTATAAGTAGTATCCAACATAAGCTTCAGATTAGATGATCATATGACAAAAAAATTATGAAACAATTTGGTTTCGACTGATGAGGGAAATGAGAACTATTTCATTTCACTTTTCCCCCCCTCGAAAATGAGATATTAGAGAATGTCAAAAATATTTATATTGTAAATTCTCCTTTTATTTGTCAACCATACTGATCTTCAAAACTGATGAAGTGCAGAGATCTAAATTGTTCAAAATCTTCCATACTGATAAAGCACAAATTAATTTGCAAAGTTGTATGAACGGATTGCTAGTAAAATAGAATTTCTTAGAAAATTTTGAGAATTGGAGAATATTTTTTTATAGTTCCTAGATTAATTGCCATAAATTAATGCAGCATTAAATAACGAAGAGCAATATATACTTAGAATTACTATAAGAAAACTCGGTTGGAGTGATGTGATATCACTTAACTAATTTTTAATTTCATCATAAACGAAACCGTGTTTTATGTAAACAAAACCACCACAAGAAATCATAATTAATTCAATTTGCTTAATTTATCTATCATAATTGATGCTAACAATGTGAACTTTCAAAATTTTATATGTTTTTCATCCTTAAATATTTCATTTGTAATCATGGTTAAGTCGTTCAACATAACACACATAAATCCACTATAGTAACAGAATTGATTCTAAAGAAGTCAATATTTTTGTAACTATTATTAATAAGTTATACATTGCCATAACTTTTTTCACATCATGCACAATGGACCTAAATATGTAAGGTTTTACCGTTTATGTTGATTTTCAACTCATCGAGATAATATCATTAAAACTAAATATGTATAAAAATAATAATTTGTATAAAATAATAATATAATTAAATGTACAAAAAATACAAGTTCTATCTTGTAAATCCATTATGTATGCAACAAAATATTTATGATTATCTCCAATCACCATTTCATTATTACTCACACAAAAATCTTTAAATGAAGTTCGCATTTTCATGAAGATGTTATTATTAGTTTCCTCATACCAAATATGCGTTGAAAAATGTCACCTGGATTGAACCTGGCTGCGTAGTCCTCTCCCTTATTGACACGATTATCTTGTAAATGAAATTCGTCCAATGTTGTGAATTTATCCTACTTAGACCCTAATTTTTCTAACATAGCCTTAATTTGAAACTAAAAAAAATTATCCTAATTTAACCTATTTTTACCTAACATAACCCTAATTGAATTAAAAATCAAATTGACCTGATCTAACCCCAATTTACACAAACTTTACCACAATTTTAATCCTAATTTTCTCAAGCATAGCCATAATTTGAAATTAAAAATCAAATTACTCCAAATTTAACCCCAATTGAGCCTAATTCACCCAAACCTCTCCCAATTTTAGCCACATTCGGATAAAAAGCAAGTGAACAAAATTTGTCCTGATATTGCATAATTCAACCAAAATCAACCATATACCAGCCGACATTCACTCGCCCAGAGGGTTGAATTATTTGGTCTGGTCTTTTGAAGAGACGATATAGACCATTTTAAAGAACTGTGTGATGTAAGACTTTGTTTGAACTCGAGAGTAATGTTGTTGTCTCATGTTAATTGCGAGATGCTAATCAAATTTTTTGTATTTTGTGGGACATGAAGCATATTTTTAAGAAGCAATGTACCTGTGGGAAATTGGATAACCGCTTGATCGATTGTTGAATCAGTATGCCTTCTCCGTTGCCGACTCGAATGAGATCTTTTTCTGAATAAGACAGATGAGACGAGAGGAGGTTGTGAGTACACATCAAATGGTTTGACGCGCCGGAGTCAAGGTACCACCCATCCGATGGACCGCTAAATGGTTCCACCAAGAGAGAGGTTGGAGTATTTCGGTTGTAGCGGTGTCAATAATTGCGCGCTTCATGGTTCGGTTTCATGCAGATTTGACACTTCACAATGGTATTTTCATGGCCACCGGTCTCTCGTTTTTCATGTCCATGAAAAATATTCGATTTTACAAATTCTTTTGCAAAGGCTTCATAAAGCGATTTCAAAAAATTATCTAGATAGGGCCCGGAGCCCAGAAATTATCCCAACTGCACGTTGGGTTGAAGGCTTGTTGGCTGTGCCATGAAATTCTGTCATTGATGTCCCAAAAAAGCCTGCTGTTGCTAGCCCTTGAAGAGGTGTGAAAATGGCGAAATAGGCAGAAAAGAGAAGAGAATTTGAAGGAGTAGATGCGGAAGTAATAAAGATTTACTCTTGAATAAGTTTGAATGAAGAAGAGAGAGGGAAATTAGAGAGATTAGATGCGGTAGTAATAAAGATTCACTCTTGAAGAGTTTTTGAATGAAGAAAAGGAGAAGAGTTTGAGGAATTAGATGCGGAAGTAATAAAGATTCATTCTTGAAGAATTTTGAATGAAGAAAAGAGAGGAGAATTTGAGATATTAGATGCAGAAGCAATAAAGATTCACTCTTGAGGAATTTGGAATGAAGAAAACAGAGGGGAATTGGAGGATTAGATGCGAAAGCAATAAAGATTTACTCTTGAAAAAATTTTGAATAAAGAAAAGAGAGAGGAACAAGAAATATTTTGAATTTTGTATAAAGAAAGAGAGAAGATGAAGACTTGTACCGGATAATAATGAAATTGAAGGTTTTCTATTGTTTTTAGAGAGAAGAAAAAGATTTCTTGAGTGATTTCGATTGATAGAGAATCAATTTTTGTACAAGTTGTTGATCAGTTGTGGTACCGGTCTTTAAGAACACCTCTCAACACCTTTGATCTTCTTATACTACCTTGCGACACCCCACAATTCCTCTGATTTACTACAAAGATCTCTGAATTTGCTGATCTTGAATGAATATCTCCCAATAGAAGTCGATCTTGGTCTTGTTATTGAACTAGAGGCGCAAAAATTTGCTACACTCTATTGATTGAAGAATTAGGATGAGAAAAGAAAGGGAGAATGAATGTGGATAGATCAAAGAAAGAAAAGAAGAGATTGGGAAGAATTTGAAAGTGAAAGCATGATTTGGACTTTTGATACCATGATAGAAGAGGGATAATTGGTTAATTATTATTGATTAGATTTTATTTAATGAATAGTTTTATAAGGAGTACTCTATTTATAGAGTTATTTAGCTATATAATCTTATCATTAATCTACCTAACCTTACAATTAATCTACTCTCGTCTATTCTACAATCCAAGCCTATAATCCAAGCCTACAATTCAATCCTACTATAGATCTCTAACATGTACCCTAACTTTACCCAAATTTCATTCCCTATTTTCGCAAACAGAGCCATAATTGAAATTAAAAGTTAATTTCATCTAATTTAACCCCAGTTGACCAAAATTTATCCAAACCCCAACTTTAAATTTATGAAATGGGAATTGGGGACAAATAAACTATGATCAGGGCTTGATATAATTTTCTGCAAATTTGAGAGGGGCGAAGGACCACGTGAGATATCGCACACGATGGAGATGGAGAGAGTGATCTCCTCGCAAGGGGCAGTTCTCGTCATAGACTCTTGTTAGGAGAGAGAGAGAGAGAGAGAGAGAGAGAGAGAGAGAGATTTAATTTCATAAAAGTTAGTCCAAATGTGACATGTACCCCTCAAAAACCTCAAAAATTTATATATATACCCTGTAAAATGTCAAATATCACTAATACCCCTACAAAATTACTAATATATCATGAATTCGTTATATTTTTTTTACCTCTCTATAAAGTTAAACTTAACTATTATATCCATCCGATAAGTATTTTTTGAACCAAAATATCGGCATAAAATTTTATTTTACTTTTTATATTCAAACCAACAGCTAAGATCATAAAATAACTAAAATAAGTTGAACTATATGGCTATTATTCATTTTGTTTATTTTGTGCACCAGAAGTCTTTTTATATATAACACATTTCATTGTAATTATGCATACATAAACTTAAAATATCTTATGAAATCTATTTTTCATTAGAGTTTACATATAGAAATATTTCAAGATTATTTAGAAGATAATTATTTCAAATCTAGAGGGTTAAACTTGAAAAAAAAATTAAAAATAATACAATTGGAGGGAAGGGATTCAAATTTCTCTGTGCCCTTGTGTCTTGCTTCTTTGGCAAGATAGAGAAACAAGCAGAAGGAAAGAGGAGGAGGGAAAATCGTCTTTTTACGAGCAGATTCTTCCTTGCCACGAGGTCCAACCAGTCTGCCGTCACCGCCGCTGTCACAGTAAGCAGATCTAGGGTTTCGTAACCGAGCTCTGATACCAATGCTAGAAACGAAATAAGATTTCTGGAATTTAGGGCTTGGCTGTTGGAGGCGGGGACTATAAATTCATATGATTTTAGAGTGTTTGCTCAACAGGTATGAGACCCTCTTTTATAGGATCGTGAAACCCTTATTTTGAGTATGAACACAATATATTTTCTGTCATATATTCACCCTCCAGCTACGCCCTAAAGTTACCTCGTATTCCCCTTTCTTGATCCTCAAGTTTCGTATGATTTATTTCCATACAAAACTTTCCATTGGTGAGGACAATGTCCATATGGCAAGTCTAATAGAAAGAGAGATTCCAGTCAGCAAGATTGGCCGATTGAATCTAGGGTTTTGTCTGGGAAAGGGTTCCGGTCAGAAAGATTGGTCGGTTTCATCAGGGAATGATTGGGAAGAGGGTTCCGGTCAGGAAGGTTGGCCGGTTGAATCTAGGGGAGGAGTCAATAGTAGTAGAGGGAGTGTAGTCAGAGGAATCAGGAAGAATCAAATCTCATTTTTTAATGTGTTAAAAGTTCTACAAACTTGATTTGAGTTTTTTTTTTGAACTAATGACAAATGACGAGACTTCTTCTCCTGAGTACCTAAAAAAATTAATCGAAACAAAATATTAACATGTTTTGCTAGGGTGAAAGACTGCTAGCGCAGTTGGCCACACACAAAAAACTCGAGTAAGGGAGAGATCCCGAGTTCGAGCCCGGTTTGCCGGGGTTTTTTCTGAAAAAATATGTGGGGTCGTATAAGCCACCTTATTAAAAAATTCAAAAAAAAAAAATGTTTTGCTAGGGTGCTAGCCTTCATATTCTATTCTAATAAGAAAATGGAGGTTTCATGAAGGAAATATGATGCGGGTTTATTTTTAGCCAAAACATGCCAGCACCTCTCGGTGAAAAAGAAAGAAAAATATGCCAGAAATTTTGGTGAAAGTGGGATGGTGAAAAGATTTGTTATTTTTGTATGTCACAATCACATATTATATAAACTTAATTTTTTCTATTATAATTTTTTTGTTAGTGTTGTTTATTGTTTCAATTGAATATTTATATCTCCAATTTGATATTTTTTCTTTTGTGGTGAGAAAAATAGAACACAATTAATTTTATATAAATACTGAGAAAATAGGATTAGTTTTTTTTTTTTTTTTTTTTTGAAGGAAACCGGCAAAAAAAAAAGAAAGTATTAGTTAAAGCCTCATTCGGGACCTGTGCAGGCTGCATCTTTATTAATGCTATATACTCACAATTGTTAACAATAATTTATTAGTACTACTTTCTTATATCTATATCCGAAACTTGTCCAAATATCTATTAATCAATAGTCTGCCCCCTTCTTGGGCAATGGTGCAGACGGCGATGCGTATTGTCATCAACAACATCAGCATGAAAGATTTACCGCATCAGTTGGCCTATCAGCAAGAGTGCATGAAGGGAGTCCATAATACGGATCTAAATTTGTCAAAAGCAACTCCCGTAGATGCTGAGGCATATGCCGGTAAAGGTGTTCAAAACACGGGTCCTTTTCGTCCGAAGGGAAAATTCAGACAACCGTTCCAGAAGAACTACGAGGTGAAAGGCAACGCAGGTCCCGATGTAAGGGTGTGTGCTTCAAATGCAAGAAGGTGGGTCATTTCAAGGCCCAGTGCCCTTCGAATCAAGCGCAGAAGAACGGTCAAGGTGGAGGATCTAAGAAGGACTTGGTCATGGTGACCGAGTGCAACTTCTCTTCTCCGATAACTGATGGGTGGTGGATCGATTCTGGAGCCACAAAGCACATAGCGCGGACACGTCAAGGATTGGTGGAGTCAAAACCAGTAAACCCGAAGGAGCATCGAATCTACATGGGAAACGACGCATACACTGAGGTGCAGGCGATTGGCACCTACAAGCTGAATGTGGGCAAGTTTAACATACTTCTTACACATGTGTTGTATGCTCCCGGAATGAGGCGGAATCTCATCTCCGTCCCGATGCTGGTTAAAAAAGATTATGATGTGCGCTTTTATCGGCAACAGAAGTTGGGAGTCTACACTGTGACAATTGGGAAGCATGGCGAGGCATTGGCTCGTGGTATGCTCGTCCTAGGACATGATTTGTTTAAATCAAATGTAATAGAGAATAATGTTAGTGTGGCAAATAATTCTGATGTATCAGTCGATAATTCTAATGAGAATGATAATTTTCTTGATTATATTATGTCTCTCAATGCTTATTTAGCTGATTCTCTATTATGGCACATGCGTTTAGGTCACCCAGGAAAATAAAGATTAAATAAAATCATTAAAATTAGTTTATTACCTGAATTAACTAAGGTAGAATATGACGTACGTGAATTATGTCCTTCTGGTAAGCTAACCAGGAAGCCTTTCTCAGTGGAAAAAAGAGCAACATAATTGTTAGAAGTTATCCATTCGGATATATGCGGTCCATTAAGTAGTAAGACCCATAGTGGTAAAGAGTATTTCATAACGTTTACTGATGATTACTCTAAATATGGGTATATTTATTTGCTCAATGCTAAGTCTGAAGCATTTGATTACTTCATATACAAGAACGAAGTTGAGAATCAATTGAGCAGGATTAAAATATTAAGGACCGATAGGGGAGGAGAGTTTAACTCAAAATAATTTGAAAACTATTGCACAAGTCATGGTATAAAGAGGCAAACAACCATGAGTTATACACCACAGCAAAATGATGTAGCTGAGAGGCGTGATAGAACTTTAATGAACATCCTGAATAGATTACCAACTAAATCGGTAGAGTCAACTCCATATGAATTATGGAAAGGTAGAAAACCAATGCTATCCCATTTAAGAATGTGGGGATCAATAGCTCATGTGTTGATCCCACGATAACATAGGGATAAGTTAGACTCTAAGACTGTAAAGTGCATATTTATTGGTTATTCTGAGAAGTCAAAGGGTTATAGGTTCTATAGTATTAAAGACAAAAATGTTATAGAAGGTTGTGATGCTGAGTTCTTTGAAAATTGTAAAGTGGAAGAACCAATGAAAAGGGATGATAGACCTTTACTGATTTTAGACGACTTCTATAAGGATGATCTATTAGAATCTGTAGTGACTGATGAGTCTCAGGACATTCAAGAGAACATTGTACAACCAAGTGATCATCCTATTTTGAGAAATACGAGAACCATGAATGCGCCATCCTACCTAGATGACTTTGAAGTTTACAATTGTGAGATCTCATATATTGCACTTAGTGCGGATGCAGAGGATACGTCAGATCCTTTGAGTTATTCAGATGCGATTAAGTCGTGAGAATCCGAGTCGTGGTTGAATGCCATGAAGGAAGAGATCGAGTCAATTGTAAAGAATCAAATATGGGAGTTAAGGAAACTCCAGGCTGGTAGAAAGGTAATTGTTTGTAAATGGGTATTTAAAAGAAAACAAAAGCCAGATAGTATGATAAACAAGTATAAGGCTAGGTTGGTAGCCAAAGGATTCACCCAGGTTGAGGGTGTGGATTATCGGGAGACATATTCTCCGGTGGCAAAGTTTGCGTTCATCAGGATATTATTAGCTTTAGTTGCACATCTAGATTTGGAATTACACCAAATGGATGTGAAGACCGCATTCCTTAATGGTCATTTGAAGGAGGTCATATATATGAGGCAGCCTGAAGGGTTTGAGGTAAAGAACCAAGAAGAGAAGGTGTAAAAGTTAAGGAAGTCATTGTACGGTCTAAAACAGTCCTCCCATCAGTGGTATCTGACTTTCCATAACTTTGTTTTACAACTAGGATTTGTTATAAACAAGTTAGACAATTGTGTATATACTTTGAAAAGTGGGAGCATTTTTTGCATCTTATCTTTGTACGTAGATGACATTCTACTATGTTGTAATGATTTGAAATTAATTAATAAAATCAAATCTGATTTTAGTACTCGGTTTAAGATGAAAGACATGGGTGAAGCATCTTATATCCTAGGAATTCAGATTACTAGAGATAGAGAGAATAAGATGTTATGTCTGTCTCAGGAAAAGTACTTGGTGTTGTTCTCAGTTTGATGATATTTAAACCTATTCCGAGCTACTAATATAATCTTGGGAATATTTTTCAAAGCTAGAATAATTCACGTCAAGAAATAGGATATGAAAAATTAGCCGTAAAAGAAACTTCTCAATTCTCCGAAAGACAAGAAAGCGATTCTCATCTCTCAAGTTATCAAGTATTGGAGCACTTCTTAAGTCTTTAGTTTTAAATAGGTTAATTTCATTTTGAGTTATTTTATTTAAATATTAAAATTGAGAGGAAAAATCTTGCAAAATAACTCAAAAACAGCTTTTTTCCACTTTGACTTGGGCTGTGAATAGTGATTCTGTTCCGAACGGAGTGATGAATAGTGATTCCGTTCGGAACGGAATCCCTTTGTTAAAACTGTGTGAAACACTATTTATTCCGTTCTGAACGGAATAATTCCGTTCTGAATGGAATAATTCCGTCCAGAACGCAATATTCCGTCCAGAACGCAATGTTTGAATTTTTGAGTTATTCTAACCGTTGTTATTCCGTTCTGAACGGAATAATTCCGTCCAGAACGGAATAGCCTGTAAAAGGCTCTTTTTGACTTGGTTTCTCTCCCACCTTTAAAAGGAAAAAACCCAATCCGTTTTTTCATAATCCATTCCTCCATTTTCAAAACTTAAAAAGAAATATTTTCTCTCTTTTGGTATGATAATAAATTTACTCAAAAGCTTGTGAGATTTGAGAGAAACTTTGTAAGCTATTTGTTAGAGCTTGTTTGTTAGTTTGGATTGAAAGAAATCCGGGATTGAAAGAAATCCGGTTCAAGTTTTGTTTCATCGATTCGCTACGTGTTGTAAAGCGAGCGGTGATTCGAGTCTTGTAAAGAAACGCTATTTGGATTAGTATAAACGGAGCCGAAAGACAAGGCCCGGAGATTAGGCACTTGTGAAAGGTTCGCTAGCAAGAAAAGGGTGGTTATAGCTCACGCAACCACCTAGCCGAACTTCGTCAACAAGTTTGCGTGTTTGGTATTGATCCATTTCTCGTTTCTATCTATTTGCTTTTAATTGTTATTATCAATTTGTATTAATACAACCATAAATTAAAAGTAAAACAAACCAAAGATTGCAACATTACAAAAAATTTAAAATCATACTTCCGCACGATTTAGGCCTATTTACCCCCCTATAGGCCGTAATTAGTCAACACTTGGATCAAATAATCAAAAGATTTGGAATGCAAAATAGTACACATGCTACAACACCTGTGGTAAAAGATAAAAAATTATCTAAGTCACAATGTCCCTCAGAAGGTCAACCTAGACTTAGTGTGCCTTATGCTCAGGCAGTGGGAAGTTTGAAGTACGCAATGTTGTGTACAAGACCAGACTTAGCTTATCTTATTGGGGTAGTTAGTAAATACCAAAGTAATCCTGAAATGACCACTGGGAAGCGGTTAAAAGGATATTCAAATATCTTAAAGGCACTAAAAGTTATAAGCTTTGTTATCAAGCAGATACGCTTGAATTAATATGTTACTCAGATGATCGTAAGTCAACCTCTAGACATGTGTTTTTGTTTGGAGGTGGTGCAGTTTCTTGGTCAAGCAAAAAACAAGGGTGTGTGGCACGGCACACACAGGAGGTAAAATATATTGCATGTAGCATGACAGCTCCCCATGCGGTTTGGATAAAAAGATTTTTTTATTAGTGGAGCAGTTGATATATACTGTGATAATGAACCCGCAATTTCATTGATTAATAGTGGGTCCAATAGTTCTAAAGAACGACATATAGACATCGAGTATCACTATATCAAGGATTTGGTGGAAAGAGATGAGGTCAAGATAAGTTATATTTTAATCTTTGATATGGTTGCTGATCCTTTAACGAAATGAATCAGTTTTAATGGTTTCATCAAGTTTGTTAACTTGATGGGACTCAAAAATATCTGAGTTGTTTGTGCTAGGGTCTATCCAATATTTGGAGTAACCCGATGGCATGAGTTAGTGGGAGCTTATGCAAATTAAGTATATCCATAAATGGAGTAACTAGGTTGTGTAAGTTGTTGGTCCGGCCAATGCCCAAGTGGGAGATATTAGACTTGTTATATGGGCATTGTCCTCACCAATGGAAAGTTTTGTAATAAATCGTACGAAACTTGAGGATCAAGAAAGGGTATACAAGGTAACTTTAGGGCACAGTTGGAGGGTGATTATATGGCAGAAAATCTTTTGTGTTCATACTCAGAATTAGAATTTCACGGCCCTATAAAAGAGGGTCTCATACCCGTTGAGTAAACACACTAAAATCATATAAATTCACAGTCTCCGCCTCCAACAGCCAAGCCCTAAATCCCAGAAAACTTATTTCGTTTCCAATACTGTCTAATCTTTCGCTGACAATTCCACCTATTTGTGATTCTCTCTTTTCAATCAATTACATGCACCATGAGTATTGTAATCTGAAATTGCCAAGATGCACCATGACGAGCTAGAAGAATCCTCATTATCATTCTTCAATTATTTCAAGAAAATAAAAATGTCCAGCGTTTCATGGATATGTACTTCCTGCATGGGGATTAATTATTCAGGATGCATATTTCTTTTTTGGGTATTTGGATGCTAAACATACAGCGGAGATGCCGCAGAATTTTCAGTTTAGGATTGGTTTTAATTTTGATGGTTTAGATTTTTTCTATATTAATTTTCATGCAGCCTACGGGCAATGTTTGTCGAAAAAAAAATGAGATTCAACATCTGGGGTTTTCCTGAAAAAGTTTCCCTTTCTATACCCGACCCGTTAATCCTCGTCTCTCATCTCTCCTTTCTCTCCCGCTCTGTCCGTCTCTCCCCTCTTTTCTTATTCGAACCGATTCTCTCTCTTAAACCAGCGTCTATGGCGAGAACCGTCCATTGTGAGGCAATCTCTCTCTGTCTCCTTCGTGTGTGATAGAGACACGAAGGTAAATTTGTCTTCAATTCCCATTTCATGAAGTTAAAGGTAAATTTGTTATCTGGGTTTGTTAAAATTATGGTTCTTATTTTGGTTGAATTATGCAAAATCAGGAGAAATTTTGTTATTTTTTTTTTATCCGAATGTGGGTAAAATTGGGGGAGGTTTGGGTAAATTAGGGTCCATTGGGGATAAATTGGGAGAAATTTTATTTTTAGTTTCAAATTATGGCTATGTTTGGGAAAATTTAGAATAAAACTATGGTAAAGTTTGTGTAAATTGGGGTTAAATTAGGATAATTTGTTTTTTTAATTCAAATTAGGTTTATGTTATGGGAAATTAGGATAAATTTGATTTTTGGTTTCAAATTAAGGTTATGATAGAAAAAATTAGGGTCAACAAATTCACTGTATTGGATGGATTTCATTTACGGGATAATCATGTCATAAGGGAGGGAACTACACAGTCACGTTCAATCCAGGTGACATTTTTCAACATATATTTGGTATGAGGAAACTAATAATAACAACTTAATGAAATTGCGAACTCCATTTCAAGATTTTTTGGTGGGTAATCATGAAAAAATGATTCAACAGTCATATAATTTCTTTGTTACGTATAATAACGGATTTATAAGATAGATGTAGTGCTTTTTGTACATTTAATTAAATTATTATATTGCAGAAATTTAGTTTTGAGTGATATATAGCTTGATCGAGTGAATCAACATAAACTGTAAAAATTTACAACTCTAGTTCTATTTTTCATGATGTGAAAAGTTCTGGCAATATGCTGTAACTCATCAAAAAAGTCACACAAATAAAATAGAAAAATTGAGTATTAAATAAGTATATTGAGCTAAGATTATTTAGAACAATAATTTTGTTAATGCAGTGGTTTTGATTCAAGAGTTCCTTTGAAAAACTTAACCATGATAACAAATGGAATATTTAAGAATCAAGAAACATATAAATTTGAAAATTCACTTTAAATAAGCATTAGTTCAAATAGCTAACTAGGCAAATTTCTATTGTTATGGTTCCTTGTGGTGGTTTTGTTGAGAGACAACACAAATTCGGTAAAGATTATAACTACTTAACAAAATTTCCATTATGTTTTTACTAGAATAATTATAAATTAAATGTTTATAAATATTTGTAACAAGTTTTTTTACAGAGTAATTGATGCATCAACTATTAACTATATGAAAACTAATTTCGGAACTATAAGTATTCCGTTTGGATTGTATAAAAGATGTAATTTATTAGCAATATATTTACATACCTATACATACGGAACCCACGGTATTGAAAATTGCGAAGAATTTTTTTCTTTTTCCATCTCAACAGATTCGATGTTTATAATAAATATTTTTCACTTTCTCTAATATCTAATTTTGAGGATAAAAAAATTGAAATGAAATATTTATCATTTTGCTAATTAGTCAAAACAAAATGTCGCGCACTTTTTTTGTTTGATTATTTAGTGCACTGTCCAAGATGCTTATGCTAGGTACTACTTTTACATACTCTAGGTTACCTTTTGCACCACAACTACCAATAGCTACTTTATCATGATTCATGAAAAGGAGACTCCACTTCAAACTAAACTTAGTTGGACATAATTTCTTAATAGATAAAAATGAATTGCATCTACGTCCCGTATCAAAATACACACTTCAACAATTAATATTCATGAACTTCAATAGTAATAAGATTTGATAAAGTGCTTTTATGTTGTAATTTTACATTAAAGTCTAAATAACATACAAATATTTGTACTGCAAAACAACGTATATATAATTTTTTTAAATTTCACATTGTTAAACATCGCTTTACTACTAAAATGGCTATGGATTTGAAAATCCGAACCAAATGGACAATGGGCACAAATGCTTAAGACCTTATATGGTTTTGAGAATCCGAATGATCTAGTAAATACATCGCAAACGGTCTCTTTTTTCCTATCTCAACTTGCTAAATTGATGCCAATCTTCACGACATCAATCGGAATGGAGATAGGAGATGGCGAGACAACCAATTTTTGGAACGACATTTGGGCCCTTCAAGGAACCCTTCAATCATATTTTCCGACGATCCATACAATCATCAGGGATGACAAATGGTGCAATTGATTTTCAACAACTTCTCGCATCCTCGAATGAGAGAATAAGAAGTGAGGCACAAGATATATTCCTTGCATTGGCCCTAATCACACCGACATCTCAAGGTGACAAACCCACGTGGAGATGGAAAATCTCAGGGGAATTCTCCACTAAATCAGCCTACAAATTCTTACACTTGACAAACACAACGTCAAAGGAAAATCTGAAGTTGTGGAAAATCAAATGTCCGGAGAAGGTTCGTTTCTTTGGTTGGCAAATGATTTTGGGTCGTCTTATGACCCAAGATAACCTCGTTAAAAGAGGTTGGCCAAACCCCGGTGAGTGCTCAATGTGCAATCAACATGCCGAAGAGACGGCAACTCACTTATTTTTTCATTGCAACTTTGCATCCAGTATTTGGAGACAGAAAGGAATTGATTCCGATACGGAAAACAATATTGGGGATTTCTGGAGAGTGCATGAATTCAGAAGGATAAAATGGAGCAAAATGATTGGGGAACGGAGTGGTTAAACACGTGCTGGATCATCTGGAAGGCACGCAACCAACAAATTTTCCGACAAAGAAGGCCAAACCGACAAACTGTAGTGATAGAGATAGCTCAACAGACGGAAACTTGGAAGATGTACTGTTAAAGATTTATTTCCCTACTAGTGTTTGATTTGTAGGGATTTTTTTTTCTATTTTCTTCTCTATTTTCTCATTGGACTGTATAATATTCTCTTCTATATAACTTCAAAACAAATTTTTTATTTTTTAATTAATGGAATCTTAGAGAGGCTATCGTCTCCTGAAGCTTCAAAAAAAAAAAAATTCACATTGTTAGTATCAGTTCTAATAGATAAATTAAGCAAATTCAGATCATTATGATTCCTTATGGCGGTTTTATTGGATGGAACTTGATTTTGATTATTACAAACTAGAAAATATACATTAATTTAGTTTTACGCTCCAATCAAGTTCTTACGGTGACTTTGAATATCCATTATGTCGATAGCTCGATAGGGGAATGAATGGGACCCACTTTCAGATTTTTCTAAGGCGCACTCGCTGTCAGATGGGGCCTATAAAATGTGATCATATTATATTTTGGACTGGATTATTTTGTGAACTAGATGCTAGATTATGATTTGTAAATAATATATTTCTTCTAGCATATTTTCATATAATGTGAACAGATGAATTATTTTATATATGATTTTATATATAAATAGAAAATTCAGCTTTATGTCTTCAAATGCATAGAGGTGTTCATTCGGTTCAGTTTATTTGACTACCGAACTGAACCAGAAATTTCGGCCAATTCGGTTCGGTTGTTCGGTTTAGTGAGTCCAGTTCGGTTTAAAAATTGATATTATTTGGTTTATCCGGTTCGGTTCGGTTCTTGGTTTTCAGAAACCGATATAACTGAACTGAACCGACTGAACTATATCATATTTAAATGTTATATGGTTTATTTAGTCCTATAATATATTTTACTATATAAACTTGGTCTAATAATAAATACAACATGAGTCCATAAAACAGAATACATATGTTTATTTCATTTGCATATTGAAATTCAGTTTAAACCGAATAAACCGAATTGAAAACCGGTTTTTTCGGTTCGGTTGAAATTCGGTTTTTCTCTTGAGTTGGTCGGTTCGGTTCATAGTTTCCGGTTTGGTATAATTTCGATTTGGCATAAACCGGTTCGGTTTAGGACGAACCGACCGAATGAACACCCCTACAAATGCGTGACTGGAAAGTTGAACGTGAAATAACAGGAATATTAAGTATTTGATTTTGATTAATGACCATGTTTATTAATCATAGTGTAATAAGAACTATCAAGTTATTAACATAGATACATGTTATAAATCACAGATTAGACCGATTTTTATCATAGATGTTTTTACATGATTCATGCATCATTATTTCTTATTAAGTATAGTTCTTTAAATAAAACCATTTAACCTAGTGAAATTAGTGCTTAATAAAAATGAATGAGAACAAGAAAATCTATAATTCTATTGTTGAGTATTTAGATGAAAGTAAAATTAATTGTTTCTCATTGTAAATGAAAGAACAAATATGAATATACCCTCTACAAGCACATTCAACTGAACCAATAACTATCATTAACAAATAACTTAATAGACAAAAGATGATATATGATATGTGATATATTCTCTCTATATACAATTTTCGTATATGACTGACACGTGTCTTTTCTCTAAATTTTTTGTTGTAAATTTTTTGTGTAACGAGTCAATTTGAAAGATTCAATTCAATTAGAACTCATTATATATTTTTATACTATAAAAGTGCCATGAGAAATCCATTGACCCCACTAAATTCATAAAGATTCTATAGTCAAGTCTATGAAATATTTTATGTAATGAGTCATATCAGTTTCTAATGAACCCGTTATAACATTCATTCATCAAAATGTGCCACAAATAACCATTACACCTATATACAATTTTCCTATTTTCCTACTGTCCTGACACGTGCATTTTTCTGAATTTTTTTGTAGTATTTTCTATGTAATGTTTTATGAAAAGAGTAAATTCATGAGGTATAATTTATAACACGTTTGGACTTTTTTGTATTTTTACAGAAAATCAAAGAGAAAATGTATGGACCAACAATTTCAGTAAAACGATATGACTATATATATGTGATATTTCGTGTAGCGAGTTAATATTTCAAATATATTGATATTACAAATGACTCGCTACTTATTTTCTATTATAGCATGTAATAGGACACAATCTGCCTCTTGCGCAGCTATGAAGGAAAAATACATGGTGGGACCACTTCTAAAAGAAATCTTAGTTAGCCCCAAATTTATCATATTGTTTGAGTATTAGCATTTAATAATTTTAGTGACAATTGAATATTGAAATAAGGTGATATTATAAATAAATTGGTGATTGAAATTATAATTATATTTGGTTATTCTTATTATATGGTCAATAAAAACCAAAAAAATAAAAATAATTGTATAAATGGTCATATAATTAGTTTAGACTGTTTTGATCACTATCAAGAGGTGGGATCTTGGGGCTCCTTATCTAAGTCCAATATAAAAATGAGTAGTGGACCAGTTGATATTGCTCAACATTTTATTGCATGAAGACGAAGAAAAAGGAGCTTTTCTCAAAATAATCTAAATGAAATCTAAAATTCTCAAAATAACCTACTGCTGAGAAATATTCCCAAAGTAACCTACGGAGTCATGGATCCCGTCATTTAAAAAATAAAAAAATAAAAAAGCGGAATCAGTCGTAAGGGAAAAATGAAAAAAAAAAAGAAAAAGAAAAAAAGGCACTCCATGAGCCCGTTGCTCTCTCACTCTCGCTTTCTTTTATGGGTTTTATAACGAACCCCAGAATCTCCACAAAATGATTATTGTAATGATAAAAAATTTAATTCTAATTAATTTTTTAATTATATGTAGTTATTTTAAAAGATCATACGTTAGTGAAAATCAACATAAATTTAAAAAATAATTTAAATGACCATCTTTTGAATTTTAAAAATTACAATAATCATTTTGTGGAGATTCTGGGGTTCGTTATGCTAAATTTTCATGTTTGTTTAAGGAGCAAAAAAATATAAAATAGATTGTTCCGCCAAACGGCTTGGTGAAGCACGTAATTTTTTTAATTTTTAGTTAATTTCCTCGTTGAATTTGCAGTTAGCAAAGAAATATATATTTTATCAATTAAAATTATAATTTTATGCTGCTTCGCCAAGAGGCCTGGCGGAGCAGTCATTTTTGCCCTAATTAAGCGCGCCTAAGGCCTCCAAATGACCGGGATCAAAAAAATTAAAAAAATATGTTGTTCCGCCAGCATCTTTGGTGGAACAACCTCTATTCCGCCAGAAGAGCTGGCAGAAATGCTAGATACTGAATTATTTTTAAAACGATGCTATTTGATTATTTTTCAAAAAAATGCTATTTGAAAAAAAATTTGTTATCGTGACTCCACAAAATATGTGAAAAATTATCTCCCTACAAAAATGTCATATAGGTCATCAGACATCACAGGGAAGTTAATACAAAAAACCTGACATTATATTTTTATAAATACAAAAATCATAACATCATAGGGTTCAATGATGATTATGGTGTTTTTGTGGGGAAATGAAGGTCAAATTATACTTTTCTTTCCGGGCCTTGCTACAGTAACATAAAATTGCTCCCCACTCACTAATATGTGTGACTCACTTATCATTTTTATTCACTGCTTGTGGGTCACACTTACCACTAAAAATCAATATTTTTTCTGCTATGGGCCCCACTTACCACTACAGTCCAAAATTGCTGACTGCATAGTGGTAAGTGGGGGACAATTTTATGTCAAAATAGAGTTTTTCTTTCCATATATAAATATATTGGGAAAGATAATATATTCATGGATGCAGAATAAGCCTACTTCATTATTCAAATATTATATTGTGGGAATGTAGAAACTGGCATGCAAATTGTTCTATGAAGCATAGCACCGACAATTATGATAATTTATTGTAATGCCATCATATATACCAACTCTTAAGTTTAATGTTTGATGACTTTCGTTTCAAAAAAAGTTGACCCTGTCCAAAATCACACTCATCGCTTGTAGGACAAGTACGCGGATATTTCAAAAAAAAGTTGACCCTGTCCAAAATCTCAGTTTTCGAAATATATTTCATATATGAAATTCATAGAATGTTAAACTTAATTGATTACATCAGTTACACTAAAAGTCTATGTTAGGATGATATTTCCAAAACTGTGAATTATTCTCAGGATACGGGTATCCGATATAAATATAACTGTGAAACGGCTGATACGTATTATATTAATATAATTAAAAATATTTAACTATTTATGTTAAAAGTAGCAATATTAACTTAAGTCCCAACTCAAATATTAATCATGACATGAAAAATTCTAGAAACAACTCAAGTCTTATAAAATATCTTGATTCTAGAATCATCTATTAAAATATCTATGTTCTAGATAGGTTAGTTTCTAGATAATTCTACAAAAATATCTTAGGTCTAGATTGCTCCATCCATTAGTATAAATAGGTATCCGCTAGTCTCATTTCGCATCAAGTCACCAAGTCTCTTCTCAAGACACCAAGCCATATATCAAGAATTTCTCTCTCAAATAAAGAGTGTTGTAAGTATTGTAGTAGTTTAGTTGGATATCTAATAATATAGAGGTAAAGTTGTATTCTTGGAGGTTTAGTAATTGAGTAGTAGAGGTGTATTGTAATATTATTGAGTGATTAATAAAGAAGTGATATTAAAATCTCGTCTCTCTACTCTACAAACTGTTATCAGAGCGAGGTTGACGGGTTGGTGCTATTGGAATCGACGGTGAGGGTCAATATATAGTGCAGGGAGTTTGTGAGTAGTCCAGTAATATGAGTAGCCATGTGTCGGCATTTTATCGGAGGAGTTGCCGGAAGATCGAAGCCTAAGCTAACGCCAAGTGACTAAGTCCCACCCATTGATTTCGGAGGTTCGGCTGTCGGGTTGAAGAAGTTGAATGACAACAACTACATCTACTGGAAGGCCTGCATAGAGTCCTATCTACGAGGACATGATCTATGGGAGGCGGTAGGCAGAAATGAGATGACTCTGCCAGAGGTCGCTACGGAAAAAGTGCAGTATCCGGAACTGTCACTGGTCCAACACAGATCCCGGAGGAGAAGGCTCCGTCCACAGAAAAATCGGAGAATGAAGCTCTGCGAAAATGGAGCATCAAGACCGGAAAGGTGATGTACGTTCTTAGAACCTTAGTTGAAGAAGAGTTGCTTGAGTACATTCGAGAAGTGGCCACACCGAAAGTCGTTTTGGACATCATAGCGACTATGTTCTTCAAGAAGAATGACGCCCGCCTCCAACTACTCGAGAAGGAGCTCATGATGATCTCACAAGGGGGCATGATGATCAGTCAGTATTTAACAAAGGTGAAATCCATCTGTAGTGAGATCGCACAAATCACCCTTGAAGAGAAGATAAGCGAGCAATGAATGAGGAGGATAATAGTCAATGGCTCTAAAACCGAGTATAGTGGGTTAATGACAGAAGTCTAAGGTTGGTCGACTCCACTAACGTTGTTGGAACTAGAGAATATGCTCGCTAACTAGGAGACTCGAAGCCTCAACAAGACAAGACGAGGAGGCGTTATTTTGCAGCCGAAGGAAGGGTCGACTGGATCAAAGGTCGAGATCGAAATCCGATAGCAGGCCTAGCTAACAAAGGAGGCCTAAGGAGGAGTCCAACGCTTCAGGAGGAGCTCGTAGGAAAGAAGAAGACAAATCTTGAGATGGTGAGTGCTACAACTATGGCAAAAGGGGTCACTATGCATGTGACTGCTGGTCTAAAAAGTAGGGCTAAGTGAATGCAGCAACCCTAAGAGACCATCAAGGTGCAAAGAGTCAGAAAAGCTGCGACTCTGAAAAAGAGTGGGATATCGAAGCTGCATTCGCAAATGTGACCACCGTAGAGGAAGAGAAGAAGGAGAAGCAAGAGGTTGCGCTGATGGTGGTAATCAAACCGAGAAGAATCGACTATGAGAGTGACTGGATCATTGATGCCAGTTGCGCGAACCATATGACTGGCAATATTGAGAAACTGGAAGGCATAAAGAAGCACAAGGGAAAGAACATAATTATGACGACGAATAGTTCCAAGCTTCTAATCGCTGGCACCGTAATGAGCCCTCCCCGAATAAGTCCAAAGCAAATCTAGATAGAAGAAGTATACCATGTCTCATGAATGAAGAAAATATTGGTTTGATACCCTAGGGCTTTGTATATGAGACATAGTAGTATATGTTGTGTGAATCAAACTTTGTATTTGTTTAGAGATATTTAATAAAGTGCGTATTGATTATTTTATTTTTTTGATTTAAAATAAATCTTGAATATGTTATTCAGGTTTGTATCATCAGAATATGTGATTCTGATAGTAAAACTACTGAGTAGTATGAAAAACGTATTCTAAACAATTCCTGATCATTTATAGGATATTTGTGGAGATAAATATACTTGCGAAATCATATACAATATATTTATTTAAGTATGCAAGCTATAAATATATATTAGTATGTTAGTTAATTGATGGTCATGTTTTACTGATAATGAGTAAGTGTTACTAAATCATTAACATAGATATATATTGGAGAACATATATTGGATTGACCCACCAGGAGAATACCACATGGTTCGTATCATTGGTATGTCTTATTAATAGTATTGTTATCCTTAGACTTGAAATTATCTCGGTTTCCTACATATGGAATTATGTACTTTAACATAATCTAACATTACCTTTAACCGGGTAACCATAAGGGTTATGATTAGGTACATAATGAAACATGCGAAGGATTGAGATAGATCAAGATAGGGTTTGTTCCTCTCGTAAAATAGAGAGATATCTTAAGGCCTCTTGATGAGTTTGATTGAAGAAAATGCACGGCCGTGCTCGAATGAATTAATAAGGAGTTATTAATGTCATTTATGGTTCGATCAAATTCGGGATCAAGAAACGTTATCGTACTACATAAGGTTGGCACAATCCATGCCATATGGTCGATATAGATATCGTGTAACAAATGGATATAATACAAGGACAACAGATAGGTTTGGATCGAATCATCGATATTTACTTAAATTGGGTAGTCATGATGGCTTGCTACAGTCGCTCATGATTTATAATCAGTTGTTATTATTGCTAACATTAAGTAAACCTATGAGGTCACACAGAAAGAACAAGCGTTAAAATGTACACAGAAAATCATAACTTATGTGATAAGTTATATAAAAGATTATATAGTTATTGCCACATATAATCCTAAAAGGTTGGACTAAATATACTCAAAAGGTTCTCAGATTTCAGTGTATGACATTTCTAATTCTCATTCCATTTTGTTAGACAAAAAAAGAAACAAAAAGAAAAGTGAGAAAATTCCGGATTTCTCTTTAGAATTTTCTGTAATACAAATCGTGAAAAACGGAGACTAGCATATACTTTCTTCATCCGTTTAAAGGGGTTGTTCCGTGTGGATACCGATAGAGGACGAAACGATTCGTGGCGTCTTATTGATTCGGTTGAATTTGTGATAGTCATTTTGGAGAATCGATTTGACTGAGAATCGAATTGGTTGTGAGTCGTTTCGGTTGGAGAAGCGATTGAAGGCGATTTTAAACGAATGAGTGTGTGTGGTGGAAATCGATAATCGTTACCGATTTGTGCAAAAGAAGAAGAAATGCTCTACCGCTTCAAGTTCGAGATCGGATCAATTCTCGATCTGATATGTATGAACTTTAAGTTCTTATTTTTTCGTTGACTTAATCGTATTTCACTGATCCGTTTCTTTTGGTTTTCTTGAATTTCTTGAATTTTTGAATGTCTTGAATCTTAAATCCACGTCCGCTGCGTCAAGAACGCTCAAGAAAATCCAACAGAAAAATCTTTTGTCAGTATGACAAAGCACAAGGGAATTATGAACTTTTTGGACCAAATGAAGTGAACGTGTACTGCGACATACAAGTTTCAGGTACACCAATAATGGAAGGTTGCAAATTGGAGTCGATCTGTGTATTGTCGGAAAAATCAACTTACATAGAAAGGACTCGAAAGTTTGTGGAAACAACCAGTGACATAGTCCAAGATGATGTAGAGTCATCGACACTCACGAAAATAAAGGGACAAAGTCCAAATATCTTGAATGCCAAGAGTTCGTGGAAGACCGGAATACTAGAAAGAGATGAAAAGATAACTCTTGACCGAGTAGAAGAGTTCGAAGAAATGTCTCCACTAATAAGAAGATCACCAAGACCAAGGCATCCAAAGACGAAGAATGCAAATGTCGCAATCATTGAAGAGAGCATAGGTGAGAAGGCGGCGAGTTACGGAAAAGTAGCTAGGAGTGGCAAGTGGAGAAAAGCTATGAAGGTGGAGAAGGTGGTCCATAGGCGCAATCAATCTCGGAAGTTGACACACAGACCGGATAGATTTAAAATGGTCTCACGCAAATGGGTGGATACGGTAAAGACCAGAACGAAAGGACCAGATAGAAGATATAAAACTCGATTCATTACACAAAGGCCTTAAAAGTAGCAGCACTAACTTAAGGTTTAACCCAAATAATAGTCATGATATGAAAAATTCTAGAAACAACTCAAATCTTACAAAATATCTTGATTCTAGAATCACCTATTAAAATATCTATGTTCTAGATAGCTTAGTTTCTAGAGAATTCTACAAAAATATCTTAGGTCTAGATTGTTTAATTCACTAGTATAAATACGTAGCCACTAGCCTCATTCTCCATGAAACCACATAGTCTCTCCTCAAGACATCAAGCCACAAATCAAGAATTTCTCTCTCAAATAAAGAGTGTTGTGAGTGTTGTAATAGTTTAGTTGGAGATCTAATAATATAGAAGTAGGGTTGTATTCTTGGAGGTTTAGTAATTAAGTAGTAGAAGTGTATTGTAATATTATTGAGTAATTAATAAAGAAGTTATATAAAAATCTCATCTCTTTATTCTACAATTTTTAATAATTTTTTTTATTGTATTATATTATATTAATATAATTAAAAAAATATACATAGCCGCATCCGTATCTGTATCCTAGATATTTTGAGATCTATCATATCGTCATATCGTATCGGATATGATACTCCTATCCGTATCCGTGCAATATAGCTAAAATTATTAGTATATAGATTATGTTTACATTTTCTGTTAGTTTCCTCTCCATTTGTTTGAAGGCATGACATGTTCAGACCAGAAAATTACCGCAAAGTTTAGTATTAAGTGTAATTTAGATTGTCTTCATTAATGACAAATGACAGAAGTGAGGGTAAAAAAAGTTTTTATGGAGATCTATATCCAATATTTATTTTTAATAAAATGAAATTTGAACTCATGTGTTATAATTTATTGTATTTTGCACTCAATCTATAATGAGTCCAATTGTAGAGGGTAAAAACGAGTTGATCAAACCAAAGGTCAACGAGCAAGTAAAAAATGTTCTACGCAAGTTTATTATTTTTATTTTTATTTTTAGAAATCATAAAAGAAAGTTGACAGACAAGAACGCATATGTTTGTTGGAATTCAAAACTATGATTTCAAACAAGAAATATTCATAACTCAGGACTTTTTCCCTCTACTCAAACTGAAATATATGTTCCTCTATAAATACCAATCAGACACCAATCTTCCTCATCAAATCATCCTTACTCCCTCTAATCCTCAAACCTTCAACAACCCCTAAAGAGAGAAAATTTAAGATGAAGACTAAGGTTTCAAAACTGCTCTCATGCCTCATCTTTGCCATGGTCATCCAAGTCATTTTTCCGGTATCAGATTCTATTGAAATTGGATATTATAAAGATACGTGTCCGGAAGCTGAATCCATTGTGAGAAAGGTAGTGAGCAGTTTCGTGTATCCATACCCAGGCTTGGGTGCCGGGCTCATCCGCATGTTCTTTCATGACTGTTTTGTCAGGGTAAAAATTCTTCGTTATTCCTCCTGAAATTGAATCTAAAAAATAGACAAAACAATTAAATGTTAAATACGGCATGCTGACTACTCTGAGGCCTTGTTTTTCTATAGATACTAATGCCCTTGACTAGTTAGAGACTTGTACATTTCATTCATGTGTCGACCAGATGTTTTAAAGTTCAAATCTCTTATATCCATGTTTCATTATATATATATAATTTAAAAAAAGTCGTATTGAAACTTTCAAATATGTAGCTTGAAACAAGAACTAAAGAAGAAAAAGAAACTTTCAAACCTCAAAAATAATTTTTTTTACCTGCCTTAGGGTTGTGATGCGTCTGTCTTGCTCGATCCATCTCCAAGCAATCCGGACCCTGAGAAGAACGCCATACCCAACAACCCCAGCCTCCGAGGCTTCGAAGTGATTGACGCAGTTAAAGATGCACTCGAAAATGTGTGTCCTGGAGTTGTCTCATGTGCTGACATCATCGCCTTTGCAGCCCGTGATGCGACTTACATTCTCGGTGGATTCTCATATGATATCCCTTCTGGTAGGTACGATGGAAAGGTGTCTATCAAAAGTGAGGCCAATAAGTTACCTGCTCCGTTCTTCAACCTAGATCAGCTAAAGGCCAGTTTCGCGGCCGTTGGGCTTTCAACTGATGATTTGGTAGCTCTTTCTGGGGCTCACTCAATTGGGCGATCTCATTGCTCATCCTTCAAGAGCCGTCTCTACCCCAACATTGACCCCACCATGGATGTCAATTTCGCGCTTTTCCTAAGGTCCCAATGCCCAGAAGATACCTCAACTGATGGTGTTGTTCCGCAAGATTTTGTTACGCCAAACAATCTCGACAAACAATACTATGACAATGTTAAATCACTCAAGGGTCTTTTCTTCTCGGATTGGAGCCTATTGACAAGTCCGGAGACTAACAGCCTTGTGGATAGTTATAGCACGGTGCCGGGGCTCTTCGAGGCAGCTTTTGGGAAATCCATGGTGAACATGGGCAACATCGGTGTGCTCTGTAAGGGAGAAGGTGAGATCAGAAAATCATGTCGTTGCGTCAACTAAGATGGTTCCACTTGATCGACTTCATTGCTAAGCCATGCCATGCATTTTTAAGTTTTGATATAAGTTGCTTTTGAATTTTTTTATTGAACGGAAAAGACTTAAAAGTCTCATTTCCATTATTTGGGGTGATGCTTTTGAATGTTTCATTATGTATTTTTATTTTTAGTTGTTGAAGTGTGTTGCTTTTTTTATTGTTAATCAATCCTCTGTTGAGTGTAAGAAAATCTAAAGTTTTCTTTGTTTTTATGCCTGTAAACGTGTTGTGAGAATAATATATAATGGTCAAGTGTTTATAACTGTTATCCACCGTTAGTTTTTGTACGTCATTATAATTAGATATACAACTGAATTCTTGTACTATTCATTTTGACATTTAAATCTCTGTACCTTATAAAACATGCACTGTTAGAAGAATATTTTTGCTATATCCCAAGTGTTTTTTCTAGGTTTCTATTCTACTTTCTAAAGAGCCTGGATGTGAGCATGCTAAATTTTAGTTAATTCGGTCGATTCATTTGGCATAAAATGTTTGAGTAATTCTATTTTATTTGTTTAGTTCGGCTTTGGTTTGTTAGAATTATTAATTTTATATTGGTAATTTATAATGATATGCCCTTAATTTTTGGATTCTGCATATTAATATTAATCAATACAACATTATCCAGTCAATGCTTTTGTATTATTATTTAGATTTATTTTAATTGGGTTTATTTGAAAACCGAATAAAGTGAGAGAGTTTATTCGGTTTGATACAAAATCCGGTTCGAATATAAGTTCTGTTCAGCTCACTTCAATGTAATACGTTAGAATATCAGATTCTTAAAGAATGTTAGCAGCTTCTTATTCTTTCAGCAGCTTCTTGCTGATAATGAGAGCTTTCTTTGCTATTTCCCCATTGTTTGTTTCTTTACCAATATGGCTTGTAAGAGGCTGGTTCATTTCAAGTGATTGGTATCCTATCTCTCATGGTGGAAGGCTCTTGATTGGGATGCTGAATGACGTTCGGTATAGTGATTATTGTAAGTTTTTTTTTATGAAATAGTAGGAAAATGACTTCCAGTAAATTTTCTATTAATTTTAAAATCTTGATCGAATGACCTGAAAATGATACATTGATACTGAAAATGCTATTTTGATAAGAGAAACTCGATATATTGACACAGAAAACGGTCAAGTAATATTGAAGTTAACATATTGATGCTGAAAGTGAAAATGATATATTGACACATGAAAGTTGTTATATTGATGCTGAAAACAGTATAAATGATATATCGATAGTAAAAATTGTATATTCGTAGTCAAAATTGAATATTGACATTAAAGACAATATATTAACAATGAAAATGATATATTGATATTGTAAACGGTATATCGATACTGGAAACTTGATATATATATATATCACTAAAAAAAATTATATTGACTGATAGTGAAAATGGTGTACACTGGAAACTCAATACATTGACTTGTCCTGAAAATGATATACAACTGTAAATTCGATACATTGACACTAAAAATAGTATATTCACACAAATATTGATATTGAAAACAATATTTCGCACTAGATATAATATATTGATATTAAAAATGATATATTGATGATGCAAACAATATATTAACACTACAAACTTGATATTAATATTGAAAATAATATATTCGTATTGGAAATCTTATATTTAACCTAGCTCTCTATATTCATAGTTAACATGTATATTGACACAAAACATAATAAATTCATATTAAAAATTGTATACTAAAACCAAAGACTCGATATTAACACCGGTAACAATATAATAACAAGAAAAACTTTAAATCACAAGTGAAGATACAATAAAGTCATTACATAAGAACTTGAAGGCAATATATCGGCACTAGTAATAATATATTGATAATAGAAACTTCATTAGCAATATAAATAAGGGAAATTGAAAATCACGCCGGGGGTACTATAGTGACTCTGTAGCGACGGATTGAAATTATATACTGTTTTCTCACGTTTCTATATACGCTATATACCGTTTTCATTTTTTAAAATATATATTGTTTACCGAATGAATTTTTATATACTGTTTGTTTTCAGTTTATATGTTTGTATACACTGTTTTCATTTTTTTTAAAATATATATTGTTTTATTGAATGAATTTTATATACTGTTTATTTTCCGTTCATATATTTGTATATACTGTTTTCAATTTTTATATACAGAGTAGCTACAGTACCCATCGCGCAGTATCAGCTCCCGATAAATAATATACCAAATTCAAATGATGTATTTACAATAAAAACGTACTAGAAATTTAAACAGTGAATTGACATAGATACATGTGCATTAAATTCTCGTTTGGCATAACATATATAAAATGTACAGTTGATTAAATAACAACCAGAAAAAAATTGTCATCAATTTGAAAAACCGAAACACTTATTTTGAAATTAAAAACAGAAAATAGAAAAATGCAATTGATTCCAAACGAGAAGTTTAATAAATTCTTTTAGTCTTTTTTTGTCTTTGATCGACGTGGCACAAAAAATATTCTACTAAGTTGTTATAGTTCTATTGTTTTGTTCCTTTTAAATCCACCAAATAGTTGATAGCCAAACTGTAGTCCGTTGTTAGAAGATGACTCTTGATAGAGAATTATTTTACAGTTCAGGTATTGTTTGTGACTCTTGATACACAACTTTAAGAGTTAAATAGCAAATTTAATGAGGCCGCAATGAAATTTTTAATTTTTAGCAATGCTTTAATTCCAAAGAACGGCTATGACGATTTTAATATTAATGAAATTTGTTTAATGGTTGCGAAATATTATTCCGAAGATTTTACTAAGCGAGAAATAACATTTTTATCTTTCAACTGCATGTTTTTATTATTGAAAAGGAAGTCTCTCTAGGGAGAAATGGTTACCTCGTTTATTTCTATCGTAACCGCCCTCCTTCTTAGTAAACATTCCAAAAAGTGAGAAGTTCGATAACATAACAACCATCTTAGAATTATGCCAAACCCTTGCGGAGACCAATAAGCGAGCGAATTATATTTTGGTAGATAAATTAATTTGTTTACTTCTAACAATTCTCGTGTCTAGGGCATCCGTTGAACGTGCACTTTTTCAATGAAAATAGTAAAGACAAGGTTTCGTAATGGGATGAAAAATGAATATCTTGCCGATAGTTTGGTTGTGTACATTGAGAAAGAGATTGGGGAAAAATTTCACTTCAGAGGAGATTATTGAAGTTTTCAAAATTTTAGAGGAGTGGAGAGCTTGACTATAGAGAGATACTAGAGTTAAAATTTTATTTTATTATTTTGTATTTTGTTTAATAGTAATATAGGGGGGAAATATATATCATGGAACCTTTTTTGTGTAGCTTTAATTACGATCAACCCCCTGCCCCCCGGGATTTGACCAAAGATCCGATATTGCCTTTTGAACAAGGTTCGAAAAATTAGAATCGAAATCAGAGTCGGTCCCTTAAGATAACAATTTAGAATGGGCTGAATCTAATTAGAGTTGGTCGAATCAGATAATGAATCAGACAAATTTATATTAAAAAAAAATTATATGATCATGAGATTCGGGCATTAATCGGATCGGAACTAGCCGATTCCGACTTGAATAGACTAAATCGGAATCGGAATCGGCAATTCATAGAACCATGCTTCTGAATTCATGCAATAGCATTTTTTCCATTAACAATTTAACTTTTCTGAACATTATAAAATTGGAGTCGAATCCAGCAAAACAAACTGAATTTTATTCTGATTTATTCGGTTAAAACGAATAAGATAGCAATCTAAATTCAACAATAACGTGTTAAACTTATTAATGATTATGTTAAATAATATTAGCATGCATATAATCTAAAAATCAACATCTATCAACACAAACATGCAAATAAATTTCAGTCTATTTAACTTGTTCGATTCATGTAAACCAAAATCAAATCATACGAATATAACTGAATAACCTTAAACTTTAATCCAACTGATTTGAATTAAACGAAATTTATCGGTTCTGTTCTGTTAAAGAATTAAGATCCCTAATCACATGGAGAAATTGTTAAGATAACTTTATATATTGTTACTTGTTAGTTAATTAACTAAAAACATATCATTATAAATCTTCAAATCATATAAATAACTTGTATATAATAATTCGAGTTGTTAAATGACAGTGGCAGCGGGGGTAAAGCTGGAAAACCGCGGTTTGGTTGATATTACGTAGTATCGACAGAGCCAATTAATTTGTTTACTAAAAAAGACAAAGTCAATGAAAATGCTAGTGTACCACTCCTATTTTTTCAACACAGGAAATTGTAACCGACATTACTGTTATTTTTTAGATTTAACCCATGTTGGATGAGTTAAGAGATTTTATTAAATATATGTTAAATAAAAATTGCGTTTATCGGATTTATCGGATTTGAATTCATGACATTTTAATTCAAATGCAAAGACTCTACCAACTAGGTTATGGACAATTTGCTGACAATATTATTATTGACAAGGTCTTTACTTCTTGTTAAACCATAAAATCATATGTGTCCAACAAAACCCTGTAAATATCACATATACTCCTCATGAACATGAGGTATCAATGTATCATGAATACCTCTACAAACATGAGAAATATCATCAATGCCTTCCATTCCTTAATTTCCAGATTAATTCTCTCTCACTTATTCATACAAAAAATTAATCCTATGGTGAAGGCAATTTTGAGGTCATATTGAAACAAAATGGAAATGATGGATATACATGAATTATATTAATAATTTTCTTATTTTATGTAGGACGTAATATTTAAGATTTTGAACGGGTATTGCCTGCCCCTTAATTTTATTTCGGAAAGATATATATGAAGTTACTTTATCAAACCCTAGTAGTAAATTAACTTAAGAGTTCCAAAGTCAGCTATTCTAATCCCGCACTTATTGGTTAATTGATAGACGTTTCAGGTTATAATACTACTATATACCAATAATGCAATGTTCTTGTTCATGTTTTTTCATGGTCTAGATTGCTAAGGAAGTCTTTTGGATAGAATCATCTGGAATGGGCAATAGTCTCATATTTCATTATTTGGCCCGGTTCTAAAATTTTGAAGGTCCTTGCATCATGATCACAAGTACAAACACAAAATTTCTCAGGCAATACATCAAACACGTTAGGACTTAGGAGAGATTCCGAGCATGTTTTGATCAACGGTTAAAATTAAACACGTTAGGACTTGGGAGAGATTCCGAGCATGTTATGGTCAACGGTTAAATCTCCGAGTAAGTATAACCAAACAAATAATTATATTGGGAAGGATAGTAGAAGGTGACACGCAAATTGTCCTTTGCAGTATGACATGGACAATTATGATAATGTTATTGTTATAATGGCATCATTTCTAACAACTCTTAAGTTTATATTTGTTGACTTTTTATTAGAAGTTGAACAGGAGCTATTTATTTTTGTGTTAAAAGAATGTCTCCAGTAGCTTGTTATGTCAAGATATATCTCTCAGATTCTCTATTCAATCCTCTCTTCTAAATTAGCCACTAATTAAGTTAATTATAATTATGACTAAAGATTTGATTGGAGAAATTAAGAATTTGATTGGACGAGCGATACCTATTGTACCAATAAATAACTTCATATTCTCCCTGTCGCAATACAAGCTGAAAATCAATAAAAGCAATGCTCTCTTTCTCTCTTTATTATGTTCAACACTTAATAGAAAGAAGTTGACCCTGTCCACAATATAATTCATTTATGAAATTAATAGAATGCGCAATTTGGTTGATTATATCTATTTGTTTGTTACACTTAAATTACTAATAAAAAGATTAGGTTTACTTTTTTCTTATTTTCCTCTCCATTTGTTTGTAACATGACATGTGTTCAGACTAGAAAATAACCACAGGTTTTAGTATTAAATATTTAAATGTAATTTAGACTAAGATAATATTCGTGCTACGCAGCGAATATTTTCATTTTAGTATACAATTAGATTAGTATTTCGTACTATATCTTCGATTTCGTGTAACAGTTACATCAGAATATTTTTATGTTGTTGAAAACCATGTTATATTAATTTATATACTGAGTTTCATCAACAACATGTGAAATTTTTATTCTCGTGACATATATATACCGTACATAACTTTGACAATTTAAAAAAATTAACAATTAGAATATGAATTTTTATTTTATGAAAATTGATCATATTAGTTTTTCTTATATATCACCTTATTTATTTTTCTTCTATAATTTATTTTCTTTTACAAACGTAATATCACAATCATTAATTTATGTCTTTTCTCTCTTTTTTTTCTTTTTTTTTCTCTTATTATGTTGTAAAGTGATGATAATATAAGAAAACTTAAGAGAATAAGTAAAGTAACTGTATACTCGCGCTACGCTGCAAATATTTTTCGATATATAATAGATAAACTTGGGTGATAATGTTCATGTCAATTTGGGTGAATGATGTTTAGGGTTTGATTGCTTATGATTGGAAGTTTGGATTTAGTTTGGGGATATGGCATTAGGGTTTAAGTATTTTGGATATTGCGTACTTCATGTTAGACATTTGGTGTTGTTTGGATTTTAGGGTTTGGGGATATTTTAAATATTTGTATATTTTAAGAGTAGTTCGTGTTAGATTCTTAGTGTTTGAATTTCAATTATATGTGATAATCGTTATTATGTTTTATATATTTATTTTGTTTTATTATTAATGGAATTTTGGGAAAAAAAACTGGTTCTGGAAATGACTTTCAGTAACGGTTTTGATAAAAAAACCGTTACTGAAAATAGGTCTCAGTAACGGTTTTGATAAAAAACCGTTACTGAAAATAGGTTTCAGTAACGGTTTTGATAAAAAACCGTTACTGATATTATTTTCAGTAAGGGTATTTACTCAAGAACCGTGACTGAAAATGATTCGAAGAAATTCTGAAAAATATTTTAGCAACGGTTCTTGTGATTTATGCCGTTACCGAAATTAAAAACCCGTTACTGATAATACAGTGACTGATAAATAAATACCGTTACTTATAGTATACAAACCGTTACAGATATGACCGTTACTGATAATTTTCGTCAGATTTCAAAATTATCAGTAAAGGTGCACTTTACCGTTACTGATATGTATCAGTAACGGTACCCTTACTGATAATAACTATCAGCATGGCCGCATAAGTAACGGGCAATCAGTAACGGGATCCCGTTACTGATATCTATCAGTAACGGTTTTTTGCTATCAGTAACGGTTTTTTCACCCTTACTGATACTCTGTTTTCTAGTAGTGTTATAATTATAAAAATTACACAAGCTCTTCGTAACTTTTCAAAAAAAAATTATAAGAATTAAAATAACATTTAAATTGATTCATAACACATAAAAAATATAGAAATTTTATGTAGAGTAATTTTAGTATTTCTTTTAGTTATAATTTTATATTATATTATAAGATGTTTTATCACATCTAATTTTGTAATTACGGATTAATTTATATAATAAATTATGTTATTATAAATTAATTATATAAATAACAACTTAATAAAAGAATAAATTAATTTTTTTAATAAGGTACTATGAATTAATCTTTATAATCTCAATTTAAGTTTATTTTTAGTTGTTCTCTGAAGTTATATGTTGTTGTCTTTTAATATATTACATTTAGAAAAATATAGAAGTTATAATCATCCTCATATGAAGCTCGAAAAAAGAAAAAGAAAAGACAATTTCTTTCGAAGATTTTAGTAGAAGTACCAAAAGATTTACTCAAATATGTGTCATTTGTTTTTGACAAATAGAAAAAAAAATACTTATATTTGACATTATGTTTGAAGAAAAAATACAATGTTATACATAGAGAAAAAATATTGTGTTCTAATATAAAAAATATAACATGAATCATTTTCTTAAAATGATATCACAATTAATTTTATATTTGTTGATCATATTCAACTATCAAAATGCTGTGCAATATCTATATATTTTATGAATAAATGAATGACATATCTATCATTGAAATATGTAATATATTAATTAATGTAATGTATTTCTTAATATATTATTTTCTTATAGTGAGAATTCAAGAACTTAATGGTTCCCACCAAATCGGAAATGTAATATAAAAAATAGCAATCCAATAAATTTATGATTATGTATTAATATCACACACATAGCCATTAAATATCAAGAAACTTGAGAATTTTTTTGTTATTGGACGGCCCAGAGAAATTTGATGGCATGATTCAATGAGAAGGCTCAAAATGAGGTGAAAAATAATGGGGTGGGTTTAATTTATCTAAATGTTTAAATTTATAATTTATTGATAGCACAAAAAGAATAATATATTGTATTATATTTTAAATGTCTAATTGCTTAAATCTAATTATGTAAAGATATATTTCCTACATGAGCATATTTTCTTACATAGTTTATCTTTGAATATTTCGCCGAGAAAAAAAAATTTAATTGGAAGCACAGCAATATGGAATTCAAAATAAAGAAAAAATTTAAACAAATTTAGTTTTCAAGATTTTCACGTTAGAAATACATCATCTTATTATGAATTACTATTTTTTTAAAGAAGAAAAGAAAAAAAACTAAATATGTTTTAATAAATGAACTCTTCATTTATCTTTTGCATTAATATTTGATCATAATTATGTACCATGATTCGTTAGAACTATTTGATTCAAATCTAACGATAAAAAATAACTTCAACCGTTCTCACCTAATCGGGCATAGAATAGCAAACACCACAACCACCAATATTCATTGTTGTACATGTTAGTATAATATATAATTAATGTCACCAGAAATCAGAGTAAATAAAATATTTAATGGTGGAGATATAATCATGTTATTTAATCTAAGAGATGAAATAATTGAGATAATGTGGCCTCTTGAGATTGCTCAAAAAGCTTGGAAAAATAAAGGGGTGGGGAAATTGTCATCATTAATGACATAAATGGGGATAAAGTTGAACAAACCAAAGGTAAACGAGCAAGTAAAAAAAACGTTTTATGCAAATTTTTAATTTGTAATTCGTTTTTAATAGTCTATAAAAAAGTTGATAGAGACAAAAGTACATGTTTATATTCAAAGCTTTATGGTTTCAAACAAGAATTTTTCAAAACCTGAATGAGTTTTTTTTTTTAAATGAAAAAACCTGAATGAGTTGTTCTCCGCTAAAGTTCAAATCTGTCCCTCTATAAGTACCAATCCTACACATCAATCTTCCTCATCAAACCTTCCTCTCTCCCTCTAATTCTTTAACCTTCAACCCTAGCGAGAGAAAATAATTTAAGATGGAGACTAAGGTTTCAAAACTGGTCTCATGCCTCATCTTTGTCATGGCCATCCAAGTCATTCTTCCTGTATCGGATGCTCTTGAGATTGGATATTATAAAGACACCTGTCCGGAAGCTGAATCCATTGTGAGAAAGATAGTGAGCAGTTTCGTGTATCCATACCCAGGCTTGGGCGCTGGACTCATCCGCATGTTCTTTCATGACTGTTTTGTCAGGGTAAAAATTATCTGTTATTCCTTCCTAAATACTATATAAAAATATTATAAGCGTAATAAGGAAATGCTAATAATGCCCTAGATTAGTCATATAAGATTAATTATCTTTCTAATGTACATATTCATTCATTTTTTACCGGCAGTTTGACATGTCAAATCTATATCATATCCATGTTTCTTTATATATGTCCTTGAATAAAATCTAAAAAAAAGAACAAAAATTTAGAACCACAAAAATAAATTATGTTGTTTTTGTACTTGCATTAGGGTTGTGATGCGTCTGTCTTGCTCGATCCATCTCCAAGCAATCCGGACCCTGAGAAGAATGCCATACCCAACAACCCCAGCCTCCGAGGCTTCGAAGTGATTGACGCAGTTAAAGATACACTCGAAAATGTGTGTCCTGGAGTTGTCTCATGTGCTGACATCATCGCCTTTGCAGCCCGTGATGCGACTTACATTCTCGGTGGATTCTCATATGATATCCCTTCTGGTAGGTACGATGGAAAGGTGTCTATCAAAAGTGAGGCCAATAAGTTACCTGCTCCGTTCTTCAACCTAGATCAGCTAAAGGCCAGTTTCGCGGCCGTTGGGCTTTCAACTGATGATTTGGTAGCTCTTTCTGGGGCTCACTCAATTGGGCGATCTCATTGCTCATCCTTCAAGAGCCGTCTCTACCCCAATATTGACCCCACCATGGATGTCAATTTCGCGCTTTTCCTAAGGTCCCAATGCCCAGAAGATACCTCAACTGATGGTGTTGTTCCGCAAGATTTTGTTACGCCAAACAATCTCGACAAACAATACTATGACAATGTTAAATCACTCAAGGGTCTTTTCTTCTCGGATTGGAGCCTATTGACAAGTCCGGAGACTAACAGCCTTGTGGATAGTTATAGCACGGTGCCGGGGCTCTTCGAGGCAGCTTTTGGGAAATCCATGGTGAACATGGGCAACATAGGTGTGCTCTATAAGGGAGAAGGTGAGATCAGAAAATCATGTCGTTGCGTCAACTAAGATGGTTCCACTTGATCGACTTCATTGCTAAGCCATGCCATGCATTTTTAAGTTTTGATATAAGTTGCTTTGACTTGAAATTTCCACTTCCTTTACTTGATGTCGTTCCTTTGATTGTTTCATTATGTATTTTTTATTTTTAATTGTTGCAATGTGTGTTGCTTTCTTATTATCATTTAATTGAATGTAAGAAAATCAAAAGTTTCCTTTATATGTATGATGTAAACGTGTTCTGAGAATAAAAAAATAATAAAAGGCAAGTATCATAATTGTTAGTTTATTCTCCCTTTTCTTTTCTTATTTTGAGAAAATTTGGAGGAGCCTTAAATCACCCTTCCAAATGATTTTATATATGTTATCTTTATAATTGCAAAGTTTTTTCTTTTTCTTTTACATGTAGAAAATTAAAAAAGAAAAGAAATTAAAGAAAAGCCCCAGGGCCTAATCAAATATTATTTTAAAACCGGCTTTACAAATCCGGGATTTTATATTCTAACTATATGAATATCTCAGAATGAAATTGTTTTATCTCTATAACAATCTTCTTTAGTTTTTGACTGTTTAGACAGCCTTATCCCCTTTCTCTCTCTTCTTCTTCGTTCAGATTTGGCTTATTCTGAACTATGGAGCTTGAAGCTCAAAGCTTCGAACTCTTCCTTCTTCCTCTGTACTAGCTTGATTTGTTCTCATTGTCCTCTGATCTCTTCCATCAGCTCAACAACATCTCTTTTCTCCTCTGAAAAAACACGTCTGCATCTCTCTATGTACATGCAAAAGAGAAATAGTAGAGTTATTTGTTTTAGTTTTTCACCCTCTTCTTCATTGGTAATCGATCTATAAACCTTGGCAAAAGAGTCAGCTAACTGAGCTTCAAGAAAGTTGTTCATAATCAAACCCCACCCCTGTTCTACAAAACCATACTGGCCAACAAGGTACTCAGTTGATTCTTGCTCTCTGCAGCAGAAATAACATCTATTTACGAGTTGGAACCCTTTTCTGATCAGATTATCTTGGGTAAGAACTTTGTTTTGGTTAAATAGCCACACAAAAAAAATTATTTTCATTAGTAGTGTTACTGACTAAATTGTTTTCAAATTGTTTGAGGTGTGGATACCCAGAGCGATTGTTTGATAAGCCCTCTTTCTCGTAAAAGATCCATTTTCACTCCACCTCTAGTGCACTGAGTCTGTAGACTCTGTAAGGTGAACTTGATATAGGATGGTTTGTATTTCCAGCAACTCTTTTTGGGGTAGTTGGTCTATAATAAAATGAATGACCTCTTCAAGGTCATGAAGTTGTTTGAATTGGTACAAAGTACCTTGGGCTACATCTGCATGAGAGTATAAACAGCGGAATCTCTGAGATAAAACTCCTTCACCCTAGTTATTATGCCAAAAGCTGGCTCTCTCCCCATCTCCAATCTTAATCTATGTGCTTGTTAAGAAGAAAGGCAGTAATCTCTTTACTGCCTTCAAGAAGTAGGAATCATTGGTGTTTCTATGATGGTCAGTTCCTTTTAAACTGAGATTACTTACTAATTTTCTCCAAGTTAATCCTAGATTAACATTAAAGAATTTTCGAATCCATCTTAAGAGCAATGCATCATTGAAAAATTTCAAACTCAAAACTCTCAAACCTCCCCCTTTTTTTGGCCAACATACTTTTTTCCTTGAGATTAAGTTGTGGCATGTGTTTTTATTGCCGTTCTAAAGAAAATTCCTTCTTATTCTTTTATAACCCAATTTGAGAACTTAAAAATTGAAAGGTAATAAACTGGTAATGAAAATAATATTGAATTATAAGTACTAGTCTTCCTGCTAAGTTTAATTGTAACCTTTTTTTCAAATTTTTCAATGATTTTTCTATAATATGATTTTCTTAGTTTTTTGAAGTGCAAAGGGTATCCTAAGTAACTAATTGTGATTGTTACTTTAGGACAACCTAATTCATCTGAAATTCTTCTCACATTCGGGTGATTTTCAGGGATTGTACAAAACTCTGATTTTTCATAATTGATTTTTAGACCTGATCTTCTTTCAAATATTTTCAACAGAAATTTCAGCCTTTTAACTTGGTTTATTTCTAGTTTTTTCAAAAAAATGGAATCATCAGCATAGTAGCATGATATATTAATGGTATTGATTGGTTTTTCTAAATAATTATTATAACCAAGCTCTATGTTACTCTAGCCAATATATTCATGACTAAAATGAATAGGAGAGGGAATAATGTGTCTACTTGTCTCACCTCTCTTTTCATGTGTATGAATTTACCCAGGCCCGGCCCCAGCTGTTTGGGGGCCCAAGGCCTAACTGCCAATCAAAAGAGCAAGCTTAATCCGTTAATCCTTTCTTGTGGAGATGAATCAAAATTGAACTAAATTATAAAAAATGTGAGACAAGGAATAAATAAAGTCTGAAATCAAGATAGCAAAACACAAATCCTACTTGAACTTGAGAGCTGAACCGCACTATTGTCATCGCTCACCCTCTATTGACGAATATGTATTGTGTAATTGTTACAATCAAACCCTAACAGAGAAATATAAATTCAAAATCATAAAAGAAAGAGAAATTAGAAGAGCAAATAAATAGAAGAAGCAAAGACTATCTACATCACATCTTGTTTCGCTGAGTCAAAAAGAGCAAATAAGTCCGAGGTATTAGCTGATGGAGCGCCGCTGCTTGATCCTTGGAGCAGACGGAATGATAGTGGGAAGCTGGGAGCTTTTTTCTTTTATTTTGATAATTTAGAGAGGACATGACATATTGGACTTTTAATCAAATATATGTACATGGGCCCTTGATAATTTAGAGAGGAATGATAGCACGGGCCAGAGACAAAATGGACTTTTAAATCAAATATTTATCTTAGCTTTTACTATAAATAAGAAAATAAGTAATAAACAGGGGGCCTCTTAGACTTTGGGGCCCTGGACCCGGGCCTTGCAGGCCTTGCGCTGGAACCGGGCCTGGATTTACCTGGTACTTCATTCAAGACATTTTTTGTTGCTCCTCTTAAAGCATAGGCCTTAATCCAATCTAACCACCAACTCTTAAATTCCCCGATTTCTAATACTTGAATTATAAAATCCCATGAGATTGTATCAAAAACTTTTTTTTTATATCAGCTTTAAAACATAATAATGTATTTCTTGACTAATTTGCTATGTGTGTCAGTAATATTCCTTATTTCCCTGGCATATATGTAGCAGTCAGTAATATTCCTCATTTCCAAAAATCTCATCTGATTTGGAAGTATCAGCTTATTTATTACTCTTTTTAATCTATTAGCTAATACTTTTCAAGCTATTTTTTGAAAACAACCGACTAGACTTATAGGTCTAAAATCCTTGAATTGGTTTGCTCCATCTTTCTTTGATACTAGAGCAATTTGGGGGACTGAAAATTCTCCCAAACCTTTCTCACAACAATTATTTTTTATTATATAAATAATTTCCTCTCTTATTAACTTCTAATATTTTTAAAAAATTCACCATTAAAACCATCTGGTTCTAGTGATTTATTACCTTTCCATTTTTTAACAATTTGTTCCTATTCTTCAATAGTTAATTCCTTATTTATGGCTGAGATGTCCACTGTTTCATGCTGGAATATTTTATTAAAATCAAATGTGGCAGTTTTATCTGGATGTGGGAGTTCTGAAGCAATTAATGACTTATAAAATTCAAAGATAATTGTTGCTTTAACCTTATGGTCAGTTTACCTCTTGTTCTGTAATTGGATCCTTCAACGTAAGGATCATCAATCTATATTTTTTGACTGTTGCATAATTATGGAAAAATTTAGAATTACAATCACCTTCTTTTAACCACTGAAATTTAGCTTTTTGTTTCCAATAGTTTTCATCGTCTTTTATTATTTCTGAAATTCATAATTTTGTGTTTGCTTTTAGCCACATTTCCAAGTCTGGCAATTTTTGTGTTTCCTCTTTGACTTCAAGCCAATTTATTATTGTTTTACTATTCTTATTTTTATTCCACACTCTTAACTTTTTTTCCCAAAGAAGGTAACTTATCATGAAACTCTTCTAAAGAAGTTGATTGAGATGAATTTAAGTGTTCCTCTATTATATGGTTGGCTTCATGGTTAAGTAAAATGTTCTCAAATTTGGAAGTTGTATAAGTTGGAAAGGTTGTGGTGGTTTAGAGGATAATAGGGCAGTGATCTGATACTGGATTGGATTCTGCCATTTGGTTAAACTTTGGAAAATTTGGGGACCAAGTGAAGTTGAATAGAAATTTATCCAGCCTTGCTTTTACCAATGTGTTTGACCAAGTGAAGTTTCTGTCTTGCAAAGATGGCTTAATGAGGTTAAGTTTGAAAATGAAAGCTCTAAAGATCTTAGAATCAGCCCAATTCCTCTTATTGCTACCTGATCATTCCCGAAAAGATGCCACCAAGTGAAAATTCCTCATTATGAGCCAAGGTACATTAATTTCTTCTATTTCCTCTATTTCCTTCAAAAGCTCTTTTTTGTCACTTGCTGATTGTGGACCATAGACTCCTGTGATATTAATTCTTGAACTGTCCTACTTGCATCTTAATTGTATGGTGATACTATAAGAGAGTTTAATTGCTGAACCTATGAAAGTAAATATCTAATATTCACAAAGAAAAGGAATAATATTAATAACAATTATAAATACTTGCCGTTGTTATTCTCACAAGAAGTTTACAGTCATACAAATAAAGAAATTCTTACCAGAAACACAATTAAACAATGAAAAATGAAAGCACATGATAAACATTTCAAAAGCATGACATCAAATAATGGAATTAAGACCTTGCGTCTTCTCCAATCAATAAAAAATTTCAAAAGTAGCTTATGTCAACAAATAGAGCTGCATGACAAGGATCAATAATGAAGTGGATCAAACATACCATCTCAGTTCACAGAACGATATGATGTCCTGATCTCACCTTCATACTTAGAGAGCACACCGATGTTACCCGTGTTCACCATGGATTGCTATTAGTGATCAACAAGCACAAAGGAGTTGACAAGTATAAGATACATATCTTAAGTACTTGGAAATAGATTAGGCTAGAATTGAGTTGCTGTAACTACCCGTTAGGATTCAATGAATGTATAGAATGGTGTGATTTGTGTGGATCTCTCTTAACCACGCATTTAGGAGCTATGTATCTATAAATAGCTCCTTCTTCTCTCTATTTAATCAAGTCAGTTAATCAATACAACTCTATCATTCTTCTCTTAATACTCTATCATGCTATCATGAGCCAATTCAAGAGCTAACAGCTCAAATTCAGTCTTTTTCTCTCCTTCTTTCTTTTCTCCTCACAATCTCAAGAAATCAAGAACAATGTTATTTTATCTTCCCAATTCTCATCTCATCTGAGTTTTCACAAAATCAGATCAAGAATCCAATTCTTTCATCTCAGAATCAAATTCTAGAACAAGAATTTTCTTTCTTTCAATTGCCTCAGTTCAGAGACAATCGAAGGGCCAACTCCTGAAATTCAGGATTTCTCAACCTCGATTGATCTCTGTTTCTCATCACAGGCAGAAACACAAGAAAATTCAGCACAAATCTTTAATCAAAAAGAGGGGGATTCAAGAAATACAAACTCTCAAGATTCAACAAACAACCCCACATCAGTGGTAAATACTGAAATTTCCAACGAAAACCCATTTCTTTCTCTCAGCCTACCTCAATTAAACTCGACAGGAGCAATTTCACGCTTTGGCAATCTCAAATTATGCCAATCTTACGAGGATACAATCTCATGAAATTTCTCGATGGATCTTTCCCTGCTCCACCATCTTTTCTACCCAACACAAATGGTACTCCATCGACTCAGATCAACCCTGCAGCCAAACAAAGGCACTGTCAGGACCAACTTATTTTGGTGTGGCTCAAATCCTCACTTACTGACGAAATTCATTCTCCAGTGGCCTGCTATGCAACTTCTTTGAGGTATGGAATTATCTCAATACAAATTTCACAAATCAATCACTTGCTCGAGTCATGCAGTTACGATTGAAAATGGCAAATATCAGGAAGGATAATCTTTCGATTCAAGATTATCTTAACAAAAAGAAGGCCATTGCTGGTCCTCTCAATTCAATTGGAGATAAAGTCAACGATCGAGAATTGATTCTGAGTGTTCTGGGGGGTCTTGGACCCAATTACAACTCAGTATCTTGCTCTGTCACATCGGCAACCATGACCACATTAATCTCTCTCACCGATCTACAAGCTTAGCTACTGAGCTATGAATCTCATCTAGAACAACAACGAGCTTCATCTTCTACAGCAGTTTCCTTTCTAACTCGGAACTCGAGATTCTCACAGAACTCTAATTCATAGATTCCCTTTATCTCCTCTAACTCATCGTCGTTCTCTCGCACCCTCTTCCTCGTTTTCTCCGCAGAGCACCGCTATAATAAGTCAACCGGTTCAGCCGGTTCCATCTAATCTTCACCCACGACTGCTGGTTAAAACCAGGTCAAATTTTAGGCTGCAAAATGGGCCTCTCCAATCTTTTCTAACTCATTCAAATACCCATTTTGTTAAATCTGCCCAAATAACCCTTTATTCCAAACCCAACAGCCCAATAATCATTACAGGCCCAATAATAATTCCTTTAAAGGCAAGAAAAATTAAAAATTTCAATATCGCCCTCCCTCGGATGGACGATCCATTTGTCAAATTCTCCAAATCGGGTCATAACACTCCCATTTGCTACAAGCGAAATGACCCCATCTTTGGACCTCAACCTCGCCTTCCAATGGTTTTGGTTACACGTGGACCCACTCCCTACTCCGCTCCGCCTCTTCTCCCCACTCCTCAAAATAATTTTGCTCCACCCCCGCACGAATGGTTCTTGGATTCAGGATTAACGCATCACATTGTTGTTCTCAGTTTGATGATATTTAAACATATTCCGAGCTACTAATATAATGTTGAGAATGATTTTCAAAGCTAGAAGAATTCACGTCAAGAAATCGGACATGACGTATTAATTCTCGGAAAGACAAGAAGGCGACTCACACCTCTCAAGTTATCAAGTGTTGGAGCACTTCTTAAGTCTTTATTTTTAAATAGGTTAATTTCATTTTGAGTAATTTTATTTAAATATTAAAATTGAGAAAAAAATATATTGCAAAATAACTCAAAAACAGCCTTTTTCCATTTTTGACTTGGGCTGTGAATAGTAATTCCGTTCGGAACGGAATACCTCTGTTAAAATTGTGTGAAATACTGTTTATTCCGTTTTGGAAGGAATAATTTCATCCAATGTAATATTCCATCCAGAATGGAATGTTTGAATTTTTGAGTTATTCTAACTGTTGTTATTCCATTCTGAACGGAATAATTCCGTTCATAACGGAATAGCCTGTAAAAGACTCTCTTTGACTTGGTTTTTCTCCCACCTTTAAAATGAAAAATCCAATTCATTTTCAACATCCAATTCCTCCGTTTTCAAAACTCCAAAGGCAATATTTTCTCTCTTTTGGTATGATAATAAATTTACTCAAAATCTTGTGAGATTTGAGATAAACTTTGTAAGCTATTTGCTAGAGCTTGTTTGTTAGTTTGGAGTGAAAGAAATCCGGTTTGTTAGTTTGGATTGAAAGAAATCCGGTTCAAGTTTTGTTTCATCTATTCGATACGTGTTGTAAGTCAAGTAGTGATTCAAGTCTTGTAAAGAAATGCGTTTTGGATTAGTGTAAACGAAGCCGAAAGGGAAGGCATGGAGATTAGGTACTTGAAAAAGCGGAAAGGTTCGCTAGCAAGAAAAGAGTGATTATAGCTCACGCAACCACCTAGCCGAACGTCGTCAACAAGTTTGCGTGTTTGATACTGATCCATTTTCTCGTTTCTATTTATTTACTTTTAATTCTTATTATCAATTTGTATTAATATAACCACCAATTAAAAGTAAAATAAACCAAAAGTTGCAACATTACAAAAGAATTTTAAAAATCACACTTCCGCATGATTTAGGCCTATTCAACCCCCTAAAGGCCGTAATTAGACAGCAATTGGTATCAGAGCTGGTGTAATGACCTTTTCAAACCATAATTTGAAATAACTTGTATTTCGATCCATGATGGCTACTCAACTCAACCGACTTCAAATCGCATATCTGGACAAACTTGACGGCAAAAATTGGAACGTATGGAAGAAATGTATGATGAACGCATTCTTTCTTCACGGTTTTCAAAAGGTAGTAAAAGATGGTAATACCATAATTTATGAAATCGGTAGTACCACAAATTTGAATGCAGATACTAAAACAAACTTGAGACATGACATTATGGCACAAAATCTTATTCTCACAAATGTTGTAAATTCATTGTCGTTCATAGTTGATGGTTGTCTTAATTCTAATGAGATGTGGAAAGTACTTCTAAATCGATTCGAAGGAAACAATCAACTGAAAAGAACAAAATTAATAGGTCTACAATAACAATTTGATTATTTTCGGATGATCGAGGGTGAATCCGTCGAGGATATGTACACTCGTATGTCACATATCCGAAACGGATAGACCGCTTTAGGAGAAAATCTAACGGATGATCGAGTTGTAGGTAAACTTATAAGGGCCATGCCACCGAGTTGGGAGATGCGTCGAGTATCATTAGAGACCATGATGGCGACGTAATATCTCGGGCCAGAGGACCTCAACAACTACTTCCAAAACTTCGAATCTCAACTCAAGAAAGTGAGCGTCGACACTCAACAACCTAGAAACGTAGCGATGTCGGCATCCATCTCAAATGACGAGGATGACGAGATGGCTTGTTTGGTGCGACGATACGGTGATTTACGAGCACATAAGAAAAGGTTTAACAATAACCGTCGACACAACAATAAGAGGTCGTATTGTTTCAAGTGCAACAAGATGGGACATACGATGGACAATTGTTACACGCTTCATCCCTAACTTGCACCGTGGAACAAGAAGAAAAAGTCAAGGAGCTACTCGAGTGACTCCTCCAACTCCGCCGAATCGGACTCTGACTCCGAAACGGACATGGCGAATTTCGCTTTCATGGCACTCGACAGCGTAGATGAGGTATGTGAGCGAGATATTCAAGGAATGCTCCGCAAGCAAGGACGACTACCAATTCCTCCTTCTCTTCCCAGAAAATCCTCACTCGCCACAATATCTTCGGATTCTTTCCGTGACATGAGTCACGAGGTATATTTAGATCCAACTTTAAATTATGTTTTAAATGAAGTAATTGGTCCAAGTTCCAATTATATGGTTAAAAATGTAGAACATAAAAATCACGATGAATTAGAACAAGAGTTGGAAAAGGTTGGGGAGTCTCTTGTCAGTACTCAAGAGCTAGTGATAGTTTCTGAAGTATCGGTAAGGTCGTATAAGGCATAACTAAAAAAATTTGAAAAATTAAATTTATTTAATAATCAAAGTTTAATTAATTATAACAACTTATGTAATGATAATCACAATAATTGTGATTGCGAAAAATTAAAAAATAAAATAAATCATTTAAAAGTTGAAATTGTAAGTTTGAAAAATGAAAATAAATCTGTCAAGTTTTCTTGTGCCAGAAATGTCACAACTAGATTTGATTTATACAAGATATTAATAGGGCAAAAACCAAATGATAACTCGGGTTTAGGGTTCAAGAAGGAAATCGAATCAAAACCTGTTTCTTCAAGACCTAAAGACTATACATCAAAAACGGAGCTGAATCAACCGAGGAGTAGTCGAGGAAATGCATTTATGTATGGAGACTACTCTAAGGATAAAAGTCTTAAAAATCAACCTTTTAAATTTTTTAATAAAAACAATAAATACAACAATAATAATAATACATTCCACTATTTTAACAATTTGAGAAAAAGTCATGAAGATAACCATGGTGTCACAACCGAAAGACTTTATAAAAGATGTCCAAATGGTTATTTTTATGAAATAATAAATACACACATCCCGAGGAAGATTGAATATAATGAATCGTAAAATCGAGCTTCCAAACATTACACTAATAAACAGCCAAAACAAAAAATTTCAAACTCAAACAATTTCGCAAAATCAAATAATTTTTCAAAATCAAATAATTTTGCAAAGTTAAATAATTTTTCAAAATCAAATGTTTTTAATGTCAAGTCGACCGAACCGAAGCTAAGGAAAGCCGAGTTCTCATTTCACTATAAAAATCATTTTGTGAAAGGTACTAAAGAGACTACGAGCCCGACTTGTACGTATTCCAAAATATGTCATGTTTCTTTGGAGTCCTCTTTGCGCAACACAAGTACTTCATTGAAGTACATGTGGTTGCGGAAAGATGGGAATGTTGATAGAAACTCCTCATTAAATGAGGAGAAATCGAAGTCCAGCTAGACGTTTCGATTTTTCCCCCAATTTAAATTAGTCATATTATAAAGGGGAGTTGTGGTCAAGTTTTATCTTGACGGATCTAACTTGTGGGTCGAGAAATTTTCTGTTTTAGAAACAAGAAAATTGGATAACCCGATAGGAACCAATCGAGAAATGTGGACAATCGATGCGAATTTTATCTTCTTGCAAATAAAGGTCTAGTGGAGAAATGATTGGGTCGGCTCATTGAATTGAAGTCAACGATATTTTTACCAAGTCACGAGTATCTTCTCATATTATCCACACTGGGTCAAGGTTATGCATTTTTTTTGGTCCAAGCTTAATTCTCATTTACTCATTATAAATTATTATTTGAATAGGGTAAAAACCAAATGATAAATCGGGTTTTAAATTTTTACTTTTGAATGTTATTTAAAAGACTATATGCATATTTCAATAATATAAAAATGATTTTTCAAAATATCAAATTTAGACTTGAAGAAAATTTGTTGTAAAATCATCTATTTGAAACTTCTTACTAAACCCTAAATTATTTTACGAAGTTTTCGTTACAAAAATCATTTATTGTGAATTAAAAAAAAAAGGTTATTAAACTCAGGGGGAGCATCTATTTAGAGGGAGCTTTGTTCTCTCTCGTTTGATGATCCCTTTTGAATGTTTTACAAAAAAGGGAGATGAAATAAAACTTATCACACTCTCGGAATACGTTTTGAAAATCATCAAAAGAGGGAGTTTGTTGTTCTCAGTTTAATGATATTTAAACCTATTCCACGTCAAGAAATCGGACATGACGTATTAATTCTCGGAAAGACAAGAAGGCGACTCACACCTCTCAATTTATCAAGTGTTGGAGCACTTCTTAAGTCTTTAGTTTTAAATAGGTTAATTTCAGTTTGAGTTATTTTATATAAATATTAAAATTGAGAAAAAAAAATATTGCAAAATAACTCCAAAACAGCCTTTTTCCATTTTTGACTTGGGCTGTGAATAGTGATTCCGTTCGGAACGGAATGATGAATAATTATTTTGTTCGGAACAGAATGCCTCTGTTAAAATTGTGTAATATGTTGTTTATTCCGTTCTGAACGGAATAATTCCATTCTAAACAGAATAATTTCGTCTAGAACGTAATATTCCATCCAGAACAGAATGTTTGAATTTTATGAGTTATTCTAACCATTGCTATTCCGTTCTGAATGAAATAATTCCGTTCAGAATCGAATAGCCTGTAGAAGGCTCTATTTGACTTGGTTTTTCTTCCACCTTTAAAAGGAAAAACCTAATTCGTTTTCAACATCCAATTCCTCCATTTTCAAAACTCAAAAGGCAATATTTTCTCTCTTTTGGTATGATAATAAATTTACTCAAAATCTTGTGAGATTTGAGAGAAACTTTGTAAGCTATTTGCTAGAGCTTGTTTGTTAGTTTGGATAGAAAGAAATCTGATTTGTTAGTTGGGGTTGAAAGAAATCTGATTTGTTAGTTTGGATTGAAAGAATTCCGGTTCAAGTTTTGTTTCATCGATTCGCTACGTGTTGTAAAGCGAGCGGTGATTCGAGTCTTGTAAAGAAACGTTATTTGGATTAGTGTAAACGGAGCCGAAAGACAAGGCCCAGAGATTAGGCACTTGTGAAAGCGGAAAGGTTCGCTAACAAGAAAAGAGTGGTTATAGATCACGCAGCCACCTAGCCGAATTTCGTCAACAAGTTTGTGTGTTTGGTATTGATCCATTTTCTCGTTTCTATTTATTTGCTTTTAATTATTATTATCAATTTGTATTAATACAACCATCAATTAAAAGTAAAACAAACAAAAAGTTACAACATTACAAAATAATTTTAAAAATCACACTTCCGCACGATTTAGACCTATTCACCCTCCCCTCCCCCCCCCCCCCCCCCCCCCCAAACCAACAGGCTGTAATTAGACAACACACCGGATTTGAATAATTTTAGCTCCTACGCTCCATATCAAGATAAAGAACAAATACGTGTGGGTAATGGCTCTGGGTTAAATATTGCTAATCTTGGCACTTCTTTCATTCACACCCCTTTAATAAATTAGCTCTAAAAGACGTGTGTTATGTTCCCCATATAAATCACAATTTAATTAGTATATCCAAATTTACTCATGACAATAATGTTTATCTAGAATTTCAACCTAATGTTTTTATTGTGAAGGATTCTGTTACCCAAGTAACTCTTCTTCAAGCTCCAGCCATTAATGGCCTCTACAAGCTCTCATCTCCTTCCATTCCTCCACCTAGCATTTGGCATAAGAGCAGTCACACTCTTTTTCCCATTATTTCACATTTAGCTTCTACTTCACAAATTTCTTTTTCTAATAAAGATTAAAAATTTTGTAATGCTTGTTGTCAAGGCAAGACTCATAAATTGTCTTTTCAACTTTCAAATAAATGTATTAATAAGTCTCTTGAAATTATTCATTCTTATTTGTGGGGCCCTGCGCCTATTACTTCAAGTAATGGTTTTAAATACTATGTACATTTCATTGATGAATTCTCCCATTTTTCTTGGATCTATTTCCTAGTTTCTAAGTTTGATGTTGCTTTAAGTTTCTCTCGCTTTAAATCCTTGATAGAAAATCTTTTTTCCACTACCATAAAATGTCTTCAAACTAATGGAGGCAGTGGATTTTTCTTTCTTAAATTTTTCTTCATCAAACTTCTTGTACTTATACCCCTCAACAAAATGGTCTTGCTGAAAGAAAACATAGACACATTGTTGAACTTAGTCTTTCCTCCATGGCTCAAGCCTCTATTCCCATCCAATATTGGTGTGATATTTTAAATAGTATAGTTTTTGTCATCAATAGACCACATTCTCCTACTCTTGATGGCATTTCTCCTTATCAAAAACTTTTTAACAAAATAACTAATTATAAATTTTTGGCGTTTTAGGATGTGAATGTTTCCTATATCTTAAGCAATATAATGATCATAAGCTACAAATGAAATCATCATCTTGTGTTTTTCTTGGTCATTGCTCCACTCTAAAAGGATATAAACGTCTTGATCTCTCTACCAACAAAGTTTATGTTAGTCGTCACGTTGTTTTTAATGAAAAAGTTTGTCCTTTCTCTCAACAATCTGTTCTTCAATCCTCACAGAATGATCCCTCTTCTCCTTTTCCCCTACATATTTTGCCTCAAAATTCTATTCTAGCCTCTTCTTTATTAAACAACTCAAACATTCATTCGTCTTCTTCCTCGATTCCTGATAATCCTCCATGTCACACCTCTTCTCATTTTTTTAGTGACACCTCCTCATCTCAACATCAATCTCTTATTCCCACTCACCCCATGATTACTCACTCCAAAACTCATACTCTCAAACCAAAAACTTTCACTGATTTTGTCGCTCTTACTACTCAACTAACTTCCTCTGCCAATCTCATTGAACCAACCACTTTCAACATGACAAATAAAGACCCCAAATGGCGAGAAGCAATGACCCATGAATGAAATTCTCTTCAAATGAATGCTACATGGGTTCTAGTTCCTCCCTCTTTCACCAAAAATCTTGTTTCTTGCAAGTGGGTTTAGCGCATCAAGAAAAATTCTGATGGCTCAAGTTAGCGAGCTAGATTAGTTGCTCGAGGGTTCACACAAGAGTATGGCATCGATTATGATGATACCTTTAGTCCAGTTATTAAACCTACGACCATTCGCCTAGTTCTCTTTTTGGTCGCCAGCAAAGGTTGGCAAATAAATCAACTCGACGTTAACAATGCCTTTTTACATGGCACATGTAATGAAGATATGTATATGACCCAGCTTCCATGCTTTATCAATTCTGACTTCCCGCATCATGTATGCAAGTTACAAAAAGCCATATATGGCTTAAAACAAGCTCCTAGAGCATGATTTTCCAAGCTCGACTCTATTCTTACTCAACTTGGCTTCAAATCTTGTTTTTCTGATACTTCTCTCTTTATTCAAAATAATGGACGAGACATTCTCTGGATCTTTTTCTATGTTGATGATATTCTTATCACAGGAAATAACTCTACACTCATAACATAAATAATTACACATTTAAATAGTCATTTCTCTCTCAAAAGACCTAGGACCTCTTAATTACTTCTTGGGAATAAAGTGTAAGCAAACAAGTAATGGCTTTCATCTTTCCCACGACCAATATGTTCAGAATCTACTGTTGAAGTTTAAAATGTAGGATGCGAAGCCGTGTTCCACTCCGATGGCAGCTGGTGACTCTCCCTCCTCTCACTTGGGTGATCATCTTCCTAATCCTCAAGTCTACCGATCTATGGTAGGTGCTCTTCAATACGCCACCATAACCCGACCTGACATTGCCTTCTCCGTTAACAAAGCAAGTCAATTTTATCAAAACCCAACCGACAAGCATCTTACTCTTGCCAAGCGAATCCTTCGTTATCTCAAAGGGACCTGAAAGAAATCTGGTTTGTTAGTTTGGATTGAAAGAAATCCGGTTCAAGTTTTGTTTCATCGATTCGCTACGTGTTGTAAAGTGAACCGTGATTCGAGTCTTGTAAAGAAACGCTATTTGGATTAGTGTAAACGGAGCCGAAAGGCAAGACCCCGAGATTAGGCACTTGTGAAAGCGGAAAGGTTCGCTAGCAAGAAAAGGGTGGTTATAGCTCACGCAACCACCTAGCCGAACTTCGTCAACAAGTTTGCGTGTTTGGTATTGACCCATTTCTCGTTTCTATTTATTTACTTTTAGTTGTTATTATCAATTTGTATCAACACAACCATCAATTAAAAGTAAAACAAAACAAAAGTTGCAACATTACAAAAGAATTTCAAACTTAAACAATTTTGCAACATCAAATAATTTTTCAAACAATTTTGCAAAATCAAATAATTTTTCAAAATCAAACAGTTTTAGCGCCAAGTCGACCGAACCGAGACTAAGGAAAGCCGAGTTTTCTTTCCACTATAAAAATTATTTTGTAAAAGGTACAAATGAGACTCTGAACCCTACTTGTACGTTTTGCAACTATTGTTTCAAAATAGGTCATATTTCCTTGGAGTGCGCTTTGTGCAAAATAAGTATTTCACTGAAGTACATGTGGTTGCGGAAGGATAGGAATATTGATAACAACTCCTCATTAAATGAGGACAAATCGAAGTCCACCTAAACGCTTGATTTTCCCCCAATTTAAATTAGCCATATTCTAAGGGGGAGTTGATTAAAAGCTTAATTTTCATTTACTCATTATAAATTATTATTTGGTGTTTTATATTTTCACCTCATTTTTTTTTCATTTAGAAACTTTGCTTTTAAACTTTATTTAAAAGACTATATATATATATATTTCAATAATATAAAATGATTTTTCAAAATATCAAATTTAGTCTTGAAGAAAATTTGTTGTAAAATCATCTATTTGAAACTTTTTACTAAACCCTAAATTATTTTGCGAAGTTTTCATTTCAAAAATCATTTATTATAAATTATTTTTAAAAAAGGTTATAAGACTCAGGGGGAGCATCTATTTAGGGGGAGATTTGTTCTCTCTCGTTTGATGATCCCTTTTGAATGTTTTTCAAAAAGGCGGAGAAGAAATAAAACTTGTTACACTCTCGGAATAGGTTTTGAAAATCATCAAAAGGGGGAGTTTGTTGTTCTCAGTTTGATGATATTTAAACCTATTCCGAGCTACTAATATAATCTTGGGAATGATTTTCAAAGCTAGAATAATTCACGTCAAGAAATCGGATATGAAGAATTAGCCGTAAAAGAAACTTCTCAATTCTCCGAAAGACAAGAAGGTGACTCACATCTCTCAAGTTATCAAGTGTTGAAGCACTTCTTAAGTCTTTAGTTTTAAATAGGTTAATTTCATTTTGAGTTTTTTTTATTTAAATATTAAAATTGCGAGAAAAAATCTTGCAAAATAACTCAAAAACAGTTTTTTTCCACTTTTGACTTGGGCTGTGAATAGAGATTCATCATTCCGTTCGAAACGGAATCCCTCTGTTAAAACTCTGTGAAACACTGTTTATTCCATTCTGAACGGAATAATTCCGTCCAGAACACAATATTCCGTCCAGAACGGAATGTTTGAATTTTTGAGTTATTCTAACCGTTGTTATTCCGTTCTGACGGAATAATTCGGTCCAGAACGGAATAGCCTGTAAAAGGCTCTTTTTGACTTAGTTTCTCTCCCACCTTTAAGAGGAAAAACCCTATCCGTTTTTCATCATCCATTCCTCCATTTTCAAAATTCAAAAAGGAATATTTTCTCTCTTTTGGTATGATAATAAATTTACTCAAAATCTTATGAGATTTGAGAGAAACTTTATAAGCTATTTGTTAGAGCTTGTTTGTTAGTTTGGATTGAAAGAAATCCGGTTTGTTAGTTTGGATTGAAAAAAATCTTGTTCAAGTTTTGTTTCATCGATTCGCTACGTGTTGTAAAGTGAACGGTGATTCGAGTCTTGTAAAGAAACGCTATTTGGATTAGTGTAAACGGAGCCAAAAGGCAAGACCCGGAGATTAGGCACTTGTGAAAGCGGAAAGGTTCGCTAGCAAGAAAAGGGTGGTTATAGCTCACGCAACCACCTAGCCGAACTTCGTCAACAAGTTTGCGTGTTTGATATTGACCCATTTCTTGTTTCTATTTATTTGTTTTTAGTTGTTATTATCAATTTGTATTAACACAACCATCAATTAAAAGTAAAACAAACCAAAAGTTGCAACATTACAAAAGAATTTTAAAATCACACTTCCGCACGATTTAGGCCTATTTACCCCCCTATAGGCCGTAATTAGTCAACAGGACCATCGATCGCGGTCTCCTCATCCCTAAATCACCTCAAGTAACGCTCCACGCCTACTACGATGCCGACTGGGCTGATTGCCCTGATGATCGCCGGTCAACAACTGGTTTTTGTATTTATCTTGGCCAAAATCTCATCTCCTGGTCTTCAAAAAAGCAACTAACCATTTCATGCTCTAGTACTGAAGCGGAACACAAAGCCTTGGCTGCGGCCATGGCTTAAGTCATCTGGCTTCAATCTCTTCTTCTTAAACTAGTCATCCCGCAATTCTCTCCTCCCGTTCTTTGGTGCGACAATTTGGGGCCACCTTTCTCACATCCAACCTTGTGTTTCATGCTCGCACCAAACATATTGAGATCGACTATCATTTTGTCCATGAACGAATTTAACTAAAATAACTCTTTGTACGCTTCATTTGCTCAAAGGATCATCTTGCGGATGACCTCACCAAAGCTCTCTCGACCACTCGTTTTCAATTCTTAAGGGACAAGCTCGTCGTCTACCCGATGTCTCGCTTGAGGGGGGCTATTAGTGATCAACAATCACAAAGGAGTTAACGAGGATAAGATTAAGTACATAGAAATAGATTAGGTTAGAATTGAGTTGTTGTGACTAGCGTTAGGATTCAATGAATATGTAGAATGGTGTGATTTGTGTGGATCTCTCTTAACCACACATTTAGGAGCTATGTATTTATAAATATCTCTCTCTTCTCTCTATGTAATTAAGTCAGTTAATCAATACAACTCTACCATTCTTCTCTTAGGTGGCGTTCGGCAAGGTGGAATAAGAGTGGAAGAGTGGAAGAAGTGAGTTATTCCAGTCGAACAAGGATGGAAGAAAATGGAATAAATAGGTGGAAGAGTGAAATTTCCTTCTTCTATTGGGGGGGGGGGGGGGGGGAGGGGTTGGAAGATCTTTCTTCCATGAAATAAGACAAAATTTGAGACAAAAATACCCTCTTTCTTCCATCTTGAGATGACATAACACTAGTAATTAATGCTACGTCTCTCTCTCTCTCTCTTATTTCTTTCCAAACATTTTTTTCATAGAAAAATAAGGATGAGAAAATCATCAATTTTCAATAATAATTTCATGAAATTATATATTTAAATGTGAAGATAATTATTCTCATTTTTCTCTATCTAAAGAGATCCATCTATGATATATTTATTTCGTTATTCATTTCTTTTCTTTCTTTTGTCATGCATAAATGATTTAGTAAATCAAACAAATTATTTCTATCTTATTTATTTAAAAAAAATATATTTTCTTTTAGGTTGAATAATAATAATTAAATAAATTAAAAAAAGTATGATTATAATAAGGACATTGTAGTAATTAGGTATTATTTATATAATTTAAGCCAACTTGTTACTTCATGGATATTGCCGAACGATATTGGAATAAAATAGAATAATCGCTCTTCCACTCTTCCGCTCTTCCACTATTCCACCTTTCACCGAACAAGCCCTTGATACTCTATCAATTGCCGAAAATCTGTCGTGAGGGACAGGGCACTGTGCTATAACTTTCCACAAGGTTTCTTATTGTAACAACCATTTATTAAATAAATTATAATTAACCACCTATTAAGGAAGTATTTTTTTTTAATCCTCATTATTTAGCATGTTAATCTTTCGAACATATAATAATAGTGGAAAAGATAGTAAGAAAGTGACATGCAAAGCGTTTTTTTAGCTATAACACAGACTAATATTTTTAGCTATGACACAGAGTAATATGATAATGTAATTCCTCATTTTACCAAACTAAGGTTGATTTTTGTAATTAAAAAAATCTTATTTATATTTTATCTTGTTGACCGGGTATCAAATCATAGCAATTGGTTTGTTGGAGGACAAGACGACTTTTTTTTGTAGCACTATTTTTGAAAATAATTGAGCAAATAACATTCATATGGGAAAAAAATGAGCAGCTAGCACTACCGCCAACTATTCTGGCGGTAGAGATCTTCTACCGCCAGAAATACTAGCGGTAAAGACTATTTTTCAAATTTTTATATCAGCAGCTTTAAACAGATTAATTAGTAACAAATTAGCTTCTACCATCAGCTTTTCTGGCGGTTGAGTTACAAAAATTAATTTTTTCAGATTTCAAAATTTATACCCATTTTAGCTAGGAAATTATCGAAAAAAATTAAAAATTAGGGTCTACCGCCAGAAATTCTGGCAGTAGTGGTCTACCGCCAGATGGCGGTAGTGGCAATATCGTAATTTTTTCTAGGTCAATCCGTTATCAAACCCGATAAGAAAAAAAAATACCTCTACCGCCAGAAAGGCGTGGCTTTGCTTCTGGACAGAATTGCGAACAAAAATTATACGTCTACCGCCAGATTTGGCCAAAAAAATGCAAATTATACGTCTACCACCAGAAATTGATCGAAGCATGCATCCTCCATTGGCATCCTCTACTACCTTAGTCTCTAAGCCTGCAGACCACAATGTACCTTTTTTTGTTTGAGTGATCCACTTCTATTTCTCGCTCTTACGGCCGATTGAAGCTCTGATTTCGTTTCAAATATATTCCCCTTATACAAGATTCTGTCCTCTCTTTCATTCACGCGCGTACCTGATACGACATCATTTCTCGCATGTTCCCACATTGAACTATCTTCGAACTCCGCCGTCAGCGGATCGCCGAAAGTCCCTACACTAACCATTTCAGCCTCTTCTGTATATTCAAATCATGTCTGGTGGTTCATTCTCTCTCTTTCTTCTTCATTATCCTCATAAATTTCTTCCTCATTCTCTGATCCCATTTCTGGTTCCTCGTCTAATTCATTTTCATCATATTCTATTTTCGGAAGTATATTATTGCCCACACGTGTCATATCAAATATCGCAAATGCGTTCTCATCCCCGTCTTCATTATTTTTTTCATTTTGTACGGGTTCTAATATCTCATGCTCGTCTGCATTTGGAATTACATTTGATCTACTACTTGTTCCTATCTGAGATTGTTTACTTTGAATGCAGTCAACATATAATTCTAGTTCCACCCCAACCCTTCAGACGTGCTCCGCAAATTTAACCCATTGCGCATCATTGGTTATTTTTAATAACCCATAATTTAACCTATTGTCGCGTTGAACGGAAGGAAACCTACCTCGGTTTATAAGATCATCACTATACGACCAGCCGATATTCTCAAAATTTTCGTTACACAATTCGTAATAATCTCTATTCACGATTATATTTTTTGAGATATAAGCCGGTTCATGTGGCTCGTAATTGATTTCGTTGGATAATGCTACAATCCGACCATCGTAATATACGAAAATTGGTCCGTTATGTGCCATTTTCTTTCCTCTTTCTTCTTCCTAATTTCAATAAATCAACAACAAATTTCTTATAAATGCAAATCGTAATTAAAAATTTGAAAATAATCTATAATAAATTACCTCTTTCCGCCTTTCTTTCTTTAACTCTCTTCTTTTTTCCTTAATTTTCCCTTCTTTTCTCTTTTTTTGGGGCTCAAAATCACTTCAAATTCGCCTCAAAATCTTTTTTTTGGGGGGCGCCGTTTAGGTTAGAATGGGTGGGAGGGAGAGAATCCTCACTTTCATACTCATACAATGCACTTACCGTTCTGGCGGTAGACGTGTAATTTGCATTTTTTCGCCAAAGATGTGCAGGAAATATACAGGTTCGTCTACCGCCAGGAATTCTGGCGGTAGACGTATAATTTTTTTTCGCAATTCTGTCCAGAAGCAAAGCCACGCTTCTACCGCCAGAATAGCTGCTCAATTTTTTCCATATGAGTGTTGTTTGCTCAATTATTTTCGAAAAAAATGTTACAAAAAAAAAGTCGGACAAGACCAGTACACGATATCCTTCATTTAAGAATTTTATATTCTTTCTCCAAAAGAATCTCATATTCATAGAAAAATTAATGTGCACGCGCAAAATACACGCATATGAGTAGGATCTTTTGACAACAGACTTATTTGACCAACAACATTTTAGACATGACAAATTTCTTTTTATTAAGTGCAGTTCAGAATATCCACATTTCCCCTATATACAATTCTTCAAATTTTCTCAAATGTTGACACGTGTATTTTGCAATGCTTTTTGTGACATTGATCATGTGTAGTTTATATGAAACGGATCATAAAGTATGATTTTATGACCCATTATTATTTTGGCAGCATAAAATGGTCTTATCAAAGAATTCGGGCCCATTAATAATGTCAAATAGTATATCTTATATGTATAGTGTTTATATAACGGGTCATTTTTTTTAGTTATGTAAGTGACTCATTACATTTTCAAATATAATAATAGCAATCATAGTTCATGCAAAAAGGTGTGGTCCCACTGGTTATATTGAATTTCATGGAGTAAAAACAGGTGTATCAGTTTTTGATTTTTTGTGAAATAAATCATGGAGATAAATATGAAGTAGTTCAATTGTTTATATTATTATGACTCATTATGTAATTTGCTTGCTTTTTGAGGCATGTGCAAGTATGAAAATGTCATGTCCCTATACAAGCTCTTCTACATTATGACCCTTTGTGATAAGTATGAAACGGGTTATTTTTTACATATATTTTGACCCGTTATACGATTTTCTCTTTTTCGAAACACGTATAACTAAGAAAAAATCTCATGACTATTCTTTTGATTTTTTATACGCATATTTTGTTGCGAAGTATGAGTTGAATTAAAACTGTTATAATATTTTGATTCACTACATTGTTTATTATATAAATCTCCACAAAAAAAAATTCAAAAAAAAAACTTCACACAACAAAAGAGAAAGTATTTTCGTTCTATACTAACTGTATGGGATATAAATGATTTAGTTAAATTTTACTCTCAACATTTTGTGTAGACATATTTTTATTAAAATTTTGGTTATAACATATAGAATTATATCTTCACAAAAAAGGTCTTATAAGAGAAAGTTCAGTCTCAACTAAAATGTAGCACAATTTATATATGCTACAAAAATATTACGGATCTCTAAAATGACAACCGTAATTAAGTTTCATATGAGGAATTTCATATATTCTTGCAAAATTTTAAGATAAACAGATATTTCAAGTGTAATCTTGAAAAATCTCAAAATATCACACAACTACTATTATAAGATTAAGAGGAAAAATACTTTTTAAGAAAAAAGCTAGCAGATAATATTGATATGTTTAAAATAATACTCTAGGCCGAAGCGGAACTTCATGCGTTCCTACAAAATTTTAATATAAAAAGAAATTTCAAGTGTAACATTGAAAAGGGACAGGATTGAGAAAATGAGTTCTTACTGGAAGTAATGGCAGGGTTCCAGAAAGAACCGTCGTCTCTCAAATTATCAAACAAATTACTACATATTATAAAATTAAGAGAAAAATACCATTTAAGAAAAAAAAAACTATCATATAATATTGATATGTTTAAAATAATACTTATATCTTTAGACTGAAGCAGAGCAGGCTCTCATCTTGTTAATTAGAAAAATGGAGGTTAAGTTGACCAAAACAAAAGTAAACGAGCAGGTGAAGTGAATATATGCATGTACCAGTCACTTTTATGTAGCATTATTTTTTATTTCTTGTTGTCAAGAATCTATTTAAAAAAGTTTGTTGTAGACAAAAAAACGTTTTTGGATATTAATTATTTCAAAATTTTAGGTAATCAAATAAGAACTATTAAGAACTTGAAGGATTAACAAAACATGACTTAAATCCTGGTTTCACGGCTATCAAATATTAACAAACAAAGAAAAAGGGGGGAGTCACTAAAATTTCAATTGACCACTACGAAGGCGAAGAACCCAAGGCGAAATGGTGAGAACCCAGGCGGTCACGGACACCGAGGGATGGACAACCTACACTCGACGGACCAGTAACAACCGCGGGCAGCATAAGGACCGGTACATGAAGGTGCTCATCCCAGCTCTACCCATTATCCCGGTCAACCCTCCCTATAAAACAATCCCTTCTTTCAAGCTTCAAAACGCACCACCACCATCACTGATCAAAAATCAAAACCCTAAACCTCAGACCATCTCTTTTGACCTCAAAAAACTCTCTTCAACAAGAAATGACGTCCTTAAACCTCTAGACACAACCCAAAAACCCAAGCCAAAACTCTCTTACAGCGAAATCCTAATGAGGGGATCAGCTCTCCGACACGTAATCCGTAGTCCGGCAACCCCACCCTCCTCCCATCCATCCCCCACTCCCCATAACATCATGCTCCCCCCCAATCCCAATGACCCGTATTGGAGAGGGCAATGTTTCAACTGTCTGCGAAAAGGTCACCGAGCTGCTCGGTGCAAGTTTCCGGTGCGATGCATCAAATGCCGGTATGAAGGTCATTTCGCGAAGTTCTGTCGCCAAAAGACTCCCACTCTCATCTCCTCAGAGAGCTCAAAGTCCACCTTCAACAACTCCGAAGCTAGCACTTACTCCGTTCACTCAAACAGAGCGGCGGGCAAAGACATGCCGCTTGATAGGCCGGTAAGTCTTGCTTACTACATCGCTACAGACGATGATCACCATTGGGAGACACTGTACTTGGCAGGTGCTGTACTATTTTCGACTCCGAAGGATGCTCTCTCAGACCTTCTGGATATTAAAAAAATTATTTCAGAAGCTTGGCCACATTTTAGTGGCTTGCTGGGATTGTGTCATTACCGTGATAATCATTACCTCATCTTTTTATCTCCTGGAATGAATAGAGTACAATTTGTGGCGAATCCGCCGGAAATCTTAACCCTAAAAGGGTGCAAGCTCCAAGAATGGAGCCCTAGCCTTGGAGGCAAACACAAACACTTTAAACATGAGGTATTGTTGAACGTGTGGGGACTGCCGGCACATGCATGGAGAGCAAAAGAATTCATTAACATGATTAACACGTTTGTATAGTATGTATCACACTCCTCACCCATGGAGACCGTGTCACTTCAAACTCTCCATGTAACAGTTGCAGTTACTTCCCTTTCCAAAGTTCCTCACTACCTTGAGATGATCATAGATGGTATTGAATATGATCTGGTAGTAGATCCAATCGACTGGATCAATCTAAGCCCTTCTCCATCAGACCTGAAATTCCTCGTGCTGGTAACTCTTCACCGACGTACTATAACTCGACCTCGTCGGAAAGTTCACGAGATTCAGGTTGCGACACACCCACGCATGAAGCATTTAAAAGACGCTTCACGAACAGGCCCAGAGGACAACATGACTCAATCGTCTATTGCGATGAGAGAATTCTCATGGAACTAGTAAACTCCATTGAATGTCCGATTAAAAAAGCTACAATGATGGAAGAGATAGAAAAAGGCAGAGAGAGGGGGCAACAAATGCAGAGGGAGATGCAGATGCAAATCAAGGAGGTCGGCCAGCACTCCAACTCAGCCAACGAACAAGGTGAAGAGTTCTCCGTACATGCCATGGAAGAAGAGGAAATTCCAACACGAGTTGTTACACCGGATCCAGTGCATTTCAATGTCTTCGACGAGGAGGCCACAGAAAATCAGTTGCAACTAACAATTATTGATGAGGAGGCCACCGAAAAGCTGACAGTCGAACCTCGTTGCATACAAAAAGTAGTGTCGAAAACCAAAGCATACTGAGACAAGAAGAGGAGATCCAGAGGGACAGGTTGATGGTATAGAGCCAAATCTTTCCATTGTGGTGAAAAAGGATTCTATTGAGATTGCTACCTCGGATGAGACAAAAGAAATGGAGCAGGAAAGCGTGGGTGCAGTTAATGAGAAGGCAGCTGTCATTGTAGTGACTGCTCCTGTGATGCATCAGGAGGAACCGATTCAACCGGTCAAACAAATCACATTGGGAAAGGAGAAATCAGGTAACGTTGTTGGGCCGGATCCTGAGATGGGCTTGAGAATAATAAGCGAAAAAAAATCCATCATTAATCCTGAGGGCCAAAACTCAAACAGGAGAAGTGAAAGAATTTCACTTAAAGCAGGAATTAAAGTGCGTGCTATTCAAAAAGCAAGCGAGTTAAAGAGAAAGAAATGTGAGTGGGAGGAATCTAAACAGCAAAGCCTTGAGGTGGTGAAGAGGTTGGACCTTGATGACCTGGCAAAGAGGGAGATGAAGTCAAATGAGCTAAAAGCTATGATCAATCTCTGTGATGTACCCATTGACGACACGGGTATTGAACTGATTAATCAACAAATGATCGAAGAGCAAGAGAAGGAGAGACTTAAGAATCTGAACGAAGAGAGCTCTAGTATTAATGATGAGTAATGGGTTGGGCTGTAAGTTAAGAAGTAGTAGGAGCTGTTGTATTTTTGTTATTGTTGTTGTTTTTTGTTCAAGAGTCGCGCTTATTGTAACCCATGAGTAGTGTAGGGCTTAATATCTTAAGCTGGAATGTAAGAGGTTTAGGGGAGAGAAAAAAATGTAATGTAGTAAGAGAAGCTATTAGAGAATCAAACTGTGATATTATTTGTTTACAAGAAACAAAGTGGAGTCAAGATTCGAAATTGCTCCTGAAAAGAATATGCACCAACTATTACAGTGATTGTATTATGAAGGAGGCTGACGGTACAAAAGGTGGTATGTTAATTGCATGGTGCATAAAATTCTCAAGAATTTTCACAATAAATGGGCTGTATTTTTCGAGAGTAAAATTGAGGAATTGCTTAGATCAATCAGAAATCACGGTGATAAACATTTATGGCCCTTCTTGTGATTTGCAAAAGGCGGCTTTCTTTGAGGAGTTGAGTAGTTTTGAGCCATTAGATGGGGACTCAATAATGGTGGGCGACTTTAATGTGATAAGATACTCGGAAGAACGATCATCAGGTATGAATAATTACACGCATGCTGCATTATTTAATGAGGTTATTAATGATTTGCAGGTGCTGGAAATTCCCCTACTAAATCGAAAATACACAGGGACGAATAAAAGGGAAACTCCAACACTTGCAAAACTAGATCGCGTGTTTGTCTCTCCGGACTGGCAAGAGAAATATAGTCGAATCGAGCTAAAACCCCTTACGCAAACTACCTCAGACCACTGTCCATTGAAACTCACCTTTCACTCAAACCAAACAGTTCGCACCAACAGAAAATTTGAGCTGTTGTGGTTCAAGTTTCCAGAAGCTCAGGAATGTATCGATCAGGCCTGGGCAATGGATACACACCAAAATGACTCAACTTGTAATCTCCAAGGCAAACTCAAAAATGTTCTTATAACCCTCACCAAATGGAACAACCAAAAATTTAGAGCTTCAAAAAATACATTAAATAACCGAAAACTGGTAATATCGCTCCTGGACGGAATAGAAGAAAACAGGACTCTAAACCACATTGAAAAGAAAATCCGGACTGAAATAAAATTATTGATCCAAGAAGAGATCGATATGAACGAGATCAAATGGAAACAAAAAACGAGCAACAAATGGTTACAACTAGGCGATAACAATACAAATTATTTTCACAATTATGCATCATCTAGAAGAAGGAAAAACTTTATTAGTTCAATTAATCACAACAACATGGAATTAAATTCTACAGAAGAGATAATCTCAGCTTTTTGGGAGAATTTTACACTGGTATTTGGGGTCCAAAATTCATGTCCATTCCAATACAGTCTAGACAATCTCTTCCAAGCAAACATCAGCCTAATTGATCTGTCAAGAGAGTTCTCAGAATCTGAAATTTTAAGTGCTATAAACGAGCTATCCGACTGGAAGGCTGGAGGGCCTGATGGTTATCCAATTAAATTCTGGAAAAAGAAGTGGAACCTAGTAAAAGCAGAACTTATTACATTTCTCAAGGATTTCCAACACAACAAAACCAATATTAATTGCCTTAACAAAGCTGATATCATCCTTCTACCAAAATCACAAACCCCCACTTCAACAAACGACTATAGACCAATTAGCCTAGTAGCCAGTCCGATAAAAATCATTACCAAACTACGAGCCCTAAGAATCCAAAATCAAATGGAGCACATGGTGATGCCTCAACAATCAGCCTTTATCAAAGGCAAAAAGATCACTGAATCTTTCCTAGTTGTCAGGGAGCTACTGTGTAATTTGGACCATAACAAAAAGAAATTTCTTATATTTAAAGCAGATTTTACCAAAGCATTCGACATGCTTGATTGGAAATTCATACTAAGAATGCTCAAAGCTCGAGGGTTTCCGGAGAACTATTGCTCATGGATTAATACACTCTTATGCTCTACAAGATCTAACCTTAAAATAAACGATAATCGTTCCATGAGTTTGAAACATAGGAGAGGGGTCCGTCAAGGAGACCCGTTATCGCCTCTATTGTTCGTGCTTGCAGTAGATGTTTTGCAAAGAATTATGAATAATCTCTTCTCTATAACAGGGGATCACACCTCAGCTACCGTTTTCACCTCTCAATACGCCGACGATACAATATTCATACTACAATACTCCCCAAATACACTAGCAAAATTCAAGGTGGCACTTAAGCTATTCTGCATCATATCAGGTTTAAGCATCAACTGGGGTAAAAGCGCATTTGTGCCTATTAATCTGTTAGAATTGGAAATTGATATAACCAAGAAATTCATTAATTGTGAGCAGGCAAAATTACCAATTACATACCTAGGGCTTCCTTTATCTATCAAAAGGCCTAATAAGCAAGATTTGATGCCTCTAGTTGACAAAATAGATAAGCGATTGGCTGGCTGGAAAAATAAACTTCTTTCCAAAGAAGGAAAGATAACCCTAATCAAAATAGTTCTTTCTCCAACTCCAGTCTATTACATGTCATGTTTCAAGCTTCCAACTGAATTAATAGAAGCAATTGAGGCGAGAGAGAGAAAATTCCTGTGGAAAGGGACAGAAGAGAATGCTACCGGCTATATTGGAGCCTATGCTGTACACCAAAGAGAAATGGAGGATTAGGGATTAAAAATCTCAAATACTTCAATATCTCATTAATCATGAAGTGGATTTGGAAATATAACTCAAATCAACCTTCAATCTGGAAGGAAGTCTCCACGGCCATTTATGGTCAACAATTAGCACGAACAAACCTTCGATCAACCTCTTTCTTCTGGCGAGACCTCAAGAAAATCGAATACCTATTTAATCTTTCAACAAACCACAAAATCGGGGACGGATCAAACACTCTATTTTGGAAACACATATGGAATTCGGAATTTTCGTACTTCAATAAATATCCGTCAATATTCTCCTACTCTATTAAACCCAACTTGAAAGTCAGTGAGGCGATTACGGAGCTTAATTGGGACCTGCCGCTCCAAGGTAACATTCCCCCAACGGCAATGAATGAACTAACAGAGCTGGAACCACTAATTGCTGAGATTAACCTAAATAACTCGAGAGATGAGGTAATCTGGAGATGGTCAAATAAAGGGATTTTCACCACCGCATCGGCTTATAAATTCATAATGCAAACGGGAATCAATTCAAAGTTGCGTTTTGCAATTTGGAAAATCAAAATCCCTCCGAAAGTCAAATTTTTCGCATGGATTACTCTAAACTTTAAATTGCTGACGCAGGAAAACTTGATTAAAAGAGGCTGGAATGGGCCGTCGTCGTGTGCCTGTTGTAATTCCAGATCGGTAGAATCAACAGATCATCTATTGGTTAATTGCTCCTTCATCAATGAGATATGGCACTCCATCGTAAGCGCTAACAATTGGCCATGGATTCCAGCTAGTACAGTGAAGGAGAGTTGGGCAATTCCGAGAGATCAATTAAACCGAGAAGACAAGAAGAATTGGGATATTGTGTGGTGGGGTTTGAGGTGACAAGTCTGGCTTGAAAGAAACAATGCAATATTCTGCGAATCCGCAGTGAGCAGAGATAATTGTGTGAGGACATTAAAAGCGAATATCAACTCTTGGCTCAGGTACATCTAGTATTACAATCGAAGTTGAGAAGAAGAGGATGGTACAAGGACACCCCTCGCAGGGTATTCTAGAGTAGGTTTTAGTATAATGCCCATGCCATTATTTTAGTTACATTTAGTCAGTAGATTATTGTAATAGGGCGCTCTTTATAATTCAACTGTAAATAAACTATGTAATGGGCCAGCAGACTGGTGGTATTTATCTTAATGAAAAAAGGATACCAATTGCTATCCAATTTTTCCTTCAAAAAATATAACTTCAAGGATTTCCCTAAACTAAAATTCATCTCTCGCTCTCTCCCACTATAAATACCAATCTCTCTCCCACTGTAAATACCAATCTTATATACATCAATCTTCCTCATCAAACCTTCCCCTTCTCTCTATAATCCTTAAACCTTCAATTGATCCTACAGAGAGAAAATTAATTAGAATGGAGACAAGGGTTTCCTTGCTGCTCTCTAGCCTCATCATTGCCATGACCATCCAAATCATGTCTCCAATATCAAGTGCCTTCGATCTGAATATTGGATATTATGATGACACGTGCCCGGGTGCAGAATCCATTGTGAAAAGCGTAGTGAGCGGTTACGTGTATCAGAACAAGGGATTCGGTTCCGGACTTATCCGCATGTTCTTTCATGACTGCTTTGTTAGGGTAAAATCTCTTCATTATTTCCTCCTGAAACAAATTGTAAAATATTATAATAATTTGAAAACTAAATGTTTATTACTATAAGTATTGATATGAATTGCTAGGTTGAGAATCTATTTTTGCAGAAAATAATAACCTAGACAATGCCGAGAAGCTGATTAAAAATCTTGGTATGGTACGGTGTTTATTGTTTTATATTTCAACATAAGTTAAACTTTTTTCTAGAAAGTAGTATGTAAGATTTGAATGGTTCTTATAATATACCAAAAATCCCTATTAAATTTCTTTTAGGGAAATCAATTAATATATATTTAGTTAATCAAAGAAAAGTTTAGATGAAATTTGAACTCGCAATTTCTTGTTCCGTACGCATTATACTCTATCAGCTATGAGCTTTAGACATTTCTCTTTAAATTTCCAAGACAACAAATCCATTTTTTTATATATATGTATAATTTTAAAACGTATTTGAAACTTTAAAATCCTATAGCTTCAAATAAAAACAAAAACAAAAAAAAAGTGCAAATGGCCTCTAACCTAGTTGGTAAAGTTCTATGCTTATGGAACAATAGATTGCGGGTTCAAACTTTCATTGGTAAACATTTCTTCGTTTGATTAATATGTAACAATTGTTGTTCTAGAAAAACACCAAAATAAAAGCATGCTGTTTTTTGTACATGCATTAGGGTTGTGATACGTCTGTCTTACTTGATCCACCCTCAAGCAAACTAGATCCGGAGAAGAATGCCATCACCAACAACCTTAGCCTCCGAGGCTTCGAAGTGATTGATGCAGTTAAGGACTTTCTCGAGAATACATATCCAGGTGTTGTCTCATGTGCTGATATCATCGCCTTTGCTGCCCATGATTCAGCTTACATTCTCGGTGGATTCTCATATGACATTTCTTCTGGTAGGTATAACGGAAAAGGTCTCTATCAAAGATGAGGCCAATAAGTTACTCCCAGCTCCATTCTTCAACCTATCTCAGTTAGAGGCCAGCTTCGCGTCCGTTGGGCTTTCAACTGACAATTTAGTAGCTCTTTCAGGTGCACACTCAATTGGACAATCTCATTGCTCATCCTTTACAAGCCGTCTCTACCCCACCATTGACCCCACCATGGATCCTGATTTCGCTCTTTTTCTAAGGACTCAGTGCCCGGAAGATGCCTCGACAGATGATGTTGTTCCTCAAGATTTTGTTACACCAAATGTTTTTGACAGACAATACTACGACAATGTCAAATCACTCGAGGGTTTTTTCTTCTCGGATTGGAGCATCTTGACCAGCTTTGAGACTAATAGCCTTGTGGAAAGTTATAGCACAGTGCCCGGGCTCTTCGAAACCAATTTTGGGAAATCCATGGTGAACATGGGTAACATTGGTGTGCTCTCAAGTGCCAAGGTGAGATCAGGAAATCATGTCGTTATGTGAACTAAGATGCTTATGTTTGATGGACTTTGTTGCTAAGCCTTGCCATGCAATTTTAATTGTCGACATAAGCTGCTTTTGGATGTTTTCTTGTATTTAATGGAAAAGACTAAAGGTTCATTTCCATTATCTAATTCATGGTTTTGAATGTTTCATTATGTGTTTTTACTTCTAATTGTTGAATTGTGTTGCTTTTTATTATGGGAAATGGGAAATCATGACGAAGGAACTGTAGCGACCCTGTAGCGACGAATTGAAATTATATATTGTTTTCTCATATTTCTATATACGCTATATACTGTTTTCATTTTTTAAATATATATTGCTTACCGAATGAATTTTTATATTCCGTTTGTTTTCGGTTTATATATTTTTATATTGTAAATAAACCAGACAGTCACACAAGAACTGAATCAGATAACCGCGTCGCTAACAGAAAAACAGAATAACAGTGACTGCTCAGTAACACGGCAGCACTAAACCAGCAGCGACCTTGTGGTTATCAACAGCGGAAATAATAATATAGCAATAAGCTCACACTAGCCCAAGAAGGAACAAATAATAGAAAAAGAAAGGATTGAACAATGGAACTTGAAAAATAAGATAAACTTATTATTACAAGAGAAAGAAAGAGATACTACAAAATATTATTGTTGTTGGAATGAATAAAACTCTACCTTTACCCCTCTATTTATAGGATAGTTATATCTAATATAAGGAAATAACCCAAAGAATTACTGCCCCGATTAACACCTAATACATGGAAATACTAAATCTCCTTGTCAAGAAATATAATTCATGTTAATACCAAACCTCATTATTAAGAAATTTTATTCATGGTAATATCAAACCTTCTTGTCAAGAAATCTTATTTCCAAAAAATATCTTTCCTAATTTGTTGACTGTCTTCATAACATATAAATGCATCTTTATATTTTAACACATATATTGTTTTTATTTTTTTAAATATATAATGTTTTGCCAAATGAATTTTTTATATACTGTTTATTTTCAGTTTATATGTTTTTTTCATTTTTTATATATCATCACTACAGGGTCGTTACAGTACCGTCGTGTAGTATCAGCTCCTTTTTATTATTTATCATCTATTTGAGTATAAGGAAATTCTACCTTATGAAGTGTTCTTTTACTTGCATGATTGAAAGCGTGTTGTAAGAATAATAACGGGAACTGCGTAAAATTGTTATTATTCATTTGCTTTGTGAATATTAAATATTCTGTCTTTAATGTGCACAACTGTTACTATTCCTTTTCTTTGCGAATGTTAGATATTATGTCTTTAGGTCATGGTGTGTAAGTTCAAAAGAAGACCAAGTATTCGCATCATGTGTGAACATCCATATTAAGAAACGGTCCAGTTGCTTAGCAAAACAATTAAACCAGCGATCATCATTGCTCCACTTCGGATATATATCTACAAAAAAACATTCATCATCTACTTAGATGGATTATAAGCACGTGAAATAGATTACATAATAAAAAGAAATATTATATGGAGAAGAGGATTCCACCATACCGGTTTCAACAACCCGATGATTTAAGTTCACGCTAAAGAATATCAGAGATTTCCTTTCCGATCACATAGCTCTCCTCTCTCTTACTCTCTCTCTCTTTCCTTTTCTCTCTTTTATTTTGGCTCAAACCCTAAATTTCGTTGGTCTCTTTCAAAACATGAAAACACACACACGCATAAAAAAAACAGGAGAGAAAGAAAAGAGTCTCTGACTCTTTCAAAAGTGCAAAAACATATTACACAAAATCCCCTCTAATATTCATTATTACATGAATTATATTAAAAGGCCTAAATATATAAATAAATTATTAGGCCCACTTGAGGAGGGAGCCCAACATATATTAGGTGTAGTCAATTATTTAAACAGTTGAAGTTCTTTGTTTTGTTATTTATTTTGGGAAAACTATATTTTGCCCCCTCCTTTCCCCGCATACATTAGCACTACATTACTTTTGTATTTTCACGATATCATCATCATTATTTATATTCACCGGAGTTATATTCACCGGAGGGTATATTTTACACCCATATAAAATATATTTTCATCCATATGATGTCATGATGATCTATAACGGCTATATGGTACTTCTGTGGAAAAATGAGGAGGCACTATATATGCTCTCTTTATTTTGTACTTCCTGGAACATAGGTTTTTTTTTTTTGGAGATAGCAGGCAATTTGCCTACTAAGATTTGATTCAAATAAAATAAAAAGTTATTTACATAGTTTCTGTCTTTTAGAGACTTACATACTTCTTAAAACTAAGTTGAAAGATTACTTAATGAAAATTACAATGAAAGAAACAAAAAATATTTGAGACTTTCTATCTTCCTAGCAATACTTGAGCCATTCTTCAGCTTCGCAAATTGCCCTATCGGTAGTGTTGTTGGCAGATGATAATTCTCTGTTGAATATTTGTGCATTCTTTTTCTTCCAGATATTCCAAAGGGTGGCGATCCAAGCCACGTCCCACTGTCGTTGTTGCTCTCTCGTTAGGGTTATCCTTGATTGAAGCCAATTTTCTACTGTCACGTGGCAATTGTGGCGATTGAATGTTTGAACTCTGCCTCGCTTTTGTCCATACAGCTGCGGAATATGGACATGTCAAAAAAAGATGGTTATGGCCCTCTTGTGTTTCACTATAGCAAAATATTCTTATTTTCGTGAAATTTTTATTTTTCTGGTTTGAATAGGTTGAATGCGACCGATTTTCTAGAGAGATTAAGAGGCAAAAGATTACTTTTTGTTGGTGACTCGCTGAATAGAAATATGTGGGAATCATTGGTGCGTATTTTGCAAAATGACGTGAAAGACGAGAGTAGAGTTTATGAAGTATCAGGAAAAAAAGGGTTTTAAAAGCAAAACTAGCGGATATTACTCCTTCAGATTCAAGGTATCTGTTGTATATTAATTGTTTTTTCTCATAAAATAGTTGTAACTTTGTATTTGTGATGAACTAGTGGGTTGATAAAAACATTAATCCGACAAAAACTCAAGTTGTATTTAGAGGTTATTCTCTTACTCATTTCAGGTATATTTCTTCATTATTTCCTCATCCTTTTAAATATATATATATATATATATATATATATATATATATATATATATATATATATAGAATTGGAATCGAACCTAATTCAAATTATTCAATTTAATTAACTGGATTTTTTAAATTAATTAAGGGAGGGCAATGGAACTCTAGAGGGCAGTGTAACAAAGAAACTGAACCAATTTTCAACGAATCGTTTATCTCTAAACCTCAACATAAGCCGATTAACAGATTACATAAAGGACGCTCACCCTTCTGTTTATAGAAAGAAATACAACTCTATTGAAGAACAAATTAAGGAAGAAAAGTCGCAAGATTATTGCCATTTGTGCTTACCTGGCGTGCCCGATTTGTGGAATGAATTGCTTTACATGTCTGGTTAACGCTGGTAAAGGATCCTGGAGAAATTGCCTTGGAGGACTGCGGAAGACTTGGTGGCGGAGTAACTAGTATGGTCTTAATTTAGTTTTTATTTTTATTGTTGTATGACTTTTGTATTTATTCATCGAACGATTTGTATGCGTCGAACGATTTAAACTTGTTTTATTTTGTAAGACTTAGAGATGTATGAATTGGAGCTTGTACGAATTGTTTGAATGGTTAATTTAGAGTTTATTGATATTTTTTTGGTATTTTTAGTTTTTATTTTATTAAAAATTAAAAATATTATAAAAAATGCGGGAATTATAGAAAAAATTGGGGCTATTTTGGAGAAAATGGAAAATACTAATTCGGACGGCTAGCCGTCCGAAATACCCGTCCGGATTGGTTTTCCTGACAACCACGTGCACGTCCGCATTAGCCATCCGGATTAGTTTTCTTGATATCCGTGTGACCATCCGCATTAGCCGTCCGCATTATCCTTTCCTGACAGCCCACACGGCCATCCGGAATAGTCGTCCGCACTACGTTAAATCCGGACGGTCCGTCCGGACTATTTCTTTATCTCGGACGAGGTAGTCCGGACGGACCAATCCGGACGACTTACTGTCAGAATTACTTTTTCCAGACGGTTTTAGACCTTTTTCCAGACAGTTTTTAGCCGTTTCAAATCCTATATTTTAGTAGCCGGTCTCTTGTAAGTAGCCTATTGCTTAGCAATGTCCAAGCAAAAATTCTAACTCTCATAGGCGCTTTTGTTGTCCAAAGTTTCGTTCCCTATACCACTTTAACCCTTGGGCAAGCTAGTTTGTCACATGTGCCTTTGACCGAGAATGTACTTATGCCACGCCTTGTTGACCCCATTTCCAGAGCAATTCATCATCACCCTGTGACAAAATCGGGTATGTGATGTTTGTTAGTTGGGCATGTTCCTGTATTGCTTCGTTGGCGGGAGGTGATGGGATGACTAAGTTAATATTGCCGTTGTTGAGCGTTTGTGCCACCGTTGCTCCCTGGTTTGACACGATAGAAAAGAGGTGCGGGAAATTTTTTGCAAGTGGCAACGAACATATCTAGTAGTCTAGCTAGAACCTTGTGCGTACCCCATTATTTACTTGCCATGTCGTAGCCGCCCTTGCAATGTGCGAGAGGCGTTGGAGATCTTTTATGAAGAAAGATGACTTGGATGCGGGGACATCAAGGATAGTACTATCGCCGTATATGAAGTTGTATGCTGAAACATAGTTTGTTTCAGTGAAAGAAATTTATTGAAAAAAAAATAACTACTAAATTATAAACAACATTGTATATGTTTTGTTTAAATAAGGTTTCATATATCTGATTGGATAACTTAATAGTATCATGAAACTACATATTCTAATTACATCAATTCAAACTTAAAAAATGTGACTACAATAATTTCAGTTTCTTCCATATTCAAACACAACAGCTATAGTTACAATAATTTCAGCCACATAAATTCAAAAAAAAAAATTATAATTTATAATGCGGTTATACAAACAGTCTCTTAATTGAGATATTTTTTAGAAATAACTTGAATATAAGGGGAAAAATGCAAAACTAATGTTTTATATTTGAGATAAGCTTTTGAATTATAAGAATCAGTGATCATTATTTTTGCTTTTTTTTTTTTTGAAATATAGGCAATTTGCCTACTTAGAATTGCATTAAAAAAAAGAGTTTTTTTACAAGAATATTTACAAGTAATTCAGTAGGCCTTAAATGTTTTCTTTGAGATTTATATAAATAATGCCTATATACTATTCGTCTAGTCTATTCTTGCGTCGACTAGGCTCTCGTTTTGGCGTAGGGCTTGATGATAGCCATTGACTTTGTCCGTCATTATTTTTGCTTTTGAATGTCGAACAATTAGAATTTGAAAAAAAAAAATTCGCTTTTTCCTCAAAAAAAAAAAAAATTCCCTTGATAGAATAGTAACACATAATTTTTAACTTACATAATTCAAAAACTGTTTTATGTATAAATTGAACATAAAAACTTTCATTTTTGGGAAATTGAGGAAATTAGAAGGTTATTTCAGAAAAGAACAATTGAAAAAGTTGGTTTGATCATTATTGATGTTTCAGCGTGCTCTATCAATTGTTCTAAATGAAATTATGATGCTTCAAGGACAACAAATTTTCTAAGCGCCGAAATTTAATTCTCATCCATATGTGATTTCCTCACTTCTTTGTTTGATGAAAATGATTTGTTGACTTCTACACGCCGAAATTTAATGTGCATCACCTTTGCATGCATTTCTCCTCCAAAAATGAAATTCACGTTTGTATTTCACAAGAGAAATGCATGTTCTCCACTTATCTCCTTAACCCCATAAAAAAGAAAATTGTATAAAAAAGTACGAATCGAAGGAGTTTCAAACTGATTATTGACTATATACCGTGGGGTTGCAATTACTCTTATTGTCTGTCTTCTTTCTTGTTGTGAGTCTGTATCAGAAAAGAAAATGTTGCTTTTTTTCAATAAGCCTTCTGGAAAGCTACATGTGCGTCTTAAATTCAAAATTCTCGTCGCGGAATTATATGACTTTTATGGATATGTTAATGTCGCTTAACACAGTGAATAATATGAAAGAAGTTTAAATAAAAATAATAATATGAAAGAAGCTTAAAATAATGAAGTTTGCATGAAAATAATCACTTCACCTTAAACACAATGTTGTCAAAGTTCGTATTGATTCTTGATCAGTAACACTTGATTAGTTCCTGGTCCCATAAAAGCAACTTGATTTTGCCAAACCACTTAGACTAAGTCGGCAGATTGACTTCCTGTGTCCGGCTTAGACATATTTGTCTTCCCATTTTTAAACGTTTTAGGATGATTTAGCCCAAAAAAAAAATTTAATTAAATTTCCAGATCAGATTCGCATTATCATTTCATTCTTGCACTTTTCTTCGGTTTTGTTTTTGTCGATGTTATTTATGTATATTTTTTTGCATGGTTTATGTTGTTATTTTTTGCAATTGATGATATTTGTGAATTTTTTTGAAAAAGAGAACTGACATATCACTCCCGTTATATCACTCATAAATCACGATGGTTGATGTCAGCCTCATTATCACTCCTAAATTACGACAGATTGATTCTCATTTCCGTTATCACTCCTTAATTATGACGACGGTCTCGCTCCAGACAAGGCGACACGGTAGAACCAACAGAGATGGAGAGGTTTTCTGCAGTTGAAGGATTTTGCAATTGATCATAAAGAGTATATAGATAGAACTTATATGACAAAAAATAGTATATAAAATACTGTCATAAAAGAGAAACATTAAAATATAACAGTATGTAGATTGGGTATAATAATATATAATTCAGACAAAAATATTATATAAATCAGTACACAAATAATATTATAATCTAATAAAATAATATATAGATATGATATAACAATATATAATTTAAACAAATTAGTATATATATAATACCAACAAAAGTTAGTTTCTTCATTTGGTTACTTGCACAAAACATACTACCTACGCAAGAAAATCTAAGCAGGAGAGGATGAACGAGTATAAATGTCTGCACGTTGTGCACGATAGGGACAACTGAAACCTGTTATGTATGACTCTAAATCTCTCAATAATCTATTTTCTATTTGGTAATATTATTTAGGGAATGATTAGGCTATGGAAATAAATATTTAAGGAATACTTAGACAATGGAAGGAGGTGAATTATTTTCATCATTGCATTGTATTTTAGGTAATTTAGATATTGTATCTTTAATTTATGCAACTTATTTTAGTAATTAGTCATGTCTCTCTTCTATATAAAGAGACATCTAGCTATTGTAATAGTATCCCAATTTTTACAATGTAGTATTTCAATTGATTATACGATTTCTCTCTTCTTCTCTAGTTATTTCTCTCAAGAGTTCCCTTCTATACATCAATATTCTCCCCATTACCCTAACAAATTGGTACCAGAGCTATATTACGACAATCTTTGTGCTTCCGCAAGTCAAGTATACCGCCTTGTATTATCATGAATTCAAGTGCGGTTATGTCGACCAAATTCAATATTGAGAAATATGATGGCACAACGAGTTTCGCACTATGACAATTGCGGGTGAAGGCCATATTATCGAATCAACGTGTGAAGACCATCATTTTTGGACGACCGAAGGAGATGAAGGGCAAAGTTGGGGAGATGATGGAAGATAGAACCCTCTTGATAATTCAGTTATATTCGAGCAAATTGACCCTTCAAGATACTATAGCCTTCGGCACGTGGAAGTAGTTAGAAGGCATCTATATGCAGAAATCACTTATCAGCCGGTTATGTTTGAAGCAACGATTCACTTTTTGAAGATGACAGAAGGTATGTCCTTTAACATCCATGTTTTGGAATATATCAGTGTCTTTAATAATGTGGAGACAATCAATAATAAGATGGACGAAGAGGATAAAATCGTGTTTGTGCACGCTGCATATGCTTCATACCAGGGAATCACTTACCATTAATGATGTCAAGAGTAACTTATTAGTCAAGTCTAGCATTGACTATGACTTGTCCATGGCCGAGAATAGTCATCAAGAAGTTGAGTTGTTAGTAAAGGGGTAGAGACGTAAGAAGAGAAATTCAAGTTTAGAGAAGACTCATTCGCAATTCAAGTACAAGAACCTGATGAGCAACTATTGCAAGAAGACGGGACACATTAAGGCCGACTGTTACAAGCTCAAAGAGAAGCAGGAGACGGATAGCTGTGTTCTATCGGAAGAAGATTACGAGGCTAAATCTGGTAAGGTTAAGGTACTTTTTGTGGCGAATGAGAAGGAGAGATTTGAGAAGAATTGGGTTATGGGTTCGGGTAATTCAAATCAGATAATCCCGAATCGAGAGTGGTTCACCACATATGAGGCATCTAGTGGAGATGTTCTTTTGGGAGACGATCATCTATGTTGCGTTGCCGGTATTGGCACGCTTGAGATCAAGATGCAGGATGGGGTTGCCCATTTGATCAAGATGCAGGATGAAATTGTCCATTTGATCAAGATGCAGGACCGGGTTGTCCATTTGATCTCCTTAGGCGTTCTCAGAGATATCGGTTGCAAATTCCGATGTGAAGGTGGAGTCCTCAAGATATCTAGATGGGCTCTTACATTGATGAAGGCTAGAATAACTGGTGCATTATATATTCTGGAATTCCAAAGTACCGAAAAGTTATTTCGGGAAGTTGGCGTAATTTTAGACTCGTTCGTGGTCACCTTCTCTGTTTCAGTTGGAAGGTCAGAGTTTATGATTGAATGTGGGGTGACAATTTTGAGCACGAGAGATCTACTGTGTGGCCAGAATACGGTGTGTTATATATTCTAGAAGTCCAGAGTACCGGAAAGTTATTTCGGGAAGTTAGCGCAGTTTTAGGCTCGTTCGTCGTCGCCTTCTCTGCCTCAGTTAGAAGGTCAGAGTTTATGATTGGATGTGGGATGACAATTTTGAGCATGAGGGATCTACTGTGTGGCCAGAATACCGGTGTGTTATATATTCTGGAAGTCCAGAGTACCGAAAAGTTATTTCGGGAAGTTGGCGTAGTTTTAGGCTCGTTCGTCGACGCCTCTCTGCGTCAGTTAAAAGGTCAGAGTTTGCGATTGAATGCAGGGTGACAGTTTTGAGCACGAGGGATCTACTGTGTGGCCAGAATACCAGAAAGCATGAGTTTTGTGAAGATTCCGTTTGTGACAAACGGAGGAGACTCAGCTTTATTACAGCCGTTCATCGCATGAAGGGAATTTTGGATGATATCTATTTGGATTTGTGGGGACAAATTTGTGATCATTTTATAAGGATTGTTCAGCATTGCATGGTTGTTCGCTCTCGACAACATAATGGCGTGGCTGATTGGAAACTACTCGAGAAGGCTTGGTGCATACTTTTTGGGGTGGGCTCAAGCGAGGAATTCTGGGCGGAAGCCACTAATAGTGCTTGGTGGTTGGTCAATTGTTCTTCGAATACCGCAATTTGGTGCAAGACACCAACAAATGTTTGGTCGGGTAAACAGGTGAATTACTCAACATTGCAGGTATTTGGATATCCCGTTTATGCACAAGTCGTTAAATGGAAACTCGAGCATGGGGAGAAGAAATGTTTTCTTCTTGGATACGCTTCAGGTGTTAAGACGTGTTGTTTGCGGTGTCCAATACTGGGACACCTTATTTTGAGAGACACAACTTTTGAGTCGGTTATGTTACGGACAAGGGAGCAAGTATCTGATCTAGCTATTAAGAAGATTGTGATGGTTAGGAAGAAGGTGGAGTTTGCAGTTCCCGGTCAACAAGGTGAAGTTAGTCGATGTAACTTGGAGCTTTACTATGACTCTCATTATCACGATGATGCATCGGGTGAGGCGAGTCGGGAAGGTGCTTTGGTAAGAGATCGGGTTGGATTTTCTGTGAGGTATGGATACTTCGATTTTGTGCATGCTTGGCTGCGGTCAACGAATTGGAGTCTTGCGAGTTTTCGGTACAATGAGACGGCCTCATGTGGAGCGGCAAAGTGGATTGCTGCATTAAGGTGGAGCTCGTTTTGGATATGTTGTTATATTACGGCTTTGAGTCATGATTGAGATTTTGAGTCAAGGTGGAGATTGTTATGTATGACTCTAAATCTCTTAATAATCTATTTCCTATTTGGTAATATTATTTAGGGAATGATTAGGCTATGGAAATATATATTTAGGAAATATTTAGACAATGGAAGGAGGTGAATTATTTTCATCATCGCATTGTATTTTAGGTAATTTAGATATTGTATCTTTAATTTATGCAACTTATTTTGGTAATTAGTCATGTCTCTCTCCTATATAAAGAGTTATCTAGCTATTGTAATAGTATCCCAATTTTTACAATGTAGTATTTCAATTGATTATACGATTTCTCTCTTCTTCTCTAGTTATTTCTCCCAAGAGTTCTCTTACTATACATCAATATTCTCCCTATTACCCTAACAAAACCGCCAATCTCCTATTCCTACAATGCTCCTACAGTAAGACAATACGGTCGGCACTTGGTACCCCCGTACCAAACTCTTCTGCTTAGCCCCTTGAGTTCTGGCAAGCAAGGAGAAGGACAAGACAGAAAAAAACGGAGAAAAAACAGTGAGATGTCAACTAGGCAGTAACATGCTGGTGTATCTGGAAGCAACGTAATCAACGGATCTTCACAACGAAATGGATGCCGCCTAACATCTGTTACGACTTAGCAAAAAAAGGAGCTGAAAGATGGATAACGGCCAACAGAGAGACAAAGAAAATCAACAACTTATTCTAAGTTTGATTCTTTCCTTTTTAAGACGGTTATGTCACGCTATAAAAATGCGTTGTAATCTAATTTCTGCTCGGTGTCTATGTTTTTCGCTTGCTCCTTAATGATTCTTAGATAAGTATAGGTTAAAATTGCACCAATCATAGAGTGCAGAGGACTAAAATTCCTATCCTGGGAATGTATCTTGTAACTTAAAACTCTTTTTTAATTTTTTAAATGAAATTCTCAAGTAGGCAATCACCTATATGAGCTTCAAAAAAAAATTCAGACAAAAAAAATATATATCCGTACTCAAACAATACTATCATCTAAAAAAATAGTACCTACATATGATATAATAGTATATAATTCAGACAAAATAGTATATATATATATATCACTATTGTTACACGCCGGACCCATTTTTAGACCGAATATACAACGGTCGTATATCCCGAAGGATATACGACGCTGAAAATCGTATTACAGCGGAATTATACAAGAAATATATATATAAATCAAGTATCTAAAATATTTATTACATTTACATTTTTTATTTTTTATATTTATTGTCTCGAGATTCTTTGACAACGCGCAACCCCAGGTCTCCCAATTAATTGAACCTGGAAAATTTCTATAAAAACAAAAGGATGAGTACAAAAATACTCAGTAAGATATGCTCGCATACAATTAGAAACTGGTACTATTAAAATAAATGATTATATAAATTCATATATAAAAATATTCATTTTAATGAATATAACTATAAGAAAATAAAATTTATTTTTCGGATATCTATTTCTTACTCACTTGTCATCTCACACGAATAAGCACTAGATAATGCCTCATGGTATCGAGTACGCCATTCCTTACCTTGAAAGACCCATGATTCGACTTGGTTTCAAAACTCCAATCCATCATGATTGTCGAAATATAGTTACTTTGTTTAGAAAAAGAATTTTATTTGTAGTTTTATTATAATATGAAGAACTAAATGTTATAAGCCAAAATTTTTAGAAATCTTTTCAAAAAGAAAATTATTTAAATTTAACTTATATTATAAAAATTGTAATTAATCTTAATTTATGGGGTCTATTTGTAATTTTATAAAAAAAACAGATCATATTTCCATTCGAAATGTTTTTTTTTTCGTTTTTTTTCTTCTTCTGTAAGGAGTCTTAATTTAAAAAGATATGCATTTATTTGGTTGGAAAAACAATACTAATTGTCATTTATAAATTTTCATGCATGTCATCAAAGATTAACATTTCGGTTTTCAAACTCTTTTCCAATTTCTTAATGACTAAATTGTAACTTTTCTTTGACCGAGTCAAGCTTCACATGGACCTTTTATATTCCAATGAAGAATTAAATGATTTTAAATTACCTTTCTAATGGCAGTATTATAACCGAGTTTTTATTTTCAATTTAATGCATTTATTTTATGCATGCTTGGATGTCAAGTATTCTACACTATATATTGTACCCTACTTAGTGTGAACCAGAAAAGAAAAACAAATCTCTTTACAACCATGCCGGACCTGTTTCATATCACAACAATATATTTTTTTACACAAAATAACTTTCATAAATTTTAGGTCGGTGGGATGGATAATTTGAAGCTGTCATTTAATCAAAACGAGTCGTCATTTAAGGTAAGAATTTTGCTCTCATATACGTTTCGCATTTTAATTATTTTTATATTTTAAAGTAATATTTTAAAAATGATTAGAGAATATGTAGCTCATTCGAAATGTTTTATTATTTGTGAAAATAAAATATTATAATATATTTTGAGAAGAATATTTTTGGGATATGCTATGAGATGTGAAAAGTAAAAATAGTTAAAGTGAATACAGCCATACTTGGTAGAGCGAAACCAGAGCCGCTGATTTGCATTGTTGAAAGGGCGTACTTAGTATTGCGAAACTAGGGCCATCGATCACCCAAGAACGAACTCGGAACGAACTCGGAAACTAGGGCCATCTATGCGCGTACTCGATGCCACGGAGCATGATCTAATGTGTGTATGTGTGTACGTGAAGAGAAATTAGAAAGACGATATATCCCAATATAAAATGATTTTCAATATATTTATATTTATTACGATTTATTGAAATATTTATTAACTAAAATTAATATTATTTTTAATGTATGCGGAGTATACCCTTATTGAGTTTTGTGCTCACCCCCCCCCCCCCTCCCCCCTTTTTTCCTTCTCTCAGATTTCAGGTTCAGTTATTAGGCGGGTGCATTGGGTTGAGTGTCGTCAAATATCGAGAAAATAAAATAAATGTAAAAATAATTAAATATAATTAAAATATTAGATACTTGATTTTTTTTATTCCTGATATTTTTTTCGCTGTAATGCGATTTTTAGTGCCGTATATCCTTCGGGATATACGATAGTTACACCTCGGGTCGAAATTGGAGTCGGGGTGTAACACTAAATATAAATATAAGAATGGGTTTCTTGATTCAAAGAATTATGAACATTAAATCTTGCCTCTCATAAAATCGAAGGAAGAATGTACCAGATTAATAATTCATGCATTTGACCAGTCAAAATTTCCTTATAATGCACACATGAAATGAATTAGAAATAAATATGACAGCCGTCCATACTTACATTTAATCACTCTTGAACCAAGCATCATTAATAATGAATCTAGATATTAGTAACCAACTGATACAATGAATATGCAATTTTTCTTTAAAATATAATAATAATAATAATAATAATAATAATAATAATAATAATAATAATAATAATAATAATAATAATAATAATAATAATAATAATAATAATAATAATAATAATAAATAAATAAATAAATAATTTAGAAATTATGAAGTTTTAGTTTATCAAAAATATCATTTTCATAAAATATTGAAATATTGAAATTTAGAAATAGCATAAAATATGAAAATGCCCAAGATGAATATGTTGGGAAACCCGTAGCCATGTACGTTACATGCGCAGTGGAACCTACGGTTTAAACCCTCCTTAGGATCATCGTAAAGGAAATAAAGGTACGAGATTATGCTATTAAAATTTATACCTCGGATCTTCCTGATCCGGGAGAGAGAAGCGGATGTAGGTCTAAACGAACTTCCGTCTTGCTTCCTTCTCCTTCCTGGCTTCTGAAGCTCGACTCTGCAAACCTTCTTTCTCTTCCTAGGGATGAAGAACTAGATCGCTCGCTAATCTCCAAAGCAGGAGATCTCTAGTCGAATCCACGCGAACTTCAGACGTACGGAATAACCGGACTCGGCTAGACGAGTCCGGAAATACTTTTCGAAAATAACTCAAAACTCTCTCTCTATTTCTGTGTAATAGATGGCCTCTAAGGCTTCTGAATTGTCCATCGAATAGAAGGGGACTACCCTTTTATTTATACTAGAGAGAGGGGTGAAAGAATGACAACTTTCGTAAAGGAAACAAATCCTGCTTGCCGCGTGAACAGTAATTCCTGCTTCGAACGGACCATCGTTTCCATATAAACGATGCTTGTCCGCCAAGCAAATCAGCACATACCATATGTGTTCCGTTCGAACGCGTCAACAGTAATTCCTGCGAGTGAACAGTAATTCCTACTTCGAACGGACCATCGTTTCCATATAAACGATGCTTGTCCGCCAAGCAAATCAGCACATACCATATGTGTTCCGTTCGAACACGTGAACAGTAATTCATGTGCGTGAACAGTAATTCCTACGCGATCAAATATCCAATATTTGATTTATTCTTTCGCCCATTTATACATCACATGTATAACTGTTATTGAGGTATTTTCATCCTGTACGAATGGAGTTTATTGTGTGACCGTGTAGGTTCCATTTAACGCTGGCAACGATCTTCTAAAGATCGTAAGTCATGAGTAACCTCTAAACTGATGTCATGACTACCCATGTTAAATGAAATGATCAGCGATCATAAACCTATCTGAATAGACATTTGCTTATTCTCTTTTGTTCTATGATATACGTCTTGATCACAAGGCACGGTAATATGTCATCCTTGAGTTTGATCAAAGTCTCTTTCCTGATCGAGAATTAGACTGAGTAAATACAAAATGATATTAACAACACATGTTAATGCATTTTGAGCATAGCCATGCATTTCCTTAAGTCCTAGTTCATCAGGGGCCCCAGAGATATCTCCCTCTTAACGAGAGGAACAAATCTCATCTTGGTCACTCACATTCCTCGTCATGATTCAGTGCATACCTAATGATGACCCTAATGATCATCCCATTATGGATGACGTAAGATTATATTAAAGTATGTACTTCCTCATACAGGAATCCATGGTGATCTCAGGTCGTAGGAACAAGCACACTATTCATATGAGAATCACTAATGACATATAACATGCATATTCTCATAGTGTGGTCAGTCCAGTACGTGTTCTCTAACACGTGCCTATACTCCAGACTTGACATCCCTATGTCCATGATCAGCAGAACATGATCATCCAGCCTGCGAATATACGAGTGTGGATATGTAGCTTCTTCCCTGAAGTATGTCTATCTCTATAAACATCCTACATATCACTAGGGACAATTTAGAATGTCATTCGTTGGTTCACAGTTCTACTATCAGAATCACGTATTCTGATGACGTGAACCCGAAGTGTCATTCTTGGTTAATATAAGATTTACATTCACAACCCATACACACAGATATATAAGAAACAACCTTTATTGAATAAATAATAATGTCTCAATACATAATCTATTTCCTAGCACAAATACATTTGGCCTATGGCACTAATCCTATAGAATATTCATAAAAATACGAGTTATAACAACTGTATAGATGTAATATAACAGTATATATTATCTTGTGAAGATAGTATATAGATTTGATAAATATCAGAAGAAATCTAGCAGACAACACATGTGCACGCAGGAAGACGAGAGATGATGGCACATCGGAGAAGAAAACAGCAATGGGAATAAATGGTGGGAGACATCGACATGAGTGTTGCACTACGGGCCAAGCTGTGTTGGGCCCGTCGTGATTTATGAGTGATATAATGGGAGTGATTTAGCAGTGATACAAGGAGAGTAATTCAGGAGTGATATAACATGAGTGATAACACATTTTCTTTTGAAAAATTAAGGATATTTGTGAAATTTTGATATTATTAACCAACTTATGATCATTTATGAACAAAAAAATATATATCATCAGCCTATTGTTAAAATATAAAGATGCATTTGTATGTTATGAAGGCAGTCAACAAATTAGGAAAGATGTTTCTTGGAAATAAGATTTCTTGATAAGGAAGTTTGGTATTACCATGAATTAGATTTCTTAACAAGGAGGTTTAGTATTTCCATGTATAGGTGTTAATTGGAGAAGTAATTCTTTGAGTTATTTCCTTATATTAGATATGACTATCCTATAAATAAAGGGGTAGGGGTGGAGTTTTATTCATTCCAACAACAACAATATTTTGTATTTCTTTCTTTCTCTTGTAATAAGAAATTTATCTTATTTTTCAAGTTCATTGTTCAATCATTTCTTCTTCTATTATTGTTCTTTCTTGGGCTAGTGTGAGCGTATTGTTGCACTATTATTTCCGCTGCTGATAATCACAAGGTCGCTGCTGGTTTAGTGCTGCTGTGTTACTGCGCAGTCACTATTATTCTGTCTCTCTATTAGCGACGCGGCTATCTGGTTCAGTCCTTGTGTGAGTGTCTGGTTTCTTTACATGGTACCAGAGCTTCAAGGGTGATAAACGACGACGTTAGCGTTAGACGGTGTTGTTCACGTCCCTTGGTGAAGAAAAGGATTGTTTATTACGGCATCCATGGAGTTTGGAGGTCGGGTTAGTGGACTTGGTATTGAGGCTCTAAATCTTTCGAATTATTCTATGTGGAAGAGTTGTATGGAGTCTTGTATTAAGAGTGAGGGGTTATGGGAGATCATTGTTGGTACGGATGTTGCACCGACGCCTGTCATCGGTACGGATTGTATGGTGACGAATGCAGACGCAGTAAAGGAGTGGTCGAAAGCGAATGCTAAGGCGGAGTTCTTGTTGAAGAGGTCGATATCACGCGATCTATTCGAGCATATTAAGGGGTGCAAATCTTCGGCTGAGATTTGGAGAATTTTTGATGAGTTGCTCAACAAGAAGAACACGGCACGATTATAATTTCTGGAGAATGAGTTGGCGAGTTGCACACAAGGTGAATTATCTATCTCTCAATATTTCTTGAGAGTAAAGGGTTATGTTCTGAAATTTCTATCTTGGAATCGGAGGAGGCTATTTCGGAGGCAAAGTTGAAGCGATATATTATTCACGGTCTTCGAAGAGAGTATGTCCCGTTCGTTACCTCAATACAAGGGTGGGCGCAACAACCATCCTTCGCGGAGTTTGAAAATTTGCTCGCTTCTCAAGAATCGTTGGCTCAACAAATGGCGGGTGTTTCGGTTTCCGAAGGCGAAGGTCATGCTCTTGTATCCAACAAAGTAAAAACTCGGTATGACCAGGAGGAACGGAAGAAGGAGGTTACGAAGAAGGGGGGGTCTTCTTCAAATAGTGGTTCTCGGTCAGCTATCAAGTGTTACCGATGTGGAAAACTCGGTCACATAAGGAAGAATTGTCGTGTTAAGTTGAGGGAAGGAAATGCCGCGGGTAAGGAGGATATTGTGAAGTGTGAAGTTTGGGATACGAGTTTCGTAGCAGAAGGAGTTTGAAGGAGTTTCGTTAGACGTGTGTGCTTCTGTTAACTACGAGGACAACTGGATCATTGATTCCGGTTGTGATCATCATCTGACTGGTGACGATTCTAAGTTTTCTTCACTTTGCGGGTATAAAGGCAATACTGCCTTTGTTACTGCCGACAACAGTGTTCAGGACGCGGTTGTTGTTTCTGATAAAGATAACAGGTCGATAACTCTCGACAGTGTTTATCATGTGCCTGGTATGAAGAAGAATCTTCTGTCGGTGGCGAATCCGGTTGATGCGGGTCACTCTGTGTTGTTTGGCCCGAAGGATGTGAAGTTCCTCCGGAATGTGGAGGAGGTGAAGGGTGATGTTCCTCACGTCGGAAAGAGGGTAAAGGACTTGTATGTTCTTTCGGCTTCTTCCTCGTATGTTGACAAGATGAGCAACAATAATGGCGTGTCAGTCTGGCATGCTAGGCTCGGCCATGTGGGTATTGACAAGTTAAAGGCGACGGTTTCGAGGAATCTTGTCAACGGACTTCCGTCTCTTTCTTTTGCAAGTGGTGTTGAGGTGAGTGAGGGTTACCAATATAGTAAATCTCATCGACTGCCTTTCGAGAAATCTCAGTCAAGGTGTAAAGGTGCGTTAGAAGTTATTCATGGTGATTTGATGGTCCTACGCAAAATGCGTCGTGCGGGATTGCTCGGTTTATGTTGATACTCGTCGATGCTTTTACACGGTACACTTGGGTTTATTTTCTAAAGGAGAAACGGGAGGCATTTTCTAAATTTCAAGAATTTAGAACAATAATTGAGAGAAGGCTCGGTAAAAGGATTAAAAAGTTTCGAACCGACAATGGAGGCGAGTTTACATCCAAGGAGTTTCTCTCATTTTGCGAGAGGCATGGCATCAAGAAGGAGTAGACTTGTGCTTATACACCGCAACAAAATGGTGTGGCGGATAGAAAAATTCGGCATCTGGTGGAGGTGTGTAGGAGTTAGGTGTACGCAAAGAATTTACCGAAGGCCTTATGGGCGGAAGATATGGCATGTGCTACCTACGTGGTTAATCGGCTTCCCTGCAGTCCGATTAACATGAAGTCACCTCACGAGTTGATGTTCGATGAGAAGCCAAGTGTGAAGAATTTGAAGGTGTTCGGTTGTACGTGCTTTGTTCACGTACCGGATGAGAAGAGGACGAAGTTAGACGCTAAGGCTCGGAAGTGTGTTTTCATTGGTTATGATCAAAGAAAGAAGGGATGGAAATGCATGGATCCGACAACTCATAAATTCATTGTCTCTCGAGATGTGGTGTTTGATGAAGCGTCTTCTCTATATGGTGATGGTGGTTCCCAAGCGGTAGTTTCGAATCTGCCGATGCCACTTGTTGTTCACGTGGGAAACCCGGGTGTTGATGACATGGATAACCCGAGTGAAGATCCGAGATTCTCGTCGCCTATATCGACTGTCACGAGTTCAAGTGAGATGGATCAAGGTGACAGGGGGAGCAATGAAGTGTAATCGCAAGAAGAGGGAAATACACAACCTCTAAGGAGGTCGACAAGGATGGTAACTCGGCCGGCTAGATATAGAGATGAAAATTTCGTGTCGACGTATTCGTGTTTCTTTTCAGGGTCGATATATGGTGAACCTTCATGCTTTGAGGAGGCGAAAGGTAACAAGTCGTGGGAAGATGCTATGGACGAGGAGATGCAAGCTCTTCGGAAAAATGAAACTTGGGATCTTGTTCCGAATCCCAAGGGAGTGGATCCAGTTACTTGCAAATGGGTCTACAAGTTGAATTGCGAGCCGGATGGGAGTGTTGAGCGCTATAAAGCGAGACTTGTAGCGAGAGGATTTTCTCAACGGTATGACGAGGATTATGAAGAGACTTTTAGTCCTGTCGCCAAGATGACATCCGTGCGAGTTGTGATTTCAATGGCTGCTTCGCTAGGTTGGAAGATGTGGCAGCTGGATGTGAAGAATGCTTTTCTGTATGGTGAACTCGACAAAGAGATTTATATGGAGCAACCGGTTGGATATATTTCCAAGGTGCGTCCTGACTATCTATGCAAGCTGAAGAAGGCGCTGTATGGTTGGAATCATGCACCTCGAGCTTGGTATGGCAAGATTGCGGAATATTTGTAATTTTGTGGTTATTATTCTTCGAGTTCGGATCACAATTTATTTGTGAAAAGGAAGGTGGGTCTATACGTGGTCGTTCTTCTATACGTGGTCGTTCTTTTATACGTGGACGGCATGATCATCATGTATGGATATACCGATGCTGACATGGGCGGTGATTTGGATGATCGGAGATCGACATCCGGTTAAGTTTTTTCTTGTGGTTCTGCAAGTGTTTCTTGGTGTAGTAAGAAGCAAGATTCGGTCTCTCTTTCTAGTACCGAGGCGGAGTACTAGGCATCATCACTTGCGGTACAAGAGTGTGTTTGGTTGCGGAGGTTGGTCGAGGATGCTTAGAACGCGGTTACCGGTTCTTACGGTTATTTGAGGTGACAATCAGAGTGCGTTGAAGTTGGCGACCAATCCTGTGTGTCACGCGAGAACCAAGCACATCGAGATCGAGCATCACTTCATTCGTGAAAAGGTGCTTGATGGAATTATTGGAGTTGAGGAGGTGAGAAGCGTTGACAACGTGGCTGATATCTTCACCAAGTCTCTCTCCAAGGGATCATTCGAATTATTACGAGCCAAGTTGGGGCTCTTAGCCAAATGCATTTTAAGGAGGAGTGTTAAAATATAAAGATGCATTTGTATGTTATGAAGACAGTAAACAAATTAAGAAAGATGTTTCTTGGAAATAAGATTTTTTAACAAGGAAGTTTTGAATTTTGAATTTCTAGGTTGGAAAGCATAATCCTTCAAATTCTCCAAATTTAACCTATAACAATCTTGTGCATCCGAACAGGCCCCAACTTTTATATCCAACTAATCTTGTTCGTATTATAGCTACTAAGTGTATTTTATTTTTTATCATTAATTATAGACTTGTTAAATATTAAACTAAATGCGTTCGTCGTGAGTTAAATTTGAGTCCCTCTTAAAGTTTATGAAATACCTTATCACTTGAGCTTATTACTAAGTTTTAGTGAAAAAGACCACTCCTATACAGCGTAATAGACTAATAGTGTTTCATTCAAAAGAAAAAATAAGAAGTGTGCCATGGCCAGCATCTCTACTTTATGTCACTCCAATGAAAACTCAAGTTCAAGATGAAAAAGAGATCCAACATATCACATCCGGAGGGAATGGTATTTTTCCCTCATTCTAAAAAAAAGTACATTAAAACGACGGAAAAAGTTAAATGTAAATCAATGAAATTGAAAACATAGTATAATCCTTCAAATTGCAATGAGGAACTATTAACATTCCAACATGGAAGCATAAGAAACTATTTTCAATAAAAAAAAAAGTATAAGAAACAACGGCTCATATATCTCAAAAAAAACCACGGCTCATATTGATTTTATCTAAAAAATGGTGAAATATATCTTTAGTTGTTTCTAATGTTTTACTAAGAAGTGAACGCACAAATTTTAGTATGATTATTTGTATTTTCCAAAATAATAATATTCACAAATAAAAGAAATAGAAAACTAAAGATTATGAAACAAATTACTACACCATTGATGCCACAGAAGAACTGGGATAATGAACCGGCCTCATGTTACATGAATTACACATGCTGAATATAACTAGAAAAGACAAATCAGACATTATGCTGAATATAACTAGAAAAGACAAATCAGACATGTCAATATTGTGATAAAATTAGCAAAAGTCAATGCTTGCCCATACAATTAATATGCGGTTGCCGCCAGCACCAAATGATTTAATGGAGTGATGGGGGCCTCAATCTTGATTTTTTTTGTTTACAACTGTGCGAGTTCCGACTAATAATAATTATGTTGCACACGGACTAAGATATGATATATCAAGTGCATATTATATTTTATTATTTTATGAATAATAATTTGATCAGGTTACAGAGATCAGGGGATATCATGGCCCCTCTACAGAATAGTATATCAATAATGTTTTCACGAAAAAAAATTAAAATACATATATTTCTTCATATATGCCTCTCGAAAAATACTTTACATTATTAATCAGTAGGTAGAATTTTTTTATCTCTCTCCAATAAATACAATCAAGCTTTGTCACTAACAAAGACGGAGCTTGACTGGATTTATAATAATTATGTTGGGCAAGCCAAAAAAAAATTATTCTTATTAATTAACACCGTACAAAAATTTTGGATGGAGGGCGCCAAATGCATAAAAATATAGGTACTTTAAATTTTTTTCCACTAAACTTCTATTAATATATACTACTCCGTCAAAATCTTAGGAGGGGCACGTTCCTCCAGTCATTAAGTTTCATCCCTGGTCACTGGTGTATATTTAAGAGATATTAAAAACTAGTTTTTTTTTTAGTTAGTAGGGAAAAAACTTAAATACTTAGATACATTGACCTTATTTTATTGATTTAACATTTGATATTTTACATTTCAAAAAAATATATATATATTGATACATTAAGTAAATCCGTCACATATTTAAGAAGTACATATAAAATATAAGTTTTTATTTTGAAATAAAATTAAACATACACCAATAAAGTATTTGATATATATCCAAAGAAATTCAATATTTGATCGACGTCCTATACATATATATCCTAATTTTTTAAGTATATAAAATATGGAGAGACCAAGTGGAGAACTGAAATTGCAAATGGAAAAGGTCAAGTAGTCGGGGCCGTAGGCCAAAACAATTTCACCATTTTTTGCCTCCTGAGTCCGAGTCCTGACTAACTAGCAAACCTTCACTACATCAAGTGAAACTTTCACTAATTAATGTGCCATTATAACTAGACTATAATTTTGGATCTCTTTTCTCATGGTGTCACGCATATGATTTTTGGTAGAATTTTTGATATTTGGACCCAAATTATAACTAGACTATAATTTATACCTCTTTTCTCATGGGTGGCGTTCGGCAACAAATAAAATAGTGAAAGAGTAGAAGAGTGGAAGATTGACTCTTCCATTTTATTCTGCTAATGCATGTTCGGCAAAGTATGAAATAGAAAAATAGTGAAATATAGAATAGCTGATTATTCCGTTTTATTCTAATAGCGTTCGGCTAAATACATGGATTAAAAATTTAATTTAAATAATATAATAATGACTTATGACCACATGAAATAGGAAATTCGAAAATTTGACTGTTATGTAGGATGATATTTTGAATAAAGGAGGACATATGCTTCCTAAATTATACTCTATTCCATGGACTAGAGCAATTCCATCTCTACCATGGAATAGAGAAATTTCGTTTTTCCATACTTTTAATCCGAGATATTCCATCCGTGTTCGGTTGGAATAGACTCTTTATTCATCTAATCTATCATATTCCATATGAGCCGAACAGGCACCTAGTGTTTGGTATGATAAATGAGCGGAAGAGTGGAATAAGTAATTAATTTAATATTTTTTATGAGAAAAGAGAGAGAGAGAGAACAAAATTTTTTTATTCCACCTCTCTTCCAACTCTTCCGCCCCCAGGAATAAAGTTAAACCACTCTTTTATGCTTTTCTTCCATGTTTTTTCACTTTTGTTTGGAGGAATAAGTAAATTTTTTCCATCTTGTCCCACTTTTCCACACTTATTTCATGTTACTGAACAGGCCCATGGTGACACGTGTAGGATTTTTGTTATTTAGACCCAAATTGTACCCCCATATAAATTATATAGAGATTGTTATATTGATCCAAATTGTACGCCACGAAACTTTTAGTGCTTTAATTTATAATTTCAAATATATCCATTCAAATTTAAATATCATTTTTATTGCTTCAAAAATATATACTACTAAAAAATCATTATAAATATAATTTCTTAAGAAAATTTTTGTTATTTAATATTTTTGGCCTAGAAATTGTAGAATTCTCCATAATCGAACAACACACAAGCTATAATTCTTTGATGGGTTGAATTTCAAAAAAAAAGAAAAAGAAATGAACAATTATATATGTTTCGGCCAAAGATTGTAAAGCATTTTAAAACTTTGAAAAATGTTTCAAATTGAGTCCCAACAAATACAATCTTATTTAGTATATATTTAATATAATCTATCCACTCATAATTATGGATTCGATCTCAGAAAAAAGAAGAATGATGGATAGATTTATCTAACATTCAGATATGACAGTGAGAGCTGGCAAATATGACATGAGCCATGATGTGTTTAAAATATATCCGAACCACAATTTGGAACCTGATTCAAATAACTCCAAATTCGAAAAAATTGAAACCCGAATGAACGATGAAATATAACGTGATTTTTATCTAAAGCCATGAAATATGCCGACGTTATCTCGTTCATTATTTTCTCTTAGCATATTTCACTTGAAAATACTGATCTGAGCAATGTTACAAATTGCATTTTTCGGTGTGTTGAATTTAGAATTTCTATGTAGCAAATAGCATATAGCGCACGATATTGTAGAGCTACATTTTAATAGCGGACAATATGTATAAATATTTTTTCCCTACATGCTATTATGTAATATATCCACTACAAAAATTAAAAGATGAAATATGCAGTACTAAAGTATGATTAATATTAAAATATTAACAACAAAATTTTAAAATGTCCATGTCAAAAGTTAGATGTCCAAAATCAAAATATGATTAATATTAAAATATAACATATCCATTAAAAAAATACTATTGTGAATCACTATACCGCAACACACACATGTATGCAACTTGTTATTGCGGGCTGCTTCACGCTAAAATTTTGAAAAACGCTTAATAGCTACAAAATCGCTACGCGCAACATTTAGTTTCTCAGAACCGCTATTGTGCTGCACCATATTGCTATTTACAACACTGATTTGAATGATCGGAAGTACCGATCGGAATGACCCGCAGTTCTAACACCAAACTCAGTTGATGTGTAATCCGAACACGAAAGATCTGAAAACTAAAATAACCTCAAACTAGAATAATGATCTGATGTACTATTTGCTAGGGTAGTTTTGAGCAAGTTTAGGAAATCATGATTGCAGGAAGCTAATGCATGGCTATGACACATCAGATCTTAAAATTGAGAAAAGTATAAAAGTTTGGTTTTGTCTTTTGTGAAAACAGGAGCACATGACAAGATAGGATAAAACTCGGTAGTCTACATACTTCACTTGCTGCACTATTTCGCACGTGTGGAGAAAGCTTGGAGAAAATGTGTGTTACTGCTTCAATTTGTTTTCAGGGAAATTTACAAAAAAAAAAAAAAAAAAAAAACTTAAATTGCAAAAAAAAAAAAAACTTCTGCATTATTGAAAATTGCAAAAAAGAAAAACAAATTGCAAAAACGCCACTACCGATACATTGAAACTAACGCTGCTAGTTTTAGAAGTTCAACCACTTAAAAATTATTGTTATAAATATTAATTACATTTTTGTTCCAAAAAAATATTTTCCTACAAAAAATATTTGTAAAAAATATTCTTAAATTTGAAAAATATTTTTCATAAAAATTTTATTTGAAACTATTTTATTTAAAAGTATATTTTGGAAAAAACAAATTCAAAAAACAAATATTTCGGAAAATGTTTTTTAAGAAAAATATGTTTTTTTATATTTTATATTCAGAAAATTTTAATTTTAAGAAACATATTAATTGAGGGAAATATTTTATATGAAATTTATTATTTAAAAAACATTTTCTAGAACGAATAGTTTTTAGAAAAAAAATTTGGATAAAGTATTTTATATGAAAAAAAATTTAATTTAAAAAGAAATATTATTTTCAGTAAAACAATGTGTTAAAAAAAATGTTTCAGAAACAAAAGTTTTTTTGAAACAAAACATTTTTTTCAAAAAAAAAAAAAATTGAACAACGATTTTTTTAAAAATATTTTTCTTAATAAACGATTTGAAAAAAAAATTTAGAAAAAAAAATTTCTAAAAAAATGCTAATTAGTATTTAAAAAATAATTTTGAAGTGATTAAACTACTGACTAACGGTGTTAGCTTCAATCTAACGGTAGGGGCTTTTCTGCAATTTCCAACAACACGGCGTTTTTTTGCAATTTAGGCATAATGTAGGGGTTTTTTTGCAAATTAAAAAACTGCTATATCTTTTCCTTTTGTGCAAATAACATCTTCACACTCTAGCAGTTTGAAAAAATATTTTTAATATATTTTTCTATTTTGAACTTTGAGAGTTTAATTTTTTTTTTTTTTTTTTTTTTGAGATATGTGGGAATCAAACCAGGTTTTCTTGATTTCATTCAATGCTTTTATTATTGGAGCAAGCGATCACTTGACTTTTAAATTAAGTTTCTATGAATGTAGTTTGAAGCTATATATGATTTTCTATTTTAAACTTTTCGATATTTGAAATAACTTTTTCATGTCAAATAAAAAAATAAAAATTAATTAATGATGTTCTCAATACAATTTTACGAACACATTATCTGACTTTACAATTATGTATATATATATAATTATAATTTTGAAAGTACTTTGCTACAGTACTTGCATCATAATATGCCACATAAGTTTTTTTAATTCTCAACTCTTAGATATTAATCCAATGGCTCATATAACTCACCAATTGCAAAGTTTTTAATGGGCCAATATGAACCTACAATAATTCTTCCCCATTTTTCTACATCTTTACGAAGTATATAATATCTATTTTGACTCTTAAGTCATGTAAAAAATATTTTTTGTTAAAAATTATAATGCTCAATTTTAGGCACGGCATAAATATACTGCACAATATAGCAATAGTCGAGGAAAAAAAAAGAGAAAAGTCCAAAAAAAATCAACTCACAACTTTTTGATAATATTTATTTATATTATAATTTTAAAGGAGCTTACTATAATACTTTCCTATCCTCCATGTCAGTGTTTTTTTAATATTTTTGGACTTTTAGATGATGGCTGCATTAATTCTAATTAATTACAACAAAAAAATGATAATAAATAAAAGTAAACAGCTCAAATAAAGCGATACCGAACACACAAACTTGTTGACGAAGCTCGGCAAGGTCGTTGCGTGAGCTGTAACCACCAATTCTTACAAGCGGTCCTTACCATGTTCGCGAGCGCCTACTCTCCGGGACTTGCCTTTCGGCTCTGATAATCACTAATCCAAATAGCTTTTCGTTTACACGACCACGGTCCATTGTTCGCCTTACAACACTCGTGACGAATCGATAGAACAAAGACTTACAAATGATTTCTTTCAATCTCAACCAATAAACAACAATCGCTCGTTAATTTCTCCCTAATCTCACAAGACTATTGAGTAAATAATATTCAATATTAAAGAGAGAGAAATCTTGCTTTTTGCTTAAGAAAAATTGGTGTTCATTTCGGATTGGAGCCGTCTTTTTAAAGATGGAAGAAGCATCTCACAAATAAGGAAAAAAAGTCTATACCGTTGAAAACGGAAGGATTCCGTTGCCAACAAATTATAAAAATGGAAATATAATTAGCCAAATGAATGCTCAAATGACTAGAAATATGTGTATTATGTGGCCACACAGAGAGATTGCATTCCCAACGGAAGGGAACCCTTTCCATTCCGTGGCCAATGGAATGAACATATTATATTCCTTTGGGAACAGAATAAGCCTGAATGGAGAAAAATATCCGTGATGATCACATTTTCATTTTCGATTTCTTGAACATGAATTCTTCTAAACTTAAAAATCATTCTCAAATATATATTAGTAGCTCGGAATAGTTTTAAATATCATGAAACTGAGAACAATAAACTTCCCCTTTTGATGATTTTCAGAGCTATTCCGAGAAATAAGAAAGTTTAATTTCTTCTCCCCCTTTTTGAAAAATAATCAAAAGGAACACAAGACGAAAGAACAAAAGAACTCACCCTAAATATATGCCACCCCTTAAATTAATAACCCGTTATAAAATAACACAATTGAAACCATAATAACAACCACATTATATATCAAAATACCATAGATAATATAGTTGCAATATAAAGATATTACAACGAAGGTTCAACACAAAATACTACAACACATAAAAAAACAAAGGTTAAAATAGTCATAACACACAAAATAAAAACATAATAATTAATTTTTTTTTAAAATCTTGACGAAAGTAAGAGCAAACACAACTAGGTTTAGGATTTGTCGATCGGAGGAAGAGTCCACGGTTTACTCGGCCGGTCCTCCGAAATTGGTCGGATTAGGGTTTGAGGAGGAAGAGCCAGTAGCGTAATGGCCACGAAGAAATGCTTGAACATTCTGGTAGTTCTTTTGAAGAGTCTGAAAATTCGCTTGTTGGATCTGAAAGTTTTCTTATTGGACTTGGAAGTTTACTTGTTGAATCTGAGAATTAGCCTTTAGCCTAGAGCTGATGGTAATATGTATAGATAATAAGTAGCGGTTCCCTATTCAAATTTAGAACCTCAGTTTCACTTTGCTTGGTCGCCCTCACGACCTTGCGATGTAGTAAAGCTTAGTTGTCGATCCACAGGAAGGCCAAAGGTGGAGTACTAGACTAGCGACCGGTTGGTAATCCAAACCAAATCTAATGGTTGGTTGGTTGTGCGAGAAAGAGTAAAAAAAAGTAAATAAAATAAAATAAAAGATCCTGCGCTCATGTTGTCAATGTTCGCGCAGGGGGTGATCTAGAAGTTGTCTGAGTAGAGAGCAGTCTAGGGCTTGCTGGTTTCGTCTATCTCCTCGGTACTTCCTTTTGTTGCCTCTCCTTGTTCTTCTTATTTATGCTGATAAGGACAATCCACCCTGGTATCGTGAAGCCGGCTCTCATAGTGAATCATTGTGCTCGCACTCCCAGGATATCCGACCAGAGTACGAGCCCATTGAGATATGTGATGTTCCTTGCTCCCCTCGGACGTTCCGGCTACTCTTGTGCCTCGTCGGTCCAAGTGTTGATAGCGGGTCTGACTTTTGATTTCTCCTCTCGGTCCTTCACCTACTCGCCTAAGTATCAAGCCGTGTGGCGCGCTACACACTTCAAGATAAGAGTTAAACAATTCACAAACAACATCACAACAAATAATAATAATGGACAAGGGAGAAAGATAACTTATTAAAATACTACTTACAGCGATTGTGTTTCTTTTACAAGTTTGGACGCCTTCAAGACGCTCTTCTCAGGTGGTGATTGCTCGTGATCCGTGTTGACGGGTCGAGTGTTACCGCGCCCGGTGGTGGGACCACGGTGCGATAACTGCTCCAAACTCTCCTTAGCTTCCTTGCGCCTCTTTTGCGTCCTTTTTTGACCTTTTTCGCTATAATTCCTGCAATCACATATGACTTTGGTAGTAACTTGAATTTTAGGTTAAAACATAAATAAACTACTAGAAATACTAACTAATGTGCAAAAAATAAGATACAATTCCCCAAGCTTACTCTTGCTCGTCCCGAGAAAGTCACAACTTTGGACCAAACGTCCGGCTTACCTTACCCGTACAATTCTCATGCCTCGCATGAACTCTCGCTCGTGGACCCTCATCCTTATCGCTCTTCGGTCCCCCGCATAAAATACTCGTTCGTCCATCGGAGTGAAAGGACATGCTCCTTTGATGAAACCGTCCTTCCGGACCTCATCGCGTGCCTTAGAATAATGACCAATTGCTCGGTCTGGGTTAATCTGCGCCATATCATACCGGATCACTCCCTCAATCTCTATTGAACGCCCTCTTTAAGACTTGTGTTTTGGTGGATATTATGGGTAGTATATATATATTTCTCTTCTCCCCACCCAGGGTTCGATCCTAGCACGGTTACTCTAGTTGTGATGTTTCTAAGGAGCCGATAGCCTTGTCGATTCGTGGGGAAGGGTCTTCCCCAAGCTTAATCCTTGACGTGGGGAAAGGCTTATCCGTGAGCGCGATGTGCTCTCTAGCACGGATATCGCTCTTTTCCTTCGTCTTATCCGTGACCATTTTTTTTTATTGAATGATTGAAAAACTATTTACTGGATACAAGCCAGTACTTGGGGTCTTTGATAGATCACGGTGTGACTTCAACATGTCCAGTTTAGCCCTTCCTACTTCTGTTCAGATGTTACTCTGAAGGGCTCACCTCCAACTATCGGTCTTTAAAAGGGTTTCTCCAAATCATGAGTGACCGGCTTTTTCTTTTTCTTCCTTTCTCCTTAGCTTATTTGGTCTCTCGTACTTTTAGTTTCGCTTGGACTTTGCGAGTTGTTTGCCATTAAATTTTTCTCTTTTCTCCTTGGCTCTTTCTTCTCAGCTGCTCGCCCCTCTGTGTATGACACAGTAGATGTTTTTCTCTTCTTCTTTGGCCTTTATTCGCGACTCGTATTATACCTCATTTAGGTGGCGCCAACTCTGACGCTTTTTATTTTTTTTTTATCACAGATTCTTCTTCGTTTCGTTCAGTCTTTGTCTCATTCGCGCCTCCTATCACGAGTTGGGTCGCTAGCCTGATATCCTCTTTTCTCCATGGCTAGATCGAGCGACCCAAACTTCTCTCCGTACTCCTTCTTTTTGCGGGGCAACTCACTAACCTGATTTTCCTCTTTCTCCTTGGCTGAATCGAGCGACTTGCCTTAGTCCCTTTGTCTCGCTCGCGCCTATTTTGTCGCCTCGTGCGATGCACGACTTAGTGTTAACGGCAATTGCAACCGTTTTTGGGACTTGCTTTCTTCTGATTTCGACCCTTGTATTTTGTAACTGCGCAGATCTCTCCTCCTTTGGTGGTTTTGGTGGTTTGAAAAAAGTGGGGAATGAATGGTGAAGTGGAGTGGAGTGGAGTGCTTATCACATATAGGTGGATATAGGGAGTGATGAGGGTTGATTCTCGAGTAGGAAACAGAAGGTCACACTTGCAAGGTAGGCTAGGGTTCTCCCGGCTAGGCCTCCGAAACATCTCTAAGGTCACGCGAGAGACCTTCCGAAACGGCCCATCGTTCTGACGGGCGTACAAACCCTCCTAATCTGAAGTTCTGATAGGTGGTTTATAGGTGGGACCTTAGTGCTTATGGTCGTGAGTGTGTCTGTTCCTATCCATGTGAGTATATAGTCTACACATTGTCTCCAACGAAACTCGAAGTGGCTCCCAACTCGGTGGCATCGCACTGATCAGTTTTCCTACAACTCGATCAATCGTTAGTTTTTCCCCTAAAGTGGTGAATCCGTTTCGGATATGCGACGTACGAATGTAGATATCCTCGACAGATTCATCTTCGATCATCCGAAAATAATCATATTGTTGTTCAAGTCCCATTAATTTAGTTCTCTTCATTTGATTATTTTCCTCAAATCTATTTAGGAGAGCTTTTCATATTTCATTTGAATTAAGACAACCATCAGTTATGGCAGATAAAGTGTTAATCATATTTGTGAGTATGAGATTTTGTGCCATAATATCAAGTATCATGCTTTTTGTGTCTTCATTGTAATTTGTGTACTATTAGTCTCAAAAAGTAAGGTAAAAACATCTTTTACTACCTTTCGAAGACCATGAAGCGCGAACGCATTCAACATACGCCTTTTCCAAACATTCCAATTCTTGCCGTCAAACTTGTCGGGATAAGCGATTTGAAGTCGGTTGATTGGAGGAGTCATCATGAATCGAAATACATGTTATTTCAAATTGAAATTTGAAACGGTCTGTATTCCTGCTCTGGTACCAGTTGTTGTTTAATTGAGGCTTAGAGGGGGGGGGGGGGGGGGGTGGATAGGCCGAATATGTGTGGAAGTGTGAAATTAAAATCTTTTTAGGGTTTTAAACTTTATATTATTTTTGGACTTTTAGATGATGTTTGTATTAATTCTAATTAATTAAAATAAAAAAATGATAACAAATAAAAGTAAATAACTCAAATAAAGCGATATCGAACTCACGAAGTTGTTGTCGAAGTTCAGCAAGGTGGTTGCGTGAGCTGTAACCACCCGTTCTCACTAGCGATTCTTACTGCGTTCGTGAGCGCCTACTCTCCAGGACTTGCCTTTCGGTTCCGATAATTACTAATCCAAATAGTTTTTCGTTTACACGACCACGATCCACCGTTCGCTTACAACGCTCGTGACGAATCGATGGAATAAAGACTAACAAATGATTTCTTTCAATCTCAACCAACAAACATCAATCGCTTACTAATTTCTCCCTAATCTGACAAGACTATTGAGTAAATAATATTCAACATTAAAGAGAGCTAAATCTTGCTTTTTGCTTAAGAAAAACTAGTATTTGATTTCGGATTGAAGCTGCCCTTTTAAAGATGAAAGGAGCATATTGCAAATAAGGAAAAACAGTCTATTCCTTTGATAACGAGCGTTGCCAACGGAATGTAAAAATGGAAACATAATCAGCCAAATGAATGCTCAAACAGCTAGAAATATGTATATTATGTTGCCAACGGAAGGATTCCGTTAGGAACGGAATAACATAGTTTTTATCCAAAATCATAGAACGATTGTGTTCCCAACGGAAGGGAACCCGGTCCATTCCGTTGCCAACGGAATGAACAGGTTTTATTCCGTTATGAACGGAATAAGAATAATATAAACTCAAAATTTTACTAAACCCTAGAAGAACACGAAGAGCTCCAAACCTTGATAGCTTGAGAGAATGCGTGGCGTCTTCTTGGCCTTCCGAGATTGGAGAAAAACGTCCGTGACGATCATATCTTCATTTTCGATTTCTTGAATATGAATTCTTCTGAACTTAAAAATCATTCTCAAATATATATTATTAACTTGGAATAGTTTTAAATCTCATCAAACTGAGAACAGCATGGTGAATCATTGAAAAGAATATATTAGTTCTTTTGTAACTAAGTCAAATCTTAACGTATCACAAAATCCATTTGACATCTGTTAAATTCATTTATCTCAATAAAATTTATATATTTTCATTATGTTACTGTGCAGGTATTTAATGTGTGGCATACTCATATTATAGTTTTCAATAACCAGGCAAGATATTTGTCCAAAAAATATGCAACAATTTTATTTATAAGGACATATAAATAAGTCGGGCTTTGTTTTATATAGTGCTAAATTAATTAAAAAAAAAAGTAATTTCATGTTTATCCATACAAAAGTTATAATATAAAAGATACTATCATAGAAGCTTCTATAAAAGCACATATAATTATACAATAACATGTTGATCATTACATAACAAAAAATATATTATTTTCAACCTTAATTAAAAAATAAAAAAAATCTTGCTGAAGCGCGAGCTATCCCTTGTATTATAATATTCTTGAATGACATTTTCTATAGTAACTTCACATAAGGCTTTCACGTCAGTCCTTTGATCTTACATTGAATGACTATCATTTATTCTAATTAATTATAAGTGTAGCCTGATCTTAGTTGATCGTGGTGCATCATAATAATTATGTTGTGTCTTTCAACTTATGCTTAACCCCTTATCATTCATATTTTGGTTCATATATTCTATTACTATATTGGGTGTTGTTACTTGGTTCATACATACTATTATTTTAAGTAGCAATTCTGTTTCTTACTATATAGTTCAAGTTTGTCTAAGAAGATTTTTCTATTCTTGTTTGAGAAAAATGTAAGAATGTATAGTTGTAATCATGCAAATATCAGTAATATGGTTTATATTAATTCGTATATTATTTTACGAGGAATCTATCCAGCGATGCAGATATCAATAATATGGTCACCTTGAGGGTCGTTTCGTTCGTGCTTTTAAATGAGGATGCTAAGACATCCCAGTAGGATGAATTACATTCCCGCGTTTGATAGATCATTAAGTAATAAAGTAATGGCATCCAAGATGCTCGCGATAATATTTGATGGGAATAACATAGCCACCAAAATTGGTGGCTTTCCATATTCCCATGAAGAGAGAATCGAAAGATAAGGAAATAAATCTTTGTAAAAAAAAAATTTCTTTCATTAATTTATTGATCTAAGTAAAATTTTCAAATTTGGAATATCAATAAATTAAGATCTTCTACAATCCTTGGAATAAAAATACCAAATCAAACATATCAATAACACATCTCTTGGAATTACGTTCCAAGAAATAGGAATCCTTGGAATCATATATTCCAAGACATCATTCAAAACTCGAACCAAACAGCCCCTGGTTCATATATTATTTTACAAGAAATCTATCCAGTGTGGGTAGGGCTGTCAATGGATCTCCAAAATCCGATAACCCGATCCGAATCCGCATGAATGGATTCGCATTTGGATCGTAAAAATGTACCTGAAAACAAAATGGATCCGCATATGGATTTTTGAAGAAGATCCGTTAGCTTATCGGGTTTGGATTTAGGATCTAACAAGATCTGAATCCGAAACCCGATATGAATCCGATAAGTCATAATTAGATATACATATTATAAGTTGATATATATAGTAAAAAATATAGACCATTTATTTGTTATTTTTATGGTTGCATAATTTAGGAAACAAGAAAAATAATAAAATGAAATATATCAATGAGCATAATAGACAAAAAATCATCATGATTCACATAACAAATATGATACATAGAATGTTCAAATATAAATATTAAGCTTACATGTTAGCCTTAAAATTACTTCTTATTTTCTAATAAATTCTGTTAACAAACGAGAGAGTAAGAATATTTTTCATCCAAAATTTTCATCAATTATGGAGCAGGAAGAAGATGATGACAGGTAATATATAATTTTTTTTGCGATCCAATGAATTGACCTGAATTTTATGAAAGAAGATGAATAAAAATAAGTTTAGAAGATGAATAAAGATCACATAAAAGATATAACTTTTATATATTTAATAACATATAATATATTCGTTTAGTATCTTTTTTATTCATTATTATGAGCTCATTTATTTATTCTTAATAGATTCATTTCAGGATAATATTGTTGAAGCTTCTTCTACCATGTCTTCGGCGGTGCAATTTGATTCAGAGATTGTTGGGTGCTTTATTGATCTCTTATGAAATGCATTATTATTTCATTATTTAGAAATATTTCATGACTTTATAATAATTTACTCATGTAACGTAATTTTATTTTGTATTAGAATATTATGTACGATTATGCGGTGTATTAGATAAATTTTATGGCAACTTTATGATTTATGTTATGGTGATTATTTTTTATATACTCATGTTTAAATTATGTTTAAAATTTCATAATAGGATCTGAAACCCGTTAGCTAATGGATTTAGATCCGCATATGAATCTTAATTTTCTTAATGGATTTGGATCCGCATTTGGATCTTCTAAACTTCAAATGGATTTAGGTTTGGATACTGCCTGGATCCGATCCGAATCCGATCCATTGACAGCCCTAAGTGTGGGGGTACTTTTTTGCTTCCTTTCTAAAAAAATTGTTAACGAATATGCAAATAATTATTTCAACGGAAGTTTATAAATTTTTTTTTATATTTTGATTTTTGATATTCTCTTAGTCGATGGTTTCAACTTTGACGTACTGGATTCTGCGACAGCAATAGTAGATCATTTAATAAAAAGTAGAGTACTTAATTTTTTTTATTATTAATGCCATTTTTTCATTAAGTTCAGAGTAAAGTAAATATATTTTATGTATCATTTTATCCAAAAATTGTGATTTTATAAAGCTTGAAGCAACAGGTATGAATTGTGCAAGTACTAATACAGGTACGAATGGTTTTTAAAGCCGACATTTTTAAAGCTTTTGATTCGGTTAGTTGGGATTTTATCGCAAGAGTTCTACTGGCCAAAGAGTTCAGTCAGGTCGATGTTACCTCAATTATAACCTCGTTCTGGCGGGGTCCTCGAAAGTCCTACTAAACGGCGTTCCGGGAAAAATGATCCACCCAAAGAGAGGCATTCGACAGGGCGATCCCGTATCACCTCTCATATTCATCCTCACAATGGATATATTTGCCGCTATTTTCTCTAAGCTGCGGAATCTCAATGTTCTCACTCCGCCTATATCAGGGCTGAGACCGTGCTTATTATACACGGATGACTCCTTATTTTTCATGAAGCCGTGCCCAAGAGAAATAGCGGTGATTAGAACGACATTAGACAACCTCTCTCTAGCCTCGGGGCTTCATATCAGTTACGAGAAATCATATTGCTTTACCTTATCTACAAACCCGGAGGTAGAGCAACTGATACAACAAACCCTATCATGCCAACCTTCACAACTACCTGTCAATTACCTAGGTCTTCCACTACATCACTCAAATTAAGGAAAAGCGATTACTGGCCGTTAGTCAGTAAAATACAAAATCGACTAAACGGCTGGGTTGGAAAACTTTTGTCACCAGCGGGAAGAGAGGTATTGATAAAATCCGTCATTTCGAGTATGGCAATATATTTTATGTCCGCAATTAAGCTCCCCACATGGTTGGTTGAATTAATAAATAAATTACAAAGGAATTTTTTTTGGAGAGGGGGTGACGGAAATCAAAAGGGGCTCAATCTAATCGGATGGCGATCATTAACACTTTCAAAGAGTCAGGGAGGTTTAGGTTTTCTCGACCTACAAGCTTTTAATGACTCTCTCTTATGCAAATGGATTTGGAAAGCCTACGGCACAAATAACGGCCTGTGGAAAGAAGCGACAAACCTCTTTTACGGAAAATCAACTTTCCTCTTGCTTCCGAACAACAACCGTCCACAATGTTCGACTTTAGTCAGACACCTAAAATAATTAGCACCCTTCTTCATGACCTCAACCGTTGCCTCTGTTGGCGATGGAAAAAAAACCCTATTTTGGAATCAAAGCTGGCTAGGTCAAACACTTAGGATAAGATATCCAGAACTTTACTCGTTTGCCGAAGAACAAAATGTAACAGTGCAAGATGGAATCGAAACTTGGCAGGAGACCAATTTTCACGAACCCATGTCAGCCACGGCACAAGCTCAATTGAACGAGCTAACCTTGGCAATACAGTCAGTACAGCTTAATCAAATGGACGATATGGTGATTTGGCGTTGGAACCAAGGTGGCCGGTTTTCCGCAAAATCGGCATATAATGTCCTGACAAATGGCGGGGTATTAGATAAAATGATGGAAAATATTTGGATGATTAAAATACTACCAAAAATCAAGATTTTTACTTGGAAGGGGTTGAAAAATAGATTGCCAACTATTGACAATTTACAGAAAAGAGGTGTTATAACGGTAAATTGTTGCGTGCTTTGTAAACAACAAGCCGAAAACGCTCAACATTTATTCGGGAATTGTATTTTTACCATCCAATTTTGGCAAGAAAATATCTCGGGGTGGGGGGGGAACAATCTCGTCAGTCTATACTTGAGCTAATGCAGAATAAACCGAGGTCAAAGAAAACCGCCTTCCAATTATTTGCAAATTTTGTCATTTGGCGAGAAAGATGTGACCGCGTATTTCGAGACGAGTGCACAAATACGACGGCTGTATTGAAATCAACCGTCGACGACTTTATCAGCTGGCAGAGATGCAACCGGACTGAAACGTAGAACCAAAAGAAGAAAGAGGAAAAGGGAGAAGAAAGGAGTCGAGACACACAGAGGGCGTGAGCAAAATAGAAAATCAAAGGAGAAGACAAACACAACTTGTGCCTGAACTTCTTACAAACGATCAGAGCGCCCCTCTTTTTTGAGAATTTTCATGCTAACTATTTGTGTGTACTTTCTAATCTTCTCATGTTTTGGTAATTTTGTATGGACTGAACATACGTAGCTCGGTCATTTTTTTCTTTATACTATATTTCGAAAAGTTCGAAACTATGGTCATAGTCGGTTTGTAAACGAACTTTGTAAACGGACATTGATTAATAGAATTACGCAGGAGATTTTAAGCTCTCCGTATTGCTTCAAAAAAATAAATAAATATTGTTTTCATATGATATCCAATAATATTGTTTTAATTGACTTGACTATATTTCATGATTTTTTTCTTTTCTTTTTTGGGAACTCGATAAAAAAAGTAGGTGTTATGTATCAATTCATGGCAGTATTAATTATAATCATCCAAAAAACATAATACATAATATTAGTTAAATTAAATCATACTTCTTTCGGAAATGTGATATCACGACAAACTATATATATGTTGTTTTACCACTTTTCAATATACTTTTTTTCTATATATATTTTGTTTCACTGTTTTAGACATTTTTTATTTTTTATGTATTATTTACTTTTGAAATTTTTATATAATATTCTTACCACTTTTTAATGTACATTTTTATTTTTTATATATTATTTTCACTACGACTTAACAATCTTCTTCATTTCATTTTCTCCTCATTTCCATTTGTGGACTGTAAATATTTTTTTATTTATAAAACCAAAAAGACTCATGTAAGGGAACGTTTTAACTAATGAAAATCTCAGAGAGGCAGTTCGCCTCCTGCAGCTTAAAAATATATATATATATATATATATATATATATATATATATATATATATTGTAACAAAAAATTAATTATATATACATATTTTTAATTTTATATACTTTTTATTAGCTATATATATATATATATATATATATATATATATATATATATACATAGATATATATATATAGATATACATAGATATATATATATATAGATATATATACATAGATATATATATATATATATATATAGATATATATATAGATATATATATATATATATCTATGTATATATATCTATATATATATATATCTATGTATATCTATATATATATATATATATATATATATATATATATATATATATATATATATATATATATATATATATATATATATATATCAGGTCATCGTAATATATCAGGTCTCTACTTTTTTTTATATTTTTATATCAATGGATAGAGGTGTAAACGGTTTGGATCCAGTTTGTGTTGGACCGTTTACAAGCTTAAACTGAATGAATAAAAGATTATAAATATTCACGCAAAGCGCTATTATCCCTTGTTAGATATATTATAACTCTATAATATTGTATATTACTATATATTACAATACTTTTATAATATCGTAAAATAAATTAATGTACCATAAAATTGTATCACAAAACATCGTAATATAATTTTGTAAAATATAATATAGCAAAATTATTATTTATCATTTTATGTGAACAGAGTATTTATGTTCAAAAAAGAAAAAAACATTGATGGAATATCAAAGATAATACTAGCATAAGATGAAAAAATACACTATTTTATAGGTAGTGCTAACAGTCAGAGATGAAACTTAATAGGGACTGGAGGGGACCATGACCCCCCAAAGATTTTGGCGGAACTAGGCTATTTCTCAATTTTTTGGGGTCAGACCTGTCCGGAAGACACGCTGATACAGGTTCCGCCAAATGGTCTGGCGGAACTACTTATTTCTAGCTAGTTCCGCCAGAGTGTCTGGCGGAACTAGACCATTTTTTGGGACTTTTTGGGTCAGATTGTAAGTTGGGAAAATGGTCTAGTTCCGCCGGACCCATTGGCGGAATTAGCTAGTTCCGCCAGAGGGTCTGGCGGAACTAGCTAGAAAATAGCTAGTTCCGCCAGACCCTAGACCATTTTTTTGGACTTTTTGGGTCAGATTGTAAGTTGGGAAAATGGTCTAGTTCCGCCAGACCCACTGGCGGAACTACCTAGTTCCGCCAAAGGGTCTGGCGGAGCTAGCTAGAAAATAGCTAGTTCCGCCAGAGGGTCTGGCGGAACTAGACCATTTTTTTGGACTTTTTGGGTCAGATTGTAAGTTGGGAAATGGTCTAGTTCCGCCAGACCCACTGGCGGAATTAGCTAGTTCCGCCAGATGATCTGGCGGAACTAGCTAGAAAATAGCTAGTTCCGCCAAAGGGTCTGGCGGAACTAGACTATTTTTTTGGACTTTTTGGGTCAGATTGTAAGTTGGGAAAATGATCTAGTTCCGCCAGACCCACTGGCGGAACTAGCTAGTTCCGCCAAAGGATCTGGCGGAACTAGCTAGAAAATAGCTAGTTCCGCCAGAGGGTCTGGCGGAACTAGACCATTTTTTTGGACTTTTTGGGTCAGATTGTAAGTTGGGAAAATGTCTAGTTCCGCCAGACCCACTGGCGGAACTAGATAGTTCCGCCAGAGGATCTGGCGGAACCTATATTTTCGTCATTTTTGGGCCAATTTCACCGTCTAAATTGGGCCAAAAATAAATTTTACCTAGTTCCGCCAGACCCGGTGGCGGAACTAGCATTTTTCATTAATTAAGGCTGTTTAAGGGTGCCAAATGGCCGAGATTAGCAAAAAAAAAAAATTTCCTAGTTCCGCCAGACCCTCTGGCGGAACTACCTACCCAAATATTTTGAAAATCATGCTATCTAATTAATTATTCTTCAAAATAGTGCTACTATTCAAAAAAATTCAATTACTACGGCCAATTTATATCCGGAGGAGGTAGAGCATGAGCCGCGTATACTTTGAAATTTGACTTTATTCAGTCAAACCACATGAGGCTATTTGAACTTTATGAGATAAAGTAAACACTGTTATTCATCCCAACTCATGCGTACCCAACAATACATCTATTATACTATTTATAAATTGAAATATATATTATTTTTTACAAACGCATGTGTATGGTAATTATAATCTTACAATATCTTAAGAAAATATTTTAGCATTGCTTCTAGCTATAAATATCTGAATATGATTGTTTTCATAAACATTGCTTCTAACTCATGTGTATCCAACAATGAGAAGTTAATATTGGAATATATGAAAAATTATCAATGGAGGAAAATAGAGAGGATGAAGGAAAATAAGAGATTTCGTATGTTACTTGTTATTACTTTTTTCTTTTATAAAACAAAATACTAACCGATTTATATTCAATGGTTCACATATATTTTTTAACATGCACCATACTAAATCATCAAATTAAAATCATGCAAATACTTAATTACATGAATCTTATCATCTAGGGAGATACATGTATTCCGAACTCTGTTGTCACACATATTTTTTTGATTTTATAGGGATGACTCATAAGTCCTTCACCTGCTTTCAAAAAAATCGTCATGTATCAAGTTTTGAACTCATAACTTTTGATTGATGAGTTGAGTGCAATATCACTCCTAATATAGGAGTTTTGGTTGCTGTCAAACATATTTATATGAACACCAAATAATAAAATATACCTCAACTTAAATCATACATGAATCAAATATAAATTAAGTTTAATGCTAACAAATTAGATAATTGGTCCATCATTACATGATAATTTTACCTCATTCAAATATAAGCTTACATAATATGGTATATTGTTCAATATTATATAATAGTTACTTTTAATAATATATCTATTATGCTCATAAAATTTGATGTTATATAATTACATTTATTTTGTTTAGTTATTATTACCTTATGTTATTAATGAAATATTGGACACTAAAGGTGCCCAATTTTCCTTCAAAAAAAATTATTAGCTTATGTTTTATATTAGACAAATTTATTTAATTTGTTAAAATTCTATCATGATTGTATTTGATATGGATATGATATAATGACCATGAGTGTTTGCTCATTATTTCATTTTATCTTTTGAAAATGAATGTAACAAATGACCTGCTGTACTTTACATTATTTTTTAGAAAACTTTAGTAGGTGATTGCCTGCTTATATATTTAATTATTTATTTTAAAGTTATTGCATGAAAAAATTATATTTATATATAACATAAGTCATTAGATTGATAGACTGTATTGTACAACAAATAGGATACAATTTGGGGTGATCAATAATTTCTAGTATAAAAAAAAAGGAGGCATCACTTCTCTCTCCTCCCCCCACTATATAAAGGAAGACAGCCATACCTTTTCTCCCCCACACCAAAACCACTCACTATATTCAAACTTTAAAGGAACGGAAAGAAACCCTAAATTCGCCATGGTGCTTCTTCTTCTTCTCCCAATGCCAATCCTAATTTATGCTCTAGGAACCATAATTATCTTCCTTATGCTGATACTTATCTCTATCATGTGGCTTTCACCTATTATTTTAAAGCTTAAGCTTGAAAGAAATGGCTTCACAGGCCCTTCGCCGGCTTTCCCGTTCGGAAACTTATTTGAAATGAGAAGGAAAAATACATCTTCTTCAACATATTCATCTCAAGAAAAATGGATTTTTCATGATATTCATGCATCAGTTTTTCCGTATTTTGCTAGATGGACAAAATCTTTTGGTACGTTCAAGCTCTACGCCAAATTATTTAACATGCATATTTTGGGTTCCTCTACATGCATATTTTTTAAATATAAAAACTTTACATGCATATTTTGAATATTTTTTTGATAATTAATAAGTGTTTACCGCACTTTACTTCTTTTTTCTTGTGTTTTGTATGGATATTTCATGTCTATCAAGAAGTGCATCAATCCATTCTTAACATCTAGCTAATTACTAGACCATTTAAACAAAATTATTCATCTAATTTATTTTTTATTTTTTTTTTATTCTCAAGTAGACGATTTGCCTACTGAGCTGCTTGATTAATATTAGAATAAAATAAAGTTTGATACAAATAATTACACAATAGAGCTGACATAGCACTAAGAGGGACCTTTTTACTCTATATATAACATATTAAACTAAATTCGATTTTTTTTAAATATACTTCTAGGAAAGGTATTTATATACTGGCTCGGTACTGAACCGTTCTTGTATATAGCGGACCCTGAGTTCCTAAAACAAATCAGTTCAGGAGTTCTCGGAAAGAAATGGGGAAAGCCAAACATGTTTAAGTACGATAGAAAGCCGTTGTTTGGTGAAGGATTACTAATGGCTGAAGGAGACGAATGGAATCTTCACCGTAATATTATCTCACCGGCTTTCTCAATGACCAATTTGAATGTAAGCATATTTTTTAATTTTTATTTCCGATTATTTTTCGGGTTTAAATGATATTACTTTAATTATTGTATTTTTATGTTTATCGTGTTTTCAACTCTTATGCAATTTAAACTGCACATAACCATAAATTGGAGCAAAAATTACATAAACAACCTGAAATTAAGGAACAAAACAAAAGAAACTATTTTTATGCTTTTATATACATTTTTTCAGACTATGATAAGCTCAATGGAAGAATCCACAAACAAGATGCTCAACCACTGGTTGGAACATCTTATGACAGGCCAAAACGAGATAGACATAGATAAAGATGTCACCGAAAACGCGGCTGAAATCATCGCGAAAACCAGCTTCGGAATAGAGGAAGAGAATGGCAAGAGAATTTTTGAAAAACTCAGAACCATGCAAACCATGCTATTCAAAACCAATCGTCTAGTCGGAGTTCCGTTAAGTAAGTTTTTCAACCCTATGAAAACATACACCACATGGAAGCTCGGGAAAGAAATAGACGAACTACTCCTATCAGTCATCGAATCAAGAAAGCAGCGTGGATGCCAGGAAAGGAATGATCTGCTCGGGTTTTTGATAGCTGGGAATGAGCAAAATGCGTTGCTAGAGAGACGTCTAACGACGAGAGAACTTGTAGATGAGTGCAAGACCTTCTTTTTTGGAGGACACGAAACGACTGCACTTGCCTTGTCATGGACATTGCTAATGCTCGCTCTGCACCCAGACTGGCAGTCTACGCTCAGAGCGGAGGTGATGGAGGCTTCAGAGGGCAGAGAGCTTACTTCGGATGTGCTCTCGAAGCTTATCAAGGTATGTTAATTAGATTTCTTTCTCAATACTATTCTGATATTAGGTTTAGTTTGATGTTGAACTGGCACAAGTAGTTTGAAGGAAAGACAGCCTTAAAACACACAAGGAATCCAAGTACAATGAATATGGAGCCAAATAGTACATGAAGACTACCTTTTGAGCAAAGATTAGTTAGAAATTACTTTTTCTTGAACTTTTTCTCTTTTTTCTATAGTTAAATTTCCTAGAACTCTACGAATAGCCTTTTTCGTGCATTTTTATTAACAAAATGAGAAAACAAATTGAAATAAAACTCTAAACACTTATTCAAAGATAATACATTCTTTCAAAAATAAAGAGCTTGATGGGTTGAAAATTTTGTTATCATACAAAAACTTTACACATCTTCTTACACACAATACAAGATAAATATTTTAATTAATTCTAAAACAAAACCGTTTTTAATCCTTATTTCGTGTTGTGGCTGGCTGCAGATGACTTGGGTCTTTAACGAGGTTGTTCGTCTGTACTCCCCAGCTCCGAACGTTCAACGCCAAGCCAGGGAGGACATAACCATCGGCACCACAAACAAAGTCATTCCGAATGGAACAAACATGTGGATAGACGTGGTAGCCCTACACCACGACCCAACCTTGTGGGGCCCTGACGTGCTTAAATTCCGGCCTGAGCGGTTCGCGGACTCGGTCAATGGAGGATGCAAACACCGAATGGGGTATCTACCATTCGGGTTTGGAGGGAGACTTTGTATTGGGAGGAACCTTACCATGACAGAAGTTAAGGTGGTGTTGAGTATGATTCTGCGTAGGTTTGAGTTCGAGGTTGCTTCGACTTACCGGCACGAACCAAAGGTCATGTTGAGTTTGAGGCCTTCTAATGGAGTCCAACTCGTGCTCCGCCCTTTGTGAATGATAAACTTTAAGAAAGGCTTTTTTTCTTTGGCGTGTGAATCATGAAGAGCGAAGTTTTTCTTTATGTTGGAATCATTCGATTTAAGTTGAGTAGATTTATTTGACGATGGGTTTCAATCAAAGTTTTTCGTTCGAAGCGTCTAATCGCTACCTATAATATATATATAATTTCCGCTTGTAATATACCTATATTTATAGATGATCTGTATAGTTTGTTATATTAGATTCCACTGTAATATATAGTTGAGATTTTTATTCAATATATAGAAAAGAAAATGTATTGCCTGCAGTAATCATAGGATTCAAGTGGTTTATATATGACCAATCATTTTTGTGTTATTTTATTTTTGGACTGATTCTTTCGCTGACAAATGAATTAAATAAAATTTGGAATAAAAAATAAGAATCTATCTGGATATTTTTCTGCGTAAATGTTAATCCATAAAAGAACTACCTCATAGATCACGGAAGTACCACGAATTCTTTTACCTGAAAAAAATGAAGCAGTTAAAAATTGACATGTTAGCAAAATTTAATCTAAACGATAATAGAATTACTTTTTCATTGCAAATGAGCATATTGAATGGAAAACGAATATATTTAGCAAAAACACGCATTAGGCGTATAATATAGACTAAAGATAAAGTTTGGTCACCGAACAGAAAGTTTCGTCAACAAAATTATGCAAAGAAAATTATAATATTATGCCTTGTTATTGTATTTTTCAGCTTGGTTCGTCCATGACCATATAAATGATCAGCATATAAATGATATATGAATACATGTACAATAGAAGGTTATCAATTTGTTGATACCTTTAACAAGAAAAATTCTGATAATAAGCTATAATAAATCCTGATTCATGTGCAGGAAAAAAAATACAATTAAAGTAAATTTAAATAAAAAGGCAGCTATGGAATCTTCAAAGGCCCATGTTTTCCTTCAAAAGGAGAGGAAGTCATGAAATTTCACCAAAAACTACACATCATAAATGCAAATTATTCCGTTTTAACTTTCAAGTGTCAAGAAAGTGTGTAATGCACTTAACATGTGGAGCATATTGTGAACAAAATAGTGAAAAATGAACTTAACCTCCATGTGTTGAAGTTTCAGAATTCAAGCGAATCAGAGAGAGAAAGAGAGTAATATCAATAAAACAGTGTTTTAAGGTGTGGAGGAAAATTGAGAGTTACTTCAACATTCAACATAACGTGGCTCTCAAACGAAATGCATCATATGTTTTTTTTGAGACAATCTTACGGTGGATCGAGCCAGACGCAAGTATTTTTATTAAGCAGTAAAAAGTAGTAGTTAATAATATTACAAAACAATAAGCTTTAGTTACCGGTCAGAGCGAGAATGCTGAGATTGAAAACTAAAGACTAAAAGAAATAAAGGAGAAAATAAAATAGAAGGTAATAAAAGAAAACAACAGCCCAATTAGGTGCTATTTAACGAGTCGCATGGTTGATTTTATTTTCCCAACTTTTCCACTCAGCAAAAGCTCGCAAGCACACTCCATCAGACTCAACATTGAGATCATTAAATAGTCGGTTGCACCTCTACTTCCAAATCTCAAACAACAAAAATGTTCCGCACCAACCTCCGAATAAAGAGTTGGCACCGGTTTGAATTTGTCCCTGTCATCTTGCAATCCTAAATCTTTCAATTTATTTCAACATTGATTAGCAAATCTACATTCATGAATGATATGAATTAAGTCTTCTTCTTCAAGCCGACAAAGAACACACATACTAGGTAAACACCATCCCCTCCGTACTAGAAATTGTTGTGTCGGTAAAATACATTTTCCAATTTTCCATAGAAAAACTCTTAATTTTGGAGGCAGCTTGATTTTCCACATCTTTTCCCAATGAATTTTTGTTCTCGGGTTGGATACCAATCGTTGATATGCTGATTTGGAGGTATAAATTCCATCCGATTTATTTCTCCACGAGAATGAGTCCGATCCCAAACTCATTACAACCTCATTCGCCCTGGTTATGATAGTTTGTAGTTGTTGCGAGGTTATCGTCGACAAATTGGGCCAAAATAATCGTGCTACATATGAGTGTGAAATGAATGCATTGACGGTGATTGATGGATCGAAAGCAAAAGAAAATAATTCTCGGAAACTTGACTCTAAAATCCCGAAACCCCAATCCATATACCAAAACAAAATATTATTCCCATCCGTAATGTGAAACTTTGAGTTTGAATAAAAAAGCGCGTCTGTCTTACCGCCCCTTGAATCAACCTTGATGCCTACTTTTTTTAATCGGGCGTCAGCAACTCACAGAAAGGACGATAAAAATTAGATGTAATTTTCTTAAATAGATTGTCGCTCTGACCAAGCCCCTTTGAAATCCATTTTAACAACAAAGCATCATTAAATTCTTCCACTGATTTTAATCTCAAACCACCATTTTCCTTTTGCAAGCAAACCGTTTCCCAATTCAACAAAGTCAATCCTTTAGAATTTTTCGCACCCACTTTCCAAAGAAAACTTCTTCTAATTACATCAATTTTACGTACTAACCATGCCAGGAATGCAACATATGTTGGAATTCCTCCACATAATTCATGAATACCTTGCCAAATAACATCATCGTAAGTGGGGCACCATATGGGCAGCCGTTTGTTGGGAAATCTGAAGGCAAGAAATGAATTTTTTTTCGTAACTCCGGGAAGACAACATTCGCGACATTTGACCAGATCATCCTCACGGTCAAAGAATGAATTCAAGCTTTAGAAACAAGAACTTGTAGCTCAGTTTTTTATGTTCTTAGTTTTTTTTATTATATTTTGCTTTATTTAGAATTAATTTTAGTCACTTTCATATAAATATTTTAGGTAAAACTTTTTTTTCGTATTAATACAACGTAAACAAACGCTTATCTTTCAAAAAAGAAAAAAAGTGTTTAAGGTAAGAAAGAGTAATGTCAATAAAATAATGTTTTAAATTGAGAAGAAAGTTGTTTAAAGTGTGGTGAAGACAGTTATTGATCGACTAGAGAAATAATGTCAATAAAATAGTGCAAATGATAAATTTAACATCCATGTGATAAAAGATCCAGAATTCAAGAGAGAGAGAACGAATCTTAATTGTCGGTCGGGTTCCAAATCAAGATTAGATCATGAAAATATGAAAAAGAAAAAAGAAAAGGTAAAAAACCTTACTTGAAAAATAATCTAAACTCTTTACTTAAAAAATAATCTAAACTCTAGTTGGGAACTAGCTAAAAAGTAAAAAAGTTGGTCCATTTTAATATTGGGGATCATGAGAAACATGAAAAAGAGAAAAAGAAAAGGTTAAAAACTTTAAAAAAAAGAAAAGAAAAAAGAATCAAAATTCTATTTGGGAACTGGCTAATTGGTCGGTAGGGCCCATTTTAATATTCGGAAAAACCAAAGGTTAGAACTTAGATCATGAAAATATGAAAAGGAGATATTAAAAGTTAAAAAAAAAAAAAATTACAAAAAAGGGCCCAACCGGGTTCGAACCGGTGACCTCTTGATCTGCAGTCAAATGCTCTACCACTGAGCTATGGACCCATTTTGTTAATCGTTCCAACTATAAACATATATGTACAATATATCCAATCCTTTTCATCAACTTATATTTAGGCTTTATACGGCCCATTTTGTACCCTCTTTATTATATTTAGGCTTTCTACGGCCCATTTTGTACCGGCTTTGTTATATATTGGCTTTTTATGGCCCATTTAAACGCCCAGTTCTATATTATGGCGCGCACTAAGAACTAACTTCCGTCCATCTCCTCCAAAGTTCCTTCAGTCCATTTCCCTACAATGTCACCAAAAAGCTAAATAATTTACTTATTCTACCAGATACAATTATCATAATTCCAACTGCCCACCTTTTCCGTTAACACCAATATTTCCAAAATACCCAAAATACCCTTCCATTCCCTACAATTCATCAAATACAAATAACAAAACACCGAATTTTATTTCCATTCTATAGAAAATAATTTCAGAGAAATCCCGCTTTGAAACATTTTCTTTCATCAAAACATTAAAAAATACCCAAAATACCCTTCCCTTTCCCCTTCCTTCACCCGATCTGTTCCCCCTGCAAACCCTAACCCTAACCCTAACACTCCCTCAAACCCGAACCCTCAATCTCCGGCGATGGGCAAAGGCCGGCCACGCGCCTCCGCCTCACTCCCTTCCCCTCCTCCTCCTCCCTTCTCCGCCCCAATTCCCCACGCGCCGGTCTTCTTCCCATCCGAATCCGAATTCCAGGACCCGATTCGTTACCTCGCGCAGATCCGACCGTTAGCCGAGCCGTTCGGCATCTGCCGCATTGTGCCGCCTGAAACCTGGACTCGTCCGCCGTTTTCGCTTCCTTTATCCTCCTTTCCTACCAAATCCCAGCCGATCCATTTGTTGCAGTCCCGGCTTTCGTCCTCGGATCCGTACACTTTTAAACTTGATTACTCAAGGTTTGTTACTACTCAGCTTCAGAGGAAAGTGCCGAAGAAAATAGTGTTTGAGAATGAATTGCTTGATCTGTGCGCGCTTTTTAATGCGGTGAAAAGGTTTGGAGGGTATGAAGTGGTTTGCGAGGAGAAGAAATGGGCTGACGTGGCACTGTTCGTCCGGCCCGGCAAGAAGATTTCTGATTGTTCGAAACATGTTTTGTCGCAACTTTACTACGAGCATTTATACGATTACGAGATTTACAATTACAATAGTGGATCTGGTTCTAAACAACAACTTGAAAAAGAGAAAGAGAAAGATAAACTCGAGTTTCACACTAGAAAGAGAAGGAAGAAAAACAGAGAGGATCAAACAACAACAGAGGATTTACAGCAACAGAAAGTCAACAATGGAGAGTTTGACCAGATCTGTCAGCAGTGCAAAAGCGGATTACACGGTGATGTCATGCTTTTATGTGACCGATGTGATAATGGATATCATTTGTACTGCCTAACGCCCGCTTTGGAATCCGTGCCGGAAGGAAACTGGTACTGTTTGGATTGCATGAACTCGGATCAGGAATCCTTCGGTTTCGTACCAGGCAAAAATCGGTCCTTAGAAGAATTCAAAAAATTCAACGAAAAAATGCGTAAAAAATGGTTTGGCTTGAAAAATATTAATTATTCCCAAATTGAAAGGAAGTTTTGGGAAATTGTGGAGGGAAAAGCAGGCGAAGCTGAGGTGATGTATGGAAGTGATTTAGACACCTCGGTTTTCGGATCCGGGTTTCCGAAATCCGGGAAACCAAATCCGGAATCTGGGAATCAGAATCCGGGAATTGGAAGCCCGGATTTGTGGAGGAGGCATGTGGAGAGTCCCTGGAATTTAAATAACTTTCCGAAATTGGAGGGCTCGATTCTACGGATTGTACGGGAGAATATTGCGGGGGTGATGGTGCCTTGGTTGTATATTGGGATGTTGTTCTCGGCGTTTTGCTGGCATGTGGAGGATCATTGCTTTTATTCTATTAATTATTTGCATTGGTGAGTAATTTAATTAATTAAGTTATTTATTTATTTTTTATTTTTTTATGTTTTTATTTATTAAATTATCCATTTATGTATTTATTTATTTATGTATTTATTTACTAAATTATTCATTTATATATTTATTTATTTATGTATTTTTTTAATTAATTAATTAATTAATTAATTTATATATATTTATGTATTAATTTATATATTTATTTAATTATTTTTAGGGGAGAACCGAAATGCTGGTACGGTGTGCCTGGATCGGCAGCCGAGGCTTTTGAGCAGGTATTCTTAAAAAATTAAAAATTTTAATATTTTTTGAAAATATTTATTTTAGTATGTATATATGTATAAATATGAGAATTAATGTTTTTATTTTTATGAAATTATTATGTTTTATTCTATATATAGGTCATGAGAAAAGCCTTGCCAGATTTGTTTGACACGCAGCCTGATTTGCTTTTTCAACTCGTTACGATGCTTAATCCTTCCGTTTTTCAAGAGAATAAAGTGCCTGTTTATAAAGTTATTCAGGTTAGTATTACTTTAATTATAATAATAATAATAATAATAATAATAATAATAATAATAATAATAATAATAATAATAATAATAATAATAATAATAATAATAATAATTATTATTATTATTATTATTATTATTATTATTATTATTATTATTATTATTATTATTATTATTATTATTATTATTATTATTATTATTATTATTATTATTATTATTATTATTATTATTATTATTATTATTATTATTATTATTATTATTATTATTATTATTATTATTATTATTATTATTATTATTATTATTATTATTATTATTATTATTATTATTATTATTTGAGAAGTTTTTTTAATGTATTGTTTTTAATGCATTATGGTTTTTAGGAACCGGGAAACTTTGTGATCACTTTTCCAAGGTCGTACCATGGCGGCTTCAATATGGGTATTTTTGCATACTAACCCTTAAAAAAAACTTATTATTTACGTAAATGCTCCTATGATCTGTATGTCACTAAAACATCCATTTAGAGAAATGAATATAAAAGAATAATAGAAGAAAAAAAAATGATCCCTCAAAGCAAAACTAACCTAATACTACATTTTTTCTTTTATCTTTTATCTTTTTTAGGTTTGAACTGTGCTAAGGCCGTAAATATATAGAAACAAATATAAAAGAGAAAAAATGAACATAAAAGAAAAAAAAAACTCCTCATGGTCTATCTTAATATGTAATAATCCATTTATTTATTATTTTCTAATTTTAAGGGAAATGAATATAAAAGAGAAAGAAAATGAATATTACTAAACACCCAACATACAGAGCACCCATTTACAGAAAAAAGAAACAAGTGCTCATGATCCAATCTAACTTAATATTTCACAGTCCATTTCATTGATCTCTTTATTTTTTTTATTATTTTATCTTTTTAGGTTTGAACTGCGCTGAAGCAGTCAACTTCGCCACGGCCGACTGGCTCCCGCACGGCGGCACGGGAGCCTCTCTATACAAACGGTTCCACAAATCCTGCGTGCTCTCACACGAGGAATTACTCTGCGTGCTCGCTAAAATCCCCTCCAGTTTCGACAATGAGAGGATGCCTTATTTGAAGGGCGAACTGGAGAGGATTGTGGAGAAGGAGAGGAAGCAGAGAGAGGAGGTTTGGAGGAGTGGGGTGGTGAGGTCAGCGGTAATGTCGGCCAAGAGGGGCGGTGATGATTTTATTGGTGCTGAAGAGGTAATGAATAGAATAAGTTTTGGAAGTGTGGTGATTTATTAGTGAATTTTAGGGCGAAGAATAAGGGAGAAAGAGATGAGTTTTTGTTTGTTTTATGGTTGTTATGTACCCCTGCAAAAACCTGAAATAACTTAATGCGATAATTATATACTTTAAGATGAGAATTGTATACTTCAAGATAATAATTATGTACCTGTATGATAATAATTATTTACTTTAAGATAATAATTATTTACTTTAGGATAACAATTATACACTTTTAACATAATAATCATATACCTTTAAGATAATAATAATTACATACTTCAAGATAGTAATCACTTATACACCTTTAAGTAACAATTATTTCTAACGCTCATTAATTTTTTTATTTTTAATTAATGAAAAAATTGCAGGACCCAACTTGCATACTTTGCCATCAATATCTAACTCTCATCATTTTTTTATTATTTTTTAATAAAATTGCAGGACCCAACATGCATAATCTGCCAGCAGTACTTATACCTCTCAGCGGTCGGATGCAAATGCAGACCGGATTCTCTCGTCTGCACAGAGCACTGGCGGCATATTTGCGAATGCGACCCTGGAAAACGAGAGTTTTATTACCGACACAGCCTCGCGCAACTTTGCGATTTAGTCCTCCGTTTGGAGAATAATGACAGTTGTAGTTTGGGGGTGTTGATGATTGACTCTGAGTCGAGTCCACAGTTGGCAAAACAGGTCCTTTGTTTTATATATTATTGTTATTATTTTATTATAATAATAATAATTATTATTAATAATACTGTTATTATTATTATTATTATTATTATTATTTTATTATTATTGTTATTGTTATTATTATTTATTATTACTATTACTATTATTATTAATACTGTTATTATTATTATTATTTTATTATTATTGTTATTGTTATTATTATTTATTATTACTATTACTATTATTATTATTGTTATTATAATTATTATTATATTATTATTATTATTATTATTATTATTATTATTATTATCATCGTCATAATTATTCATTATTAGTATTATTTATAATATTTAAATGGATATTAACATGCAAATATATCACATTCTATTAATACGAATAGCATTCGAATGTAATTCTGTGCTGAATTATTTTATTTTACTATCTAATTTTTTGATAAAATTATTATGTTTGTCAATTTAGGTTAATGGAAATATTATATCATTCAATCAGCTAGCGGATGATTGGCTCTCAAATGCGAACAAAATTCTTGAGATCCCTTTTGTGCAGTCAAATTACGATTCTGCCCTTGTAGAGACAGAGCAGTTTCTTTGGGCCGACCATCACATGGATTCTGTATGTTTTTTATATTATATCTTTACACACAAATACACTTATAATGTACTTCTGTATAAATTAGAGTGAGACTAAATTATTTTTTTAAGTATTTGAGGCCCGTTAATTTCTTGCATCGCACGGATCTTGATGCATGTTTTTGTGTATTATAAATCCTAAGTATGAGACCTCAAATACTTATGAATTATTTTAGCCTTATCATATTAAATTCTAGTGACTTATTTTTTTTATATTTGTTGTATTTTTTTATAGGTTCGTGATTTGGTGGGGAAACTTAAAGAGGCTAAGAAATGGTCTTTATGTGTAAAAGGCTGCATGTCAAAAATAAAATATTTAGAAAATTCAGAAAATAAAAATTCAGATAATAAAGTCGCATTTAATGAGCTGGCAGAATTGGTTTCTGTTGATTCTGTACCGTGCTGTCTGCCTGATTTTGATGAGCTGAAAGTAAGTAAAATAATTAGTTATTATTTTTATCTAAAATTTATAAAGATGGATTTTTTGGACATTTTATGTATTAATTTTAGAGTTTAGTTTCTGAGATTTTTGGTTGTGTTATTTCTTTTTTATTGTTTATAAAGATGAATTGTGTTTGGATTACATGAGGGAATCATTTTGGTAGATTTAGTGCACAGAAAAATGAGATAAAATGAAATTATATATTTTTTTAATTCTGAATTTTCTTTATATTTTGGTGCAGAAATATAATGAGGTGGCAAATAAGCTGATTGAGGAAATAAAATCTGCTCTTTGCTCAGGCTTAAACGTAAGCAACCCTAAATTACCATTAACTTATTTTTTTTATTTATTTTCTTTTAATTTTCAGTTTCTAGTTATATTTGTTTGCTTAAAAACAAAATAAGTTTTCTTTAATTTTAATTTTAATTTTAATACAGATTGCTGAATTGGAATTACTTTACTTGCGAGCTGTCAATTTTCCAATTTGTCTAAAAGAAACAACTATTTTATTAACTGAGATTTCTTCTGCAAAGGTTTCTCTCTCTCTAAACTTTTTTACCATCATATCTTTTTTGTCTCACTCATAAGTTGATGCTAAAAGACTGCTATGACATAAAAATAAAAAATATGAAAAAAATGTAAGGAATAGAACCATTTAGAGCATTTTGTTGATGTTAGAAATCTCTCTAATGACATTCTTGTTAGTTGAATTTCTAATTATATCCATATTTCGTCTTATTGTTTTGTAATTTTATTCTATGAAATTATTTGTAGGTTTTGTTGCAAAATGCGCTTTATTTTCTAGAAGAAAAAAAGCCTGATTCCATTGAAATAGATCATCTTAACCAACTAAAAACTAAGGTTAGTTATTTTATTTCCCTTTTTTTTATTTCCGATTTTTTTTTAATAATTTTGAATGGTTATTTTTTAATTTATATACCCTTTTATACAGATGAAACAAATCAATGTACGGATTCCTGAAATGGATATGGTTTTGGACTTATGTAAAGAAGCCGAATCTTGGAAATTTAAATGTGAAGAATTATTAAAAGGGCCCATTAAATTAAAGGTTTTAACTCAAATTTTGAAATATAACATTTTGATATATTTGGTAAATTGGCTTATGTGCAAAATTATGTGATAGAACCCTGTAAAACAGGAAAAATAGACAAAAAAACCACAACAAAGAATTAAAAGCTTAAAAAGAGAGTAAAAAAGTATTAAATCTTTGTTCTGATTTTGTACTGCAATATAATATAAAAACCCTGAACTTTTTTCTTCTTTTAGGATCTTGAAGAGTTTTTGCAAACCGCAAGCAATCTAATTTTCAGCATTTCAGAGCTGAAACTCTTGAGAAAATATCACACAGATGCAAAATATTGGAATAATAATGCGAATGACTTAATGCAAAGTCTAAGTAAAAGAACAGATTTTGCTAATGTTGTGTCTGAGCTTCTCTCTGTATTGAAAAGTGGAGAGTCGCTAAGAGTAAAAGGTATGTGATTTGTTTTAATTTGGGGAAAATTGATTTGATTTGTTTCTGTTTTGTGCAAATAGGACTAAAATGAGTCTTCAATTGAGCCACGATTTATGACAATTTTGCGTTTATTAACTCTCAATTGGGCAATTAATCCTCAATTTAAGTCAATTTTTCTTCAATTTGGCCCCAAATTGGGCAATTAATCCTCAAAACGACCCAAAATCAAACATTTGAAATAAATTTGGTCAAGCAAATAATAAATTTATTTTTCTAACATTTAATGCACAGTTGATGAGCTGTCAAATGTGGAAGCTGAACTCAAGAGGTCAATGTGCAGACAAAAAGCGTCTGAGGTGCGATTATTTTATTTTATTTTATAGACTTAAAATTTACACATTTTATTCTTATTACTTGGTGATAATATTTCTGCAATTCATGCTTGTGGGGGAAAATCAAACATTAAAAAGAACAGTTTATGTAGAATTACATAAATTTGTGCAGTTAATCGTAATTTATTACCTTCATTTTTTTTAGTTATATTTTTTTTGTATAAATATATACAGGCTCTTAATTCTAGTCTTCCAGTAGAGACAATTCAGCAAATTTTCACTGAGTCAACTTTGTAAGTTTGATATTTATTTATTTTGAAAATTCCTTTTATACCTCCTTTCTTTGTTATATCTCATAAATATTGCAGTATTGCACACAGTAGGTGCAATTTGGTAATTTATTCCTTTTATTTATCTGAGTTAACAATTGGTTTCTCTCTTTTCAGATTGGAAATTAATGAGGAGCAATTATTTATTGATATATCTATAGTAATTCAACAAGCAAATTCATGGGTTGAAAGAGCTCGATTTATTCTTGACAATTCTGCCCCTCTTTCTGAATTTGAAGACCTCATTAAGTAATAACAATAATCTAATTTTTAAATTAAATAAATAAATATATACTAATCTACTTTTTTGAACAAGTATTGTAACTATTCATTTAAACAATAAACATCAGAAAAAAAGATAAATCACTTGAATTTTGATCAAACTTTATGTTTTCATAGGAACAAAATGTAATTAAGAAAAAGAAAAGATAATAACATAAATTCTGATCAAAGTTTCTGTTTTTACAAGAACAAAATATAGTTAACAAGTTCAACACTATATATATACAGACATGAAAAGTTCAAATTCATACCAACATTTTGTCAGTTTTATTACCTCGTTAGTGCAAAATTTATCTAATAATGGTAATTTTCAGGTCTTCAGAGGGTATAATTGCAATTTTACCTCCTCTATCTGAAATAAAAGAAGCTGTATTTATTACTAATGCATGGCTGGACAAATCTCAGCCGTTCATTAATCGGTCTAAAGAAGCTTGCGACGGCCTTCTTCAAGTCACAAAACTCAAGGTTCATTTCATTTTCATTTAAAAAGAAAACAAAACAAAAAGAAAATTACATAAAAGAAGTACCAATTTGCTTTCATTTCTTATTTCAAGGAATTAATTGCCGAATCGAAAAACATAAAAGCGACCACAAACATTCCGTCAAAGCTCCTAAACCTTCTAGAAGAATCCGAGCTGTGGATCAAAACCGCCCTTAACTTATTACAAGAATCCGAATGCTTCTTCGGCTTAAATGACAAAAATTGCAAAATCGACCCTGTGCTTTTTGAAAAATGCGAGGGTCTAGTTTGTAAAATTGATGAACTTGCGGAGAGTGGATCGGCCCTCGGTTTTGACTTTGAAGAGCTGCCTCAGTTGAAAAACAAGGGCTTAATTGCAAAATGGATCTTTAAAGCACTCTCCTTTTGCTTCCAGGTTCCTTCATCGAAGGTATTTTAAAGTCTCAATTTATTATTTATTTATATTTATATTTATTTATTTATATTTATTTATTTATTTATTTATTTATTTTTATTTATTTGTTTAGATTTATTTATTTATATTAATTTATTGTTTGTTATTTATTTATCTATTTATCTATCTATCTGTCTATTTATTTCTTTATTTATTTATTTCTTTATTTATTTTATTTATTTAATCTATATCTATTTATTTATTTTTATTGTGTAGGAGGTTGAGGAATTACTGGAAGAACTAGATCAAAATCACGATATAATTTTGAGCGGTAATTTGGCAACACGACTCATAAAAGGAATCAACTGGCTGAAAAGAGCACTCGCTGCATTTCCAAACCCTAAAATCTCTGAGAGATGCAGTTTGAAGGATGTGGAAAGTATTCTGTCTGAATATCAGGTTTATTTCTTTATAATAATAATTATTATTATTGTTCTTAAAAGTTTATTTTTCCTAAAACCTAAACCCTTTTTTATGTGCAGGAAGAATTGGTGCCTTATCCTATTGTGGTTTTGCAGCTACAAAATGCCGTGAAGAAACATAGGTTTGATTTATTATTTTTTTTAAAATTTTTTTAATTGTTTTATTTTAGGAAAAATTGCATATTAGTCCCTGTAAAACTGCTGATTTAATGTTTAAACAGAAAAATGTGTGTGTTTTTATAAAAACAGGGTTAAAATAATTAAATCAACAGGACAAGCACTATTACTTAAATAAAACTTCATTAAAAACAAATATTAATGTTGTTTAATTTACATAAAAATGTAATTGTTAGATTCCTATTTCTTAGTTAGGATATTTTTTTATAATAATTTTCTATTAAATCTAATTTGTTTATTTTTCCCTTTTTTTTTTTAAGACGGTGGGTTGAGCAGTGTCGTGCTTTCTTTATGTTTCCTGGTCAGAAATCTTGGACCGTTTTATTAAAACTCAAGGTACCATTCAAACTCAATATATATGTATATTTTTGCAATTTTGGTACAATACAGGTCCCAATTACGGCCAATTAAGCCCCAGCTGTTTAATCAAATCTCAAATTAACCCTTTCACCTCTCAACTAACTCTCATTTGTAAAATCAACCCTCAAATTTTACCCAATGTTGCACAAGGTTTAGCGTTTAGGGTTTAGGGTTCAAACTCAATATTTCGTTTCTTTTGTCAATTTTATTTGTCCAAGTATTGCAATTTTGGTACAAGACATAATCACAACTATTCATCACATAAGCCCACTAACTAACAACCCAACAAAATGAAAAACAAAAAGAAAGATACAACAACAGTGTGGTCAAAGTCAAAGTCAAACCTGACCACTGACCCGGTCAACTCTGCAGGTATCCAGCCAGTCTGACGTGTTCAACTGTTCAATCAAATTTCAATTAACCTAATTTCGCATCTTAACTAACTCTCAATTGTAAAATACTAAAATCAACCCTTAAATTTTACCCAATACTGCATAAGCTTTAGGGTATAATATAGAATCAAATTTTACCTCCAATTTTATCCAAGTACCGCAATTTTGTCACGATACGGAATCAAATAAGCCTACTAACTAACAACCCAATAAAACAAACAACAAAAGAAAAAGACAAAACAACAGTCTGGTCAACTTAGTCAAACCTGACCGTTGACCTGTTCAACTCTACAGGAATCCAGCCAGTCTGACGCGTTCAGCTGCCGCGAGACGGACGAGCTGGACTCGGAATTCGAGAAAGTCAACAAGTGGGTCAGGAAGTGCAACGAGATCATGCGGCCTTTTCTCGGCGAGTTCGTTTCTCTATCTACAGAGCTCGAAAAGGTCAGTTTGTTTATTATTTCTTGGGAAATTCGCAAAAAGCCCCTGTGTTATTCTAAATTGTAAAAACGCCTAACTAACGATGAGGGCGTTTTTGCAATTTCCAATAATGTAGGGTTTTTTTTTTTGCAAATTTGGCACAATGCAGGGGCTTTTTTGAAACTTTTTCCTTATTCTGTTTTTTAGTTGATGGTAATAAATTGAAATTTCAGATTATATTTGAACTTAAATCTTTTAGCTTCACATACTTTATTGAACCTCAATTCATGCGATTATCTAAATAAGCCTCGTTTATTCCAGTTAAGACTCACTTTGCACAAATAACCCTCGTTTTATTCCAAATTGCTCTCAACAATGATTTTATTTATTAATATTACATTTTTTCCAAAAATAAATTGAATTTTTCTTATTATATTTGGTCTATATCTTCATGTTTTAGTTTTTCACATATTTTTTAGACCTACTAAGCCTCATTCTCTTCCAACTAAAATTAACTTTTCGCAAATAACCCTCAGTTCATTCCAAATTTCTCTCACCAAACACTTAATTACTTAAACCAACTCAACATTTTTCCCTAAAATAAACAAATATTTTATTTTTAATCTTTTGGCAGATAAAGAGATCTTTAGACAAGGCGTTGTGTCTGTACAACAGATCGAGCTGCATGAAGCAGAACAAGCTGTGTGTTTGCTGCCCTTCTGATTCTGACAAGGAGAAATCGTTTCAGTGCCCTCTTTGTGGAGACTGGTAAGCAGAAATTTACGAAAAGGTCCCTGTTTTTTGCCTGAATTGCAAAAAAAAACCCTAAAATTGAAATTGTGAAAGAAACTCTGTTCTTCAGCACATTCGTAGCACCTAAAAGAAGACCTCTATTCTTCTGAAATTTGACGCAGTTATTTTTATTTTTATTTTTTTTTGGCAAAAAGGTCCTTGCATTTTACTTAAATTGCAAAAAAAACCTACTGTTACAGTTGTAAAAAAAAAAACTCTATTCTTCAGCAAATTCAAATATAGAGTAGCATGTGGAATTATATATTTAGTCCTAATGTGAACCAAGATCTGAAATCTTATGCAGTCATTTTTTATATTTTTGCAAAAAGGTCCTTGCATTTTACCGCAATTGCAGAAAAGCCCTATTACAAAAGTTCTAAAAAAGCCCCTGTATTCTTCAATAAAATCTTAAAAGAGTAGCACGTAAAACATATATTAATCCTAATTTGACCCAAAATCCAAAATATGACTCATTTGTTTTTCTATTTTTCTGAAAATGTAGGGTTTAAAAACTTAGTGTATATAAATATATATTTTATATTTTTTGTATTTGACTGGTCAGGTACCATATATCATGTGTGGGCTCAGATTTTACTGTACAAGATACGGATTTGCTGACATGTCAATTTTGTCTTTATCTAAAAAACGGAGATATTTCAGAAAGTGCAACAAAAGCATTGGTAATTTTAATTTTGGTTTTTAGTGATTGAAAAATATTATATTGTTAATTTCACAACATGCAATAAAAGCATTGGTAAAAGAAGAATTTGTTAATTTTTTCTTACGAATTGTTTTCATATTATTTTTACTGATTGGAATATATATTACATTTGTAAATTTTTCTCATGCGATTTTTCTCGTGTTTTATTTTGGTGAATTTATCTTACGTAATTGTTTTTAGCATGTTATTATATTTAATATTTTTGTCTTTTTAGATTTGCAAAGGGACTCGGCCTGAATTCAGGTCTTTTGTCGAATTAACCTCTGTTGCTAAAGGCCCTTACACTGGGTAATATTTCAATATATTTTTCTTATTAATAAAATAAAAATAAAGAAAGAAAAACATTACTTTTGTTTTTTATAAAGGGCACGAAATTATTTGAGATTTTTTTTGTTCTATTTTAGGGTAAAAGAGTTGGATTTGATTCAAGAGATTGTGAGAGAAGCGAAGCATTGCAAGTCTTGTTTAATGCAAATTGTGAATAAAGCCAATTTATATCATGAAAAAGATTTAAGTCCTATTTCTCAAAGCCTTCTCATTGCTCTTAAGGTGCGATTTTTTATTTTATTTTATTTTTTAATTCCAAAAATTATCATTGTTTGGAATTTTGTATTTGCATCTCTTGAACACTTTCTATTTAAATTATTATGTATTATGAATGAAAATGATGAGAGAGATTAGATTAGAAACCCCAATTGAAGATTTTAGCTACCTCATATTTATTTCAACTAGCCTTTTTTCACGTTCAATTATTTATCTAAACACCATAACTTTATATTATTTTATTATTTTTTTGAATTTTACAGGCGGTGGCAGTTGCAGGAATCTACAGCGAGCAAGAAACCCTAAATATCGAGCTAGTAATTGCAAAATATTCTTGGAAAACAAAAATGAATAAACTTTTATCAGAACCAAAAAAACCGTCAATGGAACAAATCTTGTGCTTAGATAAAGAGGTACTTGTTATAATTTGTTAAATTTAGTTGAATAATAATTAGAGTTTGAATGTGTAATTTAGGGTTTAAATTTTATGAATTTTTTTTATTTAGGGGTCAGATTTGGAAATATCTTGTGAAGACCATTTCATGCGAGAAATGACAAAAATGAAGCAAATTAGTTTAGACTGGCAAGATAGAGCTAAAAAGGTGAATAATATTATAATAATTCAAATTACTGATGAATCAAGTTTATTTTGAATTGCATGATTATTTATTTTTATTTTTTAATTTTTAATTTTAAAATTATTTAGGTGATATCTGATTCTGGAGAGCTTCCTTTAAATCATGTTTATGATTTAATTAGTGAGGGTGAGAATTTGCCTGTACAACTCGAATCCGAATTAAAGGTATAATAATTATTTTTATTGTTAGGAAAATTGCAAAAACGCCCCTACATTATTTGAAATTGCAAAAAAACCCTACGGGCTTTTTCACAATTTCAGCAATAATGTAGGTTTTTTCTTGCAAACGTACCTTATATTATTATTATAATTGTTATGAAATTTGCAAAAAGGCCCTTGCATTATGCCGAATTTGCAAAAAGCCCTATACATTTAGGCATAATTTAGCGAGTTCTTTCCAATTTCGGCAATAACGTAGGTGCCCGTTTGCTATTCACGCATAATAAATTAATAATGCGTGCGCTTTTCTGCAAATTTCCCTCATCATCATTATTTTTTTCTTTCTTTCTTATTATTTATTTATTTATTTACTTTGGGCAGTTGTTGAGGGAGAGGAGCGTTTTGTACTGCATATGCAGAAAGCCGTATAATGAAAATGAAGACATGATTGCATGCGATATGTGCGACGAGTGGTACCACTTCAAGTGCATCGATTTCTGTGCCCCGATTCCCGACAAATTCTTCTGTTTTGCTTGCCAGCCAAGCAAACCTTCTGATCAGTACGAATTTATCCTTTTTTTATTTTCTAATTTTTTTTTTTAATTTCTCTGTTTATCATGTATTTTTGTCTAATTTCTCTATTTGTCATATATTTTCTTTTTTTATCTTCTATTTATCATGTATTTTCGTCTAATTTCTGTCATATCATGTATTTTCGTCTAATTTCTGTCATATATTTTCTTCTAATTTCTCTATTTATCGTAAATTTTCTTCTATTTGTTTTTCTAATTTCTCAATATTTATCATATATTTTTTTTTTCCAATTTCTCTATGTATCATGTATTTTTCTCCTATTTATAATATATTTATCATGCATTTTTTTTCTAATTTCTCTATTCATCATGTATTTTCTTCTAATTTCTCTATTTATCATGTATTTTTCTCTAATTTCTCTCTCTTTCTATCTCTCAGTTCAAGCAAAGGCAGACAAGCAGACAAGAAGCATCAAGCTTCCAAAAATAAAAAGAAAAGATTACAAATCAAAAAACGCGTTTTGAAAAAGAAGTTGCACTTGCAAGAAAGAGTGGATTTAATCGGATATTTAAAATGCTACAGCGAAATGCACGGTTTGTGGATCGCGAATAAAAAACCGTTCAGAAGAATCGCGAAAAGGCGGACTAATCTTAAATGTTTGTTTTAATGTCTTTTTTTTGTGAATATTTGTATGTGTGTTGTGTATTAGTTTTTAGTTTTCTTTTTTATTGTGATTAGATAGTTATTCTTTGGACCATTGGATGAGCAATGGATGTAATGTTATGTTACGTAATAATAAGGTTGTTTTTATGTTGTTGTAAAGTAGTTACAATGGAAGTAGTCCAAGAATCTATTATTCATAATTGGAACTCTGAAATATATTATTATCTTTTATTTTTAATATGAATTAGAAAAAAATAATGTTTTTTGGTATTTTCCGGAAAAAAAATAGTGCATTTGTCTATATGCATGAATTTAGGTAGTTTTTGGAAAAATTAGTACATTTTGTATATATGCATATAGGTATTTTTTGAAAAAAATAGTACATTTTCTGTGTATGCATGATATTGTACAATTTAGGTATTATCTTTTATTTTTTACATGAATTACTAATAAAAGCTGAATTTAGGGTATTTTTTTTTTGTTTTTTTGAAAAATTAGTACATTTCGTGTATATATAATATTTTGAGGTTTTGTTGGGACGGCCCAGTAAAGAAAAGCCCATGAATTCGGATCCCGGTTTGTAAACAATCGCCCGATGCCCGAAATAAAACGAGAGAGAAGGATTGAGAATCAGATTTGGCGGTTAGGGTTTCGGCGAAGAGGAAGAGATGTCGAAGAAGAATAATCTCAAGACGAGAAGGAATCAGCACGAGTTCGATCTCAGAAGTAAGAAATTCGCAGTAACATTGTTTGTTTTGTTGTTATGGATTTTGGTTTATGTGGTTTGACTTGGTTGATTTGAGAGGTAATTGAACACGAAGAGATTAGGTGAGAGAGAGAGAGAGAGAGAGAGAGAGAGAGAGAGAGAGATTTGTTGTTGTGAAATTGTACATGGATTTTGCAGTAGTTTTGGAGCAATTTGTGTTTTTCCTCAGTTCTTAAGTCTTTTATTAGTTTGTTGGTTTGATTTGTTTAATTCAGGTTTTACTGGGTGGGATTACGGTTTTGAAATTCGGAATAAGCTTAGCCATTATAATTATAAATCATGCAATGCCTGTCCAAATTGTTCAAAATTTTCTAATCAATAACTCTTTTGAGCATTAAGGAACTGGAATTCAGAGATTTAAAACTATTGATTGAAATTCAGAGATTTGAAATTCTCTCACATATTCTTTTTGCTTTGAAAATTTAGGAGAGAAAGAAGATAGAGAAAAGAAGGAAAAGAAGCTTCAAGCCAAGAAATCTAAGATGAAGGTATCATTTAATTTCCAACTTTATTAATTATTGATTAATATTTTGATCATTGTATATAGGGCCAATTTCATGTGTACCCCTGCGGAAATCTCAGAATATCATGTATGCCCCTACAAAATAATAAATATCAGGATTTACCCTACAAAACATAAATAATATCACTATACCCCTGAAATATCATTTTTTTTCTATATTTACTTCACAAAGATTTCCAAATTTCTGTTTTGTCATGAGCTTTTACTTATGCATCACTTTTTGAGAAAGCAAGAGGGGTAATTTAGGTACTTTTTTGAAAAATTAAGAGGGTTTGTATTTATGATATTTCTCATAATTCATAGGAGTACTCAATATTCGTGTTAGTTCATGTTTTAGAGGGGTATATGTGATATTTTAAGGTTTGTAGGTGTATATCTGAAATTCTGCCTTGATATATATTATATCATCAAAATGTTCTATATTTATGAAATATTTATTCAATTGTAGGTTGATGGAAGCAATGTGAAAAGAAAGAAAAGCAATTTTAAGGTCGGGAAAAAAGTCAAGACAAAACTATCGGCTCTAACAAAAGCCAAAGCTGAACAAGCTATGCAGATCGATTAATAAACTTTGATAAATAAATGTTAGGCTTGTAGTCGTGAGGAATTTTGTATGAATTTTGTCATATTTTGGGATTTAGTTTCATATTTTTTTTGTGGTATTTCGCTTTGATATTTTGATTTTAATGTGTGGTTGAGTGAATCTCAAATGTACCTCGAGCTTAATCAATTTTTACCTTGATTAAATTTTAGACTTTTCTTTTTTAATAATGTTGGTTCCAACTTGACTTGCAAAAATAAGGGTTGGACCATCTTTATTTCCTTGAAAAAATAGCATTTTAAAAACGCTATTATTTCTGCATTTGGAACTAACGTTTTTTTGAAGTTTGTTCAATTATGATAAGGTATGGGTCGATTAGAAACTGGGTACATACATGAACATGAATAAGCAAATAAAATCAGAGAAATATTTTTATTTTCACTTCATTATCAACCTTTTATGAATTCGATCTCGGAAGTAAGGAATTCTTCCTGCCTTTTGTTTTTGGTTGTTTTTTTTTTCCGTTGGTTTATATGGTTTGAATTGGTTTATTTGAGAGTTAGTTGAGTTGCAATTTAAAAGGGCAATTACGAAGAGATTTGTTTGAGAATAAAAGTTCGTTCTCTTGTTGTAAAATGCATCAATTTTTCTGTAGTTTTGGAGCAGTTGTGTTTTTCTTTAGTTCTTAAGACTATTTTTTGGTATGAGTTGTTTAATTCGGTGAAATAGATAATTAGAGTTTTTTTTGGAAATAAAAGGAGAATAGTCTGTTAATTTTAAGCTTAGCCATCATAATCAGAAATCATGCAATGCCTGTCCAAATTGTTCAAAATTTTCTAATTAAGAACTCTTTTGAGCATTAAGAAATTGGAATTCAAAGATTTTTTGCCACGTATTATTATTATTATTATTATTATTATTATTATTATTATTATTATTATTATTATTATTATTATTATTACCCGTACCAATATGAATGATCAAACTGAATGAAAGAATTATTATTATTATTATTATTATAAATCATACCAAATATGCTTCATACCAACAAGAATAATCAAATAGAATCAGAGAAATATTTTTATTTCCTCTTCATTATAAAGTTTTTATAATTTATAAAAAATAAAATAAACCAACGCTTGGTTTTACATCCAATGATTGAATATCCCTTCAAAGCATTAAATTACAACTTGCCTCAATCCGAAAACGACCCAATAAAATTATCCACTGTCAAATTTTAATTATTTTAATTTCCCCAAATAAATTACCCTACAATTTCCCCAAATTACGACAAATTAGACCCCCAATTAGTTAATCACCTTTCCCTAACTAATTATTTTTACTATGTGTGATATTTGAAAAACTATTTGATAATCATCACAATTATCATATTGTTATGTGTGATATTCTATGTTTGGTGTAAACTAAAGATCAATTATACAATTAAACCTCAAATCTTATATATCCAAAATCCAAATTATTCATGGGACAAATGCATATACGAATAAAAACTATATACAGAATATCATAATAAACAGTGCTATTTACACGAAAAAGGAACCAATAATACTTTTAAGTCTGATTAGAAACTGGATACATGAACCTGAATAAAAAAATAGTCATATTTTTATTTTCACTTCATTATGAACCTTTTATGAAGAAGAGTAAACGATAAAATAACTGTTTGTTTTACAACAATGATTGAAGATCCAACCGAAGAATTAAATTCAATATCTTTGAAAAAGTAACTCAATCAGAAATTGACCTCCATAAAGCATGACATCAAATAATTATCCACACCACCCAATTTTTTTAGGGAAATATTTTTCACTGCTAGGTATTTGCTTCCTAAACGTCACCCACCGCTATATTATATATTTTTATCTATCAATTATACTTTTGTATGTATTTGTTATGTCTTTCCATCTGTCCATTATACATTTTGAACCTTATAAAATTTTGAAAAATAATATGTATTTCATATATGTTCATTATATTTTTAGGCTTGCCATAGTGGGGTCCAATGGAGATTTCGAAGAACGTTTGGGTTTTATTTTTATGTTATTTTGTTTTTCCTCTTGCTATTTTGATTTTATACGCGCAATTAAACCTCACTAATCTAATTTTGCCTTGATGCATCCACATTATCGATGCTACTAATCGCATGCATTTTATAAAGATAATAATAATTCATATATAATATTTCAAAAATGTATATATCGTTTATATTGAAAGCGGAACCAGTATGATACTCATTTTACTTACCAATTTTTTAACAAGTTGCAGTATGAAGCTGAAATGGCACATGAATTTTACTGAATTCAAAAAATAAAAGGAACAGCCCATAAGAAAAATACTCTGTTATAACCTATAAATTGCTATTGATTTGGGACTGTTTTGTTTTGTCCAATGCTCCTCTGGCTCTGATATGTACCAGCAATTATTCATATCTTTTCACAATGTGTGTTTGTTGTTGATTCACATACCAAATATGTTCATGCCTTTATACTCAGTAACTGTACACACAAAGATGAATAAACAAAGCAAATAGAATCATAGAAATACTTTTATTTCCGCTATTTCATAAAGCTTTTTACTTTTATGATGAAAAAATAATAACAATAAACCAACTCTTGGTTTTACATCCAATGATTGTATATCCAATCAAAGCATTAAACTAAGACTCGCTTCAATATATCCGAAAACGACCCAATAAAATTATCCACTTTCGAATTTTAATCCCCACTCAATTTTAATTTAGTTAACCACCTTTCCCTAACTAATTATTTTGGGAGCTGATACTGCGCGACGGTACTATAGCGACCATGTAGCGACGGTATATAAAAATTGAAAAAAACATATAAACTGGAAACAAACAGTATATAAAAAATTCATTCGGTAAAACAATATCTATATATTTTAAAAAATAAAAACAGTATATAAAAATATATAAATTGAAAACAAACAGTGTATAAAATTCATTCGGTAAATAATATATATTTAAAAAAATGAAAACAGTATATAGATTATATAGAAACACGCAAAAACAGTATATAATTTCAATCCGTCACTACGGGGTTGCTACAATACCCCGTCGTGATTTTCCATTTCCCAATTATTTTTACTATGTGTGATATTTGAAAAAATATTTGATAATCATCAGAATTATCATATTGTTATGTGTGATATTCTATGTTTGGTGTAAACTAAAGATCAATTGTAGAATTAAACCTCAATTCTTATATAAATCCGAATCCAAATTATTCATGGGACTAAGGCATGTGTATACGAATAAAAACTATATGCAGAATATCATAATAAACAGTGTTGTTTACACAAAAAAGGAACCAATAATACTTTCAAGTCGATTAGAAACTGGATACATACACGAATATGAATAAGCAAATAAAATCAGAGAAATATTTTTAATTTCGCTTCATTATCAACCTTTTATGAAGAAAAATTAGATATGATAAAACAAATGTTGGTTTTACAACAATTACTGAAGATCCAATCGAAGCATTAAATTAAATATCGTTATAAACAGTAACTCAACCAGAAAATGACCTCCATTAGCATCACATCAAGTAATTATCCACTTCAGAATTTTATATGTTCATTATACTTTTCCGAGTGTCGGCACTTTTGATGACCCAAAAGCTGATGATGCATATCTTGTCTAATTTTTGTAGGCTATGCAAATCGATATTTCGAAGAACTTTTGGGTTTTATTTTTATGTTATTTTATTTTTTCCTCTTGCTATTTTGATTTTTATATGTGCAATTAAACCTCAAATTAATCTATTTTTGCCTTGATGCATCCATACTATCGATGCTACGACCTTCATACATTTTATGAAGACACTAATAATACATACAGAATATTGCAAAACTGTTTATTTCGTTTATATGAAATTGGAATAAGTATGATACTTGTTTGTGCATACCAATTTCTTAACAATTTGCAGTATTGAAATGGCACATTAATTTTACTGAATTCAAAAAAGGAAAAGGAAGAGGCCATAAGAAAATTTCTCTGTTTTAACCTATAAATTGCTGAGATTTGGTACTGTTTTGTTGTCCAATCCTCCTGTGGCTCTGATATGTACCAGTAATAATTCATATATTTTCACCATGTGTTTTTTTGTTGATTCACATACCAAATTATATGTTCATGCCTTCATTTTCAGAAAATGTACACAAGAACATGAATAAACAAAAAAAATCATAGAAATACTTTTATCTCCGCTATTTCATAAAGCTTTTTACTTTTATGATGAAAAAATAAAAACAATAAACCAACTCTTGGTTTTACATCCAATGATTGAATATCCAATCAAAGAATTAAACTAAAACTCGCTTCAATATATCCGAAAACGACCCAATAAAATTATCCACTTTCGAATTTCAATCCCCACCCAATTCAATTCCCCCAAATGACTGTACAATTAATCCCCTTAATTACGCAATCAATTCTTTTTACTACTATCTACTACTTCTTCCGTTGAGCCATGCATTTCTGAGCTGAAACTCAAACGGGTCACCGAAACACTGAGCTCTCGCGAGACAGAAATGGGTGCAGAATCCAGCTGGCGAGCCGACTCGACAAGTATTCAATATATAACATGATACACAATCCATCCCTCTTCCTTGCACCACCACCCCAAATGTTTTATTCGAATTTCTCTCATCAACATTAGAATAATCAAAGTCAGAGTCTAATTCAGAATTGGAGTTAGAATCAGAATTGGATTTTAGTTGGTCGACTAGAATGATTCCGTCTGGTTGGTGAGTCCATTTCTTCTTCAAGGAAGGCCACGTTTCAGGCGTGGCTGATTCTCTTTCCACTGTGACCTTCTTCCCTTTCTTCCTTGAGAAAATTCGGACCAGAAATGGCGCCTCTCCAATGTTTCTCACAATCTGATTCATAATCAACAAACAAAATCAGTTCAATCGATCGAACTATTGATAATACAAATTGATTTGATCGATTGATTGGACTTTTAAAGTACCTCAGAAACAGATTCTTTGATCCACTCGTCAAGATTTTCATCTGTGACAGGATCAAACTCCTTCTCCTTCTCCTTCTGTTCCTCTTCTTCCAACGGTGCATCAACGCATTGAAGGAGCGGAAGCGGTGCTGGTTGGAAGCTCAGAGCATGAGACTTACTGCTAAGAACCGGCGCCATTTGCCCCGCGCACACTCTCCTCTTGAAACAACGAAGGCTTTTACTCCTCCTTTGCACACTAACAGGCGACAGAAAAGATGTCGATGCCGCCATGAATCCTTTCCTGCCCACAACCCACAACCCACAACACAGAAAAGAGAAAGAGTGCGTGTGTGAGAGAGAGAGAATGCTTCTTCTTCTTCCTCTTCTTCCTTCTCTGTGCTTTAAACCGAGAGAGGAGGAGAAAGAGAGGGAGAATCTTCTCTTCAACCTTTTCTTTGTTCTTTTTTGAACAGGCAAAATTGCGAGGGGAGGAAGCTTGCACGCAAGCCGGCTCGTCAACTATTCCCTCCGACGTGTAACACCATGACTGGCTAAGAGCCTCGATTCGTGGCATGCATGCATGCACCACGTTCCCCGCGTCTGACGTGGCTGTAGTCAGAGCTGATGTGGAGGGATGTTACTGGTGGAGAATGGTTGTTGGTGTTTTGGGCGGGAAGACACGAGTGAAACGTGTGTTGGAATTCGACGAGCACGTGTGGGCTTGTGCTGAGCGAAGACGAGCTCGGGTCTGTTGAAAGAGTGAGGAGATGATGTGGCGTGGTGTTACTGGTTGGTTTGATGATGTGGCGTGGTGTTATTGGTTGATGTCCTGATGTGGCGTGGTGTTATTGGTTGATGTGATGATGTGGCGTGTTGTTATTGGTTGATGTGATGATGTGGCGTGTTGTTATTGGTTGGTGAGGGTAGTTGTGGGGGTTTGGGTTGGATTTGACGGAGTAAGAAGGGGTGGAAAGACGCCGTTAATTTGGAAATTGAGACTTGAGGTTCAAAGTTGATGGCGTCTCTGTCTCCGTTTGACAGTTGAGAGTTGTCACCATAAGTTTAATATGACCTCCTAATTAGTTGTTTAATTGTTTTCCGTCTACATCATAAGCAAGCCCAATATTAAAAATACACTAGAAAAATATAATAGATAAAGTATACTAGACAAATTACCCGTATAAAAGGTGTACCGTGATATTAAAAAAGTGTAGAAAAGTATATACATGCATGCACCACGTTCCGCCAGAGGGTCTGGCGGAAATGGCCTGGCACCCTTAAACACGATTAATTAAGGAAAAAAGTTAGTTCCGCCAGAGCGTCTGGCGGAACTAGGTAAACTTTATTTTTTCAAGTTAAACTCTTAATTTAGAAGACCAATTAGCTCAAAATAATTACGAATTAAGCAGTTCCGCCAGATCCTCTGGCGAAACCGCCTATTTCATATTTTTTTTGGCCTCTAACGCCATGAAAATTTAGCAAAAAAATAAAAATAAAATAAAAATCATTGTTCCGCCAGAGGCTCTGGTGGAACTGTGATGAACGGTAATATTTTTTTTTTGCTAAATTTTCATGGCTTTAGAGTTAAAAAATATATATAAAATAGGCGGTTTCGCCAGAGGGTCTGGCGGAACTGCCGAATTCGTAATTTTTTTGAGCTAATTAGCCTTCTAAATTGAGATTTTAACTTGAAAAAATGAAATTTCATCCCTCATTTGGAGATCTTGGCTGTCAAGTTCTTATGTTCCGAAAACGATCGGAAGAGAACTGGAGAAAGCGATTTTCAGGGCGAAAGGAAGGTGATATCTTCAAGGTGAGGATGGATGGTGTTATCGGCATCCAAAGAAGCAACAGTCCACTCTCTCTTTCTCTCCTTTTCATCATCCCCACCAAATAACAAAGAGGAGATTCTACTATCCTCTCCACAGATCCATGTCTCACTTCAACAAAAAAGCTAAAAACTTTGCATATGGCAGTAACAGGCCAACACGCCACCCTAGACAGATACCTCCTCAAAACTCTAGGGGGGTATTCTGCCAACACCCAACACTATTCTCCTCCCTTACGCAGGAAACCCGGATGGGAAAGTTACTTACATTCCAGTCACTGTCAAAAATGATGAAACCATAGCTTCCTTGAGCTCAGGAAACATGTTTCTCATGGCACAAAAAGGAAAGTGGGAAGCCACGGCCAATTAGCTTCCTTTGGCTGCGAACGAGACGCAACAGCAAACACAGAAAGTAAGACACAAGAACAAAAATATATTTTTTACGTGGAAAGTCTAAAGAGAATAAAAACCACGGCCGCCGGTACTCAAACTCTCTTTATACTTGGAGGAAAGAGAAATTCAATACAATTGTTTGTGGTTGTTGGAATGAATAAAACTCTACCCCTACCCCTCTATTTATAGGATAATCATACCTAATACAAGGAAATAACCCAAAAAATTACTGCCTCAATTAACACCTAATACATGGAAATACAAATATAAGGAAATAAATATATTTCCAATTCCAATTGTCACTTATGTAAATAAGTCATGGTAAGCAAATATGAAGAACTTTCCTATCTCTTGTAGGGTTTTCTTTTTTACGGTATCTAGAATTTTCCAGAAGTCTCCACCAAAACAATCTCCTACTTGGAGACTTCATACTGACAAAAATCTTTTGCATTGAATCCATTCTCTTTTTCTCACGTACATTCCTTAAGCCCGGCGACATGCTCCCACTAACTCACCCGACCAGCCTCACTGAGGCAGCGAACAGTCTCAGTTTGTCGATGGGGACTTCCTTGGTCAACTGTCTGGGATCCTATTTTAGGCCGTACAAGCTTTTCTCGAGCTTACATACTATACCCTCATTTTCCGTGGTCTCGAAACCTTCAGGCTGCACCATATAGATGTCCTCCTCCAAATCGTCATGGAGGAATGCCGTCTTGACATCTATCTGCTCGAGGTGCAAATTTTCGGCCGCTACAATACTTAACACCATACGAATGGTTGTCAGCTTTACCACCGGCGAGAATACCTCCGTGTAGTCAACTCCTTCTTTCTGTAGGAATCCCTTTATTACCAATCTCACCTTGTACCGCTTGTTGTCAGCTGGTTCATCATTTATCCGATAAACCCACTTGTTTTGTAGCGCCTTCTTGCCATCTGGTAACCAGATCAATACCCAAGTCATGTTCTTTCCGAGAGACTCAATCCCATCTCTCATTGCACGCTCCCACTTGATAGAATCTTCCGTCTCTACCGCCTCATGATAGTCCTCAGATTCGTCATTTGACCTATTCTTGTAGTATCATGATCCGCCTTGGACCGGAGCTGGGGGTACCACTTGTTAGGAACCGAGACGCAACAGCAAACACAGAAAGCAAGACACAAGAACAAAAAGATATTTTTTACGTGGAAAGCCTAAAGAGAATAAAAACCACGGCCGCCGGCACTCAAATTCTCTTTATACTTGGAGGAAAGAGAAATTTAATACAATTGTTTGTGGTTGTTGGAATGAATAAAACTCTACCCCTATCTCTCTATTTATAGGATAGTAATACCTAATACAAGGAAATAACCCAAAGAATTGCTGTCCCAATTAATACCTAATACATGGAAATACAAATATAAGGAAATAAACATATTTCCAATTCTAATTGTCACTTATGGAAACAAGTCATAGTAAGCAAATATGAAGAACTTTCCTATCTCCTGCAGATTTTTTTTATTTTACGGTATCTAGAATTTTCCATAAGTCTCCACACAAAATATAGAGGTAGTGGCGTAGTGCCAAGTGTATACGAATTATAAAATTCATAAAATTTTAACCAACTAATGACAAATGACGAAACTTCACCTTAAAGAAACAAGAGTACTTAAAACAATTCATCGAAAACAAAATATTAACAATTTTTGCCACGGTGCTAGTCTTCATATTCTATTCTAATAAGAAAATGGAGATTTCATGAAGGAAATATGATACGGGTATATGTAGCCAAAACATGCCAGCACCTCTTGGCGAAAAAGAAAGAAAAATATGATAGAAATTTTGGTGAAAGTGGGATGGTGAAAAGATCTGTTATTTTTGTACATCACATATTACATAAACTTAATTTTTTCTATTCTAATTTTTTTTGTTAGTGTTGTTTATTGTTTAAATTGAATATTTGTATCTCTAATTTGTTATTTTTTTTTTCTTTTTGTGGTGAGAAAAATAGAACACAATTAATTTTTACTTTTATCTAAATACTGAAAACAAAGGATTAGTTAAGGCCTCATTCGGGACCTGTGAAGTCTGCATCTTTATTAATGCTATATACTCACAATTGTTAACAATAATTTATTAGTAATACTTTCTTATATCTATATCCGAAACTTGTCCAAATATCTATATTTCTGTTTTAGTAAAAATCAAATTTGATGTTTTGTATTTGTATCTTGAGAATTTTCATAGCAAGTTATACATATATTGAAACGAATAATAAAATTGTAATATTCGCAGCGAAGCGCGAGTATTTTCCTAGTATATACCAATGTAAGCTTGCGTATTCAGCCTCCAAGAAGTCTCAGGTCATGCCACAAAAAGGTAGAATTTTTTTTTTAAAGTTGTCAAGTGAGCAATATTTTTTAGGAAAACGTGATATCACAACGGTACCGTAACATACCTGATCACGACAAGATAATATATATACTATTTTTGCGTTTTTATATGTTGTTTTACCATTTTATTATATAATGTTTTGTATTTTTTATTTTTTTTTATTCTTGGATTCTGTATATATTGTTCTAACATACTATTTTGATTTTTATATACTGTTTTTACTTTCTATGTATATACTGTTATTAGAAAATGAATTATATATGCTGTTATCGTGATCCGGCGTGACCTATAAGGTCCATTTTTTATTTATTAGAGGCAATTTAACTCGTGAAACTTCAAAAAAAAGAAAAGAATCTGGATCATAAAGAACTCTTTAGCCAGATCATATCATATCCTAATTTTCGGCCCTACTTATTAACTGGCCATTGATGTAAATAGCATTAAGACGGCCTTTTCAGCCCATTGGGTTCGGCTGATATTCACCTCTGGTCCATCAACATCAAAGGGTAAACTTGTAATTTTGGTCCTTTTAGATTGTGTGGAGTAGAAGGAAAAGAGCAAGCACGTTTTAATTGGTCTAAAGGAAATATTTCAAAGCATCCACTTACTTTTGACTCCTTCGGTAACCTTGCCATCCAAGTTTCTTCGTTGTTTAAATAGTATACATGTGCGCCACAATCTCCACACCAATCTCCTCTTTCTTTCTCTACACATTAACTTGGACTTCTCATAAAAAAAAGAAAACTGCAATTAATTGTGAAAAATTCAACTAATAATGGCGAATCTCCCCGATGATGTTTGGCGCCAAATCCTAGAAGTTGGTGTTGAGATTGGGTTGTTGGACTACACTGATCTCTGCTCCCTCTCTGCCACATCTCGCCATTTAGATCAACTCTCAAAGGAGTCTGCTTTGTGGGCCATTCTTTTGTCTCACGATTTTCCCTCCTCTCTATTAGATCAGACACCTTCGAAAGACCTGTACAGAGACGAACTAGAGTGAGTCAACTTATTTCCTAAAATAACTACATGTATTATATATTACAGGTTATATCGAGTTAAATATTCTATATCGTTATTTTGAATTTAATTTTGCAGGAAGGGAAATTATGAATGTCTTGCGAAATGGCTTGATGAGATGCGGTTGGATGATTCATCATTTTACAACTGGGAGACGGGCCGAGCCCCTGTGAGATCGTCCGATACGAACAATAATTATATGGATTTAACTTTACCTCCTCTTAATGTGAATTATGTCGATCCCCTTATTAGTGAGGAGCATTTGGTTTCATTATTAATGGTTGGTGATAATTCTCAAATCCCGTCTCGTGTAGCTCAACATAGTACGAGAGAAATAATACGTTCTTTTGATTTTAAAGAAAATTTACGGAGACGTGATGACAAGGCATCAAGGATAAAAGTCGTTCCTAATTCTAAGTCGTATGTACCGCTTAATAGACGGGCACTCAGGTCATTTCCTCGGAAGATTTAAAGAACATTTTTTTTTGTGAATTTTCGTCATTGATGAATACTATAAATATAATACAAGGTTTTGGAGATGGACTAAAAGTAATGATTGGAATAAAGCAAGGTTTCGTGTATCCTTGTGTGGAATATCCTTATGTTGATTTGATATTGAAACTTGTATTCATATGAGATTTATTTATTTTGAGTTTTTACATGTATATTTTGAAGTTTGAAAATTTAATGGCAGTTTAAATAAAATGAAAATAAGTTGAAGCCTACAAATGCTTAAATAGCCCAACCCAATATTCAAATATAATGGGCCATTTTCCATGTCTGGCCCAATAATAGAACTTCAACCGCCCAAGTCGTCTCCGTTTCAGAAGTCAATGCAAATTTACAAATTATCCATGATTATGATTTATGAATAGATCAAAATCAAATAAGCCATCTCCTCTCCATTTCCTTCTGAAAGAACCAAACTCAAAAGGACCAACTCAAACCGAGGTGAGGATTGAGGAAAACTCGAAGAAACCATCCATGGAGATCCTCCCAGATGATGTATGGCATAGAATCCTAGAAACGGGCACAGAGACGGGCCGATTGGATCACAAAGACCTTTGTTCTCTCTCCATGACCTGTCATCATTTCGATGAACTGGCTCAGGATTCCGCCTTGTGGGCCACTCTCTTTGATCGTGATTTCTACTGTTATTCTGATGAAACCCCTTCAAAGGCTCTCTACAAAGAGGAGTTTCAGTGAGTTCTAATCTCTTTCTGCTTTTGATCATTAATTGAGAACATTTTTTCTATCAATACTGACTTTGTCTATTGTATTTGTTACAATTTTTTTTTTAATTGACTTTTTTTATTTTTTTGTTGTGATTTTTCCAAATTCATTTAAATTTAAAATTATCTCTTATAGGTTGGGAATTAATCACAAGCACAGATCATTTTGGCGATGGCGATCGTTGGCCAGTTTGAGATTTACTCCACTGCCACCCCGACCCCGTTTCTCTATTGTCTATTATAGACCATTGCATCTTGAGCCTTTGCCCAATTATCATGCTCCGTGAGATTTGCTTGGTGCAACTGATGATCATTTAATCAATGATAATGGTGAAGATGCAATCGGTCAATCTAGCAGAAGTCGGTCGACACATGTTCCTTATGTCAAGGATAAGTTTTCAAAAAAGCTTCCCAAAGTACCGGGACCCAAAGTGAAGCCTAACTCAAAGTCGTATATACCAATAAACAGGCCGCCACGCAGAGCAATGGCACGTAAAAATTAAGGAACTGTAATTTCTTATTCATTTTTTTTTCTTATCGAGAAATTGGGGATTTTCTGGTGCAATGGCACGGAAAACATATTCAGTTGATTGTATATTTCATAGTGATTGGGGGTGGGGCGTCTCTGTGTGTTTGTTAGTTGTTACTTTGGTGTTGTATTGTTATATAATTGTAATTGGAGATTTTCAAGTATCTAAATGAACAAGGGTTATACAAGTAGTCAGGATTATATACAAGGTTTCTTCTGGAAAAATATTGTTTCTTAAGTAATAATTTACTTTTTCAGAACTTGAATTAAATCCTTGGATTTTGCAGTATATAAATATAGTCAACACTTGTATGCCTAAATTGTTGGTTAAAAAGAATAGAGGAAACTGGTAGTCTTCTCTGTTGAAGTAATTTGGAAAAAGAAACTAACTCACAAAATATCTGGCCTGGCCCTTATTTCCCTTGACCGTGCCTTTTTTTTTTGGAAGGAAATCTACATTTAAATAAAGAAAACTCTTACATCTAGTTTGCAACCTGCAAACTTTAATCCAATTACAATGGAATGATTTAAAAGAAGGAAACATCTAGCAACTAAACAGACGATGCCTAAGTTGCCATAGCCGGCCTGAGAATACAGACGATATTTGCTGTCATAGGAAGGGACGTTGTCACCAGAGAGAAATATAGTCGCCTAGAGAACCACCAAGAGAGCAGCCGGCCACATCTGTCATCCAGAGAAAAACAACCAGTCGACACCAACGATGTCCAGAGCAAATTGACCAGTCATTGGTACTACATCCATCCAGAGAGAAGTGACCGGTCATTGGTACTGTCATCCAGACAGAAATGACCGGTCGACGCCACTGACGTCCAAAGAGAAGTGACAGTCAGAGGCGCCGTCGTTCAGAGAGAAAGGACCAGTCAGAGGCGCCGTCGTCTGGAGAGAAAGACCTTGTCGTCAAGAGAAAAAAGTGACCGGTGACCGGTCACCGACAGAAGCCACGCAAGGGTTTCGGTACCGTCAACCAGATCCACACGAGAGAGAAGCGAGCTCAATAGAGCAGGAGCTGCCAGTGAGAAGCCCTCAAGTCAGCTAAGGTTTCAGAAACCAGATCGAGAAGAGATAGGGGAATCGCCGAGAGAGAAGCTCCCAAATAGGACCGGTGAGGGTTTAGGGGTTTCACTCCAATTGGAAAGTTCAGCGGGCCGCCGCCGGTACGGCCGACATGGCACCAACGCCAAGCACACTGATAGACAGAGACCAGAGTTTGTTTGGGCAGCGGCCGCACGGGAGGGGGGGGGGGGGGGGTTGATGCTTTCGGACTCAAATGAGATATCTCTGTGAGAGATCTAACTCGACCATAACTCAGGAAGAAGGAGACAACGACTAGGTTTCGTTTTCCGAGCCTCCATGGGAGCCGATCCGAATTTCTAGGGTTTACGGGATTGAGGAACGGGGAAGGAGAATGGGAAGGGGAAGGGAAAGGGGGAGGGAGGGGAAGGGCAGGTGCGGATCCATGAGAGAACGGATCCGAATCGGGTAAAGGGAGATGGAAGGAGTGGGGCCGGGATTTGGGGAAGTAGGGCGATGGAAGGGGTGGGCCGGGATTGGGGGAGTAGGGGGGACGGGGGAGGGGAGGGGCACCGCCAGAAGACCCGGGGGGAGGTGACGGAGGCGTCACCTCCCCCTAGATCGGAGTTCCTCTTGTGTGGCGGCTAGGGTTTCGACCGTGCCTTTTGAAATCAGCGCCCAAATTAAAAGCAACGTGAGTCGAAATTAACTCCCCATGGGCCATGATAAAAATAAAATCTCCATATCAATTCCATGGAGATTCTTCCAGTTTGTATCTGACACCGATTCCGATAATTCAGCACAAAGACTTGCCATCGCTTTGATCGACCGACTCAGGATTTTGACAGCTTGTTCGTGGTGTCCACCCTTCTTGATCGTGATTTCCCCAATCGAATCCACCCCCTTCAAAAGCTTGCTATAAGAGCAAGATCAAGTGAGTTAATTCGTCTTATCTCAAACATTTTTTTTTTGGTAACGGGACGGAATGTTAGGAGCCAGCAAAACTGAAAACTAAGCAACATTTGGCTCAAATAAAAACTAAACAAACATTGCTTGATATATATTTGAATGACCAAGATTCATCCATTTCTTAGTTTTTTTGAAATAATTATCCAGTTCTCAGTTAATGCCAAAGAGTGGTTTCTAAGGCCTTCAGTAAGTAGGCTCGGCAATTTATCGAACAATGAAATTGGGGGTCAAATTGCCCGAGTCAAGTTGTACTTGTATTGTGCTCACGCTGGATCAAAGAAGCTAGGCCCAAAAGAAATCCTGAGTAGCCCAAAATTTTCACCAGCCCCTTTTTGATATTGACATGGCAAAAATAAAAAAAACTAGGTTACCACTTACAACTCGCCTTGCGCGAGATTGTCATAGTGCTCTCTTGTGAATGTCATAACTATAAACATTCAGCAATTTACACTTAATTAGTAGTAGAACATGTGGGTACGCTCATATAACTGATAAATGATAAGGGAGCTTCAGAATTTTTTTGAACAGTAGCACTATTTTGAAGAATATTTAATCAGATAGCATGTTTTTCAAAATATTTGGGTAGGTAGCACTTCCGCCAGACCTTATGGCGGAACTGAGTAGTTCCGCCAGAGGGTCTGGCGGAACTAGGGAATTTTTTTTTTTGGGTAATCTCTGCCATTTGGCACCCTTAAACAGCCTTAATTAATGAAAAATCCTAGTTCCGCCAGACCCACTGGCGGAACTAGGTAAAATTTAGTGTTGGCCCAATTTAGACGGTGAAATTGGCCCAAAAATGACGAAAATGATAGTTCCGCCAGACCCTCTGGCGGAACTATCTAGTTCCGCCAGTGGGTCTGGCGGAACTACACATTTTCCCAACTTACAATCTGACCCAAAAAGTCCAAAAAAATGGTCTAGTTCCGCCAGACCCTCTGACGGAACTAGCTATTTTCTAGCTAGTTCCGCCAGACCCTTTGGCGGAACTAGCTAGTTCCGCCAGTGGGTCTGGCGGAACTAGACCATTTTCCCAACTTACATTCTGACCCAAAAAGTCCCAAAAAATGGTCTAGTTCCGCCAGACCCTTTGGCGGAACTAGCTATTTTCTAGCTAGTTTCGCCAGACCCTCTGGCGGAACTAGACCCTTTTTTGGGACTTTTTGGGTCAGATTGTAAGTTGGGAAAATGGTCTAGTTCCGCCAGACCCACTGGCGGAACTAGCTAGTTCCGCCAAAGGCTCTGGCGGAACTAGCTAGAAAATAGCAAGTTCCGCCAGAGGGTCTGGCAAGACTAGCTAGTTCCGCCAGTGGGTCTGGCGGAGCTAGACCATTTTTAGGGTTTAAAGTACAACCACAAATAGGGATTATGACCAACTGTGTAACGAAATTTATGAGAATCTCGGTTGGTCGTATAATGATATTCTTTTAATCCGAGGTCGGCTTCCTTCCCTTAAGAAAGGCATTTGGCATTATAGGTTAGTGAAAATTATGAATAATACACAATTGATTAATTTTGCGGAGCGCGTCATAAGGGTTAGGATGGAGGAATTAGAAATATATGTTGATCGCGTCCAAAATAAAGAATATCAGATAGGAACTAGTAGTAGATCAAATGTAATTCCAAATGCAGATGAAAATGAGATATTAGAACCCGTTGAAAATGAAGTAAATATTGAAAATGCGAATGAGGACCCGTTTGCGACCTTTGATATGGCACGTGTGAGCAATAATGTACTTCCCGAAATAGATGATGATGAAAATGAATTAGATGAGGAACCCGAAATGGAGTCAGAGGACGAGGAAGAAATTTATGGAGATGGCGATGAAGAAATGGAGAGAGTGAACCATCAGACTGGATTTATATATACGGAAGAGGGAGGCTTGGCACGCAAAACAACACGCGTTTCGATTCTTATTTGGGGGTTGGAGGGAGGCTTATAATTTGCTCCCTGAGTTGATGGCGGCAATAACCTCAACAAATCCTGGTACTTTGTATACATTTAAAACTGGTGCCCCAAATAGAGATGGTGAGTTGGAGTTCGAAGGTCTATTTTGGGCATTTGGCCCATCACTACATGGTTTTCAATTTTGCAAGCCCGTCATAACAGTAGATGGAACATTTCTAACCGGAAAATACCAAGGAACTTTACTGACGGCGATTGGTACCGACGCAAATGGTCAGTTATTTCCTTTAGCTTTTGCTTTAGTTGATAGGGAGAAGAATGAGACATGGGGGTGGTTTTTAAATTGTTTGCGTGATGTTCTCGGAGAAGAAAATATGTATTGCATTATTTCGGATAGGCATGCTGGCATAATTAGTGCAATGAGAGTGAGAAGGTGGTTGCCACCTTATGGTTATCATCGTTATTGTATGCGGCATCTTCAAGCAAATTTCAGTAATGCTGTAACAGACAAAACAGTGGTTCCAATAATTCAAGGATTAGTACGTGCGCACAACAAATATAAATTTAATAAGATATGGGAAAAAATGGAAAAAAAGATAGTTCAGCGACCGATTGGTTACAAAAGATAAATAAATCAAATTGGGCGATTTCGTACGATACTGAAGGTCGTCGGTGGGGCATACCAACTAGCAATAACGCCGAAGTGATGAATTATGTTTTCAAAGGTATCAGAAAACTACCTGTTACGGCAATTGTGGAGGCGACATTTTATAAGCTAAATTGTTATCACGTGAGATATCGGGCGGCTGCTGATATGAGGGAAAAGAATTGGTCGGATATAGTGATGTTAAAAATGGAACGTAGACGCATTAAGGCTGCTAGGCATGAAGTCACTTGCTACAACTTAGAGCAAGGTATTTATCAGGTGGTTACGCAAGCCCGACGTTCGACGAGTGGTATCGGAATTCCGAGAAAGAAATGGCGAGTGGATATCAACGAAGGAAAATGCGAGTGTCAGAAACCTATGATATATCACTACCCGTGTTCGCACGTCATAGCAGTTTGTATACGCAAAGTTATATCTAGCGAAGTTTTCATTCATCCGTGTTATTCCTTGGATAATTTGAAACGTACGTATGAAAAAGTTTCTATCCTGTAAAGGATAAATCACAATGGAGGCCACGCATAGAAATTTGTAATTACAATTTATTTCCTGGTGATAAACTTATAAGGACAAATGCTAACGGAAGGATGAAACGTGGAAGAAGGCAGGAGTTGCGAATCCAAAACAGTATGGACACCATGAACAAAGAAAAACGTGTAATGAATTGCAGCGTCTGCAAATTACCAGGACACACTAAACGAAAGTGCACACAAATGGGTGGAGACCGTTACAATGGACCGTAGTTTGGTTTATTTAGTTTGTTTTCATTTTGTTTATTTTATTTAGTTTGTTTTATTTATTGTTGAGTAGTTGTAATGCTTAAGTTAAAACAATCTCAATAAACCATAAATCCTAAAAAATCAAACAAACAATCCGCAACATAATCACATAAACCCCAAACACCCTAAACATAAACCCTAAACACATAAACCCTAAACCCTAAACCCCAAACACATAAACCCCAAACACATAAACCCTAAACCCTAAACCCTAAACCCCAAACACATAAACCCCAAACTAACATAAACCCTAAAACACTAACATAAACCCTAAAACACATAAACACATAAACACATAAACCCCAAACACTAACATAAACCCTAAACATCTCCGCCGCGTGCACCACGGCCACGTGCACCTCGGCCGCGTGTACCACGGCCGCGTCCTCTTCCTCTCCCTCTCGCCTGGTTCCGAGTCTGCATCTGAGTGAGCTGACTAACGTCTTCTCCTCCTTCCTCTCCTCCCGCATCTGCTCTCGGTTCGTTGAGCACCTCCCACTCAGTATCGCCGGGATACTCATTAAGCTGAGTACAAATTAGTTTTTGGCATCCCAACCATTTTCTGACGCCGTCCCGTACTTCCGCCCTCATATTTGCACCAAACTCTCGGAGCATTCTGAAACCTATGCGAGCTCCCTCCATGGCAGTTTGTGCCTTAAAATATTAAAAAAAATAAAACATTTATAATTCTAAATTTAACTTTAAAAATATTACAAAAATTTACCGCTAATCTTTTTTCGGGGACCATGGGGCGGTATGTGCTCGAACCGTGTGAAATGGTGCTCTGCACTAACGGATCAGAATTCTGCCAATACCAGCTCATGTAACCATCATAATCCAGAGGGGTATACGGCTCCAGGGGATCCATTTGCGAATACCAATACCATTTATCGTTCCAACGTGTAATCCAATTCTTGTGAATCTTACGCCAATCGTTCCCTTTAAAATTCGTCAGGTCGCGTAATTCTTTGTCGGCAATTTTGTCGGCTTCAGGTATTTCCGGGGGTATATTTTGCCGATACCCGAACTGTCGCATCACCCTCTCAGGACGATAACGCTCGACGATCCAGAAATAAATCAACGGCACACTGAGTAGTGCCGTAGTTCTTTCTTTCTGACAAATGGGCGGTAGCCGATCGCGGTATGGTTCGTAAGGTGCCCAAAAGATATCACTTTGAGGGATGCTGTCAAACATGTCGCGGTTCGCCCACAAATGAGTAATCGACGGATCCTCTTTAACTCTAACATCTCTCCAGAGCATGCCAACCGTATCATTGTAATCCGGATCGTCGTAGATATTCAATCTTGCCGGGTTCAATGACACTCTCGGTCTTCCGGTCGCAAAATGTTGCCAAGCCCATAATTGTAATAATAAGATGCAACCTCCCATATTTTTCCGATCGGGACCTGTACTTTTGCACAGCTCTCTGTACAGGTATGCAAGTACCCCACTCCCAAATGCCCACTCATGCAAATTATTCATTTCTTGTAAAAGTACCAGGGGCATGAGCAAATAACAGTCCCCATTCGGATCCGTAAATAAAATGTCGGAAAAAAATCCGATCATGTAAGCTCTACAATATTGCTCGACTCGTAATATGGGGGCATCACACTCCAAATCGGCAAAATTCTCCATGAACCATTTTTTTTTTACCAACACGTTGCTTTTCTTATTTCCTGCTCCTCTGAACATCTCTTGGGGGGGTGTTTTTCCGAGTAGTTCCCCGGCTTTATTTGCCCAATTAATACCGCTGTTCTTCACACAAAGGGGCTTGCCATCCACCCGCAACCCCAACAGGCATGAAACATCCTCTAACGTTATTGTCATTTCTCCGTGCGGCATGTGGAACGTATGTGCCTCTTTTCTCCACCGTTCTTGCAGAGCGGTTATCAGTATGCCATCGATTGGTATATAACCGATTCTCTGCGTTTGTAACAAACACGCACTCGCAAAATATGGCTCGAACTGAACATTCCATGGCACCTGCGGAAACGAAACATATAAGTAAATTATTTTTACATAATTAAATAAATAGATATATAGAAATAATTTTATATACAATACATTAATATGATGTTGCCTGTATCGGAAACCCCCTTTCGCTTTAGCCTTGGTGTTGTCCGGTTGGCTGAAACATGCGGTTTTGTGATCATCCTGGAATTCGTTCAGCGAACGATATACCGGACCTTCTGGCTCAACTATAGGAGCCTTCCCCCGATCCGCACGACTCGATCCGCCCCGACTAGATCCGCCCCTAGATGACATCCCTATATAAATTTTATTTTTAAAATATAAATAATAATTAAACAATTACTATAAATAAATTACTTCAATCTTTTTTTAATATAAACAAATTATTTCACTCTTTTTTTTAATAGGAATAATACTATATAGTCAAAAATAAAAACCTAACAAATCACTATAAATAAATATATTACTAAACAAATATATATTATATTTTTTTCTTAAAATAACTACATATTGAAAATTAATTATTAAATATTTTAATACCGAATAAAATTGATAAAAATATCCCTATAAAAATAATAACTACACAATATATTTTTACATAACTAAATAAACATACTATTTAACACAAAAATAAGCAAATTGCTTCATTCTATTTTTTTTAATACAAAAAATTGTATATATTAAAAAAAAATCATACACAATTACTATAAATAAATATATTACTAAATAAATATATATTATATTTTTCTTTACAATAACTAAGTAATAAAAAATAATTACAAATTTTTTTCATACCGAATAAATTTGACGAAAAATTTACTTCCTTCTTCTTCTTTTTCTTCTCCTCCTCCTCCTCCTTCTTCTTCTTCTTCTTCTTCTTCTTCTTCTTGTTCTTATTTTCCTCTAAAGAAATCAACAAAAATTCAAACAAATTTCAATACTATCAACCTATTTAAACCAATTTCAAACTAATCTCACTAAATCCATACCTATTTCACACTAATTTCACTCAATCAAAACTTATTTCAATTCAACCAAATCAACAAAAATAACTAATCAAAACTCAAAATCAAACAAAATAACTTACATATTTCTTCTTCTTTCTAACTTCTCCTTCTCTTCCTTTAATTTCTCCCCTCTTTCTCCTTCAATTTCTTCTAAAATCGCCTGAAATTTCGCCCCCAAATTTGCTCTTCTTTTTTCGAACGGACGGGTAGGGTTAAAATGAGGGTCGGAGGGGTTTAAATTCGGGTTTAAAAAAACGCAGTGGGAAGTTCATCCAGACCCTTTGGCGGAACTAGCTATTTCTAGCTATCTTAGTGTACTTTTTTAATGAACCTAATCTTGTACTTATTTACGTTAATCAATTGCCATTAACATTCCAGCTAATCAAACAAATTCCATATTCTTGCATTACACCGTGTCAAATTGGCAATTTGTTGAATATTTGATGTTTTACATTAGGGTTTAGTTACCTATCCCCCACTTGCCGTATGCCTCCTCAATAGATGAGAAATCAAAATGTTCTCTCTTACGTACAGACAATTACTGATTTAGTATTGACAAATTTAATTCATTATTTTATCAAATCAAATATTTTAAACAAGAAAGTTGTGAACAATTTTAATTCATTATTTTATCAAATCAAATATTTTATAGCAAGAAAATTCTATTCGTTAATAACAAATTTATTTCTGTTAATATTATAGAACACGTCGTGTTTCATTTCTGCATACACATCTTAAGGACTGAATGCCCAGCGAATACATCAACCAATGGTGTTCCTGATGGTGTTGTTCCTCAGGATTTTGTCACATGAGATAGCCTTGACCGGCAATATTATGACAATGTTAAATCTTTGAAGACACTTTTCTTCTCAGATTGGAGCTTATTAACCAGCCCAGAGACTAGAAAGCTTGTCGAAGATTACAGTACAACGCACGGGCTATTTCAGTCAAGTTTCGGACAATCCATGATTAACATGGGCAACATTGGCTTGCTTAATAAGAACAATGGCGAGATCAGAACGTCATCATGACGTGCCGTGAATTATTACTGAGATTGTTTTGTTGAGCATATACATCGTGAATTAGTTTTTTAATTATGCTATTATCATTTTTAAATTATTGTTGACTTGTGCTATTTTTATCCGTTTATCATGCATTTGTATGGAGATATGTTCCTCTGTTCTGTAAATTTTCCTTAGATTGTATGACTGAGCATGTTTTCAGAATAATAACGCGAGATTTTATTTATTTATTTATTTTTTTGCTTCTTGTTTACTAGGGCATGATAATGCTGGCTGGTGAAAATCCTAGTGAACAGACTTCCTGAAACCTGGATAATCGCAAATGTATGATGATCATTGAATGTAAGGCCCCTAAGATTAAGCGAGTTAGCAGCTGCAGATTTTTGAACATAGATAATCGCAAATGTATGATACTCTAATGCATTATACAGTGATAGAACTTTAAGATCTATGAAATTATTATTTACAAACATCTAATTTTCAAACCTAATGAGTAATAGAAAGAAAATCTGATCTAGGAATATATAAAACTTTGAGTTGTAGGTAAAAATAAGAGTATATATATTTTATTTTAGAGTTGTATTATAAACTATTATTTTTATCATTACAACTTGTATATATTTGGATTCTTCTTTATCTATATTCTGATTCTTCTTTTATTATATATATATATATATATATATATATATATATATATATATATATATATATATATATATGTTGAGGAAGTTCTTAATATTTCCTATATTTTGTTTCGCAGTCCTTTCTATTTTCAGGGGCCATCAATAATCTCTCAAGTGGAGGCTTATCGCCATTTTTAAATTTGATATAGTAGATCATTTTTGTACATTATATATTATGCATTATTATGGGGTCGAACAGTTGCTAGGTACATAAAACAACATTCTGAAGCTGAAGTAAGATTATATAAATGCAATCATGTCTCATTTTTATTAAAGATGAATTTATTATTATTTTTTTGCTTTTGAAAATCTGAAAATTAAATATTTACTTGACAAACACCAAGCTATTGCCAAAAGCAGATTATACATCAAAGCAAGTATATACTAATCAAAATGATCTGACGTTCATGAATGAAATAATAGCATATACATTATCCCCATAATTATTTCAACAACCCACTTAAAGTAATAAAATAAAATAAATATTTGAAAAATATTTCAGCTACAATCACATGATAAACCAATAAATAAATAGCATAATTTCAACAAATTGAATGCATGACAAGGCAAAAACACAAGCTCGAATAAAAAGCTTGTTCGCTTACAATACAACCCGACATGATTTTCTGATCTCGCCCAGGTCCTTGCTGAGCACCCCGAAGTTGCCCATCTTCACCATGGACTCCCCAAATTTTGTCTCGAAGAGCCCTGGCTTCGTTCTATAATCTTCTACAAGTTTGGCAGTCTCTGGGCTCGTTAACAGACTCCAATCCGAGAAGAAAAGAGCCTTCAGTGATCTAACATTCTCATAATATTGCTTGTCAAGCTTATCAGGAGTAACAAAATCCTGAGGAACAACACCATCAGTAATTGCGTTTGCAGGGCATTTGGGCTCTAGGGTCTGATTTGCAAATGTTGCATTCAGAGTGGGGTCAATGCTTGGGTAGAGACGGTTCTTGAAGGAAGAACAATGAGATCGTCCAATAGAGTGAGCCCCCGAGAGAGTTACCAAATCAGTGGTAGAGAGATTAACTGCTGCAAAAGAAGCCTTGAGCTGGGTAAGGTTGAAGAAGGGAGCGGGGAGTGAAGCAAGGGCCTCGTTGCCGTTAGAGACCCTTCCGTCGAACCTGCCTGATGGGATCTTGTATGAGATGTTACCTAGGAGGTAAGCCGCATCACGGGCAGCAAAGGCGACTATGTCGGCACATGAGACTTTGCCAGGGCAAGCTTTTTCAAGGGCATCCTTAGCTGCATCAATTACTTCAAAGCCTCGAAGGCTCGGGTTGTTAGGGATGGCATACTTCTCAGCAAACGGGTTGCTTGTGGAGTTATCGAGCAGGACAGAACCATCACAACCCTATTGCAAGTAAAAAAAGTATAACACTGCATTTTAGATTGAGTTGGTATAGAAAATTTATGTCGATATTTATCCAAGATTTGTTTAATATTTTTGGGATGATGCTTTTTTTTTTTCTATAGATATATCATATATCTGTCTTCACTTCATATTAAAATATATGCCGAAACATAGGCAAATATAGATTAGAAAGAGAATTTGTCTTTCTAATAAGGTATAATATATTTTTGATGGAAATGTAGCTTATACCCTGACAAAGCAATCATGAAAGAACAAACGGATAAGACCAGCACCCAAGCCACGACCTTCAGGTGTGTTGAGCACGATATTGTGCACTACTCCTTTCACAATGGATTCGGCAGTCGCGCAGGTATTGGTGTGTCTATAATATCCGACCTTAAGAGAGGCTTCTGATAATGGAATCATGAATTGGATGGCCATGATAAAGATGAGGCATGAGAGCCAGATGGAAACCCTAGTTGCCATTTTGGTTCCTCTCTCAAGATTTTCAAGATATCAGGGTTCTGTTTGTGTTAATGAGAGAGAGAGAGATGGGGGATGAGGATGACTGTTGCATTTGGTTGATATTCATAGAGAAGATTAGTAAATAATTAAATACCAACATGATTAGGAAAGAAGATTCCAATCTGAGATGAGGAAAATATTATGTTTTGAAGAATTCTTGTTTGTAATGTACAGTTTATTATTTTTATTAAGACAATTTCCATAACTATTCCACTTTATTCTGATAATTCCAGAAACCCATTTTTTCTCTTTATTTTTAAAAAAAACTGTGATGGACTCTTTAAAAATAGGAAAATTTACAAATAACCCCCCAACTTTTCTCAATATTACAAAAAACACCCTATATTTTCTGATTTACAAATAAGCCCCCGAGATTGTTATTTTCTTTACAAAAAACCCCCTACCATCAACTTTTCCATCCAAAGTGTGTTAATTTTTTTAAAATGACCATTTTACCCGCAATATGTAAATAACCATATTTTTCTATCTATTTTTCAAATAATTTGCTTTCAATAAAATATAATTCAATATAAATTAAATAATTTATATATGTGATTATTTATTAAATAATTTAATCTAAATTAAAAAATATTGAAAATTTTAATATATATTATAATTTTTTGAAAACAAATCATTTCGAAGTGATTTTTTTCAAATAATTTTCTTTCAATAAAAATAAAAATTTGTAAAAATACCCGTACATTATACCTAAATTGCCAAAAAGCCATTGCATAATTGGAAATTGCAAAAAAACCTTACCGTTTAGTTTAGGTAGTTTAATTAACCACGTGAATATTATTTCTTAAATATTAATTAACTTTTTGTTTCACTAAATATATTTCTTAAAAAAATATTTTTAAAAACTATTCTTACAAATATTTTTGAAAAATAATTTTCACAAAAATATTCTTTAAAAAATATTTTTCTAAAAAATATATTTTCGAAAAAATTATTTTTTTAGAATTTTTTTTCTTCATAAAACAGAAAAATAGTAATTTCTTTTAAAAAGTTAGCCCACATTGGATGGAAAAGTTGATGGTAGGGGGTTTTTTGTAAAGAAAATATGAATCACAGGGGGTTATTTGTAAATTAGGAAATATAGGGGATTTTTTGTAATATTGAGAAAAGATAGGGGGTTATTTGTAGATTTTCCTTAAAAATATATCTCTCATGACATTCCAAAAGGAAAATTTATAAAAATGAATTTCGCAACCTTTCACTACTAGAAAATGGTTTTTCAACGGTGGTACAATTTTTTCAGTGGCGGTACCGCCACTAATAAATTTATCACCGGGGGTTTAGAGCAAACCGTCAGTATTATTCAAAAACCGCCACTGATAATGACTTTCAGTGGGGGCCTCGCCACTGAAAATATTAAGTGGCCACTGATAAATTTCGCTCGATTTCGGCTCGGTTTGGCCATTGCTCACTTCAAGATATATCTTAATAATTGCTAATTTGTTTTTGTTGATTATTGTTTTATTATATTTCAATTATGGTAATTTTCTAGTTTATTTGGGGGCAATAATAATTTTTTTGTTTTCTAGGATTTTGGTTGTGAAAAGAAAGGAGACAATTTAGTACCATATGATTTTTGGTTTTATTAGTTGTAATTAGGACAAATTAAGCACATTATTTTAATGGTTAGGATTTAAATTTTATTTTCCAAATGTTCAATTTTTTTCTTTTACTAATTGTGTATCTTTAGGGTTTTTGTTTATTAATTTGAACAAAATCAAATTTGCTATAGTATTATTTATTTTAGGGGTTAGGCTTCAAGCACTTGCAAGCCACACAAGATTGATAAAGCTCGAAGTACTTGATATTTATTTGTAAATAATAATGGTTATTGTTTGGTAAAAATATTTCTCTAAAATTATTTATTTCATTAGTAGGCTTCAAACATGTTCAGGGCATCACAAAAATAAATTAAGCTCTAAATAATTCATATTTTTTTCTTCTTAGGAACATTTTGTATTCGAGCCTTGCTCTTCAGATTCGCACTCCCTTAGGAACATTTTTAATTATTTATTTATTTTTTAATGTAATTTTTGTTGTTAGAATTAGGGTTTAGTGTTTAATTTCGCTTATGTTTAACTAGGGCTAGGTTATGGTTAATTTAGAAAAATATAGTGTAAACAAAGTTTGTTTTGGTTATTGGTAGAGTTTATTTAATTTTTTTTTAATTTTTTTTCTTTACTAGGAACGCTTATATTCAATGCTTTGCTCTTTGGATCTGCTTTCTACTTTCACGAACGGTATGTTCCTATCTATCTCTATTTGAGAATTTTTTTTTCTTTATTTCTTTATTTTATTATTTAATTATCATATTTATAATTATTGTTTATTAATTATTTTTTCTCTAAAATTATTTATTTCATTAGGAAGGCTTCAAGCACAATATGCAAGATTTCATAAAGTTTTGATAAGCTCTTGCTCTTTGGATCTGATTTCTACTTTCTTCTTCACGAACGGTATGTTCCTATCTATCTCTATTTGAGAATTTTTTTTCTTTATTTAATTATTTAATTATCATATTTATAATTATTGTTTATTAATTATTTTTTCTCTAAAATTATTTAATTTCATTAGGAAGGCTTCAAGCACAATATTCAAGATTTCATAAAGTTTTGTTAAGCTCCAAGTACCATATTCGTAAGTTTTCCAAATTTTTTTAATTCTTTATCAAATACTAACCCTACACCATAAATCTAAGCATTATTTTTATTCTTAATTTTGTATATTATAGATGATGAATAGGATAAATGTTAGGTTTCATATTTTAAGTTGGTTTTGAACTCAATATTGGATATCTTGATTTTGGGTATGTAGTATTTTTGATGAAAGAATGCTATATTTTGATTCGGCCTTTAAGATGGATTTGAATTTGAAATTGTGTGAAATTTATTGTGATACTTTGTATTGTTATTAATTAGAGTTTTTTAAATGAAAAAATAAAAAAAAAAAATAATCCTTGAAGAGGTTTTCACCGGCGGCTTCGGAAATAACCCCCGGTGATACCACCTTCTATCACAAGTTTTTGCAAGGTCTTTTACCTGCGGTTATTCTTTAAACCGCCGGTGATAATTATCACCGGCGGTGATGAAACCCCCGCTGAAAACAATAAACCGCCGGTGATATCACTGCCTGTGAAAAAATATGTCCAGACTATATTTTTCATCGGCGGTTAAAAAAACCGCCGCTGAAAAAAAAAGAACCGCTGGTGATAATTATCACCGGCGGTCCCGCCAGTGAAAAAGATTTTTAGTGTGGAAGCATCACCGGCGGTATATTACCGGCGGCTAACCGCCAGTGATGACTTTCACCGGCGGTTTTCAGCTTTTAGTGGCGGTTTTTTGGCCGCCGGTGAAAATTGGATTTCTAGTAGTGTTTACAAAAGAATATTATCTGTTTCTATTAATTAAAAACAATCTGATCGAAGAACCAAAATGAAACATCTCAAACTTTAAATTACTAAAAAAAGAGAACTCGAGGACTTTTTTAATAACGCAAAACATAAGGTTTATTTTATATTATTGTTCTTTTTGTATTTAAAAAACTGAATGATGAGAACAAAGTAAAACTTCAACGTGCATAGCATTATGCACCGACTAATTATCCATTTTTTTTTTGAATAATTACTAATTAGTGAGTTGAGCCAGTGGAATGCAATAATATGGCTTTCATTAATTGGCTGTAATATTCCCAACATTCCCCGCACCAGAATGTCTAAAATGCTATTTGTACAAACTCAAACTTATAAAAATGTTATTTTAGCATAATTATTTTCAGAAGATTATTTCCTTTAATAAATGATTCAGGCCTCTAAAGAGCTAAAAATAATTGATGTATAATGACATAATTTATTCAAAGAGATGGTTCTTGAATTGTTTCAGGAAGAATTTTCAAAGATTGAATTTATATTTTTAGTTCTTTTGCTTATAAGATTCTTTGTGTATTTAGTATTTTATTTTAATTGAACGACGGTGAACGTGCATGGTTGATGAATGCCAACTACCAGAAAGGAATATGGCATTAATTTTAGCTAATGACTATTAACAAATGTTCCACCTATCACGTACCGCTGAATATTTTTATTGCCTATTTATTTATTTAAATAATGATAATAATTAAATCATGCATGTTTGTCTGAGCGGCCAATTTTAATAGGAAGTAGAGAGTCTTCTAAAATTTAAACAAGTATTATGTGCATATGGTGTTTTATTTCTTAGATTTTATATGTCACAAAGCAAAAAAAATTAGTTCATTTGGTACACCCAAATTTCTTTATAAATACATGAGAAAAGTCTAATTTTTATTTTTATTTTTATTTTATATATTTTTTGAAGCTTTAAGAGGCAAATTACCTCTCTGAAATTCTATTAAAAAGTGAAAATAAAAAAGTTTGAATTGTTTTTAACAGAAAAGGAATAATTGCAATCCATCTTAAAAAAGAAACAAGAAAGCTCCCAGATGTGAAGCGAGGGCCTATCCTCTAAGAGAATTTCCTCAAATTTGTATAATTCGTATTGTTATAAACTGTATTTTTTGTTAAATTATAACGATGTATTTGTATATTTGAGATATTTTGTATGGGTAAACAGCATACGTAAGCAAAATAAAAATTTTGCTTACGGTCCAAAATATTACATGTATCATAAAAAATTCAAATTTCAACCGTACAGATGGAATATATATATTTTGAGTATGTTATAGATTAATTTTCACAATAATCGAAATACTATAGCATTACCATCATGTATCATCAAAATTCATCACTATATATATATTCCAATTATATATATATTTTGATGATACATGATGGCAATGATATAATTTTCCGATTCTTATGAAAATTAATCTACAACATATTCAAAACATATATATTCCATCCGTACGGTTGAAATTTGAATTTTTAATGATACGTGTAATTTTTTGGACCATAAGTAAAATTTTTATTTTGCTTACATATGCTATTTAGCATCTCCCTATATATATATATATATATATATATATATATATATATATATATATATATATATATATATATAATGCATAACTTAGACTACTCACAAAGTTCACAAGCAATCAGATGCTAACCTTGACATACTCTAAGTTCACAAGCAATCACAATTACCAACTTTCTATGCCAAAGTATTTTTTTTTCACGTGCATTTCTATTTTCTGAGTATTTATTGAATCTATTGAATAAAAAGAACATTGTAATTTTTTAATTAATGAAATCTATAGTAGAGGATCACCTACTATTAAAAAAAATGTTAAGTGGAATATGCTCATTATGAATCACTAGAGTTGTAACTTATAATGTAATATGCTAATATACTAATACGATACAACATTTTCCCTAGAAAAAGTTAGAAAACTGTAAAGTAGTAATATTCTTAAATCTCTTTCCTAATTGATTTTATATGAACTTTACACCGACTGTTCATCCAGTTTATAAAAAATTAATTTACAGTTTAATTATTAGTCAATGCGATAGGTGACGGATCTTAATGGAGAGTAGGGACGCTCGCCCTCCTAAATTTTGAAGTTGGAGTGTATATATATGATTATACTACTACATTTTATATAAAAATTAAAAGCTATGCATACACAACCCGCCTTAAATTTTGAGTGTATTTTTATTATCGCGTCCTATGTTTTAGGTCAACATCCACCACTGAATACGATGCTATACAAATTATATGAACACCCTAAATATTTAGTATTTTCATCTAGATTATTTTACATCTTTAGGAAAAATATTATTTTCTATACATTAGGGCCTCAAATTGATATTCGTTAAGGGCCCAAAATAGACCAGACCGGCCTTGGGTGGAATCCAAGGCCGTCGATCACCCAACAACGAGCTCGAAAAGACTTGTACTTGTAGAGTATTCGAAACCACGAGGCATGATCTAATGTGTGTGCGTGAATGTGGAATGAGAAATCGATATCCCAATATAAAAGAATTTAATAAATATTTATATTCAAGGCTGCTGACTGGAATCACGTTTAGGGAATAAAAAAGAATCAACAATAGGAGCGCGACACGTGGCAGCAAAATAGTGGGTTTGAAGAAGAAAACGCGTTTTGACTAGTCAAAATATGTTCTGGTCGGCCAAACGCGAAATTTAATGGTCGCTATACAAAATCTAAAAAAGAGTATATTTGCACTGTTACAAGGATGAATTATTCCTAAATCAAGGATGAATGCTTCCTAAATAAAGGATGAATTCTTCATAACAAGGGTATTTTTTTACCGTTAAAAGCTAGTCGGGGACATCGGGTGAGCATCGTCAAACATCAAGCGTCAAAATATATTTAATAATTAAATGTAATAAAAGTTTCAGATACTTGATTTTCTATTTATTTTAAGTTATTTTTCCGCTACTTTATTACAATTTTTGTGTAATATGTTCTTAAGGATTACGACCGTTATATCTCGGGTCGAATATGGAGTCGAGGTGTAACACGTATTCTGTTGAGTGATTTCCGGTATGATGCTCTCTTGCAGAGGCCTTCTTTGTCGGAAAATGTGTTGGTTGCGCACCTTCCAAATATTCACTTGCTTAGTCACTCCGTCCCCCAAGCACTTTGGGTGTCTTTATCTTTTGCCAATCCTTGTTCCCTCCAGAAATCTCCGATGTTGTTGGCAATGTCAGAATCCAATCCCTTTTGCATCCAAAATTGTGTTGCGAAATCACAATGGAGGAATAAGTGACTTGCCAGTATTCAAAAAAAAAGAATAAGTGAGTTGCCATCTCCTTGACATATTGAGTGCACATTAATTACTCCTTTTGGTTTGGCCACCCTCTTTGGGCGAGTTTATCTTGGATCATGAGACGACCTAACATCATTTGCCAACCAAAGAATCATATCTTCTCCTCCTCTTGATATCTTTCATCTCCACCTCGTTTTATCCCTTGAGTGATAGGATTGATAAGAGCGATTGTAAGGAATATGTCTTGGTGGCTCTAATTCTTTCATCCGGGGAGGCTAATAATTGTTGGAAATTTATTTCCCCGTTAAGGACTTGAACTACCGTCAAGTTATCATCTCTGATAATTCCATAGATCATTAGAAAGAATGATTGGGTGTGCCCTCAAAGGATGGGTATTGTTTCAGAAATTTATGTTTTTTCCCTCAGCCAACTTATAGGTTATCGAGATTTAGAATATTGGCATTAATTCGGCCAATTGAGAGAGAAAGAAAGAATCCGGTTGAGATTTCCTCGTTGGGTCATTTGGTCCTCAAAACCGTACAAACATAGGTAATGTCTCAATAGATATTAGGAAGCATAATGTCTTCTTACTTCTTAAATGTTAACTATTGAGATAATAGCTCATTTTTATCACTTAAGTTTTTCTTGCCCAACATTAACCTCTCAATTAATCAAGGAAAATTTACAAATAACCCCCTAACTTATCTAAATATTACAAAATAACCCCCTATATTTTCATACTTCAAAAAAAACAATTGTCATAAATTTTTTATTTATAAAAAAAACCCTCTCCATCCACTTTTCCATCTAATTATAAGTTAATATTTTTGAAATTCTCATTTTATCCTGTTAAGAAATTGTTTTTCCAAAATTAATTGTCTTAAAAAATAATTTTCTAAAAAATAATTTTTTGAAAAAAGATCACTTTTAAAAAAAATATTTTATGAAAATTGTTTAAAAAAATCTTACAAAAAATTTCTAACAAAAATTTATTAATTTTTAATTAAAAACTATTTTTAATAAATATATTTTCCCAAAAATATGTTTTAAACACAACAAAATTTCGGAAATCCGTTTTTAAATTTTTTTTCAAGGGACTTATGTATGTTAAAATTTAAGAAAAATAATTTTTCTAAAAATAGTTTTTGTTAGAAAAAAAATTGGTGAGAATTTTTCTAGAAATAATTCTACAAAACATATTTTATGAAAAAACAAAATTCTAAAATTTTAACAAAAACAATTGTTTTGAATAAAATAATTATTTTTAAAATAAAATTTTGAAATTTTTATTTTCGTAAAAAATGTTTTTAAACATTTTTTTATAGTTTTTAATAAAAAAAAATTTAGAAACTTTTTATTAGAATTTTTTTGAAGATTTTATTATTAAAAGATATGATAAAGTATTTTTTTTATTTTTTTTTTTCAGAAAATAGTTTTTTAGAAAAAATATTTTTTAAGAAAATTATTTTTGTGAAAACATTTCATCATAGGGGCAAATTGGTAATTTCAAAAATATTAACTTATAAATAGATGGAAAAGTGGAAGGAGGGATTTTTTTTAAATAAAAAATTTATCATATGGGTTTTTTTAAATATCTAAAAATATTGGGGTTATTTGTAATATATAGAAAAGTTAGGGGGGTTATTTGTAAATGTCCCATTAATAAATAAGCTCATTTTTATCTCTTCCATGCATCCGTCAAGTATATACATGTCCATTAAATTCGATACTTAATCGATAACTTGACAAATATTCTTGACACATATTCTGACATGACAATTATTATCGGGTGGATAATGTTTAGAGAAAAATAAAAAATTTCTTATATCCTTACGTGTCAAATTTAATAGACATGCAAGCACTTAATATATATATATATATATATATATATATATATATATATATATATATATATATATATATATATATATATATATATATGGAATGGTCAAAATAAACTTATTGAATAACTGAGGAATTAAAGTTGGACAAAGAAAAAATTGGAATAAAAATATTATTTCAATAATTAGAGGGCTAAAATCACACTTTTCTCTAAATATAATTAGACATGAAAAGTGTTAACACAAAATATTATAATATTCAGATTTTGATAGAGAATAAATAATTTATTATTGATAAATTGAAATTCTTATTTTGCATTAATAATCTCTATATATAATATATAATAAAATTAATAATTAGAAATCCTTTACACGCATAAAGCTGACATAAAGTGTACTTCGTCTTATACATGCAAGACTTATGGAAAGTAGTATTCATGTATGATACATGCACATTAGAACATATACTGATTTAACCCTAAACCCGGATCATCTTTAGGAAATAACAGTACGAAGTAGTATTCAAAATTTTATATCTTTAGGAAACAATGATTCCGATGTAATTTGTTTTATTACTGAAGTATATGAAAATAAATTATGAAAAAACTCATTATATGTAAAACACACCTAACTAAAATATTGTATATTTAGATAATTAAATTTCATAATAATATCAATGAATTTGAGAAATAAAAACCAAGATTTAAGAGAATTTCTTGAAAAAAAAAAAAAAAAAAAAAAAGAGAAAACAGTGATATTGGTTTTAGGAGAATTTAGAAGTCTGATTATATCAATTTAAATTTCTAAATATACATTATTTTACATAATTTTCTATTATATAAGCTTTTGTATTTCTCATACATAGTCAATCTTATATTTTATAATGAGATATTTCGAGTTGGATATTGAAAGAGGTTTTTATCGGTTTCTTCCATGGATGTGACCCTAAGAAGAAACGCTACTCGTAGTATCTTGGGGTGATTTCCGTATCTCGCACGTGAGGAGGACAAAGTTTACTCATTGGGATAAAAATATTTAATTATTAGTTTTATTATTTTCTATAAAAATATACGATTTATAAATATTATATTTTATTTAGATTACTTTATTTTAATTATTTCTTAATCACAATCGGTATTTCAAAACTTAAGTTCTAATATTTTTTACTAGAAATGTATTTTTCAAAATATCAATATATTTTCAAAATTTTCAAAGCAGAAATATATATATTTTTTCTTAGCCAACTTGCTATAATACTTCCTGGTTGCTCATAAAACCAGCATTTATTAAAGAAACTTAACAAACCTCATAAAAAAATTATTCAAATAAATAATTGGTCAAGCAAACATTTGGAAGTGCATGTGCATGCCCCTAAACTGAAATAAGGACCTCAAAATCCCAACCCTGACGCGAGGGGTGTAAACTCGTTGGAATTGGTTCAAACGAATAGAAAAGAATCGAATCAAATCAAATCTTATAACATCGAACCCAATAAAATTCGAATCGGATTTTGAACCGAATTGAATAACTGAATAAAGTAAATTCGATAGAAATTTAGATAATATTAAATCAACTTAATAATGTGTAGACTAAATTATGATTACATTTGTTAATATTAATATGCATAATTTAAATTCAATTTTAAATTATTATAAATAAGCAGTTCGATATATAATTCGGTCGGTACAATTTATTCCTTTTTTTTTTTTCTAAATCAAAGCAGACTAAAACAATAAAAACCAAATAACCAAATTTTTTTAAAATTGACTGAATCTAACTAAATTGACCAAATAACCAAATCGAATTAACCGAAATCCACCTATTTTGTTGTTGAGTAAAAAACCAAACTGAATGAATACCCTAGTCCTAATAGATTAGCATGTTGCTTTTAGAATTGAAACTTGTAAACAAAATCCCAAAACCCAGGTGATAAGTCAAATGCATCATATAAGAGAAACAAGATCTTCTGGTACATAAAAAAAATTAAAGAATGCTTTGTTTTTCTAGTGAAACATGTTTCGCTTATAAATAAAAAAAGTTATTCATAAAAAATAAATCGATAATTGGCACAATGAATCCGAACGAGGTCTTAATGGAGATTTCTTGTGGCCACAAATACTGGTTTTGATATGGTCTAGCCGGGCTAGCACGGGTGAAGCATGAGAATTTGTCATTTCTTTCATTAAGTCTTTCTCGCTCATCTTTCTCATAGCCCGGCGCTTTTTTTTTTATGAAAATGTTCGGTTTTGTTTTTTCCGAATCAATCCAAATCCTCTGACACTCCTTTTCAGCTGCTATTTGAATACATGTTCAGATGCAAAAGAGCTCGACTTCGAGTATGGTCTTTGTTGAATTGCATACTACCTACGAGATAGAAATCCACTTTTTATGGGTCCAAAGATTCTTTCGCCTACGATCTAATCTCAATAAAAAAAAAATGATGAAAAAAGTTAGTACCTAAATAAACTTTTGAACTGTTACCATGTGAAAAATACGTATATTGTTGCCATGTGATGTATCCTTCGCATTATTCTTTTAATGACGATGACACCACGGAACCTGCACGCCACAACTTTTGGCATTAGTTATCCTTCCTATTTTGTTGATGTATTTTCTATTTAATTAATCTTTTTCTTCTTTGGAACATTGATTTGTATTTTGTATTTGTATTTGTATTTGTATTTGTATTTGTATTTATATTTGTATTTGTATTTGTATTTGTATTTGTATTTGTATTTGTATTTGTATTTGTATTTATATTTGTATTTGTATTTGTATTTGTATTTGTACTTGTATTTGTATTTTCCATATTTTTTTCGTATTTTTTGTATTTAAAAACAATATTTCATAAAAAAAATCCAACACGCCGACACGACTCGGCCGAAACTGAACCGACACGGCCGATACACTGAACCGGCTAAGCGGCCGACACCGAAACCAATACCGACTTTCAGAACCATGATTCAATCACCAATGTATCTTTCTTGAGTCTCTTATGTTATTAGAAAAATATACATAAATTAAATTATATTAATAACACCAATGTATTGATATATTTTTTTATTTTAATATATTGATTATGAGATTTAATACAAAACTACGGGAGTACTCCTTGTTCCGCTTCGGGGTATTGAATATAATTTTGTATATACACACTAATTTATTTTATATTATATAAAACTCAATACCACTCTACATTTGAAATCATCTATCTTCCTCAAAAGACCGTGAAAGGTCAAGTTTGAGCTGAGGCTATTTGCGTGTTGGCTTCCAAATCGTTCTCTTTCTTATTCACATAACATTTTGATAAAGAATACGATCTCGCGGCGCACCTCTCCTAACTATTGCCCATTTATTCTGGAATAATATTTTGAGGAGGGACAATTTCACATATTTCTTGATCTTATTATGAGGCTTCATCGCCCAGCTCCTCAAAGATGATGTTAGGATCGGACATCTCTTCTTTTCTGAAAAGAGAGCTCGCCTACCTGCGACTTCTAACTGCTGGCTTGATTTATCAGAAGTAGGCTGTCTGCTAAGTCAGATCTCCTTCTGGCAGATTCGACGAATGTTGTCTGTAAAACAACCTTTGTGAAGTAGAGGGCGTAGTAAGAACCATTCGACGATGAAGAGAGAGTGCTCCTTTCATGTTCTGTATATAGGTCTTGATCTCAAGGAATTTATGGAATGCGGTGGGCTAGGGACCAGCCCCTGCGATGCCGGTTCACGCCTCATTAGTAGTCCCGACCCAACCTGGAGAGAGAAGAAATATCGCCTCACTACAGTTCGAGAAAGGATGGGTAGGGAAAGGAATGCCTCAGAGGGGTTGTCTCATCGAGAATCTCACAAAGTCTCTCTAAAAGATGAATATCAGAATTTGGCTTACTATGAAAACTTAGTTGAGTTATGACTTCTGGCCATAATGACTACCGGCAATTCTTTATCGTATACTGATCTCTCGACGTTCGGCACGAGTAGATTTCCGCAAAGCCTTCAGATGGTCATATTTGGTATAGAGTTAAGAATTTTATATAACATAACAAAAAAATTTACCACCACTAAAATATTCTAGTGATTATGATACAAGTCTTACTTTTCATAGATGAAAGGATCAAATCGTGCATTCAGCAGAATTTTAGAGAGGTTTTAGAAGAATTTTAAGATAGTATTAGATGTGTCTCTCATCGTGAGTGTTCTGTATGCCTACGGACTATTGTCAAAAAAATAAAAATAAAAAAATAAGGCTTTTTTTTTCCTAAAACATCTCCAAACAATAATTTTTGAAATTCCTACGTATTTCTTCTCTTTTAGAATTCCACTTTTCAAAATACTAATCCCTAAAAAAAATTCCTATCCTATAACTTCCTTTTGCAATTCTAATTTATAAGGAAAAAACTGGACGAATGCAATTGCAATACCCGTTGTAGAACTTTTTTCTGCAATTTTCTAGAAAATGTTTTAAGAGTACCTTTCATGCTAATCATCGCACAGATCCTGAATAAAGTGATTAAATGTTTATTGAGAAAATTATATTTACTTCAATTAAAGAACTCAATGGGATTTTCTAAACTTTGTGTTCATGTCAACTTTGATGTCACATCTAACCGTAGGGGTTGCCATTCGGTCGGTTCGGTCAAACCGAATAAAACCGAACCGAATAAGATTTAAACTGAACGAAACCGAATAAATATAGAACCGATTTAGAACCGAACCGAATAAACCGATTTCTTATTCGGTTTATTCGGTTGAACCGAATAAAAAATAAATATTCTTTAATTTATAATTTTGTAAATAAAAATTATTCTAAATTAAATTAAGAGTACACTAGATCAATTAAACTCATGATTAATTTATTTTAAATATGATTTTTTATTTTAAAGATGAAAATTTGAACAAAACATAATGAAATGAGAAAATAATAATGTATATCGCGATTCGGTTTATTCGGTTTTTCCAAATAAAAACTGAACCGAACCGTTTAAACCGAATAATCTCAATTTTCAAACCGAACCAAACCGGATGAACCGAAAAACCGAACCGATTAAACCGAATTCGACCAGTTCGGTTCGGTTCCCGAATAAATTGAACTATTTGCCAACCCCTATACGTTGGTATCTAAAATTGAGAAGAACTCAAAACTCAAACTAAGGGTTGCTTCTCCCAACATGATGAATCTTCTAATCCGAAGGACCCCTCTCTGTCTCACTTGGATCCTCGTCTGGTGAGGATGATCACTAGGCTTGCTTACCATTATTTCTCTTTTGTTGTCTGGATGTGCACCATCATACAAAGAACACTACTCTATTATCTTGTTACTTTTGAATATTGTACCCCCTATTACTTAATCATGTTAAACACTTTTAAGCTATGCAAATTTGATCTTCTAACTTGGAATGTTAGAGGTCTAGGTTCTTCTGAAAAATATAATGTTGTTAAACCTATTAGAGCAAGCAAATACAAAATCGCTTGCTTTCAAAAAACAAAATGGCGTGATGCCAACTCCTTCCAACTATCTCTTCTCACTCCTAGCTACCTGTCCAACTTTGCTGCTAATAACTCAGTCGGTTCAAAAGGTGGCACTCTGATCACATGGTCTAATTCATATATTCTGTTATACTCCTTCAACACACAATACTGCTCTAACGCACTGCTTCTAGATTCATCAACTAAACAATCCTTTTTACTCACAAATGCCTATGGGCCCACAGATGATGATGAAAAATTGAACTTTCTGACAGAATTATCTAACATTGTGAGCACCCTTGGATACTTGTGGGGGACTTTAACTTGCTACGGCAAAGAAATGAAACCACATCTCAATCTTTTAACACATCCATCTCGATTGAATTCAACCAAATGATTTTCGATCTTGATCTGATGGAAACCCCTTTAAGAGGAAGAACCTTCACTTGGTCAAATAAAAGACCGGCTCCATGTCTCTCCCATCTTGATAGTGTAATCCTTTCACTTCACTTCATCTCCTCAGACCTCATTGCAACTCTGGTAGACTTACCTTCTACCACTTCTGATCACGTCCCACTTCTTTTGTCACTCAAACCTCAACATACTCCGCAGACTAAGAGGTTTAGTATGGAATTACACTGGTTCAAAAGAGAGGATTTTCACTCTTTGGTGAATAACTCATGGAGTTAACCCACTAACTCCAATCTGTCTTCTAAAAACTATCTCATCAAAATGAATCATTTAAAGAGAGAGCTTAAACAATGGTCTAACATAGCCTTTGCGGGATGGAATATGACCCTTGCTAGGGCAAAATGGGTTGTGCAAATCCTTGACAAACTAGAAGAAGTAAGAACGTTGTCTAACTCTGAATTTTAACTAAGGTTGCAGTTAAAGACTCTCATTCATGACCTTGTTCAATTGAATCTGCCAGTTCAGGCGAAAGGTTGCATGCATTAATCATGAGAAAAGTTGCATGCATTAATCATGAGCTGCCCGTGTTTATGGATAAAATCACATTCTCTTGTGATGTAGCTAACTATTTCCAGTTTTCTATAACACATATGACATCTATTTACTATTATGAAACTCCTCGTCTTTAAATTATCTTGAGTTACAATTTCTTTTGATGAGAAATCCAAAGATGAATTCTCATTCTCAATGAAATTTACAAATTCCAAATATTTTTTAATGGATTTTTTTTTTTAAAAGGACTTTTTTTTTTGAAATAAAATCCGGTACCCTCAAAGAAAGTGCACGTAAGCTCTATTGAATCAAGACTAGTTACAACCACAACCATCATTTGTTTAATTAAAAGGAGTTAAAATCTCGATCCTACATCTAATATATTGAAGAAGGCCAAAACCAACTCCTAGCTCAAGCGGTATCCATCATTGGAAATTTCGAAGGAAGTCTCAATTTCGAGTCGCAACAAATGCATTTAGTATAATTGGGATTAATAACAATTCTCTCTCAACTCATTAGTAGTGGGTTGAGTCTCAAAAGAAATATATTGAAGAAGGATTAATAACGTACATGACTCATGAGTTCACCTTCCTATAGCAAAGGATTTCATATCTAAAAAGATGAGAGTAAGACGAAAAAAATTTGAACTGAAAAATATAAAAATTGATTGAGGTTAACTGAATATGCATGAGAGTCTAAGTTCAGCATTTCTAAATTCAACATTTGATGTGAGAAATTTTGATGTCAAATTAATTCATAAATAATCTAATAAATCGGAGTAACCACTCCTTCAGAAATCGTTAGGTACCAAAATTCAACGAAATTTCATTATATTCATGCACTAAGCTGTCTGTTGGGAAAAAGAATTGAATCTTTTGGATTATTTCACTAGTCAAACATGAAGATATTATTTTCTAGTATGCATGGGAAACATTAATAGCTGATATAATTCGCTTATCCTTCCTAACAAACAAGCAAAAATATTAAATAAATAAATTAATAACACAGTCCTTTAATTCCCCGTTTTGCAAGGAAGCATCACATGGCTGTTAGGACACGTTTTATTCTGTATAGTTGTACTAATTCAATTAGTTGGAGACATTTGTAGAGAAACGCACAGCCACACTAGGATTGTACACGATAACTACGTCGCGAATAGAGAAACGGAACAACATTGACTACGCAGTTACACAATACTAAACTAGCAGCGACATTATGGTTACTAAAACAACGAAAATAGTAGTGCATTAATAAGCTTGCACTAGCCTGAGATCTTTAAAGTAGAAGAAGAAAAATTCAACAAAAAAGTTAAAAAAATAAAATAAATTTCTTATTATAGGAGAAAGAGAGACAAAATATTATTGTTTGAGTGGTGCCTTACAAAACACACAAATCTCCTTTATTTATATCCAAAACTAAACCTACTCTAGACCCTCCTATTACATAATAGATTATCCTATTACACACTAGACTAGACTATACTTATATGATCCATCTAATCAATTAGACTAGTCTATACATACATAGTTCATCTAATCAATTGGATGTTCTAGAGGACCACATCATATGTTGGAGTCCACACCACTCCTAGGAGACCACACCATCTAGAATGATGTATACAAAATATCTCTAATATACAAATACATCTTTATAATTTAACACTCTCCTTGGCCACGAGCTCCAACTTGGCTCGTAATAACTCGAACAATCCCTTAGAGAAAGACTTGGTGAATATGTCAGCCATGTTGTCAACACTTCTCAATCCTCAACTCTAATAGTTCCACCAAACACCTTCTCTCGAATGAAATGATCCTCGATCTTAATGTGTTTGGTTCTCGCTTGGCAAACATGATTAGTTGTCAATTTCAACGCACTCTGGTTGTCGCCTTGAATAACCGTAGGACCAGTAACCGCGTCGTTAACATCCTCAACCAACCATCATAACCAAACACACTCATGTGCCGTAAGTGATGACGCCCTGTACACCGCCTCGGTAGTAGAGAGAGACTGAATCTTGCTTCTTACTACACCATGAAACACTTGCAGAACCACAAGAGAGAACATGACCGGATGTAGACCTCCGATCATCCAAATCACCGTCCATGTTAGCATCAGTAGTATATCTATGCAGAACGAACTCGGAACACTTCTTATATAATAACCCGAGATCAAGAGTCGAATTCACATACTTGAGAATTATCTTTGCTGCATCCAGATGCAGCTTTGTCAGAATTTGCATAAACCGACTCACAAGATCAACCGTGTAGGCAATATCCGGTCTTGTAATTGTAAGATAAATCAAGCTTCCAACAAGGACACGAAACTTCCGAGAATTCAGAAGAACCTTACCAACACCACACCTCAATTTGAAACTTGTGTCCAGCGGTGTATAACAACGCTTACCTTCTTTGACGTCAAATTTCTCACTGAGCTTTCCGGCATATCCCTGTTGAGAGATGAAATACTCGTCTTTCAAACCTTCCACTTCCAATTCCAAGGAGTGAGTGAGCTCTCTAAGATCCTTCATCTTGAATTGAATTGAATTGAATTGCGAGTTCGCCCCGAAGTCTTGCAACTTTACCTTCATCATTGCAGTTGATGATCATGTCATCCATGTATAAAAGGACGACACGTGTAAACCCGCCTTCATCTTCACAAATAAACTATGATCAATACTCAAAGAAGAATAACCACAAAATTGCTGACATTCCGCAATCTTGGCATACCAAGATTGAGGTGCCTAGTTCAAACCATACATCGCCTTCTTCAGCTTGCACATATAGTCAGGACACACCTTAGAAATATACCCAACTAGTTGCTCCATATAAATCTCCTTATCGAGTTCAACATACAGAAAAACATTCTTCACATTCAGCTACGACAACTTCCAACCAAGCGCAACACAAGAAGCATCACTTTGGCGATCAAACTTCTGATTTAGATCCTTCGGATAGAGAGGCACCTCTGCCACCCTTTCTCTCTTTTCTTTATTTTGTAACTTTTTCTATCTTAGCTTATCTGGAAAAGGGTAACTGATATAACAAAAACTTTTCCTTTATTAAATAAAAATCTCAGTGGCAAATCGCCTACCGAGCTTTATATAACATAAATAATATATTCGACATGTAGAAATGTATAGTAGATAGATAGCATAATATAAGTGAAGTGCTAATCTTAGATGTATTTCGGAGATATTTTGAAGGTGCTTTTCTCATAGAAGATTTCTCAAAAAAGATAAAAAAAATTCCACGTTCCAACTCTCCAAATGTTCAAACATTCTTGGTCGGATTGTATCCTTATCCTATTTGTAAATCACCTTTCCTGACTAGAAAGGACGATTTTTATTTTTGAAAAAAAACATATATTATATAGGGAGCCGATATATCACGATGTTACTGTAGCGACTCTGTAACGACATTATATAAAAACTGAAAACAGTATATACAAACGTATGAACTGAAAAAAACAGTATATAAAAATTCATTCTATAAAACAATATATATTTAAAAGAATAAAAACAATATATACACACATATAAACTGAAAACAAACAATATATAAAAATTCATTCGGTAAACAATATATATTTAAGAAAATGAAAAATATATATAATGTATATAGGAACGTGAGAAAATAGTATATAATTTTAATCCGTCGCTACAGAGTCGTTATAGTACCTCCGGCGTGAGGTTTTTAAAATATACATAATCCGTTATTTAAAATAATTCAAAGATTCGTAGAGAAGTAATATAGTTCAAATAACAAATATATTTAACGCATCTTTAAAGATTCATGGCCTACCATGTCTGCGCACAATCCCCGTAAAATTTAGTTTATTTAATACACGTATAAATGTCTGAAGTCTGATATATAAAGTTTAAATATGGCAAATATATATCATTAACATTTACAATATAACGCCTCAAAAAAAATAACATTTACAATCTAATAAGCAGACGAATTTGAACAAATTATTACAAGTTCATTTTCATATAGATATATATAATAAGTTTCAATTAATGACAAGTTCAGTTATTAAGGTTATAACTACAAGAAAAAGGATTGTAGTACAGATATTATATATTTGCACTGGGTTTGTCTGCATCAACGCATTGCCACAGTAAGAGAGTAGATACAGATACGCGATTGGGTCTGCCAGTATTATCAAATGGGATCTGCTACAGCACGACGCACTGTAGCACGACGCTTCACGACGGGATCCAATAACAGTATATATAATTTATTTTCTAATAGCAATATATACATAACAATATATATAATTTATTTTCTAATAACAGTATATACATAAAAAATAAAAACAATATATAAAAATGAGAAAACAGTATATAAAATGGGAAAACAGTATATAAAAGTTAAAAAAAAAAGAAATACACATAGAATAAATAATAGTATATTAAATGGCAAAATAGTATATAAAATGAGAAAACAGTATATAAAATGAAATAAAATAGTATATCTATAGTGCGTCGTGCTACATTACCGTAGTGTTTGCACATTTCCCCTATCCAAATATAATTTTGGCACAGACGCTCTAAATGTACAAGAACAAAAATATTAGATCTCCGGTGTCAAAAAAAAAAAAAAATTAGATCTCTCTTGTTCATTTCCCTTAATAGCAAATGATCTTTAGCCTAATGATTACATCTACAACATACAGGTTAGTCACTTTTCTTTGGTATCATTTCAAGGAGGATTAAAGAAACATTTCATGACTGTCGAACACTTAGGAATCTTTCTTCAAAAAAAAAAAAGAAGAGAAGGAAACTAACATTCCATACAGGAATTGTTCCCAACTTGAAGCGTGTAGTGCACTGCACGTACTCAAATTCAAACCTCCCTTGCTTCTCTATAAATAGCAAGCCAATATGCACCATCATTCTCATCCTCATCTCTCTCTTTCTTACTCTCTCCTGATTCCTTAAATCTAACAACGAGAAAGAGAAACCAAGATGGGGTCCAGGGCTACCATTTTTCTCTCATGCCTCGTCTTTGTTATGATCCTCCAAGCCAATGCCCTTCAGGTCGGATACTACAAATGCCCTACTAAATGCCCTGATGCCGAATCGATTGTGCAAGGAGTAGTTGAGAGCTACGTGCGCAAAGACCCTGGTTTGGGTGCCGGCCTCATCCGCATGTTTTTCCATGATTGCTTTGTCAGAGTAAAAATTTCTTCATTGCATTTGAAATTATAACTTTAATACTGAGATGGATATGGATGAGATTTATACTGTGGTTCTATGTACACATCTAAGATTTCCACGTTCCACTTCTCTATATGTCTAATTTAAAAGCTGAATGTAGTAATAATCAGAAACCCTAAGCATATGTAATAATTTTTTACTTGCAACAGGGTTGTGATGCTTCTGTCCTGCTCGATAACTCCACAAGCAACCCAAACACTGAGAAGAATTCCATCGCTAACAACCCTAGCCTTAGAGGCTTTGAAGTAATCGACGCAGCTAAGGAAGCACTAGAATCAGCTTGCCCTGGCAAAGTCTCGTGTGCTGACATTGTCGCCTTTGCTGCCCGTGATGCATCATATATTCTTGGTAAAATCTCATATGATATTCCTTCAGGTAGATATGATGGAAAGATCTCTAACAGCACTGAGGCCCTTCTTTCACTCCCCCCACCCTTCTTCAACCTCACCCAGCTAATCGGCATCTTCGCAAAAAATAACCTCTCTGTAGTTGATATGGTAACTCTCTCAGGAGCCCACTCCATTGGACGGTCTCATTGTTCTTCCTTCACAAGCCGTCTCTACCCCACCATTGACCCCACCATGGATCAAGATTTTGCTTTATTCCTGAGGAGCAAATGCCCAGATACTTCTTCTACAACTAATGCAGTTGACGGAGTTGTTCCCCAAGATTTCGTTACACCAAATAAGTTCGATTCACAGTACTATGACAATGTTAAAGCACTTAAGGCTCTTTTCTTCTCGGATTGGAGTCTGTTGACCAGCCCTGAGACTCTACAACTTGTGAACGATTATAGCACGGTGCCGGGACTCTTTGAGGAGAGTTTCGGAAAATCCATGGTGAATATGGGCAACCTTGGATTGCTCGACGAGACCGAGGGGGAGATAAGGAAATCATGCCGCGCTGTGAACTATTAAATTATGTGAACTATTAAATGCTTGTTTGAACTTCAATTTCCTTGTTTGGCTTTCCTTTCCTTTCCTTGCATTTGTAATTGTAATTATGGAGTTATACATGTTGCTTTCTGAATGTTTTGTCATGCATTTGTGTTGGAAAATCTTTGTTTTCCAGCGTGCTTATTTGCATGCGACGGCTCATTTTTATGAGGGTTGTGATTGCTAAATTCTTTGAATTGAATTATCAAGTTATCTTTGTTTATTTTTATTTGCCAAATTTGCAATATTTACATGTCGGACATCCTTATCATTTAGCGAATTATTACACCAACTAGGACAATACCTCTGTGAATATTTTAATTGTATTATGTATTTTGATATAAAATACATGACATTATCATAATAAAAAATTAATAATATTTAATTTTTTTTTAATATATACATTAAGTATGTAATATATTAAAAAAATGCAACAAATCTGAGTTCTGCCAACTCCTGTTCCCTCTCTAACATGGGTATAATTTTTCTTAGAGGAGGAGAGAATAGAGAGGTAAACAAAATCAGCAATGTTTCAGTTCGCAATCTTACGTGAGAGATGCAGAAGAGCTTTCACAGAAAGGAGTAAGAGAGGATCGGTCCTAGTGGAGGAGATTTGGATATAGATTAGATAGCGAAAAAGGCGGTGAGTAGAGAAGAGGAGTTTCAGAGAGGGGAGAGAAAGACAGAACAAAGAGACGACACATCAGCTGGCGGCTGAAGAAAGTGGGAGTCCGATAAGCACGGCTGCACGAGGTGTTTTAGAGAGGCTATGGGCTGGATCGCAAAATTCAGATGACTATTTGGTCTGTAGGATTTATTGTTTTCTTATCTTATTTCTCAGCCGGTTTTTCCATGTGATTAGTTTGTGTAATAATTAGGCATAGAAAATAGGATTTTCTGTCTACTCTCTTGTAAATATACACACAAACTCTTGTACAAGTACAAGCAACAGAAAAAAAAAATATATAAAATAATTTACATTTGGAAAGGTGACCTTAAGCCATCTCCAAATTTCCTAAAAAAATATAATGTAATATAATTATATAAAGTGAGTTGAAAAATATTTCTTTACTTATAATTTTCTGTTATATAGTATGATGTATTATATATTACCATTTATTTGAAAAAGTAATTTGTGTTTCATAATTTGAATATGAGAAATAAAAGAAATCAAATAATAACTTTGTAAAAAAAGGCAAGGAAAAAGATCAATAATCCAATGAATGACCCAAGTGATACAATAATTGACTTGTGATGTGAATCTAAGTTTGTGTCTATATTCCTAAAACTAGTACACAGTGACTTTGCTGAATCTCTGAAAGTTTTCTTATATTATATTTTTTGTCCAACAAACTGAGAGAAAAGTGGCAAAAAAGAAAAAAAGATCATGATGTTTGAAGAAAATAATATATTATATAGATAAAATAATAAGTTAGGTGATACATAAGAAATATGACTCATTTTCTTAAAGTATTACCTCCATTAATTTTCTTCAGAAAGTATCACCCGTGCGCGTGTCCTAAAGTTATTCCAGTGGCGTATCAGACACCGACGCCATGTGCAGACCCTACACTGCTCGCTACTCTTATTTTTTTTTTCACATTTTTCATTTTATAGCTTAACAATACAAAATGCATAATATTCCACTAAAAGACATAAGCAGTAACTAAAAAGACATAGAAACACAACTAAAAAACATATCAATCCAATACAATACAAAAAATATAACAATCTACTAAAAAACATAACTAATAACGAAAAAAATCATATAAACACAACTAAAAAAAATATCAATCAAACACAATACAAAAGACATAATATGTTACTAAAAAGACATAATTAGTAACTAAAAAGACATAAAAACACAACTAAAAGATATATCAAACCAACACAATATAAAAAAGGCATAACAAATTTACTAAGAGGCATAATCATAAACTAAAAAATTCAGAAAAATATAACTAAAAGACATATCAATCTAACATAATATAAAAAACATAACCAGTAACCAAAAACACATATCAATAAAACTAAAAAAACATACCAATCCAACACAATATAAAAAATATATTCAGTAACTAAAAGACATAAAAATACAATTAAAAAAAACATATCAATCAAACATAATACAAAAAAATATAGCAATCTAACACAATACAAAAAAGTCATATCAATCCAAATAAAAGGAATAATAGTAACTAAAAAATCAAAACAGAGCGAGTGTGAATTGAACCGTGAGCGTGATTAAGTTTTTTGTTTTTTTGAGACAGGGCGTGATTAAGTTGCGCGGATGGCTTGAGTTAATTCCGCAGATTGATTAGGCCGCGCATTTAATTAGGCCCTGCTCTGATTAGGTGCTAAATAAGGTAATAACATGGTGGTGCTTATAATTTCTCTTCTATGTATGATCAAAGGTAACCTATAATAAGGTAATAACTCACACGTTTAGGTTATTTACAATTAATGACAAAATGGTTACAAATGTATTAAGGTTAATTCAGTTGGTCAAACATGTTATAAACATTATTACCAATTAAACTGATTATAATTTTGAGTTTTATTGTTAATATTTTTATTTTGTTCCAACAAAAAATATATTTGATATTAAAAAAAGATATACAAGTATTCAAAAATGTATGTTGGATAAGACATATAAACGCTATATTAGTATTCAACAAAAGCATACTAGACATGTTAAAGGTATAGCGTGGTAAGTAAAATATATATTGGATGGATAGAAAAATATATTATTATTATTATTTTGTTATTATTAAGAAGAGAAAATATATTCAAACTCTAGAATCACCACCAAGTTTTGGTATTTCTATTCTTTTTAAAAAAAATAGATGATCACACTGAAATAAGTGACTATTTAAATGAATTGTTATTGAAAATTCAATTATATTTGGTTATTCTATACTATTAGATGGTTATTAAAAATAAAAAAAATAAAAAATAAAATAATAAAAATGATCATATTAGAGATGATTGACCACTTTGATCATAAATTTGGTGATAATTCTAGATGTTGAGTAACTAAGCGGTCTATCCGCGGGTTCGGGTTTACCCACGGGTTTACCGAAATAAAACTATTATTGACAAAAAAATTTGCATATGCAATCCCGATTGATATAATTAATGAAAATGAGGATCAAGAACCAAAAACAATTGAAGAATGTCGACATAGGAAAGATTGGCCAAAATGGAGAGATGCAATTCAAGCAGAATTACATTCTCCTGAGAAACGTGAAGTTTTTGGACCTGTAGTCCAAACACCTAATGGTGTACAACCCATAGGATACAAGTGGGTATTTGTGAGAAAATATAATGAGAAAAATGAAATTATAAGATACAAAGCAAGACTTGTTGCACAAGGATTTACACAAAAATCGGGAATTGATTATGAAGAAACTTATTCTCCTGTATTAGATGCAATAACATTTAGATTTTTAATTAGCTTGGCAGTCTCTGAAGGGCTGAATATGCTTCTCATGGATGTTGTAACAGCTTATTTATATGGATCACTTGATAGTGATATTTACATGAAAGTCCCTGAAGGATTAAAAGTGCCTGAATCATATAACACAAAGTCTCGTAGAATGTATTCCATAAAATTAAAAAGATCTTTGTATGGGTTGAAACAATCTGGAAGGATGTGGTATAACCGTCTAAATGAATACCTTACACAAAAAGGATATCATAACAATCATATTTGTCCATGTGTTTTTATTAAGAGATCAAAATCAGGATTTGTAATTATTGCAGTATATGTTGATGATCTAAATATCATCGGAACTCCTGAAGAGATTGAAAGTACTGTTGCATATTTGAAAAGTGAATTTGAAATGAAAGATCTTGGGAAAACAAAGTTTTGTCTCGGATTACAAATCGTGATGGTGTTATGCCCTAGGCCAAAGTGTTTGTGACGTAGATGATGGATTGTAATAACAAACATAATATTTATTCTAAGATATTTCATATAATATGTGCGTATAGGTTATTTTAATATAATTAAAATAGACCATGAATATGCAATTCAACTTTATGTCATCAAAGTGTGTGACTTTGATAGTAAAACTATAAAGTGTTATGAATTCTATTCTAAATCGTCCCTGGTCATTTATAGGATATTTGTGGAGACAAATATACTTGCGGATATAAATAAATATATATATTTATATACAAGCTATAAATGTACACCAGTATATTAATTGACTGATGATTATGTTTTACTGATCATGGATAAATAGTTATCAAGTCATTAATATAGGTATATGTTAGAGACCATATACTGGACTGACCCGCCATAAGAATGCTACATGTTTTACGTCATTAGCGATTCTTGTAACATAAAGTATTTATAGTCCTTTGACCTGAGAATGTCTCGGTTCCCAACATGAGTAATTTTATACTTTAATATAATCTAACACTGCCTTTAACCGGGTGGTCATAACGGTTATGATTGGGTATACAATAAATCATGTAAAGGGATGAGTGCAATCAAGACGGAATTTGTTCCTCTCATAAATGAGAGAGATATCTTTAGGCCTCTTGATGAATTGAACTGAAGAAATGTATGGCCATACTCAAATGAATTAATAAGAGTTATTAATGTCATTTGTTCTTGTTCAGTTTAATTCGGGATCAAGAAATATTAATTCGATTAATATAAGGATGACGTATTACATGCCTTATGATCGATATAGATATCGTGTGACAAAGGGACTAAATACGTGATTGTTGATTAGGTAAATCGGATCACCTATATTCACTTAAATTGGGTAGTCATGATGGCTTGCTAGAGTCCGCTCATGATTTATAGACTGTCAAGTTTATTGCCAACATTAAGTGAACCTACAGGGTCACACACAAAGAACAAACTGAAACGGGCGCAGAAAATCCTAGCGACTTATATGATGAGTTGCATAAGAATGTCACAAAAGATATTGTCATCTTATGTGATAAGATGTGATATATATGTATATAAAGACTATGAGCACACAAGATCATGTAATCTAGAAGAGTCTAGATGATGATATGTGGATAATGATGAGTGATGTCATACACATCTTTTAGTGTGAATAGACATGACTCTTCACCTCTATATAAGGACATAGAGGGCTCCAAATTCATTGTACCAAATGATTCTCTCTCTCATTATTTCTCATTCTCTTTTGTGAGACAAAAAGAGAGAAAATATCCTTTCTCATTTGTGTGACAAAATTACTAAAGGGTGCTTGTTCTTTTATTTTATAACAAATGTATATTTATATTTAAAAGGTAAATTCAAATCATTGTTATTTTCACAACTATTACACAATTGCGAGGGCGACACACAAATGGCGAAAAGGTGGCGATTTCACCAAGGAAATGACGGCTGGTGTCGAAATCCGCTCTTTCATTCTCTCCCTTCAACCACTCTCACTCTCTCCTCTCCAGACCTTTCTTCTCCTTTTCTTTTAACATGTCTCAGAACGCTTATTATCTCTTCTGGAGCTCGTGTGTGGAGAAGAACGTTGGAGAAATATGTTTTGTTCTATGTCCTTTAATGTAACCCTCTTTTATTTGGGTAATACATGCAGCATTATCTTCGTATATCACTGTTGGACTCTCTTTGATTGTTTTAATGCCATATGATTCTTGAATATGTCGAATCATTGATTTGATGATATGGCTACCAAGGTTTGTTTGGTTGAGCGCCATGATATGGCAGTATTACCATATGTAAATAAATATCCAGTTTGAGACCGGGCTTTATGTGGGTCTGACATATATCCAGCATCTGCATATCCAACTAATTTGGATTCTGAGGTCTTTAGATACAATAATCCCATATCTGTTGTTCCTCGAAGATAACGAAGTATGTGTTTAATACCATTCCAATGCCTTCATGTTGGCGCAAAACTATATCTCGCTAACAAATTAACAGAGAATGATATGTCAGGCCTGGTATTCTTAGCTAGTACATTAATGCACCAATTACACTTAAATATGATACTTCTGGACCAAGAATTTCTTCATTATCTTCTTTTGAACAAAAACAATCCTTTTTTATATCAAGAGATCGAACTACCATTGGTGAACTTAATGGATGCGCTTTATCCATGTTAAATAGCTTTAGGACATTTACTACATAAGTAGATTGATGAAGAAATAGCCCATTTCTCAAATGTTCGATTTGTTGGGTTTCAGACGTGCATAACGCAGCGGAAAACTAAAAATTATTCGTCCAAAACCCATCCCGAGAATCCGTGTGTATCGGTTAAATCAAAGAAATAAATCTTAAAGAGCATTTCCTCTCGTTAGAAGTCCCAAGGAAGTGAAGCTAGCCTTCCCCGGGTATATTATAGGCGCTTGGCGTGATTCATTGGAAAAAAATGTTGGGCAGAAAGATAAGAGCTCAGGTTGAAGTGTAACTCTGTCTTTACGTTCTATAGAATGAGGAGTGTTAAGAGGAGGTCTCGTCTTCCTCTTTCTTGGAGTCACATTCCTTGTTGGTCTTTCTGTCTGAGTCATGGAGTCTTTTCCTTTAGAGGACTGAGCAGTTTGAGTGTTCTCAGAGGATATTTTTGAATAGAGTGGAGTTTAGCTTTGAGAAATCTGTATCTTCGCACAGAGTTAGGGAGCAGAAGAATGTATTTGCGTTCAGAGAAGTGAGCGAGAGAGAATTTGTCTGGCCAAGTGTAAGCTTGAATCAACATTGATTTGAGCTTGTCACATATCTCTTCTTCAACAGATGATCCATCAATAATGACAGCTTGTTGAAGATTGGTTATCTCCTGCTACTTCAGACTCAAACACCCTAACTTGCATGTATCTGATGATCTCACTCGACCCTGAACCAGCACAGGGAACCAAAATGGTGGTTTGAGGTGTAAGGAGTATGGCACCGCCGGTCACCATCGGAGACGAGGGTCTGGTGGTGTGGTGATTTTCTTTGAGCCAGAAAGGCTAACCTTTCAGCCTCTTCGTCACCAGAGATTGATTTAGTTTCTTCAATGGGGAAAGGTTTTAGAATTTGATTGGGAGGAGAAGGAGGATCCAAGTGAATGGTGATAGGTTTTTCCGTTCCCCTCATTAAAATATGTTGGGGATGAAGTTCCTGACGGCAGTCAATCAGAACTGACAAAGAACTCTAACCCAGCCCCAATCACCATGACGGGTGGGGCTAATACTGCGGTATTCCCTTTCATTCTCTCTAACAAGTGCACTACTCTAGTCTCTGAAGATCTTCTTAGGCCGAATAGATCACAAGCGCCGAGAGTACGAACGCCTCTAACGGTATCCACACGAACAAACTTCTTAAAACGGGAAGAAGAACAATATATATGCTAGTAGCTTGTTCTTCTCTTGCACAAGAAAACTCTTTTTCTTCTTCTTATTTTGTCTCACAAAAGATGTATAATTCTCTCATATAATTGCACCGTATTGGAAGAGGGTAGAGCTTGTTAGTAGTATGCCCTAGGCCAATATATTTGAGACCTAGATGTATGGATTGTGTTAAACAAACATTGTGTTTATTTAGAGATATTTTATATAATAAATGCGTATTGGTTATTTTATTCTTATTACTAAAATGAACCTTGAATATGATATTCAGCTTTATATCATCAAAGTATGTGACTTTGATAGTAAAACTATAAAATATTATGAATGATATTCTAAATCGTCCCTGATAATTCATAGGATGTTTGTGAGACAGACATACTTTATGATAAGCTATAAATGTACATCAGTATGTGATAAGTCATTAATTATACACATTTTATACCCTATACATATGTGATATTGCACAATTATATACATTAATATTCTATTTATATCGATAATAATCACAAATTGAATGTTGATACTACTAATGACATATTTATGTGAATTCAGGTGCAATTTGGATGGAGCATAGCTTGAAAATAAATATGTGGAGCACAAGATGGAAATAATAATCAAGACTCGGGCCTGCCGACACAGCCTCAGTATTTCGGCCATAACTCACAATCTGGGCCTTCTCTATATGCATGCTATATACTGTTGGAAAGAAGAGAACAAGGCCCACAATTCATTCCATATCACCAGAGCCCAATTCAGAGATATACGTGTTCCAAATTGACCATCTTCTGGACAGATCTATCATGCACTTTGCATTCACTCTTCATGTTTTTGCCATGCTCATTCACACTCTTTGCATGGGGCCTCATTCATCCCTCATGATCACCTTTTGAGAGGGATATAACCAGGTGCAAGGCATCTATTCTAATCACTTTTGAACTTCATCATTCTCTCTCTTGGAGTTGGGCAAGTCAAGCAAGCTTCACTCTTCCATCCACGCTTCATTAATGGGTTCTATCATTATTTTCTTTTCTTTATTTTCCATGTATTTCGAGTAAGCCCTTCGAGGCATAGTTAGTGTTTATGTTTTTGTGTTGTAACTTTTGAGACTATTAATAATGAATTTCATTTGAACGGTTATTATTCTGTTTTCATTTACTTATTATCTTTCATGCTCAATGAATTGTTTTAAGTTTATTTCGGTCAATTCTATGTTCAATAGTAATTAACAAGGGCCACAAAATTCCTATGGTTGCTTTGCTCAATAGCATCCATTAGAATTTGAATAATAGCCAAGTGCAAATAACTCACAACGATCTGAACAGTTCTAAACAAGCTCATTGTTTAGGAGGTTTTGATTTGTTTAAATAACCAATGATTTCTATTGAATTGGTTATGATATTCAAATAGGTTAGTGTTTTTATTTACGAGCTCATCTAAACTAAAACCCTATCTTTTTGTTTGAGTTATTTATCGGTTAGAGCTCATCTTACTGCACTTAAGAGATTAATTCTAAATTCATTATTATAATCAAGGATAAAGTTACACACAAATTCACTACACAAAACTATGCCTCATTCCACAAAACCACCACATCTCTTAATCTTTACTTTAAGTTTTCTCTTTACTTGTTACTTTCATTTTGTTGCAATCAACCAATCAACAACCCCCCCAATTGTGTGTCTTGTTTTAGGTCTTGTGTTTGGCTTTATTTATGGTCTTGGTTTCTCTTTATTTTAGTTTCTATTTTTATTGAGTCCATTTTCATTAGAGAAGTAATCTTTTCACCTAGTTTAGTCTAAATAGCTCTCTGTGGTTCGACCCCTACTTCCACTGTCTACTTTATTGTAGTTAAGTCTAGGGTTATAAATTTCTTTTGGTAAGTGTAAAACGACTGCAAAAATACCTCTTATCAAAATGGCGCCGTTGCCGGGGAGCTAGCAACGCGACTAGTCTAGGTCAATATTCACACTTCTCTTGTGTAGTACGGTAGTCTGCATTTGTGTCAGAGTAAACCAAACTCGTTTCACTGTTTGTTAGTCATACCTTTTTTTTAACTTTTTGTCAGAATCACACCTTCCTTACCTTTGTTATCCTTTTCACTTTTTGTCAGAGTCAGTCATACTATTTATTTTCACTTTGAGTCTGCATTACTTGCATTCACTAATTCTCTCTCTTACACTTGATTCCAGTTCATGAAAGCTACTCGTAGTTCTAATCTTCCACTTGCACCACTAGATCCGGAGATTGAGAGAACACACCTGGAGCGAAGAAGAGCAATTCCAGTAACACCGAAAGCAGCCGAAGAAACTGAAAAGGTGGAGAACTCGGACAGCGGAAGCGATCCTCCCACTCCACCAGCTTCTCCTCACGCTACAACAGGTAACACTACAGCCATGGCTAATTTTGAGGATAGGACACTTAGGGACCTGTCTACCTTTGATTTTGCTACCAACCAGTATGGTATTGTACTACCACCGGTCCCGAATTTCAAGATCCATACGGGTCTTCTCCAATTGTTACCAACCTTCAATGGGAGTGCCGGAGAGGATCCGCACTCTCACATGCGTGAATTCAACCATATCACCGCAACAATGATGCCGGCGGAGATTGAAGATGAAGGTCCTTACAAGCTGCGACTGTTTTCATACAGTCTTCGAGGACCAGCAAAGGACTGGTACTACCATCTAGCACCTTTTCCAACAACTTGGGTAGAACTTCAAAAGTTGTTTCTAGACAAGTATTTTCCTGTCTCTCTTACCGCTTCTATTAGGAAGCAGATTTGTAGTATTCAACAAGAAGTAGGGGAAACCCTCTACGAGTACTATGATCGCTTCCAGAAGTTGTGTGCAAAATGTCCCAACCATCAAGTCCCAGAGAATCTCCTGATTCAACACTTGTATGATGGGATGCTTCAAGAGACTAGGGATAATGTAGATTCTGCTAGTGGGGGTGCTTTCATAGATAAAACCGTTAGGCAAGCACGTACCTTGATAGAAACCATGGCCAAAAATGCCCAATCTAGTAGAACCAGATCTAGAATTAGGGGAGTTAATGAGATTAGAGACTGTGATTTGGAGAAGCGAGTGAATGGTATGGACGCCAAATTAGATAGCCTGGCTAATATGATGGCGTCATTCATGGGAACCAAGATGGAAGTGAAGGCATGTGGTGTCTGCACTCAGACGGGACACACGACTGATGCATGCCCAACACTCCATGATGAGGAGAAGATCACGACCACTGCTTGTGGCATCTTTAAACTAAACCAACACGGAAATTCAAATGGGGGTCAAAACCGTAATTATGATCCCTATTCCAAAACGTACAACCCTGGGTGGCGTGATCACCCAAACTTCAGATGGCGTGACCCAGGAAACCAACAACAACCTCCTCAAACCCATACTCAAAATTCTTCTTCCTCTTCACCTCCAATTGACCCTGCTTTGAAAAGTCTTTCTGACATTGTGACCTCCTTGGCCACATCAACTACTTCTTTTCAGAAGGATACAAAAAGTGCCCTAACACATCTGGGCACCCAAATTGCTCAAATATCCTCTGAATTAAACCAGTTAAAAACTCAGGGGTCCTCACAACTTCCTTCCCAAACTCTAAACCCCCGTGAGAATGCATGTGCTATCACCTTAAGAAGTGGTAAAGAATTAGAAGGGAGTAAAGGAAACATGCAAGGTGAAGGAGAGATTGAAGTAATTAAGCCGGAATCCGAGAAGACGAAAGAAAAGTCCAAGGAAATACCACCGTATAAACCTAGAGCCCCTTTTCCTAGCCGTCTAGCGGTTAACACCAAAAAGGATGAGGCGGAGAGAGATATCCTAGAGGTTTTCAAGAAAGTGGAATTGAACATTCCATTCCTCGATTCCATTCGTCGATTCCCTCGCTATGCGAAATTTCTCAAGGACTTGTGTACGAATAAGAGAAAGCTAAATGGTCATGAGAGAGTAACAATGAGTGAGAATGTCTCTGCGGTTATTCGCAAGAAGCTTCCAGAGAAGCAAAAAGACCCTGGCATGTTTGCCATTCCTTGCAGCATTGGGCACCATGAATTTGCTCGGTGCATGCTCGATCTTGGGGCATCTATCAATGTCATGCCCTTTTCTATCTATTCTTCCCTCGGTTTAGGACCTTTGACAAAGACCGGGGTGATCCTTCAACTAGCCGATCGTTCTACTGCTGTGCCAGAGGGAGTTATAGAGGATGTCCTGGTTAAGGTCAATGGCCTTATCTTCCCCGCGGATTTCTATATTCTGCGTATGGATGAGTCTGATAGCTCACCGCATTCGACTCCCATTCTTCTGGGAAGACCCTTCCTTAAAACTGCCCGAACCAAGATTGATGTGCACAATGGCACTCTTTCTATGGAATTTGACGGAGAGACCATCTCTTTCAACATCTTGGATGCTATCAAGCATCCTTCTGATGGGAATGTCTCCGCTATTTGCACCATCGACTCAATTGACGAGTGTGTCGACAACTTATCCTCTTTTGAGTTCATAGATCTGCTCGAGACCATTCTTGATCTCTCTCCAGATGAGCAGGACTTTCTTCAAAGTCTATCTACCTTGGCCATTGGAGAGGCTTCTTCTTCTTCTTCTTCTTCTTCTTCTTCTTCTTCTTCTCCTCTCTTGATAGACTTGAAACCCTCTCTTGAGCCCACCAAACCTTCCATTGTGAATCCCCCCTCTCTTGACCTAAAACCTCTACCAGCTCATCTCAAGTACGCATACTTGGGTAAAGGAGACACTCTTCCAGTGATCATCTCTAGTAGCCTCACTGCTACTCAGGAAGAGAAATTGGTTAATGTTTTGAGGGACCACAAGACTGCTATTGGATGGACTCTGGCTGATATTAAGGGAATCAGCCCCTCTACGTGTATGCATCGGATATTATTGGAGGATGGGTCTAAACCATCCCGTGAGCCTCAGCGTAGGCTGAATCCTCCAATGATGGAAGTGGTCAAGAAGGAAATTATCAAGCTCCTTGATGCAGGAATCATATACCCTATCTCTGATTCACAGTGGGTGTCACCAATCCATGTGGTACCCAAGAAAACTGGTATTACGATAATTGAGAATCAGGATGGCGAAAAAGTTCCTACGAGAGCACAAAATGGATGGCGAGTATGCATTGATTATCGCAAATTAAACACTGCCACCCGGAAAGACCATTTCCCCCTTCCTTTCATTGACCAGATGCTCGAGCGCCTTGCTGGGCGCCACCATTACTGCTTCTTAGATGGCTTCTCTGGTTACTTTCAAATAGCCATCGCCCCCGAGGATCAAGAAAAGACCACCTTCACGTGCCCTTTTGGCACCTTTGCCTATAGGCGCATGCCCTTTGGGTTGTGTAACGCACCCGGTACATTTCAGAGATGTATGATGTCCATCTTCTCTGATTATGTCACCCGAATTATTGAGGTTTTCATGGATGATTTCACCGTCTATGGTGACTCATTCGATGATTGTTTGGGAAACCTAAAGACGATTCTTCAAAGGTGCGTGGAGACTGACCTGGTGCTGAATTATGAGAAATGTCATTTCATGGTGGATCAGGGCATAGTCTTAGGCCATGTGGTTTCCTCTCGGGGTCTTGAAGTGGATAAAGCAAAGATCGACGTCATTAGATCCCTTCCGTACCCAACCAGTGTGAAGGACATTCGATCATTTCTTGGTCATGCCGGATTTTATAGGCGCTTCATTAAAGATTTCTCAAAAATCGCTCAACCTCTTTGTCTTCTTCTCCAAAAAGAGGCTTCTTTTGAGTTTAATGAGAAGTGCCAAGCGGCATTCGACCTTCTCAAGGAGAAACTGTGTTCTGCCCCCATCATTAAAGCTCCAGATTGGAATCTGCCTTTCGAGATCATGTGCGATGCGAGTGATAGGGCAGTTGGAGCTGTTCTTGGGCAGCGGGATGGGCGAGAACCCCATGTTATCTCCTATGCTTCTAGGACCTTAGACGATGCTCAGTGCAACTATACCACTACGGAGAAAGAGTTGCTAGCCATTGTTTTTGCGCTGGAGAAATTTAGGTCCTACCTCTTAGGGGTCAAGGTGGTTATATACTCTGACCATGCCGCATTGAGGCATCTTTTCAAGAAGAAAGAATCCAAGCCGAGACTACTTCGTTGGATATTGTTGCTCCAGGAGTTCGACTTGGAGATTAGAGATAAACGAGGATCAGAGAATCTAGTTGCCGATCACCTTAGCCGCCTTCCTACGAGAATTGAGGAGGGTACCCCAATATCGGAGTTCTTCCCTGAGGAATATCTCTATGCCGTGCAAAGCTATACACCATGGTATGCTGATATAGTGAATTACCTGGTGGCTAAAGACCTACCAGAGGATCTTACACGTGCACAGGCTGATCGAATCCGATATGATTCCCGATTTTATATTTGGGATGAGCCTTACCTCTTTCGGATTTGCGCGGATCAAATTATTCGAAGATGTATACCCGATAATGAGGTCCGATCCGTGCTTGAGTTTTGTCACTCTCTGGAGTGTGGAGGACACTTTGGCGCCAAGCGGACGGCTCATAAGGTCCTTGAGTGTGGCTTCTTCTGGCCCACTCTACATAAGGATGCTTACTTCTTCGTGAAGTCATGTGAGAGATGCCAGAGAACGGGAGGAATAACCAAAAGAGACGAGATGCCGATGAAGTACATTCTTGCATGTGAGGTCTTTGAAGTGTGGGGTATCGACTTTATGGGACCTTTCCCTCCCTCATACGGTTTTGAGTATATCCTCCTGGCAGTCGATTATGTCTCCAAGTGGGTTGAGGCCAAGGCCGCAAAACGGGCAGATGCAAAAACGGTTGTGGATTTTGTGAAGGACCAGATCTTTAGTAGGTTTGGGGTCCCGAGAGTCATCATCAGTGATAGAGGAACCCATTTCTGCAACCGGAGTTTCGAGGCATTAATGAAGCAATACCATGTGACGCATAAAACCTCGACAGCTTACCACCCTCAAACCAATGGCCAAGCAGAGCTTTCGAATAGGGAGATCAAAGGCGTTTTGGAGAAAGTGGTGAACCCCACCAGGAAAGACTGGAGTCTTCGGTTAAATGACGCACTCTGGGCTTACAGGACTGCGTTCAAGTCCCCTGTAGGCATGTCCCCTTATCGGCTAGTCTATGGAAAGGCTTGCCATCTTCCGGTTGAACTCGAGCACAGAGCCTATTGGGCCATCAAGAAGTGCCATCTAGACTACCCAAATGATGCACTCAACCGGAAGCTACAAATCCAGGAGTTAGAGGAGATCCGAAATGACGCGTATGAGAACTCCCGAATCTTCAAGGAGAAGACCAAGATGTATCACGACAAGAAGCTTGCCCACAAGGATTTCAAAGTGGGTGACAAGGTGTTGTTGTTTAACTCTAGACTCAAATTACACCCGGGCAAGCTACAAAGTAGGTGGATAGGGCCCTTTCTTGTGACCAAAGTGTTCGACTATGGTGCAGCAGAAATTCAGGGTCTTGATTCAGGGAAGGTCTTCAAGGTCAACGGGCACCGGCTGAAGCGGTTTCATGAGAGTTTCGATGCGAGTTGGATTGACATTCACGAGCTTGGAGAGCCAGCATCCACTGCTTGAGGAGATGGAAACGTCGGGCCAACGACGTTAAAGAGAGGCGCTACTGGGAGGCAACCCTGCGAATAAAGGTTGTGTTTTTCCTTGTTTATTTTCTTTTTCTTGCATTGCATCACTACTTTGTGCTTAGCTTTACTCAGGGACGAGTAAAAGTTTCAGTGTGGGGTGGAGTCTTTATTGCATGTTAGGTATTAAAAAAATAAAAAAATAAAAAATAAAAATAATAATAAAAAATAATAATAAAAACCCATTTTTAAGCCTCAAATAAAAATGCCCAATTAAAAATCAAATGGAATGAGAGAGAACTGTAACTTGTATTGAATAATGTGGTGGAACTTGTTTAGACTCAAAAGGATCATATAGACCAGTTCAAGAAGAATTGAGGTCGTTGGTTTAGGGATCGTTTGTCACTGGTGAACTCGATTTGTTGTTTGAGTGCCAATAATTTAGAGATTTGCGCGAGAAATCATGTGAGGACTTACCATTGGACCGTGACCCGGAACTCAAGTTGTTTATAGTATAATATCCATAATAACCCACTATATCATCTCGTATATATATAAATAATATCCAAGTCTATTAGCTTCTAAAGTCACTTTGTTGCTTGGTTTTGGAGAAGGAGGGTTAGGCATTATATAAGAAGATAGGGGACGGGAAGTAGAGGTTAGTGTCAGAAGTTGAGGGCTTATGTGTAGTAGATGAGCTTTGTGCACCGAGTGTATTCGTGAGGAGATGCATCTTAGAGACAAATTTATGAGGGTAGATTCTCGGGTAAACTCTATTTTTGACACAAAGGCAAGTTAGACCCCTATAATCCTAATAGATTTGAGTCACAATCTTAAAAATAAAAATAATAAAAATAATAAAAAAAAAAACAAACAAAAAAAAATAAAAAACAAAAAAAAAAAAATAAATAAATAAATAAATAAAAAAAAACAAAAAAGATTGCATGACTCAAACTTGCTCCCCTTGTACATGGCCTAAACCTTAGTTTACCCGATTTATGAGAAAGAGTGGATCCCAGTCATACATCTCAGGCCAGCAGCTAGGTTGACACATTTTGGGCCAGATGACTGAAGGTGCTAGGAGGTATGCACATTAGGAGGTTCATTATTCCAAGAAGATAGAGGTATAGGCGATATCTTTTCGGAGAGTAGAGGCATGAGTTTAGAAAACCAAGTGACAATTTGACCGAAAGTGGCGAAGTAGACAAGCAAACCAATTATGTAGTATATATATATGTATTATCCACCATATTCCATCATATTCCACCAAACATAACTTGAGAATTCCCCTCACGACCAAGGTAGGAAATCACGATTCATTTGAGAGCTGAGAGTTATTATGAGAGACACTCCACATATTCTATATTCATATTCCACTATACAAAAAGAGAGTGAGTGCGAGTTTCACCAAGGTGCATGGAATCTTACACAAGGGACCAAAGATCATTATTGGCTGGTATATAAGTGAAGAGCGAGTCAAAAACATGGGACCCATCTTACCAATACAAGTTATAATCTTTGCTCGAGGACGATCAAATGTTTAAGTGTGGGGTGATTTGATAAGTCATTAATTATACACATTTTATACCCTATACATATGTGATATTGCACAATTATATACATTAATATTCTATTTATATCGATAATAATCACAAATTGAATGTTGATACTACTAATGACATATTTATGTGAATTCAGGTGCAATTTGGATGGAGCATAGCTTGAAAATAAATATGTGGAGCACAAGATGGAAATAATAATCAAGACTCGGGCCTGCCGACACAGCCTCAGTATTTCGGCCATAACTCACAATCTGGGCCTTCTCTATATGCATGCTATATACTGTTGGAAAGAAGAGAACAAGGCCCACAATTCATTCCATATCACCAGAGCCCAATTCAGAGATATACGTGTTCCAAATTGACCATCTTCTGGACAGATCTATCATGCACTTTGCATTCACTCTTCATGTTTTTGCCATGCTCATTCACACTCTTTGCATGGGGCCTCATTCATCCCTCATGATCACCTTTTGAGAGGGATATAACCAGGTGCAAGGCATCTATTCTAATCACTTTTGAACTTCATCATTCTCTCTCTTGGAGTTGGGCAAGTCAAGCAAGCTTCACTCTTCCATCCACGCTTCATTAATGGGTTCTATCATTATTTTCTTTTCTTTATTTTCCATGTATTTCGAGTAAGCCCTTCGAGGCATAGTTAGTGTTTATGTTTTTGTGTTGTAACTTTTGAGACTATTAATAATGAATTTCATTTGAACGGTTATTATTCTGTTTTCATTTACTTATTATCTTTCATGCTCAATGAATTGTTTTAAGTTTATTTCGGTCAATTCTATGTTCAATAGTAATTAACAAGGGCCACAAAATTCCTATGGTTGCTTTGCTCAATAGCATCCATTAGAATTTGAATAATAGCCAAGTGCAAATAACTCACAACGATCTGAACAGTTCTAAACAAGCTCATTGTTTAGGAGGTTTTGATTTGTTTAAATAACCAATGATTTCTATTGAATTGGTTATGATATTCAAATAGGTTAGTGTTTTTATTTACGAGCTCATCTAAACTAAAACCCTATCTTTTTGTTTGAGTTATTTATCGGTTAGAGCTCATCTTACTGCACTTAAGAGATTAATTCTAAATTCATTATTATAATCAAGGATAAAGTTACACACAAATTCACTACACAAAACTATGCCTCATTCCACAAAACCACCACATCTCTTAATCTTTACTTTAAGTTTTCTCTTTACTTGTTACTTTCATTTTGTTGCAATCAACCAATCAACAACCCCCCCAATTGTGTGTCTTGTTTTAGGTCTTGTGTTTGGCTTTATTTATGGTCTTGGTTTCTCTTTATTTTAGTTTCTATTTTTATTGAGTCCATTTTCATTAGAGAAGTAATCTTTTCACCTAGTTTAGTCTAAATAGCTCTCTGTGGTTCGACCCCTACTTCCACTGTCTACTTTATTGTAGTTAAGTCTAGGGTTATAAATTTCTTTTGGTAAGTGTAAAACGACTGCAAAAATACCTCTTATCAGTATGTTAGTTGACTGATGGTCACGTTTTACTGATCATGAATAAGAGTTATTAAGTCATTAACATAAGTATATGTTAGAGACCATATACTGGATTGACCCACCGTGAGAATACTACATGGTTCGTGTCATTAGTTATTCTCAGTAAAGAATGTATCTGTAATCCTTAGACTTGAGATTATCTCAGTTTCCTACATGAGAAATTTTATACTTTAATATAATCTAACATCGTCTTTAACCGGGCGGTCATAAAGATTATAATTAGGTATATAATGAATCATGCAGAGGAAAGAGTTTAATTAAGATAGGATTTGTTCCTCTCATGAATTGAGAGAGATATCTTTAGGCCTCTTGATGATTTGATTGAAGAAACGCATGGCCGTGCTCAAATGAATTAATAAAGAGTTATTAATGTCAGTTCATGTTCAATCAAATTCGGTGTCAAGAAATATTTATCGACCAACATAAGGTTGACACATACCATGCCTTATGGACGATATAGATATCGTGTAACAAAGGGATACAATGCATGACATAAATTAGGTTTGATCGAATCATCTATATTTGCTTAATTTGGGTAATCATGATGTCTTGCTAGAGGCCGCTCATGATTTATAATCCGTTGTGATTATTGCCAACATTAAGTAAACCTACAGGGTCACACACAAAGAACAACGATTGAGACGTACACAGAAAAATCATGACTTATGTGATAAGTTGTATGGAAAGCTATATAGTCAAGTGACATATCCAATCCTGCATCTTATATGATAAGGTGTGTTGCACATATGGTTACATAGTTACCATGCACATAGGATATGAAACTGATGGACTATGTAAGCACAAGAGACACCCCAAAATCTGATGAGGGATCATAATTTTTTCGGCCAAATTTTGTGAGACAAAAGAGAGAAAAATCCGAAAATTATTCTCTTGTTATTTTCTGTGAGAGAAATGAAGAACGGATACTAGCATATATCGTTCTTTATCCGTTCAAAGGGGTTGTTCGTGTGGATACCGGTAGAGGACGAAGCGAAGTGCGGCGTCTTTGTGATTCGGGTTGAAACCGTGATTTGTTTGGAGAATCGGTTTGCTTGGAGATCGGTTTGTTGGACCGGTTAGGCGAAACATACAAAGGATCGTTTTGGAAACCGGTTTGGAATCGGGCAAAGAAAAGCGTCAACCAACTTCGCTTTTTATCATCACGGATTAAGCGTAATCCGAAGGTACAAAGTTATGAAATTTTCATTGATTTAATTGTAATTCACGTATCCTTCTTTTGGGTTTCGAATTCGATTTTTATTTCGTTTTTGTTTTTCCGCTGCGTTATGAACGGTAGAAATCCCAACAGTGGTATCCGAGCCAAGTGAATTCCAATTAAATTAAGACGGATAAACCATTTTCGAAATATTTCTTTTGGCGTTGTTTTTTCAATTGTTGAATTTTGGTCACGAACGGTTGCGATTTCATGAAAGGATGCGACTTCATGAAAGGGTGCATGTGATGTATCTTGATCATGAATGGTTGCAATTTCATGAAAAGGTGCGACTTCATGAAATGGTGCATGTGATGTATCTTGAGCATGAACGGTTGCAATTTCATGAACGGGTGCGACTTTATGAAAGGGTGCATATGATGTATCTTGATCATGAAAGGTTGCAACTTGATTGAAAGGATGTGACTTCATGAAAGGGTGCATGTGATGTATCTTGTTCATGAAAGGGTGCATGTGATGTATCTTGTTCATGAAAGGGTGCATGTGATGTATCTTGTTCATGAAAGGGTGCAGGTGATGTATCTTGATCATTGAAGGGTGCGTCTTGATTGAAAGGGTGCTTTGGGTATGTCATGAAGGGATGCATGTGATGTATCATAACCTTCGGATGGGTGTCTAAATTTTATGTAAAAGGTGCGAAACTACGTATATGATACACTAAATAAATTTCGAAAGGATGTATTCAACACATCAAGTTTTTTAAAATTTTGAGTTTCGGCACGATCATACACATCATGGAGATGAAGGAGTTCACCATCCACCTCATACACATCATGGAGATGAAGGAGTTCACCATCCACCTTATACACATCATGGAGATGAAGGAGTTCATCAATGCCTTGTGGTTGAATGTATCTTAGGAAATGATCTTAATGATTGGCTCATTTAGATCATCAAGGCCATGTTATAACATATCATATTTATTTTATCTATGCATGTGATGTTCTGTGATGAAATACATGATATAATAAAAGGTTAAACATAACAATCCCTCATATAATATTGAATCATAGAAATGCCTCCCATGAATCTATACTTATCATCCCTTTGATCATGCAAAATTTGGGTATGCCAAAGCATAGTGAATTAGCATAACCTTAGGGTGATAAGAAGCGAGAAATGGTGATTCTCGATATTTAGACATGGTTAGATTCAACTGAACTATCAAATTAGATTTGGGTTCGAGGCATATGATAGGATGCATGCATATGATGCTCATCCTATGGATTAATCAAGAGTTGTATGAGATACAATTGGAAACGTTCCTACCTAAATAATTAGGTTCTAGGCGATGAGCCAAATCTCACTTGGAACTTGATGAAATATGGATCTTGGCCTACTATGAAATTTAAAGTTCAAATTTCCGAATCAATACATTTGAGGGTTATTGATTTGAATAAAATAGTGGGAGTTAAAATTGTATTAAAATATCTCAAATCACATATTAATGTAAACCTGCATTTAAATTCTGTGTAGAAAAATGGCAACAAACAACACATCAACTTTAACATTGCGATCCGTCCTTGAGAAGGACAAGCTCAATGGGAAAAACTTCCTCGACTGGCATCGGAATTTGAGAATTGTTCTCAAACAAGAAAGGAAGAACTATGTCCTTGAAAGGGCCATTCCTAACCAGCCCGCTAATGATGCTGATCAAGAAGTGATAAACACTTATGTCAAGCATACAAGCGACTCTAATGACGTGACATGTCTCATGTTAGCAACCATGGATGCCGATCTTCAAAAGCAGTTTGAAAATTTAGAGGCATTTGCAATGTTGGCACAACTCAAGGAAATGTTCCAAGAGCAAGCTAGAAATGAGAGGTATAATGCACATTGTGCATTAGCAAGTTGTAAGATGGTTCCCAACTCCTCGGTGAGTGCTCATATTCTGAAAATGAAAGGGTACCTTGATCAACTTGAGAAACTAGGGGCAAAGGTTGGCGATGAGATGGCTACCGATTTGATCCTTAGGTCTCTTCCTCCGAATTTCAAGCCATTTATAATGAACTATAATATGCATAACATGGACAAGAGTATCACGGAATTGCTCGGCATGCTGAAGAACTTCGAGGGGACTATGAAGACAAATGTTGTCAACGATGTTCTCTTGGTTCAGAAAGGCAAGGGTCAAAAGAGAAAATTCAAGGGCAAAGTCAAAGGAAAAGGTAAGGGCAAGGTGTTGTCCGAACCTAAGAACAAGAAACCCAAGGAGAGTGTTTGTTTCTTCTGCAACAAACCAGGCCATTGGAAAAGAAATTGCCAGGCATACTTGGAGGATCTAAAGAAGAAGAAGAAGAAGAGTAGTGAGACTACTACTTCAGGTATTAATGTTATTGAAATTAATTTATCTACTTTCTCATCTTGGGTATTAGATACCGGATGCGGTACTCACATTTGTAATAATGTGCAGGGGCTGCAAAGGAGTAGAAGATTAGCGAAAGGTGAAGTTGACCTGCGGGTGGGAAATGGAGCAAGAGTTGCTGCATTAGCCGTGGGCATTTATTTATTATCTTTACCTTCTGGACTTGTAATAAACTTAAATAATTGCTACTATGTACCTGCTGTGAACAGGAATATTGTGTCTGTGTCAAGATTGGTTTTGGATGGTTTTAAGTTTGTTATTGAGAATAATGACTTTACCATAAGTAAAGAAAACCTTTTCTATGTGAATGGTCAATTAGAAAATGGTATTTATGTTTTAAATCTTGATCATGAACATTACAAGTCTATCTGTAGCATTAATACAAAGAGATTTAAATCTAATGATTTGAATCCGACATATTTCTGGCATTGTCGCTTAGGACACATAAATAAGAAACGCATTTCTAAACTCCACCAATATGGACTTTTAGACTCATTTGATTTAGAATCATTTGAGATGTGCGAATCTTGTTTATTAGGTAAGATGACAAAGGCTCCTTTCACAAAGAGAGGTGAGAGGGCAAGTGAGTTATTGGATCTCATACATACAGATGTATGCGGACCAATGAGCACACCAGCTAGAGGTGGTTTTCGATACTTCATTACTTTTACTGATGACTTAAGTAGATATGGATATGTTTACTTAATGAAACATAAATCGGAATCTTTTGAATTGTTCAAAATTTTCAAGAGTGAAGTAGAAAACCAGTTAGGTAAGAAAATAAAAGCACTTCGATCAGATCGAGGTGGCGAATATTTAAGCCTAGAGTTTGACGATCATCTTAAAGATTGTGGAATAGTTTCACAACTCACTCCTCCTGGAACACCTCAATGGAATGGTGTCTCGGAAAGGAGAAACCGAACTTTATTAGATGTGGTTCGGTCTATGATGAGTCAAACAGATCTTCCGATATCCTTTTAGGGTTATGCCATTGAGACTGCCGCGTTCATACTAAACAGAATTCCATCAAAAGCTGTTCAAAAGACTCCATATGAGATATGGACTGGGAGGAGTCCCACATTGTCTTTTCTAAAGATTTGGGGTTGTGAAACTTATGTGAAGCGTCAAATTTCTGACAAGTTAACACCGAAATCTGATAAATGCTTATTTGTGGGATATCCTAAAGAAACTAAAGGATATTACTTTTACAACCCATCCGAGAACAAAGTGTTTGTTGCTCGAAATGGTTTCTTTTTGGAAAGAGAATTTATTTCTAAAGGAACTAGTGGGAATAAAGTACACCTTGAAGAAATTCAAGATCCACTAATTAGCAATGAACAGCCATTGGAAGATCCACTAGTCTCTTCAAGAGTTGATGAGTCCGGTCTTGAAACACAAGATGCTCCTCGTAGATCTGGTAGAGTTCGTCATGAGCCCGAGAGATATGGATTTCTCGTGACTGATGATAAAAATGTGGCGCTCATAGATGATGAACCCACATCTTACTAAGAAGCTATGAAGGATCCTGATTCTCATAAATGGTTAGAAGCCATGAAAACTGAGATGCAGTCCATGTACGATAATCAAGTTTGGAACTTAATTGATTCACCTGAAGGTTCTAAGACCATTGGGTGTAAATGGGTTTTCAAAAAGAAAACTGACATGGACGGAAATGTGCATACCTATAAAGCGCGACTTGTTGCGAAAGGTTTCCGACAAACTCATGGTATAGGCTATGACGAAACTTTCTCACCAGTTGTCATGCTTAAATCGATTAGAATTCTGCTTGCCATAGCTGCATATTATGACTATGAGATATGGCAAATGGATGTCAAAACAGCTTTTCTTAATGGAAATTTACTCGAGGATGTGTATATGACACAACCCGAGGGTTTTGTAGATCCTAAGAATTCTGGTAAGGTTTGCAAATTGCAACGATCCATTTACGGATTAAAGCAAGCATCTCGGAGTTGGAATCTTCGTTTTGATGAAGTAATCAAAGGTTTTGGTTTTATCAAAAATGAAGATGAACCTTGTGTTTACAAGAGGATTAGTGGGAGCGCAATAGTTTTTCTAGTACTTTATGTAGATGATATATTACTCATTGGAAATGACATTCCGACTTTAACAAATGTTAAGACATTTTTAGGAAAGTCTTTTGCAATGAAGGACCTAGGAGATGCCGCTTATATACTCGGCATTAAGATCTATAGAGATAGATCTAAAAGGCTCATAGGTCTAAGTCAAAGTACCTATATCGACAAAGTGTTGACAAGATTTCGAATGGAAGATTCGAAAAGAGGTTTCATACCAATGTCACATGGCATAAAATTGAGTAAGACTCAACGTCCTGCTAATCAGGAAGAACGAAATCGCATGAATAAAATTCCGTTTGCTTCGGCTATTGGATCGATCATGTATGCCATGCTTTGTACTAGACCGGATGTATCATATGCATTAAGTGCAACTAGCAGATATCAATCTGATCCCGGTGAAAGTCACTGGACAGCGGTCAAGAATATTCTGAAGTACTTGAGAAGAACTAAAGATTCATTCTTGGTTTATGGAGGATTTGAAAGTGAGCTAGTTGTAACAGGTTACACAGACTCAAGTTTTCAAACCGACAACGATGATTTTAGATCGCAATCTGGTTATGTGTTTTTTTTGAATGGAGGTGCAATAAGTTGGAAAAGTTCCAAACAGGACACTGTAGCGGATTCTACGATAGGAGCGGAGTACATAGCAGCTTCAGAAGCAGCTAAGGAAGCAGTTTGGATGAAGAAGTTCATTGAAGAACTCGGTGTGGTTCCAAGTATTGTGACAACAATGGGGCAATCGCGCAGGCAAAGGAACCAAGATCGCATCAGATAACCAAACACATACTTCGACGTTTCCATTTGATCAGAGAGATCATTGCGAGAGGAGATATTAAAATATGCAGAGTTGATAGTGATGATAATGTTGCCGATCCGTTGACTAAACCACTTTCTCAAGCAAAGCATGAGGGTCATGCTAGGTCGATGGGTATTAGATACTTGTTAGATTCGGCCTAGTGCAAGTGGGAGATTGTTAGTCGTATGCCCTAGGCCAATATATTTGAGACCTAGATGTATGGATTGTATTAAACAAACATTGTGTTTATTTAGAGATATTTTATATAATAAATGCGTATTGGTTATTTTATTCTTATTACTAAAATGAACCTTGAATATGATATTCAGCTTTATATCATCAAAGTATGTGACTTTGATAGTAAAACTATAAAGTATTATGAATGATATTCTAAACCGTCCCTGATCATTCATAGGATGTTTGTGAGACAGACATACTTTATGATAAGCTATAAATGTACATCAGTATGTTAGTTGACTGATGGTCACGTTTTACTGATCATGAATAAGAGTTATTAAGTCATTAACATAAGTATATGTTAGAGACCATATACTGGATTGACCCACCGTGAGAATACTACATGGTTCGTGTCATTAGTTATTCTCAGTAAAGAATGTATATGTAATCCTTAGACTTGAGATTATCTCAGTTTCCTACATGAGAAATTTTATACTTTAATATAATCTAACATCGTCTTTAACCGGGCGGTCATAAAGATTATAATTAGGTATATAATGAATCATGCAGAGGAAAGAGTTTAATTAAGATAGGATTTGTTCCTCTCATGAATTGAGAGAGATATCTTTAGGCCTCTTGATGATTTGATTGAAGAAACGCACGGCCGTGCTCAAATGAATTAATAAAGAGTTATTAATGTCAGTTCATGTTCAATCAAATTCGGTGTCAAGAAATATTTATCGACCAACATAAGGTTGACACATACCATGCCTTATGGACGATATAGATATCGTGTAACAAAGGGATACAATGCATGACATAAATTAGGTTTGATCGAATCATCTATATTTGCTTAATTTGGGTAATCATGATGTCTTGCTAGAGGCCGCTCATGATTTATAATCCGTTGTGATTATTGCCAACATTAAGTAAACCTACAGGGTCACACACAAAGAACAACGATTGAGACGTACACAGAAAAATCATGACTTATGTGATAAGTTGTATGGAAAGCTATATAGTCAAGTGACATATCCAATCCTGCATCTTATATGATAAGGTGTGTTGCACATATGGTTACATAGTTACCATGCACATAGGATATGAAACTGATGGACTATGTAAGCACAAGAGACACCCCAAAATCTGATGAGGGATCATAATTTTTTCGGCCAAATTTTGTGAGACAAAAGAGAGAAAAATCCGAAAATTATTCTCTTATTATTTTCTGTGAGAGAAATGAAGAACGGATACTAGTATATATCGTTCTTTATCCGTTCAAAGGGGTTGTTTGTGTGGATACCGGTAGAGGACGAAGCGAAGTGCGGCGTCTTTGTGATTCGGGTTGAAACCGTGATTTGTTTGGAGAATCGGTTTGCTTGGAGATCGGTTTGTTGGACCGGTTAGGCGAAACATACAAAGGATCGTTTTGGAAACCGGTTTGGAATCGGGCAAAGAAAAGCGTCAACCAACTTCGCTTTTGATCATCACGGATTAAGCGTAATCCGAAGGTACAAAGTTATGAAATTTTCTTTGATTTAATTGTAATTCACGTATCCTTCTTTTGGGTTTCGAATTCGATTTTTATTTCGTTTTTGTTTTTCCGCTGCGTTATGAACGGTAGAAACCCAACAGAGCTAGAATCAATGCTTTTGATTTTGCTCCTTCTCCTCCACCCCTTCAGAATAACCCATGGAGCTCACCCACGAGAGAACAACTCTCTCTTACACCTCTGGTATTAACTCTTCGATGTCTCTGACAAATGATCCACCGACGCATCAATCACCGGCGCTAAACAGCCCTTCATCCTTGCTCTAACGACCCCTGAGGCAAGAAACCCTCGTAGCATCAGACAGACTGACACTGCTTCCTCAATATTTGCTAAAGAGCTCTGCAAAAATGGTGAATACTCAAAGCCTAAAAGGATGCTGGATATGTCCAGCCCAGTTGCCACTGGAGTGAAAAATCCTTCACTGGACACGCCCAGTCTGTGGGGGAATGATGGTGAGCATGGGTACATGGGTCTTGATGAGCCGCTCACTTAACAGTCAGCCGTGTTGACTGAATTTGCAGATGAGGCAATATGGATGTCCACTATGCCATCCAATCAACAACAGCCACGTGGCCCTGCTTCTGACAATGAAAGCGGCCCAGACATCCATCGAGGTTTGAATTTAAATTATTCTAATGCTTTGAATTCCAACGGCTTTTTCATTGAACTGAATTGATCGGAAACAATAATCAACATTCCAGCCTGTGCCCATTTATTACCGTTTGCGTGTCGGATAAGTGTGTGTCGTGAATTGCCGACAAAACTACGTGTTCAGTTTCTCCTGCCGCTGCAAGCTGAAATGGTGGCTGCCCTACTGGATTGAACGTAACGACCTTTTGAAAGCAATCTACTGTGGCATGATAAGAGGATAACCAATCCATACCGAGTATGGCATCGAAATCCTGAAAATCTAGGATGACTAAATCGACTAGCAATTCTTGCTCCCTAATTTTCACCACACAACCTCTAAATACTAACTCCGCTAACAAAGAATCTCCCATAGGAGTGCCTATTAAAAGACTACTATCTAGAGGTTCTGGACTCCTACCCAACTTCGTCACAAACAAAATAGACACAAAAGAATGCGTCGAACCAGGGTCTATTAACACACTAACAAGAATATCGCAAATATTAACTACAGTATGGATAATCGAACCTGAAGCCTGAGCATCCTGATTATTGAGGGCAAAGGTGCGTGCGGGAATAGGTTTCTGCTGCTGCTTCCTCTTCTGACAATTAACTGCAAGGTGTCCTGGACGATAACAATAATAACACACCGGTTGCCCAAAAGGACACGTCTTGGACCAATGGCCGGTCCTACCACAGAAATGACAACTAGACTGATCAGGTCGTGGCTTGACCACGTCATCCCTCTTTGGTGGAAGAGGCTTCTGCTTCTTAAATCTCCTACCAGGTGACTTGAACTGTACACGTGGCGCTCTCATCTCATACTTCTCCTTCCCCAACCTCCCCTCATACTGCCTAATCTCATCAACATCACACTCTGCCAAAACCGACTTGTCCACTGCACTCGCGTAACTGGTGCACTGAAAAGTGCGCACTCTCCCTTTTATGTCAGGACGTAACCCACGAACAAATTTCGACACCTTATGTGCTTCATTACTAACATCATGTGGTGCAAACTGGGACAACTCAGTAAACCTCCGCTCATACTCCAACACAGACATATCATCCTGTGCCAAATTAGCAAACTCCTGCGCCTTTTTCTCCTGAAGCGAATATGGATAATACTGCTCAAAAAATGCACCTTTAAAACCCTTCCAATCAACAGTATCACCCAATGATTGCTGCTTCATAGACCACCAATGATCCGCATTCGCTTCTAACATAAAGGTAACAAACTTCACCTTTTCCGCATCAGTCGCCTCGATTACCTCAAGCATCTTTTCGGAATGACGAATCCACTCATACGCCCTAGTTGGATCGGTCGTACCAAAGAACGGCTTCGGACCCAACTTCTTAAACTGACTCAACCTCTCATTCATTCCACTACTAGATCCCCCACCACCACTACTACTACGACGAGCCTGAGGATGCGCTTGCTGTTGCGGTGGCTGAGAGCCTTGCTGCCTCATCAACTGAACTAATGTCTCATTAGTTCTCTGCTGCTGCTCCAGTATCTCCCAAAATAAATCCGACTCAAAACGGGACCCACGTACTTCATCTCCACCACCTACAGCCTTCTCATTCCCAGGATTTCCCGAACTTCCTACGCCAACTGAGGCAACCTTCTTCAATTTCTGCTTCGGTGGCATTTTCACTACCTAAAGTCAATTAAGACTTAATTAGAAAGATTTCTACGGTTGAATGTTAAGACATCCGCAGGTCCAATAGAACCATTGCTCTGATACCAAAAGAGTTGTCACGACCCAAAATCATCATGCACAACATATATATATATATATATATATATATATATATATATATATATATATATATATATATATATATATATATATATATATATATATATATATATATATAGCAGAGTCAAAACAATACAAACCAGCTCTCACCATGTAAAACTAAAAACAAGATCTACGAACTATAAATACAACTACGACTACTAGATATAAATATACACTAGTGCTGGCGCTCTCTGCTACGCTCTCAAAAGAATCTACGTATGCCACCACCTCCTGCCTCAAGCGCTACCTGGGAATATTGGCTGAGCGTCAGAAAAGTCAGATAATAAAATATTATCCACTACTACAGCAACTACCCTACTGGAATGATAAATACTACACTTCTACGAAACACTGCCACCACTTATAAGAACTACCACTTTCTACAAAAATTACTACTTTTATAATATAACTGGTACTACTGAAAATATACGTATAAGTATATTTAAAAACTACGATAATAATCCAGCCCATTAATATTTCAGCCCAACAACTATTAAAATCCACTTAAATTATTTTAGCCCATTTTCTTTCCATTTAAATATTAAAAATCCAGCCCAATTTCACTAATTAAATATTAATCCATTTACCCATTAAATATTGAAATTGCAGCCCAATAATACTTCTCGGCCCAAACAGATTTATATTAAAAGGCTTAATGGATATTTTTTTGGTGGATGTTAAACCCGAACTAATAACCCGACCCGGTAAGAATAAAACCCGACCCGATAAGACAAGCACCTTAATTCCCTTTCTTCCTTTCTTCCTCTTTCGCCTCTCCTTCTTCTCTTTCGTTTCCTTCTAGCTCAAACAGAGCTTCAATGGAGCTCCCCTCTCTCTCTAATAGCAGACCAATAGATGGCCGAGACGCCACCAATCAGACGCCTGGATCACCACCGGCCAACATCTCAAATCAAAAACCTACTTTCCCATCTCTCTACTCAATTTCATTCCATCCCCAAAAATTAGGTTTAGTCATATTCCGAGTTATACTCGATTTTTAATGGCAGTAATCGACATAGCATCAAGATTAAAGGCTCAATTCAACTAATTACCTCGAAAAGCTCAAGCTTTACGATTAAGGTGGCTTGTTCTTCTCCGATACGTGAATTCCGGTGATGCCGGCCTCTGACCCGACCTTCTCTCTACTTGACTCGCCTCTATTCGCGTTCTCTCTCCAGTTGCGAGCCTTCTCCCCCTCTCTGCCTTTCTCTCTTCCTATCGAGAGAGAAGGGAAAATATGTTATTTTGTTCTTTTTTACTTTGGTGGGTTAACTGTAAGGTGGCTCGTTCTTCTCCGATACGTGAATTCCGGTGATGCCGGCCTCTGACCCGACCTTCTCTCTACTTGACTCGCCTCTATTCGCGTTCTCTCTCCAGTTGCGAGCCTTCTCCCCCTCTCTGCCTTTCTCTCTTCCTATCGAGAGAGAAGGGAAAATATGTTATTGTTAGGATTTCTTGTCGGAAGCGTGAATTTTGACGTGGATTCGAGGCACCTTTTGGTGTCTTTAATGGTGGCCAAGAGAGAGAGAGAGAGAGAGATGAAGAGATGCAAAATGAATCCTTGTCTTATCCTTTATGTCAAAGGTCTTAAATACATAGTTAAAATAAAAGCCCAAATGAGCCCAAATATGCAATTAGGGGGTCCAATAAACAATCTCCACCTTGGACCCGAATTGCATCATAACTAAACATAAACAAATGCAAAAATAAAAACATACATAATGTACTAGCAACATGCTAGTTACAAACTGAAATTAAATCGGAACACAATTTAAACTTAGCAATCGGAAGAGGCTTGGTGAGCATATCTGCCGGATTCGATTTGGTACCAATCTTCTTCACCACAATGTTTCCTTCCGCCGTCACATCTCGCACAAAATGGTACCTCACGTCAATATGCTTCGTCTTGTCGTGGTACATGCGATCCTTCGTCAAATGAATGACGCTTTGATTGTCACAATACACCATGACCGGATTCTGAATGGACAATACCTCGCCAACAAAACCCCTTAGCCAAATACCTTCCTTTATCGCTTCGGTTAACGCCATGTACTCGATCTCGGTAGTCGAAAGAGCAACGGTCGATTGAAGTGTGGCTTTCCAATTAATCGGACACTTCCCAAACATAAACACGTACCCGGTTAGCGAACGCCTTTTATCGAGATCGCCCGCAAAATCCGAGTCAACATAACCCGTTAACTCACCATTCGGATCGGATCCGAATTCTAAATATGCATTCATCGTACCTTTCAAATAATGGAAAATCCATTTTACCGCTTCCCAATGTCCCTTTCCGGGACATGACAAATACCGGCTCACGACACTAACCGCTTGCGCCAAATCCGGTCGGGTACACACCATCAAATACATCAAACTCCCGACCGCACTCGAATATGGAATCTTCTCCATATATTTCTGCTCTGAATCGGTTTTCGGAGATAAATCCGCCGACAATTTAAAATGTGCCGCAAGAGGGGTAGAAACTACCTTCGATTTATGCATATCAAAACGGCGTAAAACCTTTTCGGCGAAACCCGCTTGCGAAAGAGTCAACTTCCGCTCGGGTCGGTTCCTCGAAATCTCCATTCCAAGAATTTTCTTAGCGGGTCCCAAATCCTTCATCTCAAAAACGGAATTCAAATCCGCTTTTAACCGCTTAATTTCCCCCAAATTGGATGACGCAATAAGAATGTCATCCACATAAAGAAGTAGATACACAAAACTCCCGTCATCTAATTTTTTTAAATAGACGCAACTATCGTAATTAGATCGAGAAAAATTAACGCTTACCATAAAAGCGTCAAACTTCTTGTACCATTGTCGGGGCGATTGCTTGAGACCATAAAGCGATTTATTTAATCGACATACACGAGTCGGTTCGGTTTGGGGTTCGGTTAGGTTTTCAAAATCCGGAAGTCCTTCCGGTTGGCTCATAAAAATTTCCTCCTCCAAATTGCCATGAAGAAAAGCCGTTTTTACGTCCATTTGCTCGAGTTCCAAATTTTTCAACGCGACAATCCCGAGCAATAATCGAATAGACGTGTGTTTCACGACCGGAGAAAACACGTCATTAAAGTCCACACCTTGGACTTGGCTATATCCTTTCGCGACTAGCCTTGCTTTGTAGCGCACATTCGAGCCATCGGTTTTGCGCTTAAACACCCATTTGCACCCGACAACTTTCTTATTTTTCGGAGGGTTCAAAAGAGACCATGTCTCATTTCGCTTCAACGAATCTAACTCCTCCTTCATAGCGGAAATCCAATTTTTCGCTTCTTTTGAATTAACCGCTTCCTTATACGTGGACGGTTCGCAACTATCTACGTCTTCTGCAATAGCCAAGCAATACGCAAAATCAGAATATCCATATCTCGAAGGTGGTCGAATGGTCCTTCTGACACGATCGCGGGTTAGCTCGTACGTTTGCGGATCGAATTGGCTTTCTTCTTCATCAACTCGGGTCGGGTTTAACGAATCGGGTTCGGATCGGTTTTGGTCGGCTTGGGCTAACTGGTCTCGGGTTTGACCTTTAAAACCGTCTGCACTTAGTGGTATTTCATTCCCAACATTTTCCGACTCATCATGCTCCACCTCAGAATGAACCGTGTCATTTATTCTCAACTCATGCGCATCTTTTCCTCGAATCATTTCCGCTTCGTTAAAAATAACGTCTCTCGAAATGATAAATTTGCCTGACTTCGGACACCATAATTTATACCCCTTAACATTCTCGGGATATCCAACAAATACGCATTTCTTCGACCTCGGTTCCAACTTGCCGTCATTGACATGCACATATCCGGGACACCCGAATATTCTCAACATCGAATAATCGGCCGGTTTTCCCGACCAAACTTCTTCCGGCGTTTTCAACTCAATCGAGGTAGTCGGAGATCGATTAATCAAATAGCACGCCGTGCTAATCGCTTCTGCCCAAAATTCTTTTCCCAAACCCGCATTTGAAATCATACTTCTCGCACGCTCAAGAAGTGATCTATTCATTCTTTCGGCCACGCCATTTTGTTGTGGGGTATGCACAACGGTTTTGTGTCGCAAAATACCTTCGGCCGCACAAAAATCATCAAACTGGCGATTACAAAATTCCAACCCATTATCGGTTCGCAACCGCTTGACCCGTTTACCCGTTTGAGTTTCTAGAAGTTTCTTCCAAATTTTGAAATAATCGAATACTTCGCTTTTTTCTCTCAAGAAAAATACCCAAACTTTCCTCGAAAAATCATCAATAAAAGTGAGCATATACCTTGAACCTTTTCGTTTGGACGGTTCGCGAGAAGGCCCCCAAAGGTCGGAGTGAATGTATTCCAATTTCTCCTTTGTCGTATGAATGGCGGTCGAAAAACTCACTCGCTTATGCTTCCCGAAAATGCAGTGCTCGCAAAATTCCAGATTTCCGGTACTTTGACCGCCCAACAAATTTCGCTTGCTTAAAATCATCATACCACGCTCACTCATGTGACCCAATCTCATATGCCACAACTTCGTAATTTCCTCATCCGTAATCGAACTTGAATGGACAACAGCGGCAGAACTGAACGAGACGGGTTTTGTTTCGGGATTGGTTGTTGGAATCCAAACCGGTTTGGTTTGAACCGGATTCGGTTTTGGGTTGGACTTGGGTTGAACCGGATTTTCTTGAACCGGTTTTTCTTGAACCGGGTTGAACCGAGCTGGTTTTTCTTGAACCGGCATGAACCGGGCCGGTTTTTCCTGAACCGGCGCGAACCGGGCCGGTTTATCCTGAACCGGCGCGAACCGGGCCGGTTTTTCCTGAACCGGCGCGAAACGGGCCGGTTTTTGTTGAACCGGCGGGTTTTCTTGAACCGGGTTTGAACCCAATTTCTCCAAAATAACTGTACCGGCCTTTCCGGTAACCGTCGAGGCTTGCAAAAAATAAAGTGTACCAATGCGTTTCGCCTTCATGATTGTGAGGGCACCGATTGAAACGCGCATAACTCCACCTTCACTTCGAAACTTGCAACCTCTTTCTTCAAGCGATCCCAACGAGATAAGATTTTTCTTCAAATCGGGTATGTGCTTCACACCTGTTAACGTCCGAATTCGCCCATCATGAAACTTGAGCGATATTGTACCGGTACCGGCAACCTTGCAAGAATTATTATTTCCCATAATAACTCTCCCATCCGTAGGCTCGTACTTTACAAACCAACTTCGATTCGGAGTCATATGTTGAGATGCCCCCGAATCCATAATCCAACAATTCTCATCCTCTAAGCAATTATCGACAACGGAAAGCGAATCAAAATTGTCGATATTTGCTGAATTAGCCGATTCGGAACCTTTGCCACGATTATCCGCCGATTGCTTATTCTTCAATTTGTAACAATCGACCTTGATGTGGCCTTTTTTCTTACAATAATTGCAAATAATATTTGGATTATATTTACCCTTGGATTTCGACCGGCTTCTCCAAACTCCGAAATATGTTCGGACACGGAACCTCCCTCCGACATCCGGAGCGTATAAAGACGCGACTTTAACCGCAATCGATTCGTGAGCGACTTTTTCATATAAATATTTTGTAATTTTTCCCACAAATCTTCCGCCGTCTTTTCCTCCATAACCTCTTGCAATGTCCCATTGCTAAGGCATAATTGGACAATGGAGAGAGCCTTATCATTCATATCTCTCCATTTCTTGTCCGTTATCGCATCCGGCAAATTGTCTCTCCCAAAAATCGCATCTTTTACCCCATGACTGGATAAAATTGCCAACATACGAACTTGCCACAAGGCAAAGCTCGTCTTACCGTCAAACTTCTCAATATCAAACCGTCCCGACATTTCCATTAACCCAAAAACTAAAGTTCCTCCTTCGGTTTTGAACCGGTTTGTACCGGTTTAGGCAAAGCGTGAAATCCGGTAGAGATTTACGCGTAGAACCTCGCTCTGATACCAGATTGTTAGGATTTCTTGTCGGAAGCGTGAATTTTGACGTGGATTCGAGGCACCTTTTGGTGTCTTTAATGGTGGCCAAGAGAGAGAGAGAGAGAGAGAGAGAGAGATGAAGAGATGCAAAATGAATCCTTGTCTTATCCTTTATGTCAAAGGTCTTAAATACATAGTAAAAATAAAAGCCCAAATGAGCCCAAATATGCAATTAGGGGGTCCATTCAACAGTTATTTTGTTCTTTTTTACTTTGGAGGGTTAACTTTGAGAGAAAGAGAGACAGAGATATAAGAAAGTAAGTTTCATTTCATTTTTCATTTTTTTTTTATATATATTAAAATCCACCGTTTAAGAAATCTTGATATAATTTTATCATGTGAAAAGGGTCATTCAACAAGCAGGTTTTTGACCTTCATTTCCTCTGTTTCTCTCTATTATTTTATATATATGTATATTTTTTTTTTCTTATAAACAGTTATAACACCGAAGGCCAAAACTCCGGTGACTGAGACACAACCAAAATTGATGGCATCTACAATCAAAGCAGGAACGCCGGCACCGAAGAAGATCACCACGCTCGAAACAACGACAAAGAAGGGAGAAGTCGACAAAACTACAATGCCGGCACAGGTTAAGATTATGCAGAGGAACAACGAGGCGGTCAGAATGCAGAACACAGTCCCCACTGGAGACGCAACAGGGGATGCATCCAAAAAAGGAAAGGGACAGAAAAGTGTTATGGAAGAAGAAGCCAAATGGCTGGCTGAACAAGACAGGAAGGGGAAGAAGGAGTTGTATGAAATGACATTTCCCACTGAATCGCAGGGACTCAGCTCGAGGACAACACAGCTGGAGAGAACGACGACGAAGGTAAATTTACTTCTTTGACACTTGCGGATTTTAAACGTAATTGTAAAAGAAAGATCCAATCAACCAAAGCCCAGCCAACAAATAATTTAAAAACCAAAGTACATTTGTTTGTTTGTTAATTAGTTGTTTGATTTACAAAATGTAATGTATAAACTTGCTGCTTTAGTCATTACATAAATAAAACTGTAGAAAAATGGGCTAATTTTGGGTTCCAATCTCTTGGTAATGAGGCAATTCGTAAACATATTTCCATGTCTCAATCATTTCCGTATATTTCCTTCAAAACAGATGTGACATTTTAAATGTTGTATTTTAGAGCAAAAAATACCTTAATTTCTCCTTCAAGCATATAAAAAATTTACTAAATACGAAAAGACAAAAAATTTAGCCGCTACTAAGTGTAAACTTACTATTTCATATACTAATTTGATATTAATACTAAATAATTTCCTACCAATATCATTTACCAAAAAAATACCATTGTAATTCAGAATTATAATAACAATACGAGTTAAGGGTTTAGGGTTCAATACCTAAAGAATATCGTATTGGCATTCGACTCAATCAACCGACAAATCCCAAAATCGCCTAATCGGCTCACGAAATTCCCATCAAGCAAAATATTTACCGGTTTTAGATCCCCATGAATCACCGTAAGCGGTTTATGAGTATTGAGGAAAACCAGAGCAGAGAAAATTTCCCCTGCGATTCTGCACCTGGCTTGCCACGTCAACGGTGGTGTGTTGTCCTTGCGGGATAGTCTATCTTCAAGACTTCCATTGGGGAGGAATTCGTAGACTAGAGCCCATGCCTCAGGGTAGGCTCCTATGAGCGTTACGAGGTTTGGATGTCCAAGCGGGAATCCCTTTTGCTAGGGTTTTATTTGTTTTTATTTGCGATGTCTATAATGAACAATTTAAATATTATTCTGTGGAATGTATGTGGACTTAGTTTATCTCATAAATGCAATGTGGTGAAAAATGCAATTAGGAACACAAAGGTCGACATTTTTTGTGTTCCGGAAATGAATCGGAGTCAGTGTGACTTCGTTAGAATGAGAAAAATCTGTACAACAAAGTTTCAAAACTTCACCTGTAAGAATGCTACAAGAACAAAAGGGGGAATTCTTACCTCCTGGTCCCTAAAATTTGACCTAGTTAGAGAATTCTCTCTAAATTTCACACTAAACACCATACTGTCAACAAAATCACGGGACCAGTTCCTCTTAACCAATATTTATGGTCCGATCAATGATTTTCTGAAAAAAAGACTTCTTCAAGGAACTGACCCAAATAAACAACAGCTTGTCCATCCCATGAATATTGGTGGGTGATTTCAACATTATAAGAGACCCGTCAGAATCAACAGGCAAAAATTACCTTCTATAACACATAACCAAATTCAATCACACGATCAATTCCTTGGGTCTTTTTGAAGTAACTCTGGCTGGCAGAGTGTTCACGTGGTCAAACAAGCGACCAACTCCAACATACTCAAGACTAGGCAGAGTGTTGCTCTCGGAGAAGTTCCTGCACAATAACATAGTCACTAAGTTGGAGGATATACCTATGATCACCTCGGATCATACCCCACTTAGACTATCAATCTCGATCAAGAAACAACAAAACTTTAAAAAGTCCCTCAAGTTAGAAAGGCATTGGCTCAAATATGATGAGATCAATGAGGGCCTGCTAACAATATGGGACCCAGCAAAGAAGTATGACAGTGATACTGCCAAAAACTTTGCTCTCAAATGCAACAAAAATATTTCAATCATGCAAAGTTGGGCAAAGGTAAAGTTCACTTTCAATCGCACGTCAGGAGCGACATGTGAGGCCGTCTCATTCAAGGACTGGATATGGCGGAGGAGAATAGAACTCTATCGCCTGACGAATTGGAACTAAGGAGAGATATGAGAATCAAGACCCAAGAGATGGCTAACTTCTTTGAGGAAAAATGGAAACACAGATCCTCATGTACGTGAATTAAGTTAGGTGATAAAAACACATCTTATTTCCATGCACTTACATCGGTAAGGAAGAACGTACCCAGTGTGAATAGCAACAACTGTCCCATAAACGAGGATAGAGAAATAAACATAGCATTCACCCAATACTTCAAACAGATTATAGGATCACCCAACCAGAACTACAAACATGCAAATTTCTCCAACTTATACAACAAAAATGAACATAGAGAATCTCTAAAGCTGTTGGGAGACCCGCTTACTGAAAAAGAAGTAAGGGATGTGACTTTTGCCTTACAAAAGGGTAAGGCGCGGTGTCAAATTATGGATAGTATGAGGACAATTCTAAAATCTACGACGAGATTGATGCCAACAACGTTGCACATAACACTCTTTTGTGAGGCACATTCAGACAATTTAAAGATCATCTCGCTAACCCTGGAACATTTCGGAATGCTATTAGGGTTAACAATGAACAAAAATAAAAGCAGATTTTTCCCGATTGCAATTCCGCAAGAATTGCACGCAATGATTGCGGATTTACAAGGATGCCAGAAGCAAGGCCTCTCAACAAAATACCTAGGGTTTCCACTATCCTACAAGGGACCATCCAAACTTTTCTTCCTAGCACTAATTAAATATACACAGAGGAAACTAGCAGGGTGGAAAGGTAAATTCTTATCGTATGGCGGGAGAATGGTGCTGATACAGTCCGTCTTGGCAGCACTTCTCACGTATCTGATGCAGTCATTTCTCCTACTGAAATGGATAATCAATCAGCTCAACAAGGCAATACGTGTCTTCTTCTGGAGAGGAGAAAAAAAAATACTCACTGATACATAGTTTGGTCAGATGGGACCGAGTATGCCTGCCTAAAGAAACAAGAGGGTTGGGAATTCCTAACCTAAGACTGAGGAACAAATCCTTACTGCTAAAATTGTTATGGCAAATACAACATAACAAACCAAGGATTTGGACATCATTTCTTGACTCAATCTATGACACAAGAAACGTATCAAAGTTGGTGAACATTCCAGACTCGATGTCGTCCTTTTTCATAAAGGACTTTATTGAGTTAATACCCATATTTCAGACGGGACTATCTATGGATTCCCAGCCGGTATGGTATTGGAATACTAGAGGGAAATTCACATCGGCATCTGCATATAAATTTCTCACATCCACTGGACGATGATGTGGGTGACAGAAAAGACTATGGAAAACCAAGGCGCCATTAAAGGTTGAAAATTTTGCTTGGATAGCACTACAAGATAGGCTACCAACATATATCACAACCTAAAAAGGAGAGGCTTCGTAGGGTCAATTTGCTTCTTATGCAATCGGCAGGGGGAAATGACAAACCACTAATTTATGTAATGCCAGGTCACCAAACGCATATGGTGAAATATCTCGAGTGATCTAAAGATCAATATTGACCACACGGCTGACTCCATTCGTGATTTCTGGTCCCAGGAAAAAATCAAAATGAACAAGGAGACTAGAGATAAATGGAACATGACATGGCTAGGAGGGATGTGGTGTATTTTGCTTGAACAGAACAGCCGGATATTCAACGGAAGGGCTCAACTCCACGACGTGGTCTCAGCAAGGGCGATAAAGGAAATCGACCACTAGATGGATAACGGCTGAGAAATCGAACCCAAGAATATATCTCTTAGTTGTATAGATCTTCTTCTTCTTTTTTGATCTTTTGGTTTGTTAGTTTAGATCCATTTTATTTTCTTGTAAAATCCCCTTGTAATACAAACGTTAATTAATATTACACAACAATAGGTGATGGCCTATTGCGTATTCCTCAAAAAATTATTTGTAGCATAAAATAAATACTTGTGTTTAGATACGTGTATTGCCTACTACGTAAAAAAATGTATGTGGACTCTTCTCTTTTATTTGAATTTTGATCATAAATGATAAGCAAATCGGTGAAATTGGTTCAATATGAATTCAACAAATGAGAATACCAAAGGTCATTAACATAAGGTGATACGATCTTCTAAAAATAATAATAAAAAAAAATTGTAAACGTAAATACACATAGACTCATAAAAGCCTATACGTAGATACTAATTATTGAAAATCAATACTTAAATAATTAGAATATTGTGACATTATAAGAATACCACAAATAAATAAAAAGAAAGAAAGAAATGAGTTTCACTGAAGCAAAAATAGTATATGTATGATGATAATTAACTAAAGTCTGTTAGTTCCAACCAATCAAACGTTTTTATATAAATCGACAACTTTATTTTGTTGGACACACTTTCGCACATAATTATCTTTTTTTATAGATAAAAAGATAAATCAGTGACAATCAACTGACTGTTTTCCTTAGTTCAGTTGTGCAGTGTTGCAGAACTTCAATTACACTTCTTGCTGATCAACAATTTCTCTTGTATAAGATCTTTAATAATAATGTACTAGGTTCAATTGATAATCGGATATTTTGCTAAAACTAACGTTTGTTTTCTATCATCATAAAATATTATCGAGTGATCCTTCTTGAATTTCAAACTGACTAATAAGTATTTCTTACAATACTTATTAGATTTGTATAAAATTTTGAGAGGCCAATACACATGAAAATATACGAAATTTTATAAACTAAATTCTTATAATATATACTACTAAGTTAAAATTTTGAATAGTGATAGAACCCTCACGGAGTCCCTACAAAATTCCGCCCATATGCCAGAGTTTTTATAAAAAAAAAGTGTGTCAGTTATTTGTTTTGTCAATTTAGTTTACATGCTTCGTCAAACTAAAAATTAAACAAAAACAATCAAAACCCATATGTTAAAACAACAAATCAAACAAAACAAAAAGAAACACAAACCAAACCAAATAATCACACTCCATGCAAACCAATCAAACAATCAAGATGTCAGCATAAGAGGCTCTAAAATCTTCCAAGCCTCCGTCTCCAAATCAGGCCGACTCTTCCTCTTGACCTCACAACATTTCAGCCCCAGCTCCGCCAGTTCCTTGGCGAGCTCCGACGGCCACTCGCCGGCCGTCTTATCAATTATCTCCTCAAATCTCTCTTTATCAATGGCGTCGTGCACCTGGTTTATGATCCCCATGGCTTGTCGGCCTGTCAGAAGGCGGAGCAGTATGATTCCGAAGGAGTAGACGTCGGAACACGGCCGGAGTTCGCCGGAGGCCAGGAACTCCGGGTCCATGTACACAAATGTCCCCATTGGGTGTGTGCATCTGTTTGTTTGTTAATTAGTTGTTTGATTTACAAAATGTAATGTATAAACTTGCTGCTTTAGTCATTACATAAATAAAATTGTAGAAAACAAGGGGCTAATTTTGGGTTCCAATCTCTTGGTAATGAGGCAATTCGTAAACATATTTCCATGTCTCAATCATTTCAGTATATTTCCTTCAAAACAGATCTGACATTTTAAATGTTGTTAAGGGTTTAGGGTTCAATACCTAAAGAGTATCGTATTGGCATTCGACTCAAGCAACCGACAAATCCCAAAATCGCCTAATCGACTCACGAAATTCCCATCAAGCAAAATATTTGCCGGTTTTAGATCCCCATGAATCACCGTAAGCGGTTTATGAGTATGGAGGAAAACCAGAGCAGAGCAAATTTCCGCTGCGATTCTGCACCTGGCTTGCCATGTCAACGGTGGTGTGTTGTCCTTGCGGGATAGTCTATCTTCAAGACTTCCATTGGGGAGGAATTCGTAGACTAGAGCCCATGCCTCAGGGCAGGCTCCTACGAGCGTTACGAGGTTTGGATGCCTCACTTTGCTTAAAACGTCCATCTGCATATTGGAATTATGTATGATTCAGAAAGTTTATTTTTCTTTGTTTGGAGTTATATATGGTTGTAAAGATTATGGATGAAAAATTGGTTAATTAATAGTCGTTCTATTGAAATTATATATGATTGAAACGATTATAGATCCATAATTGGTTTGATTAATGTTATTTTTTTAAAATTATATATGATTGAAACGATTATAGATCCAAAATTGGTTTGATTAATGTCCTTTCCCCCTTAAGTTTACCAAAATGAGCAATTTAAATAGATAGAAAAAAGAAATTTTTAAACCTCATTGAACGTAATGCTAAAATAAAACAAACAAAATAACAAATTCAATGCACCTCTTTATGGAATTCGGATTGCCCCTGCATCCCCTCAGGATTCAACAACTTTATCGCAACAGTCGTAGACCTAATCACGCCTCTATACACACTCCCATATCCGCCTTCTCCAATCTTGAATTTCTCATCGAAATTATCTGTGGCTTCCTGCAACTCTGCATAAGTGAACTCCGAGAAGTTCTCTCCCCCATTACTGGTATTCTCCAGTTCCCTTATTTTGTCGTGTAATTGTTGGACTTCTCGCTTCGCATTGTCTTTGTCTTGCCGGAGTTGTTCCTGTTCCTTCTCGAGCGAGAATAACATGCAATGCGCCTCTGAGAGCTTTTCTTGGAGGTCTTTGATTATACGGTTCGAGTTTATCAACTATGTTAAAAAAATAGTAAACAGTTAGAGGAGCGGATTTTTATCCAGATTGAGAGTAGTTAAAAATGGTTTGTGTGATATTTTGTAATTTTTCTTTTCGTTATAGTCTTGATGTGTATGTTTTTTATCGTTGTCGGTTGCATCTTTATTTTTAGTAATAATAAACTATTCTTTTTAGTAATTTTATTTACAGAACCAACCTGTAACTCTAATTGAGCTCTTTGTTCGTGCGATTTTTGAAGCTCATCATACATCTCATCTCTTTCTCTTCTGATATCTTCTATTCCTGTTGCGTTGCTTATATGTCGGACTTTTATCTGTACTTGTGCTTCTCGTTGATAGAATGCATCGGTAGCCCTAGCCTGCAAATGAACATAGAAGGTGGGATAACACTTAATATTTAATAATATTATAAATTTGAGTAAATTTTGAGATATTGCAATTTCTCATTTTTGTGCTTTATTCAAGCTTAAGTATAAATCATACACTAATCAAAGAATTTTTTTCGAAGCTTTTTATGAAGGCTCAAAAAGTTAAACCTTCATATGTACTCGAAAAGAAAAAAAGAAAGGGAGAATTAAGATTAATTCGTACGGAAATTTCATTTATTTCTTCTTCTTCTTCTTTCTGGCGCCTTAGAGCCTCCATATACGCTTCACGACGGAGCTTCTCAGCCTCTGATAAAATGCTCTCGAAATCCTTGTACATTTCTTTGTTCGGCACATCATTCTATAGAGAACGTAGCTCGATTTATTCATCGACACCATATAATAAATACTTAATTTTCATCCTTCATTAAATAAAAACTAAATAAATTTCGCCATATCCATACCACATAATGATTTAAATTCGAGAACTGTGTAGGGTCAGGCATCGGTCTCTTCGCATAAATTGGGGTCGTATTGCCTGATTGGATCACATTTCTCATCGATCTGGTACTCTCAGAACGTAATGAACCATTATCAGATTGATCTTCCGTGCCTTTCTTTCTCGCCCCATCCCACAAATCTATCACAAGACTGCTCTGTACTGGAATCGATTCTTCGATCCGTGAGTCAAAGCTGGTGGTTCGAGACCCGGTTGTGATGCTTGCATTGGAGAGGAAGCTGGAGAGCGGATGTTTGTGGTGGCTTTTGGGCGTTTCGTTAGAGCGCTGGCTGGAGATGGAGCCTGAGCTGGCTAGGTGTGACTGTTGGTGGACACTGTAACCGTTTGTAACTGCTTCCCTGTTTGATAGGTTAAGAAATATATCATGTTATTAATTAGTAAGGTTGTAGTAATTATAGAGAACTATTTTATGAAGAAATTTGCGAAAAAAAAAGAAAACTCTATGTTATGCACAAATTGCAAAAAATACATTAGTCATATATTGCAAACAAACTTTTCCACTATTTGAAATTACGAATAAACCCCTCTCATTTTAAGGAAATTGCAAGAAAATAACCCTTTGCACTTGTTAGGATAGCATTGTTAATTAACTCATTATTTGTTAGGGTCTACCTAATTGAGTTCAAGTTTTTTAAAGAAAATTATCTTTGTTTATAGAAGGATAAATATGTACTTGTACGAGTTGTTGAATTTTCCGGCCTACTTTTTAGAAATATAAAATAGAAATAAAATCGATTAAACAAACCTTGTGCAAATAACATTGCCTTTGCAAATGAACCAAATCTTGCATGTTTGATCGGCTTGTTGCTGCACGCTAATTGCCGTGTTCGAGGTCGGTACCTTCAATTTCCTATTAACATGTAAATCACTCTACCAATTAGTTTGTATTTTTTAATGGAATATTTCAGTGGGTTATTTTGAATAAAATCCTAATTTTAATTCTTTTAGTTCAAGCCTAAGATCAAAAAATTAAAAAAAGAAAATTGGTACGAAGCAATACATAGTAATATATTTACATTCAAATGCCTCCAAGTAGAATATAATTTCTAATTTTAGCTCCTTTAATTAAGAAAACCCAAATAAATGAACATAACGAATATATAAGAAAATATTTACTAAAAATAAAAAGAGAAGAAATGAAAATTTAATAAAACAGAGAAAAAAATATAGACAGTACAATCGGTTACATAAAAATATTGCACAAATCATACTTAGAATAGTTTTTGTCTGCAGCTGCTCCTATGACAAGTTCTGTAATTCCGTGTTGCGCAATTAGCGTCACGATTCCTTCTGCAATGTCATCCATCTCCATGATCAATTTCTCTGCCTTGACCTACAATTGATGTATAAAAAATGTAATCATAAAGAAGAAGTTAAAATTAAACTTCAAATCTGTAATTTTCCATGTCCAAATTATACCTTGACGCGTGAGCACATTGCCAAATACTTTGCGATAGTTTGATTCATTTTTTGAGTCTCAACTTTTCTGAATGCGGCAACTTCATTATCATTTAGCTGGTCAGCCGGAAAATAACCTCCCACTGAAACAAAATGCAAACATAACACCTTCAAAATTAGTTGTATTTGGAGATGAATTAAGTTATTTGTTAAAGTGAAAAGAAAAAACAAAGAAAAAAAAAATTATATATTGAAGAGAAATCTTAGCATGCTTGTGGATATGTAAAATAACTATCTTCATAATTACTAGGTTTGCCATCTTAATTATATGAACACAAAAAATCAACAAAAACACAAAAAAAGGAAAAAAAACAATAATGAACCATACTTAAAGGAATGGTCTTAGCGGGCCTATGAATATGCAAAACAACAATCTTCTTCATCCGCGCCATATTCTGAAGCACCCATAGCAAATTTGCCTTCCACTCCTTGGAATCCTTCGTGACTGCCACGTAGATTTTATCTTCGTTCCTAGATCCGTTCTTTTCTTGGTCCACCATGTCGGCCTGATATTCATACTGGCCCGTGCTGCTTGTGGTGGTGATGTCTGATGTGTAGCTATTCGTGCTGCGGGTTGACCCGGATGCGGTGCTTCGGTCGAGGGATGAAGTGTGGTGCATTGGTGATGGTGATGTTGGTTGTGCGGTACGAAAGAAGTTCATTGCTATGTTTTTAATCTCTTTGTTTTTTTTTTTTGGGGGGTTTGGGGAAAGGGAGTGCTGCCTAAGGTTTCAAGGGAAGAGAGGTGGTTGGAAAGGAGTGCTGCCTAAGGTTTCAAGGGAAGAGAGGGGGTTGGAAAGGAGTTGTGAGGCACTCCTGTGTATATATCTTTCTTTTGTTGAATGGGAGTTTAATGTACTTTTTTAGTTCTGTTTTCAACTGTTTCAAAACAGATAAAAGAGCATGTTTGAAATGAAAAAATAAATAAATATTCAGGTTTGAACTTAAGATATTTGAGCACATGATATTTTTTTTTTTTGCATATTCTGAATCTGAAACTTTTTTGGGCATTATTATAATTTAGGACTAGCTCAACATAGATCCGTTTCAAAATAGCAATGACAAAATGTAGAACATACAATAAACCTATCTCAAGTTAATTCACGCAAAAATGTAAATACATTTGGTGTATAAGTAGGTGAAACTTGAAAGAAGGGTTGTTCTCTTCCAAGTAGAATTTATTTGTCTAGCTACACAATAAATAAATGATCATCAAATGTGTTAATTTTCCTTTTAATATAGGCAATAGAAAATCAGCGCATTTAGAGTAAGATTATTATGGTCTATTAAATTAAATAATTCTCAACTATATGTTAAGAGGAATGTATTTGCATTAGTGATGCTCCTCTAACTTGGCTATTCTAATTTTTATCAACCATATGGAAGCATTTGAATAATAAAATTCTGAATTAAACAAAGGGATTCGATGCGTACTGCCGGCTTATTTGCAGTCCAGCATCGTCCGAATTCAGAAAGATATAACAACATTACAAAAATGTATATTGATAAACAAAAAAGGTAGAATAAACACATATAAAAGTATATTAATATACAAACGATATTATTTTTTAATTAACTCAATTAGTAGACAAATAAAAAACTATAAATGTATGGTGACACTGTTTAGGTGTTATGTAAGCGGGCGATGCGAACATTTTCTCGTAAACAAATTGAAATGTTTTATGGCGAAATTTAGATAGTAATCGTTTAATCAATTTTATTACCACTTGATCCTTATTAAGTATTTTCTATTGAACATTTTAAATATCCCTATGGAATATTCTCATTAACAAATGATTTTTACTACCACTTGATACTTGTTAATTATATATCCTGTATTGCGCATTTTTTTGCTATCTTTTTTTGTTCAACTCTAATATACTAATTTTCTTATATGTATATCATAACCTGCTATATTTTCAAGTCTTGACTTCTTATTTAGGTCAAACAGAAGTGTAAATTTAACATGCTAGCCGGTGATAATTTAAAAATAAAATAAACAACTGGTATATATTCCTAATGCTCAAATTTAAATTGAAAATAATATGATGTGCACCCCATTACTCGACTTCTTTTTTCTTGTTGTTTATCTTCTTTCAATATTTCCTTCCATCAAAATCTTCACAATTTCACTATTAAGATGTTGCTTGTTTTGAGACATAATGGTACAATCCTGATGTATTATACTATTCTAGATTCAGCTCTGGGCTAATTATACTAATATTTGATCTGGGCAAGTTATAATTATTAAACTATTATTTGTATTTGTATTCGTCTTAGCCATATTAAAAACTCTATTAACAATACAAATATTGTTATACTTGCTTTCTTTTTTATGTGCCTCGATTTACACTAAACAGTAAATGTTGGGGCGATACTGCCAAGTACTGTCAAACCTAGATCGAAACTACGTGAATCAAACTGTAACGTAATAGCGGAAGCGTACCACTAGTACATGATTAAGTACCGGATAAAAAGATGAAGGCTTAGTTGCAAATAAGGTTTTCTAAATATTTCATGAATGCCAATTGAGATCCCTTTGTATATTTCTCTATTGGTCTCTCTTTCTCTTTTATTAATGGGGCAGATGAGAGAATGACTTAGTTCATGTGTATTAAGAACCAAATTATGTATAGAATCATATAGTCATTCTTTCATAAAGAGACATCATTTGACTTTTAATATGGACTTTTCTATTTTATCACATCATAGAAAGAAAAACACAACACCCACAATTCTACAATCAAATGTCACTTCCTAATTTGACACATTAATGTTTAATATAATTAACTAAACATGATTATTTTACTATAAGCATATTTGACAGTAATATTATACACAAATATTTTACATATAAGTCCAACGTTGGATTAATAATCCAACAGGCTCCCACTTGGACTATATGTAGAACATTATGATTGTATATAAAATATAACCAAACTGTGCGCATCTTTTATGTCATTAACTTTTATGTGTCCCTTAACAATTCCGTCCATTAACATACAAGTATATGATCAATGCGGCTTTCGTCACAGTTAGCGTAACTAAACCTTCAACGTCACATACACCAATAAATTGAATGACATGAATCATGATGTGGATGTTTAGCATGGAAATTTCATGCAATGTGATCATAACATGTTTATTTCCAACTGGTCCGCTTTAGTGAGATCAAACCTCTTTTCCTTATGAGACAAAACCGTCTCCCATCTAACGAGACAAACCAATCTCCCTTAATGAGGCAAACTTTATTGAAATTAAAGTATATGATAACTTGAATTTTATTTCTGCAGAAATAACATTAAACTCGAATATACAAGAAAACCCAATAACCATACGTACAAATATGAACTCTCGCTAGAACTAAATATTCTTAATTAAAATTGCACCCATACGAGTAACTAGCTCATACAACCTTTTGGGCGACTTTAATGAATGGATCCATAATTTTGGAGTTCGGACCAATACATTAAATAGACAACTGTTTACTCTGAAAACTTATTTTACAACTAGAAACTTGATCTCTGAGTTTCTATTGTTGGAATGTATAAATTGTAAATTTAAATTATCATTATTAAAACTTAGATTTTATTTGGATCTAAATAAACTTTTATTGTTCCGTCTTTCAGATATAACTTGACTTCTATATCTATTTTGATAAAGCCGATTTTGCTCGTTCAATTGGAAATAGAAAATTTTGCTTGTTTCATGATTCAAAATTAGTTGAACCGGTTCTTTGTCGGTTTATGATAGTCTTTATCTTTGGATACTATTGCTTTATATGGTGAAAATCTTGCAATTAAGTACACTCCGTGAAAAGCATAAACTAACCTGTAAGAATTATAGTATTATGAGACACAAAATATTTGGTCATATCTCCAATCGGAGAATTAGTGGACTTGTGCAAATGAAATTTTCTCTTTTTAAGACAAAATGTCTCAAGTTGTCTTAGAATTGATATATATAGATATACGTCGATCGTTTCCTACGGATTTTAGAAGTAACCAACATTTAAATATCTTGTTCATAGATATAAGTTAGAAACGGCGAGCTACATTTATCTCAAGGATGAAATGACAAAGACATTGGATGTGTTTAAAAATTTTAAGATTATAGTTGAGAATTAAATCAACAAAAGAAGTAAAAGCTTTAAATTTGATTGTGGTGGTAAATACCCTGGTCGATATGACGATTCTGGTGAACAATGTCCGTGACCGTTTTTTGAAATTTCTAGAGGAAAGCGATATCATTTCACATTATACAATGTCGGATTTTCTCAACTTGAATGGCTCTAATTGATAGACGGAATAGAATGCTTAAAGATATGACGTATAGTATGATTAATAATACTATTTTGTCATCACTCTAGAGATATAAATTTGGATGGGTTAAAGGCTTGTTTGGATCATTTGTGTATTTGGAGATGTCCGGCTCAAGTAAAGCCTTACAGTCATAAAGAAAATAAACTGGACACCAATACAATAACTTGTTATTTTGTTGTGGATATGCCAATAACTTTAAGAGGTACAAGTTTCATATTTCCATAAAAACAGGTCAATTTTTATCCGGGAAATGGGTGGTTCTTTAAAAATATCCAATTTGCGCCACGCGGGAGGGGGGGGGGGGGATATGGCTACCGTCTTGATAATTAAGACATTTTATGTTACTGGCGATATAATTTTATTGCATCATACCAAAATATTTCTATTTAGTAATTCAAACGAAATATATTGGTGATCCTTCTTTTGTATTATGTTTAGAAATACTTCAAGATTTTTCTAGTTGTATTCTCAGTTTATAACAAAAGAACTATATCGAAAAGGTTTTCAAAAGAAATAGCATGAAAGATTGTAAACTAAGTTATGGCCTTGTAATTAATGGAGACATGTTTTAGTCTCAAACAGTGCCCTAAGAATGTGTTAAAAATATTATAAATACAGAAGATTTATATACTTTATGTAATAAAGAATCTAAGGTTTAAATCATTGCTTCGGTTATTGCGAACATTAAAGTGATGCTAGGTTGATATTTAAGTAATTCAGAAATAAATCAATTAAAAAGCAGCAAAAATGGTTTTGTGATATTTACAGAGAACAAAAGACTTAATGCTCATGAATCAGAGTTTAGATCAGTCTACTGACTCTGATGTTTAGTAGATGCCAAGATAATATAAAATATGTAAAAAGCTGCATTAATATGCGAGCTATATGCGTTGTTTCATTTATCGAAAGAATTCTAACTTATTAATTGTATAGCATCTTTCATAATGACAACAAAATTATATTATACTATAAGACATCTAATTATGGGATATTACTGTAGAATTTTGTCGTGGACTGCACATAGTAGATATAATAAGATCACTCAAGATATTGTGACAATTGCTTTAGCGTTTTTTTGTTACCTATATTGATCCATCTTTCATCATCATTACGTCTCGGCAATATAAAAATCCCACATAGATATGTGATGTAAATTATTACACTAGAATTTATTCATCACACAAGTCTCTTGATTTGATTAAATTAACCAACAAACAAATCAAATTTAGAAATGTACCTTGTTTCTTTGATGACTATCTGCAGCTATCTTATTTCCGATTCCTATTCCCTTTTGCCTTTATTCCTCATTGAAATTAAATTTGTCAAGATGATACATAATTTAGCCTTTTCACGTTTTGACAAACTTATTTTCAATATTCTTAAATAACTTTTTAACTATAGTTATATTCTAAAATTTTACCCTGAATGTCAATAGAATGATATTATTTATTGATCGCCAGACATATATGATATGACTTCTCCCACATTTTTCAATCTCCGTCATTTTGTTATATGTACTCTTATATGTATGTGTTAATGGAGCATAAATCTTATCACAGTGTCAAGATCGTTAACCTTGAGAATTATTGAAAATTTTCTTCTATATCATTCATCTTGAACTAAATTGATGTTAGAGATAAAATTTAGTTACGATATTTGTTTCTAAGCAGAAAACTATTAATTAATTACTATTAGCTCATCCAAATAACTGAAAAATAATAAATTCAATTAAAGATAACCCCATCTCAAAATATCAATTTCGATTAATATTTCATCTTTGGACAATAATATTAACTTCTGATTGATATGGTGGTGTAGTTATTAAGCTTTGATAATAAAGTAAATGTCAACAAATTTATCTTCTTTTGCGCCGATTAAATATGTCACACGTAAAACCAAACAAATATCACATACTTAATACTACTTACATGCACATATTATTATAATAAATATTGTCTTCCTTTGGGCCGATCAATATTTGTATAATAAGACAGAAACAATCTTTTATATTCCAAAATATAACTAATCTCAACATGAAAGGTCACTTTGGCGATATGATGCTCAAACGAATTAATTTCGAAATATATAACATAAATACCTTTATTTGAACTTAAAATTATACTTTAAAATTAAATTTACAACTTTATGTGGGCATTTTCCTTAACTTTTCCAAGGTTGTCACAAAACAGTACTTGATAAATGGCTTATTTGTAAATATAAAATTTTATGCCAAATTTTACTTATAAATCTTGCATAAATAACCATGTATTTTTACTATCGCAAATTAATCCTCATTTAGGATTTATTTGTATATATATATATATATATATATACACACACACACACACAAACACACATAATTTTAGTCCAATTATATTTACAAGCCCTTATGTCTGAACTATAAAATCGACCCTATATTTCCTAAATTTGCGCCAATAACTCATTTAACAACTAATTAAAATGTTAATGAATTATTTTATCCTTAATGAGTAATATTCACTTAGACGTAATGAGAAATAAAACATATACCAAACACCTTTTATTTATTTCCAATAATATCCCAAACCTTTCAACCCATATGCTACTTTAAAAATTTGTAAAACCTTATTATTACCAGAGCCTAATTCCTTAATTAATTATATTGTGGAGCTATGAAAGTTGGGCAAGGGTCTTATTTTCTAGTTGGGTCCTAAAAGATAATTTGTCCCTCATTTGTTTTTTTAATAAACCTGATGAGCCGAAGATAATATCATAAATAATTTAATGTTTTCGGCCCATAAACTTAGAGGCCCAGCCGAATAAATCTCATTTCTTAATAATCTGAAATTCATGTCATATATTTCATTTCTCAGTTCCTCAGGCCCGTCGCCCAAGCCGACAGATTCGTAATTCGTATCCCTCTGTTCATGGCGTCTCTTCCAAAAAACACCCTCACACGAGATGCCTCTCGCGTCTGGTCATGGTGGCCTTTCACCCAGAAGGTCACGTCTCTCCGATCCGTCACTTCACGGCTGATCGAAACTCGGCCATTGCATGTCACCAGAATCAAATCAGAGAAGAGAAAGTAAAATTTTCCTAAATATTCTTCTTTCTCTCCAATTTGTGCGACCAATTCGTGACTTATTTGCTGAATCTGTCTAAAATTTTGTCTGAATGACAAATGCCCCAACAACCAGAGGCATTTTCTCTTTTAATTGAAACCTTAGACTTTATTCATTGCTGTGCTTTACAATGCCAACAGAGAAAAAATTGAGAATGAGGATAAACTGATGCAAGCTGCTCCTTTTCTTTGAACAGATTGTTAGTTAGACCCTTCTTTGTTCAATTTTGCTTACTCTAACCTAATTTGAATAAAAAAACTATTTAATTAAACCCTGACAACTTTAATTCGACATAATCCTGCTCTGATGCCACTTATTGGGGCGATACTGTCCAATACCGCCAAGCCCAGATAGAAACTACGTGAATAAAACTGCAATGTAATAGCGGAAGCATACCCAAGTCCATGATTAAGTTCATGTGTATTGGTCTTCTAAATACTTTATGAACGCCAATTAAAATCTCATTGTATATTTCTCTATTGGTCTATTTTTCTCTCTTTTTAATGGAGCAGATGAGAAAATGACTTAACTCTATTATATAAATGTAGTTATTTTCAGTAGAATATGTAATCAGTGGTAAATCTTGTGGTATAACTGATAGTGGTAGAAAATTATTATTTTTATATACGTGGATGAGGAAGACACATGTACGGACATTTTTAATGGGCCTGGTACCAGAGAGCAATTTTTGGGTCGCTCTCGAAACTTGCAAACTGTTAGACGTGACAGTACGGTCTCCTCGGGTGGTTAGAGGGGGCGTGTTTCCACTGTGGCAAAGTTGGAGACACCACTCTCATGTGGTTGAGAGTGCAGCAGACTGACTTATCTCAAGTAGATCCAAGACTGCAGTCTATGAGTGGGTCCCGTGTGGTTGCCAACCTTATCGTAGTTTTAAAATATACTTATATGTATATTTTCAGTAGTACCACTTATATTATAAAAGTAGTAATTTTTGTAGCAAGTGGTAGTTCTTATAAGTGGTGGCAGTGTTTCGTAGAAGTGTAGTATTTATCATTCCAGTATGGTAGTAGCTGTAGTAGTGGATAATATTTTATTATCTGACTTTTCTGACGCTCAGCCAATATTCCCAGGTAGCGCTTGAGGCAGGAGGTGGTGGCATACGTAGATTCTTTTGAGAGCGTAGCAGAGAGCGCCAGCACTAGTGTATATTTTTATCTAGTAGTCGTGGTTGTATTTATAGTTTGTAGATCTTGTTTTTAGTTTTACATGGTGAGAGCTGGTTTGTATTGTTTTGACTCTGCTATTGCTCTATATATATATCTATATGTGTTGTGCATGATGATTTTGGGTCGTGACATTCGGAGCTTGGATTTGACCGGAGTTCATCCTACTCACGGGTGGAGCTTTTGTAGTGCCCCCATTGGCCGCTTTAATTGCTGAAGCCATCAATTTTGGTTGGGTGTTGACAGTAGAGGTCGGCGGTGGTGTAATTATTGTGGAAACCAGTGCTCCTGTTGTCGGAGTAACCACAATTGGCTGAGAAATTACCACTAAGTTTCTTCTACCAGTTATGTTGGGGAACCCGTAGCCATGTATGTTACATGCACAACGGAACCTACGGGTTCAACCCTCCCTAGGATCATCGTTAAGGGAATAAAAGTACGAGATTAGGTATTAATTTATATCTCGGATCTTCCTGATCCGCGAGACGGAGAACGAATGTATGTCTAACCGATTCCGACTAGCAACCTTCACCTTCCTCAAACTCGACTCCGCAAACCTCCTCGCTATTCCTAGGGATGAAGAACTTGATCGCTCGTTTATCTCCAAAGGAGGAGATCTCTACTTGTATCCACGCGAACTTCAGATACACGGAATTACCGGACTCAGCTACACGAGTCCGGAAATACTTTCCGAAATTACCTCTAAACTCTCTCTCTCTCTCTCTCTATTTCTGTATTAGACGGCCTCTAAGGCTTGAGAATTGTATGTAAAGTAGTTCCGAATGGATCTATTCCGTTCCGAATGGAATAGAGATTTCCATGCATAAAACCTTGGCAGCCAAAGAAGCGCAATTACCATATCTATTCCGTTCAGAATGGAACTGTTTCATTCCTAACGGAATAGTACTGTTTTCACAATCAATTATCCAATAATTGATTATTTCGTTCACCAATTTATACATCACATGTATAACTGCTTTGAGGCATTTTTATCCCGTATGAATGAAGTTCATTGTGTGATCGTGTAGGTTCCATTTAACGCTAGCAATTATCTTCTAAATATCGTAAGTCATGAATAACTTCTAGACTTATGTCATGACTACCCATGTTAAATGAAATGATCAGCGATCATAAACCTATCTGAATAGACGTTTTCTTATTCCTTTTGTTCTACAATATATGTCTTGATCACAAGATACGGTAATATGTCATACTTGAGTTTGATCAAGGTCTCTTTCCAGATTAAAAATTAGACTGAGTAAATACAAAATGATATTAACTACACATGTTAATCCATTTTGAGCATGTCCATGCATTTCCTTCAATCCTAGTTCATCAGGGGCCCAGAGATATCTCCCTCTTGACGAGAGGAAAAAAATCCATCTTGGTTACTTACATTACTCGTCATGATTCAGTGCATATCTAATGATGACCCTAATGATCATCCCATTACGGATGACGTGGAATCATATTAAAGTATGCAGTTCCACATACAGGAATCCATGACGACCTCAGGTCGTAGGAACAAGCACACTATTCATTTGAGAATCACTAATGACATACACCATGTATATTCTCATAGTGTGGTCAGTCCAGTACGTGTTCTCTAACACGTATCTATATTCCAGACTTGACATCCTTATATCCATGATCAGCAGAACATTATCATCTAGTCTGCGAATATACTAGTGTGGATATGTAGTTTCTTACTTGAAGTATGTTAATCTCTATAAACATCCTACATATTACTAGGGACGGTTTAGAATGTCACTCGTTGATTCATAGTTCTACTATCAGAATCATGTATTCTGATGACGTGAACCCAAAGTATCATTTATGGTCGATCTAATATATGTAAATATATTAGTTACCCATACACTCATTCATAGATGAAGTGAATAAACATGTTTCTCATGATATAATCTCTAGTCCAACACTTTGGCCTAGGGCATAATTCCTTCAGTCTCCCACTTGCACTAGGCCAATCATAAGCATCCAACGCTCATTAGGCAGCATGACCTTCATGTTCTACTAGCGGGAAATATATACCTATTAGATTATAGAAGTTTACTTGGCAAACTTGTAATGACTACTATTGATCTCTATCATTAGTCGAGGACTTCTAAAACATGTGCATGTATCCTTGTTGCTCTATTCTGAGCGACTCTTTGTTCATAACATAGATCGTCAGGCCTTAAGAGCACTCCAAACTACTCCAAGTTCCAAGATCAAGTGCTTGATCCAAGCATACCTATTGTCTGCTTCTAAGCGACAATATGGTCTTACAGTACCTTATTTGGAACTCTTTCCAAATTACTGTATTCAAAATAAACGAATTGCGATAATGCTCCATGTTAGGAAAGTGTAATCTCTTACCACTACCTAGCTTCTCATAGATCGGGATATATTAATTCTTCATAAGAACTTAGATATTTATTCTAGTCATCAAATGATTATCATTTGCTCTCTTATGCTCCAAGCATATTGCACAGTACATTGTATGGCTTGAAGAATTTTATTCATCCCGTTACTAAGAACTGTTTATTGTACATTGAACCTTTCAATAAATGGATGATATGAAATTATCCGTGACTACTTGCACAACGTCATCCACCCCAACAAATTGCACAACTGCTTTAAATAGGTTGAATAACATTTCCGAGGTCTTGAAAACTTCTGTTGCATCAACAGATTTCAAGAAAACCGTTCCCTTTGGACATTGTACCAAGAAATTAATTAGCGTTCTTCTCTTTTGATCGGTCCAACCATCTTCCATCACTGTACAACCGGTCTCTCTCCAATTATCACGAAATCCTTCCACAAACCTTTTTATTTCCTGAACATTCTTTTCAAGAAAATAACCGCGAACATCGTGAAAATTTGGTCCGCGATAACCAGGTCCAAAACTAGCTAACATTTTCTGGTAATATTTTGAATTAACGGCATTAAAAGGGACTCCTGCATCTATCAACCACTTGGAAACAACTAAATCAACCTTTTCTTTGGCTTCTTTTGATTGTAAAACGTTTCTAATCGATGATTGTGCCCCTGGCGATGTTCTAGGCATGAAATAGTCATCTATCCCGAGTTTCTCATTTCTCAAGCTTTGTACCCGCACCTTAGTACCACTAGGTTGATCTTGATTCACAACTCCTTTTCTCTTGGAGCCCGGGGTTGCCGACAAGTTGACAACTTCTTCAACTTCATTCCTTTGCTCGTCAGAAGGCCGCAGTTCATCATATTCTTCGTATTCACCAGCCTCTTTTCTTTTTCTGGCAACCTCAGCAGTCTTGATATAATATCTTTCCTAACAACTATCTTATTGGTAGAAAAAATAATTTATAACTTTGCACAACTCACAGGTTGCCATAATTATAACTTTGAACAACTCACTGGTTGCCATAAATATTAAATAAAATTTACAAGCATTCACAGATAAGATTATATCACAAAACAATCACAGATCTAAGGCTCATACCATATTTATATATTCAAATTTAATGTATAACAAAATTAGGGTTTTTTCAAAAATCAGCCTTATTCCGTTCGGAACGGAATCAGCGCTGAAAATCTCTGACAAAAATTCTGCCTACTCTGTTCTGAACGGAACTATTCCGTTCAGAATGGAATAATACTAAAAATTTTGTTTCCTTTTATTTTAGTTCCGTTTCCAAAACAGATTCCGAAAAAACTATTTTCTGAAACTCTAGGAAATCATAATATCCAATATTATATTCCTAGAAACTATTTCCGTGATGTTTTGAAATAATATTTTCAAAGCCTTAAAATTTATTATACTAGAATTTTATAAATTTTAAATATATAATCGATGATTATTTCCTTAACGAACACTCTGATGCCACTGTTGGGGGACCGTAGCCATGTACGTTACATGTGCAGCGGAACCTATGGGTTCAACCCTCCCTAGAATCATTGTTAAGGGAATAAAAGTACGAGATTAGGTATTAAAATTTATACCTCGGATTTTCTTGATCCGCAAGACGGAGAACGGATGTAGGTCTGAACGATTCCGACTAGTAACCTTCACCTTCCTGAAGCTCGACTCCGCGAACCTCCCTGCTCTTCCTAGGGATGAAGACCTTGATCACTCGCTTATCTCTTAAGTAGGACATCTCTACTCGTATCCACGTGAACTTCAGACACACGGAATTACCGGACTCGGCTAGACGAGTCCGGAAATACTTAACGAATTTACCTCTAAACTCTCTCTCTATTTCTGTATTAGACGGCCTCTAAGGCTTGAGAATTATATGTAAAATAGAGAGGGGTTACCTCTCTATTTATACTAGAGAGGAAGACAAACGCTTGCTCAGTTACCTTAACTAAAACCATAATTCTGCGCTTATTCTATTCCAAACGGAATAGGGGTTTCCATGTATTAAATCTTGGCAGCCAAGGAAGTGCAATTACAATATCTATTCCATTCGCAACGGAACTGTTCCGTTCCGAACGGAATAGTGCTGTTTTGCACAATCAATTATCCAATAATTGATTATTTCGTTCACCAATTTATACATCACATTTATAACTGTTTTGAGGCATTTTTATCCCATATGAATGGAGTTCATTGCACCGTGTAGGTTCCATTTATTGCTGGCAACGATCTTCTAAAGATCGTAACTCATGAGTAACCTCTAGACTGATGTCATGAGTACCCATGTTAAATGAAATGATCAGCAATCATAAACCTATCTGAATAGACGTTTGCTTATTCCTTTTGTTCTTCGATATATGTCTTGATCACAAGGCACGGTAATATGTCATCCTTGAGTTTGATCAAAATTTCTTTCCTGATCGATAATTAGACTGAGTAAATAAAAAATAATATTAACAACACATGTTAATCTATTTTGGGCATGGCCATGCATTTCCTTCAGTCCTAGTTCATCAGGTGGCCCTGAGATATCTCCCTCTTGACGAGAGGAAAAAATCCATCTTGATTACTTACATTACTCGTCATGATTCAGTGCATACCTAATGATGACCCTAATGATCATCCCATTACGGATGACGTAGAATCATATTAAAGTATGCAGTTCCACATACAGGAATCCATGGTGACCTCAGGTCGTAGGAACAAGCACACTATTCATATGAGAATCACTAATGACATATACCATGTATGTTCTCATAGTGTGGTCAGTCCAGTACGTGTTCTCTAACACGTACCTATATTCCAGACTTGACATCTCTATGTCCATGATCAGCAGAACATGATCATCCAGTCTGCGAATATACTAGTGTGGATATGTAGCTTCTTACTTGAAGTATGTTTATCTCTATAAACATCCTACATATCACTATGATGGTATAGAATGTCATTCGTTGGTTCACAGTTCTACTATCAGAATCACATATTCTGAAGACGTGAACCCGAAGTATCATTCATGGTCGATCTAATATATGTAAATATATTAGTCACCAATACACTCATTCATATATGAAGTGAATAAACATGTTTCTCATAATCTAATCTTTAGTCCAACACTTTGGCATAGGGCATTATTCCTTCAGGTTGATCATTGGTAATTGCAGGTGAAGGTTGTTGCTCTTGACGCCAATTACGGCCAAAGAGGATTTGATTCAATTTAGACCGAACACCTCTAGTGGTGGAGTGGGATCTCTTGGACAGAAAAAGGTGATCGGGTCTCTGCATGAGCACATAACATCTACTGCCACCCTCTGAGGGAAATCTTTAAATTTGGTGATGATGAAGTCACGAATCCTTGAGAGGTCGTCTGTTGCAATGATTATGGACAATCTTTTCATTGATTGCAACCTTGACAAAGGTCCATGGTGGAGTAGTGCCCCTATGGGACTTAAAATCTCCGCCAATTGGTCCGTGTACCAAGCAGTGAGAGGGAGATTGAGCAAATCAAACTAAACCTTGAATTCGAGTGTGCAAGGAATGACATGGATAGAAATCTCCCAATTGTAGTCGTTGTCCTCGAACAAACCAGAGCAATTGGTAATCACCACCTTTCTATCCATTCCCCTCGGTAAAATCTACAAGTAGCGATTTTCACCCCAGTATACAATACCATATTGCTCGACCCAATTGATGTTGCGAGTGATGAACGTGCGGAGATAAACCGTATAAGATTATTCCCTTCCTTGAAGGAGCAATATTATTCTCGGTTGGCCACGTGGCTGCAGAGCGTCATTGACATGTATGTTCCTACTTTGATCAACCGGTGAAGGACATTCCCTCGCTATGTGACCAGTGCCTTTGTAATTGGTACACTTGCGTGCTTTGTTGCATCTGGAAGTCCGGTGTCCAATTTCGAAACAACGGTAACAGTGTTCGACTTTGGGCGTTTCAGGGTGATCAGCCAGTCTCTTCGCCCGAGTGAATGGTGATGGCGGCGGTTGTCTCACTGCGCCCTGTGCAGTGTAGCCGGAGCCTGAGCCTCTGCCATATTCTGGATGACATTTGAAGTGGTTGTTGAGTATTAGAGGACTGGAGTAGTTCCTGTTGTGTTAGCTTAGGAAGCATCTGCACAGTATGAATCGTGGATGAACGGCACCTGTTGCCGGAGTAGTTCTGGGAACTGTGAATTGTGGCTGCCTTTGTGCAGCAGTGGTGTTTGATCCCCTTGGCACCCATTGGTTATTGCGACGAGGAGGGGGTCTTGCCGCTGAAGGTGGAAGAAAGCTCATTTAGCGGTGGTGGTAAGGGATTTTCTGGGAGAGAGAGGTTATAGGAGGAGGAAGGAGAATGTTTTTGTTTTTGTTTTTGGTGTGACGTGTATCCAGGAGCAAGGTGATTAGTAACATAAAACCATCCGTCACTCTGATGGATATAGTGTGTTTTCTCCATTATGTTCATTCTTTCCAAAGGCCTTAGAATCATTTTCCTTTAGCTCTCCGTACAACTCATTTCGTCCTCCTTCTACAAATAATTACTATTTTTTAATCAAATAATGTGTCGCTCATGATATGTAAATTTGTTTGAGCTAATTTAGATTGAAAACTTCATGTTGGTTGGTGTTGATATGGCTCATTTTTTTCTTAAAAACAACAAAACCATTCACTGCAACTCGTCCAACACAATAAACCATAAGAAATACAAATAGAAGTGTGACAAAAAAATTATTTTCGTTCAATAGAAAAAAAATTGTCCAGCAAGAAGGCATGTATTTGGCCACACCAATCCTGCCACAACTACTTAGAAATGTTCAGCAGAGAATCGACGACGGAATAAAGGATATTCTCCTACTGTTGACTTGCTCCTATTTGTATATTTTCCGTATAATACAAAATTTATATTACTATTTTTTATCAATGAAATAAAATAATTTTTATACTGGCACATAAATGAGAAATTTATAAGCATATCCCTCTTTATACCCTTATGCTTCCTGTGACTTGGGTAGTTGAAGTTAAATCGCATCACTTGTTAAGAAGTTTAAGACAAAAAAAAAAAAAAATTAGTTGCTGAAACTTGAGTTATAAAATATTTAAATAAGTATATATTATTTATTAACATTTTTAGTTGAACATATTACCCAAAAAAACTGAAAACTTTTGGAAGGACAAAAATTAATTTTATATTCAATTTTAATGAATGAAAATATGAAAACGAACACATCACTATGGCTGTAATTCGAATCAAATAAAAAAAAGAGAGTTTATGTTCTTAATTTAAATGATTATTTTATCTAACTATATATTAGGTTTTTATTAGTATCGAATCCAGATAGATAAAGATGAATAGGTTCTCTTATATAAGTATTTTTTTCTTCTGCTTTTTAATTAATTATGTTAAGTATGAATATCATAAATAAACTGTGATACATTTACTTGTGCAACTTGGAGCCGATTAGCATATTGAAATAAACTAGCTGAACCTGGTCTACGAATATTCTTCTAAACTCATGAATATATTCCTCTACTCCCATTGCACACCAGTTTCATCCAATAACATCTCATTCCCAAAACAGTAAACAATCCACATGAACCTGGTTTACTAAACCATTCTTCTTTTAACCAGTATAGAACCCACATGTCAGTGAGATAAATATTTTACTCCTGTTCTATGTTTACTCTAGAAGTTGTCTGTCTACCTTTCTATCTGAAAAGAGCAATTCAGTCCCTACACTTTTAAGCTCTCACAGTTCTTTTCATAGTTCGAGTCCAGAAAAGAGTCGCATGAATCACTAAATCTTCTTCACAATTCTCGTAATAATTTCTCCACTATAGTGCCGCCATATGTGAAGATTCCGAGTTTTCTGTGAAGTTTTGTGAGAAATGGAGGAAGGCGAAGAGGAGAGAGGGGAGGGAATTGAAAGGGAAGAAGAACGAGAGAAGGTGTACGTGGTGGTCCGGAAGGAGGTGAAGGAAGGAAAGGCGAATTTGATGTGGGTTTTGCGGAATTATTTGGATGGGAATAAGAGATTGGTGATTGTTCATGTTCATAAGCCAGCTACTAAAATCAATATCAGTAAGTTTTTTATTTTTTAATTTTGTTTTGACATTTGGTCTATTTGGATTAATACCAAATATGGATTTTTGTTTTCTCTTTTTTGCATATTAATCCTTGTTTTTTTTGGATTTTGGAGCCATTGTTTCTAATGAGACATTGCTGAATCCATTTTTCTAATTTTGATTTTTCTGATCAATTTTTACTTCTTTGCATTGGTTTGAAATAATCCAGTTCGATTAGTGTTTTTTCAGTGTGAATGCAGCCAAATTATTTTCTTTCTTTGGGGCGCAATTTTTTTGGTAAGATAATAAATTTGAGGAGAAATTATTTGGTGATTGTAACAGTTTGGATGTTTCTGAATAAGCAACACGGAAGACAGAACGATGGGTCAAAAGGAAAAGATATAAAATGGAAATTTTGTTATATACCCTTGCAAATTTGCTTATTTGCATGTTCATCCTTCTGAAATATAAGTGGGAATATACTTTTTTTTTTGGGGTAATATCATGCATACCCTTCCAAAAACCCAAAATATCAAATTTACCCCTCCAAAACTGAAAATATGAAATTTACTCTCTTAAACTTTATTTTATATCAAATTTACCCAAAATTCTGTTTTACCATCCAAATTAATAAAAAAAAATACTGTAGCATGACTGTAGCACGACGGCACTGTAGATATACTATTTTTTCCATTTTATATACTGTTTTCTCATTTTATATACTGTTTTTCCATTTTATATACTGTTGTTTATTCTTTGTATATTTTTTATTTTTTTACTTGTATATACTATTTTTCCATTTTATATACAGTTTTCCCATTTTTATATACTGTTTTCACTTTTATGTATATACTGTTATTAGAAAATTAATTATATATATTGTTATGTACATATCGTTATTAGAAAATAAATTATATATGATGTTATTGGATCCGTCGTGAACAGTCGTGCTACAGTACGTTGTGCTCTAACAAGTCTCTAATGTATATTTAAACTAAAATAAGAGTTGAGGGACATATTAGTCAACTAAATATATTTTTTTATTAAAGTAATTAGGTTTTAGAAGATTAAAATATAGTTAATTTGGTAATTTGGGTAAATTTGATATTTTAGAAGTTTGATATGGGTAAATTTGATAATAGTTAAACTTTAGAAGGGCAAATTTGATATTATGAACTTTAGAGGGGTAAATTTGATATTTTGAGTTTTTGGACGGGTATACGTGATATTACCCCTTTTTTTTTCTTTTAAAAAAAGCTGGAATATATTATTTTTTTAGCACTGGTACATCTTCCCCACTTTTCGGATAAACATTTATTTCTTTCAACTTTGTGCAAGTATCTTTCTTAAAAGAAACTATTTTTCATTCGTATGCTACTTGTTAAGTTGTTATTCTCATTTTACTTAGTTTATTCTATTGAGAAATCAGATATCACAACGGACCGTGGCACGTCCAAATAACGATGAAATATATATATATATATATATATATATATATATATATATATATATATATATACATATATATATATTCACTTTTATATATATTCACTTTTATATATATTAATTTTTTTCTATATACTATTTTTATTTTTCTAGATATTTTTATTCTTTATACATTGTTTTACTTTTGGAATTTGTATGTACTATTTTAAAATAATATATTGTTTTTTATATATTGTTTTCACTGTTTATATATATACTATTACAAAAATTAATTATATATATTGTTATTTTACTATTAGTTAACTATATATATTGTTGTCGTGGTGTGTTATAGTGCATCATGAAATATCAGGTCTCTAGTTTATTTATTTATTTTTGCAAATTTTTTGAGCAAATGCCAAATTGCTAGGTCATCCTTAGAGCACTTGAAAATTCTCTCCCACCTAAAAAAAATTCTTATTCAACCCAATTCTTCATAAAAAGTTAGGAAAAGATAGAAGCCCAAAACTTTTGAAAATGTAGAGGCCCAACTTGACCTGACCTAAGAAAATAAGAATTTAATTTGGTTCGGTTTAATAATTTTTACCGATTCGGTTCGATTTTGATTTATAAAAGCTAAATAAACCGAACCGGCCGAATTAAACTCTTATTTTTTTTCTTAGGGCTTGTTTGGTAACACTTCCGTTTTCCGTTTTATTTTTATTTTTGCCAAAAAAAATATGAAATATGTTTTGTTAGTGGTGGCTGATTCCGTTTTTTCCTCTTCAGATTGCAAAAAAGGAAAAAAGAGATTCTCAAAACGTGAAAATATGGTTTCATGTTACCATATTTTCCTAGTCAATCAACACATATTTCTCTCTTCTAAGTCATGGCAATATTAATTATATTTTGTCATATCTATTTGTTTACGTGAATTCTTTTTTCAGATATATTAATATACATTAATTCCTTTTGTTAAATTTGAATTAGCTTAAACTTAAATTGTATATCGATGAGTACATTTTATACTAATATAAATGAATTCATTGTATTCATTTTGAATGAGCTCCAACTCATACTTTATATTATTGAAAATATTTTATATTACTGAGCTCGTCCATTTATGATTTGTGTGTGCGCGCACTCATAGCGCACATTAAATTTAGGGGGTCATCACAATATATGGAAAATATTATCATTTATAAGACATTAAATGGCTAATCATTCTATTTCATGTTTTATATATGGAAATAAAATTATTTTCAGTTTTTAAAGATGAAAATGACGATTTTGAAATGAAAGTTAAAAAATAGAAAATAATATTTTGTTTATGAAAAACAAAAAGCCGAATAACAAAAATGATGCCAAACGAGACCTAAGTTTTTTAAACTTTTATTCTGAACTTATCGTGTTCTAAATAATATAACTATGTTTCTTGTGATTTATTTATTTTTCAAATACAATAAAATATGGTTAAATATATATTACAAATTTTTTTATTTAAATCATTGCTTGCCTTGTTCGGTTTAACCAAATAAACCAAAATGGTTACAAATTTTTTAACTTGCAATCTATTAAAGTACCCTAATTGATTATTCTAGGTTTATGATTATTTTTTTTTTTTTAATTACAGTGGGCGCACAGTTTCCTGTCAACCAGCTGGCTGAAGAGGAGGTGAGGGCTTATAGGCTTCTAGAGAGAGAAAGTATACACAGAAATTTAAATGAATATTTGAAGATTTGCTCAAGTCAAAAGGTTTTTTTAATTCTCTCTCTATATCTTTTTTAGCAACTGTTCAGATTATTTTTTCTCAATTATAGTACTTTTATTAGTTGGTCAACCAATAATTAATTAATTCGTTCATTCATCCCATGATCAAAAGTCAAAATTGATCTCTCTCTCTCTCTCCCCCCTTTTTCTTCTCTCCTTGCACGGTTTCTGAATAGAAGTCTGGGAAATTCTGAAGGGTTTTGAGACTTAAAAACAACTTTTTTAGGTAGAGGCAGAAAAGCTAGTGATAGAGAGAGAAAATACGGCTAACGGAATTGTAGACCTAATTCGTGAAAATGGAGTCACAGAGCTCGTCATGGGTGCTGCTTCTGATTGGCATTATTCGAGGTAACTTATATATCAGATATAATTCATTCATGTAACTATATTATTTCAAAAAATAATTTAGACGAGTTAATTTTTCAAAAATATCATGTATTGCAGGCGATTGAGGGCTCCAAGATCGAAGAAAGCAATATTTGTGCAACAGAAAGCTAATCCTTCATGCAAAATTCTATTTGCGTGTCGAGGGCATCTGATTTGCACTAGGTACTTTTCTCTTTTTAATATAAATGCAGCAAATTTGACTATCTTTACTAAAACTGTAATTCTACCGTGTTTTCACAATAAGACATCTTTTATTCATCATCACAGACTACCCTTTTAACACGCAATAAACAATCTTAGTTTGCCATGTTCGAAATTCACAACCGTATTATATATGATTCAACACCAGCGAGCTTCGGTTTTGAAATGCGAATTAAATCTATATAAAAGTAATCTAACTTTATTTCATTCTGACACCCTATATGTATTTTCCAATCTTGGGAAAAGAAATAGTGATGGGCTGCATTTTATTTAGGCCTCTGAAAGGATTTTTTTTTTTGTTGATTTTTTTTCCTTTTTTTCTCAGGTTGTAGATAGATATAAAAACATATAAAAAAAGAGAAAAAATATCTATATTTTTTTCCTTTTTTTTTTTTTTTTTGTTTTGATAGCATATAAATAGTTAGGGCTGATGTAAATGTTTAGGTGATCAATACAAATTTCATTCGTAAGAGGGACATTTCAACTATTCAACCCAAATTTTCTCAAAAAAAAAAATAAACAAAATTACTTCATTTTTTCATGTACAGGGAACCGGGTGAAGGAGGAGGAATCAGTATCAGAACCGCCACGTCATCATCCACGCCCAGTCCGAGCCCTCGGTCCAGCATCTCCATACCAACCGACCAATTCCCCTGCAATCTCACTTCGATTGCGAGTACGAGCACGAATATGGTGCCGAACGAAGGTTCGTTTAACGAGAGGATTCGTTTGATGGATAACGAGGCGGGGCCCTCTTCGGTTGCGAAGGATAATTTGGAGATTGATCATGAGGAGGAGTGTGATCGCAGCTCTTCTTCTCCCAAAGATGGCTCGGTTGGTGTAACTAATTTGTTTATTTGTTTATTTTTATTTTTTTAATTTTGTGGAGATTTGGGAAATATATACAAAGTGCCTCTGGTATTATGCTGAAATTGCGAAAAAAGCTTTGGATTGGTGGAATTTTCCGGAGGTATATCTGTTCATTTTACGAGAAATTTAAAGTTTTGTCCTTTATATTAATATATTGAACCGACGTATTTACTCAATTGGGCAAATTTCTTTTTCTTTTGAATTAACATCTTATAGCAGAAACCAAAACTAACACTGACTCATCTCAACCGCAACTAATATTATAAAAGTTAAACATAAGGACGGAGAGATTTTTTTTTTTTGTGCGATATACAAGTTTTGCATTTTTTCCCTTTGTTGTAAAAACCATTTATTTTTTGTTCCTTATTTGGAAGAAGTATTCTTGACTCATGGATTTAGGTATTCATTTTCTCAGTAGGCTTTATTTTTTCGCATTTGTATTGTGTTTTAACATGGCCTTACAAATCATGTAAGACTTATGTAAGTTTCTAGAGATTTAATATCCTGCCAAATTAATTCAATAAACAGTTCGATATCAATATTAACCTCAATCTTAAAAGTATATTTTCATTTAAAAGACAAAAATATGCAGGACGAAATTTCAATAAACGACATTGATTTGTATGAACAACTGAAAGATGCTCTTTTGGAAGCCGAAGAATTAAAAAATGAAGCTTATGAAGAGACTAGACGGCGCCAAAAGGCCGAAAGAGATCTATTCGAAGCTATAAAAAAGGTTCTTTTTTGCTCTCTTTTTTGCATTTCATTTATCAAATATGTAGTTTAAAAATATCTATTTTGTTGTCTAGGCAAAAGCAACTGAAAATTCATACCTAAAGGAAGTAAGAGAGAGAAAAGACGCAGAAGAAAAGCTGGCGAGAGAGAAACTCACAACCAGACAAGACAAACAACAACTCGACCAAATACTCACCCAAATAAACGAAACTCACAAACAAAGACTCGCGCTCGAGCTCAAAAACTCTAATTCAGAATCTCATTTCAAAGATTCCGAATCAGAGCTCTTTAAAACGTACCGACTCTTAGAGTCCCTAAGAATGGAGCAAGCATTAAATGCGGACCAAATCGAAGAGGGTTTAGGGTTTAGCACGGATTTCAATGTGGGAGGGTTGAATTTGAAGGGGTTTAAGTATGAAGAGTTGATTGAAATGACGGATGGGTTTGATGAGTCGGTCAAGATTGGGGAAGGCGGGCATGGACGTGTTTTTAAGGGTTTTGTTAATAATAATGATGTTAATGATTATGATAATAATAATGTGGTTGCTATCAAGATGTTCAATCATGATGTTTTTCAAGGAGAATACGAGTTTAATCAAACGGTATGTAGTATATAAAGCATTAAAACTAATTAAAATTATAGAAATATAATATTTCGTAACAAGCTATCAAGTTAATTTATAAAATATTAAAATTACATTTTACTTTTTATCAACTACTCTTGGGCCATTTTAACATTAAAGACTATATTTATGACATTTTTTTTGTTTTTTAGGCGGCAAAACTAAGTAAAATAAGGCATCCAAACCTCATCACTCTAATAGGAGTATGCACGGAAGCCCGTGCACTTATTTACGAATACGCCCCTAAAGGAAGCTTAGAGGACAATTTTCGCGGAAAGAACCAAGTGATGCCGTGGCAAGTTCGATCCCTTATTGCATCCGAAATATGCACCGCTCTTTCTTACCTTCACTCAATCAAACCGAATCCTATAATACACGGCAACCTAAAACCCACCAACATTCTTTTCGACTCGAATCACTCGCTCAAACTAACCGATTTGTACATCGGATCGACATTTTATCCCAGTTACACTACACGGAAATCCACATTTTTTTTCACGGAGCCTGAATTTCTCGCGACTGGCGAATTGGCACCAGCATCTGATATCTACTCGCTTGGAATCATTCTACTTATTCTTCTAACGGGTCGAAAAGTGTTTAGGATAAAACAAGTGGTTCAAGAAGCGTTGGACAAGGGGAGTGCACATGAGGTGTTGGATGGATCGGCCGGGGATTGGCCTTTGGATGAGGTGACAGAAATGCTTAGTGTTGCGATAAGATGTTGTGATGTGAAGAGAGAGAATAGAGCGAGTTTAGAGGAGGTTTGTGGTGTGGTTGAGTTAGTTGTGAATGTGGCTAAGTTGAGTAAGAGTCGGTCTTGGTCGTTCGGGTCCGAGTCGGATTCGGGAAGTTTGGCGCCTTCATACTTTCTGTGCCCAATAGTTAAGGTTAGTATATGGATTCTTAGTTTTTTTTTCGTTTTTGTGTTTGTTATGAAATTATATTATGGATGGTATTTGTTATTCTTGCAAGTCCTTGCCAAGCTCTTTATATATAATTGTTAGTGTCTTAATTCAAAGTTAATAGTGAAAAAATTTATATATAATTGTTAAATATTTATTCTGTTGATAATTTTAATGAGCCCAATTTGGAGGAGAAGCAAACTTAACCATGTTCTTTAGTTATATTATATTGTTATGCAAAATTAACAAGAAAGATAATTATATACATTCCTACACGAAGCTAAACTTCTCATTTTGCTCATTTCAATTCACAAACCAGTAAGACACCTTAAATGCAAAAAAAAAAAATAGAATAAAAAATGATACTTTCCTCTTTATTGTTTTTCAATAATTATATATCAACTTCTTAATATACATTATGAAATATTTATTAGGAAATAATGAAGGATCCACAAATAGCAGCAGACGGATTCACGTACGAAGCCGAGGCTATAAAAGAATGGATGGACGGCGGTCACGATACTTCACCAATGACCAATCTCAAATTACCGAATTTTGAACTTATACCGAATCACGCTCTTCGGTCCGCGATCCAAGAATGGCTACGGACTCGTAGATAAATATGTAATATGAGAACGTGTTTGTTCATTCTTTTATGCCTTTTGATTTTGACCTTTGCATAGTAATTTAACATTTTGTCCATAGTAAAGGTGTTCTTTTGTGAGTAGTTTTTTTGTAAGTATACTCATTAGGGTTTTAATTTAGAGTAAAAAGAGGTCATTTTGTGTGTTATTGTTTGAAGTAACTTATTACTTGCAACTTAAATACTATTTTCTTGAATATAAGTGGACAATTTCTTATTCTTATTTTTTTATACAATTTAAGGACTTTTACTTACTCTTCTTAACTTCAAATATATAATTCACCTTTAAAAAAAATCAAATTTAATAATGAAAATTCCAAAACATCTGTTGATGTAATTCATTGTTGGGTTGTACCTTCCTTAGCCAGGTGTCAAATGTGATGATGTACCGGGTCGTTTAAATCAAAACCTCCAATTTGGTACAAAGAGGAGTTTACAATGGTCAATGCAGTGATATAAATCATGCCTTTATGTCTATCATTGTGGAGATTGTTTGTTTGAAGGATTATTGTTCTCGGGTCTCCAATCAATTAATCCGAGACAATGTATGTGCGTGCTGTTAACGCGCAATGGCTTTGAGGTTTGTCTGTGCTCATCCCTTGCTTGTTGTGTGTACAACACTACTATATTCATCAAGAAACTTATCACGATCCAGAAAAACAAAGGTTAGGAAATGGTTTCTATTCCTTATATCTGCCTTGACCACGGAGATCTCCATGACCAACAATGTTTTGACTTGATTACCATGATTCTTCAATCGATATTATTATAGTAGACATACCAGATGCTTCAGTTGAATTGGCATTGTTCTTAGCCAGGGCAGTAATTGAGGATGTGCTCTTTCTAGTTCATATGTGTTGGAAGCTAAATTCCACGACCCCACGACCCCCCCCCCCCCCCCCCAAAAAAAAATTCTACCATCTATTTGAGCCCCGAAAAGAGGCCACATCATCCTCTTTTGGAGACCGTTGGATGGTCTGATGTGATTTAATATGGACCGTTCGATTATTTAGAGTTTTTGATATTTTTATGGCGGTTTTTGTGCAGTTAGATAGTAAGAATATGATTAGTTGAATTCGATGTTCTGCGTTCTATTCTGATTTAGTATGAAATGTCAAATCAAATATAATTATTTTGAAAACTAAACTGTGTAACTTATGTGTTGTGAGTTATAATATCAATAACCACTTAATACTCGCTACACATAATTCATTCCTAAATAAAAATAATAAAATAAAATATAATTTATCAAAAAAAATGTGGGTCCCATGTGTCACTCTCTCTTTCTCTCTCCCTCAAGTAAAAAGAAAAAAAAAATTAATAACTTTCAAAAAAAAAAATAGAACGAGGGCCCTCTCTTTCTCTCTCCCTCAAATAATTAAAAAAATGAATTAATCATTTTCCAAAAAAAATATGATTTATAAAAAAAAAATATGGGTCTCATGTGTCTCTCTTTCTCTCTCTCAAGTAAAAAGAGAAAAATATTATTTCAAAAGAAAATAATTAAGAAAAAAGAAAATGAATTAATCATTTTTCAAAAAAAAAAAGAAATAGAATGTTCCCTATGCGTCTCTCTCTCTCTCTCTCTCTTAGGTAATTTTTTTTTGACGTTTTCTTTCAAAATATGACTTTTCAATAACTCATTTTTTTGTGAAAAAATGAAAAATAGAACAAAAGTGATGAGATCTTTCATTCAAGATTTCAATTGTTATGCTTTCCAACGCACCATTATGTTTTCTCATAATGTCTTTAATATCTCATGTCTTCATGCAAGATAAAGTTTTTTATACAAACTGTTGAATTGAGATAAGGGCGACTGGATTAAATATCACCATGTCGTATGGCATTATGACTCAAGACTAGTATGTAATAAAAATATGATTTATCTTTTTTTCATCTTATAGGTGCTTACAGTTACGATACACCAATATTTTTGAGCAAATAATGTTGTATAAGAAGTACATGATTGAATTTTTAGCTGAGAGATTAAATTGAATTTCTAGCTGAGAGATTAACATGTAAGTTTGAGATTTGCATTTAAAAAAATAACTTTCGTCTAAATTATGAATCAGATGTAATTGGTAAGATAATTGAAAAAAATAATTATTTTTTTGGATTAAAGAAAAAAATTATATTTGTTGTAGGAAATGGCTCATATACAATGTTGATAACCAAAGTTTTTTTATATGATATAAATTATGAGAAATATACAAATTAATTACTGTGAAAAGAAAGATGAAATTATAATCAATTATGCAAGAATTTTTTTGACAAAAATATTATTTTCTAAAAAATAATGGATGGAAGCATATAATTTTAAAAGTTTAATATAATAATATTTAAATAGGCGCATTAAAATTGATATGTAAATACATATTTTAAAAGGAAAAAAAATATTCCAGCTTAAATTAACAATGGAATCAGCGGAATTAAATATATTAGTTTGTAGACAAAATAATCTTAATAATACTAAAATTGAAGACTTTATGAAGACTTTTGTCAATGATACTAAAATTGAAATTTTATTGTAATTATCATGCAACTAAAAGTTATTTGCATTGTTAAAATATCCATAAAATAATAGTTATAATGTAACTATATCATACTATAATTGATTAGATGAATGTTTAAAATAACTTAAGTAGGGAGTAAAAACTTTTAATATGATACCAAATGTCACAAAATGTAAAAGAAAACATAAAAAGATGATAACAATTTCCGGAAAAAAGTAAAACTTAAAAAAATGATAAAAAAAATTGAAACATTATTTACACAAAGATTTTTCTTAAGAAATTATATTTACGAATATTTTTTAGTAGTATTTCCAAGAAAATAGCATTTTTAAATAATATTTTTTTATAATAATATTCTTAACATTTTTTTAAAAGTTCCTTTCAAAAAAACATTTTCGAAAAATAAGTTTTTTAAAATAAGTTTTTTTCAAAAGTATGATTTATATTATTAGACTTTTAAAATATATAGTAATAAAATATTTGTTTTACTTTTTAATAATAATAATTTTTATTATTATATTGTAAGTTTTATATTTTAAGATATATGACTAAAATTGGTAAAATAAATTCATTATGTTTTGGACTAAAATTATCGTAGGTTTTATATTTTAATAATAATATATACGTAAAACCATGAAAATAATACATAAAAAATAGTATATTTAAAAGCGGAAAAAATAATATATACAAAATTCTATCGTGTTTTTGGGCATACTCAAGCCGTGAGTGCTTTCAGATTGACAGTTTGAGTGTGGGCTTTGAAGTTTAAACTAGGAAAAAAGCAAAGCAATAAGAATACCAATGTTTCAATATGTTGCTGAGAGGTTGCAAATTAACAAAATCAGGGGATAAAATGTTTGAAGTTTCTTTTTCGATTTTCTTTTGTTCTACTTGTTTTTTGAACATGCCTTGATTTGAAATTATTCTACAATTAATGTCTGTTTTGAATATTAGGTGTTATGGGGCATTAATACTTTACTTAATTTACTATGTATTATTGATCAGATCGTCATTCCTATTTATGTTTGAATATATTGTTTGATGTACTACAACTAAAATATGCTCAAAGTAATACATATGTATTATTATTTTTTAAGAATGTACCATTTAACTTTAAATATTATCATTAGGATTACTTACACATCAGTTATCACTAAAATTTCAATAATTACAGCAGAGCGCAGAAAGTCCCCCTGGCGAAATTAAGAAGAGAAAGCCAAAGTTATAAATTTATTTACTTTTATTTTTTTGTTAACTTAGGGTGCGTTTACTTGGTGGGAATTTTCAACTTTCCTAGGAATGTAAGGGTGCGTTTACTTGGTGGGAATGTACAAGTTTCTTAGGAATGTAAGAGTTTGGAAATCACTTTATCATGTTTACTTTGACATGTGAATCCTACGTGGCAGAAATATCAAATTTTCATAACAAAGTTATTTTACCATATTTGTGGGAAAGTGATTCTCATAGAAATAAATGGTAATGTTATATTCCCATGAATATTACCAAAATATCCTTATTAATTATGTTAATGCACATTATTATTATTATTATTATTATTATTATTATTATTATTATTATTTTGTTAAATATAATTTACTTATAAAATTAAAATAAACTAAAATAATAATTATAATACAAATAATACTTTTTACTTAACTTTACAAATTAAATTATATATTATATTCATTAAATAATTGTTTAAAAATGGGTTGGATTTTTTTTCTTTTTCTTAATTTATAACAAACTTGTTATGATTTAATTAAAATAGAAATTACAATTTAACTAAAATAAGAATAAACATATAATTTTGTAGATAATAAGTAAAAATATTTAATTAAATATAGTTTATTTGTTATACTAGTTTTATGGGCATATTTGTCATTTCATATTTAAAAATAATGTAAATAATCAACATTCTCATATATCCAAATTTGTGAAGTAAACAAAAATATTTCTATACCATGGGAATGTAATTCCCGTCAATCACATTTCTTGGAATGTGATTCCCGTGTAATGTGATATTACCGCGAAGTAAACGCCCCCTTAGTATATCCTTGCTTTGCTTTGGAATGAAGTGATATTAACCATATATACAAAGCTCCGGTTTTTCTTGTCCAAAATTTGATTTTTTGTTTCTATAATAACCCTATATATTATGATAAAGAAATTATCATTATTGATAAAGAAAGAATAATGTTTGAACAATAGAGAATCATATGTGCCAAATATAATAAACTCAGTAAACAATTTGTAGTTAGAAATATATTTATATTCCACTCTAAACATAAACAACATATGATTCCTTATTCTCTCTGCATTCTCCATATCCAATAATGGTCCCTGAAACGTGTAAGAAACCAATAAGCTGCTCCTTCTTGAATGTAACACAAACATCATATCTGTCAATCATATATATGTATTCACATACATACTCTATGGAAATCGCCACATACAATCACATCATTCCAAAAAATCAAAGGCTCATAATAAACCACATCGTCTTATTAAAGAGACAAAAAAATTGGCCCAATGACCTTCTAGTTGCATTTGGTGGATTGAAAAATTGTGGGGGAAGAATTAGTTTCCTCCAATGTCTTATTTATGTGAGAGTAATGCGTAATAATATATAAAATATCTAGTTTCTTCAGCTTTTCGAGCCCATAGATTACCTAACAATAGAGCTCTTAGAAGTTCTTATGAGTTCTTTAAGAATCACTTTATCCGAATAGTGTATAAATAAATCAGAAAGAACCCAAGAAAGTGTGATAAATGAAAGAACCCAAAAAGTGTGATAGTCATGGACTCATGCTGTCAACAAAGCTTAACTAATTGTATCATGCATTATACACCTCTTATTTTTCTTTTTGAGAATGTTGTGACTATTAATTGTGTCAAAATATGACAGTATAAAATTCTATCCTAAAGATTTGATTTTGCTGAAGTTTTAATACATGGAGATAGTTTTTAGAATCAATCCTAAAAATAAAATTTAGTATAGACAAACAATGATTCATTAGTTATTTTAATTTCAAAATAATTCTCATCCAGTTTTGAAGTTCCTAGAATTAATTTAATCCATTTGAAGTTCCTAAAATTATTATAAAACTTGTGCATTAGCCTAAATAAAATAAGGAAAAATGTTTTTGAGATCACCGTCCAACAAAACTACTGCCCAAAAGGAATATCTTACCACCACTAAAATAGTTCAGTGATTACGATACTAACCCCACTTTTCGTAGGTGAAATGATCGAATCATGCGTACAACAGGATTTTAGAGACATCTTTAGAGGAATTTTCAAATAAAATTATATATGATTTTCAGTGTATATGCGTGTGTTATGTATACCTACAGACTATTGTTAAAAGATATATTAAAAATGTAAAAAGACGGTACTAACACTTCGAGATGTTTAAGACATGATGAGAATCATTTCCTAAAAATTAATGGTCAAAATACTCATCAATAATAATTTAACAAGTCAAATTCAGACTTTTCCAAGTCCAATAATGTTTCTCAAACAAACACGCATCTTCTTCTCTAAACAAAAATATTTAGAGATGCTAATTTCTTGGAAAATATGATATCACTATGACATTGTAGCACGCCGAATCATGATGGATGATATATATATATATATATATATATATATATATATATATATATATATATATTTTACTTTTCAGTATGTTATTTTTTTCTCTATACTATTTTACAGTTCTATATAATATTGTTATCATTTTTTATGTATTTTTTATTTTTGGAATTTGTATATACTGTTTTAATATACTATTTTATTTTTATATACTATTTTTACTGTTACAAAAATTAAATTATATACTGTTATTACACTATTAGTAAATTATATATAATATTATCATAATTTTAACGATCATGGTACATGAGGTCTTTAATTTTTTGGTACATAAAGCAAAGATCTGTGTCTAATTAAGTAATTATCACATAATTACACAATTAACCTTGTTGGTACTCTCGTCCGTACCGAGTACCTGCTTTACTTTTATTTGACCGAGTCAGTCGACTACCACGTGCAATGACTCAGTCCCGGTTTACCTACACCCCATTTCAACAATTTCTCACGTGAACCTGTTCTAAATTGACTTTTATTCCTATTCCCCACTGTTCATTGCACACATTTTTCAACTATGCTGTTAATAATTTGATGGGAAATTTGCAAAAAAGCCCCTACAGTATCCCTAAATTGCAAAATAGACCCTGCCTTATTGAAAATTGTAAAAAAGCCCCTGCATTCTTGATAAATTCAAAATTTAGTCCTTGTTGTTAGATTACTCTTAACACCGTTAATTTATTTATTTTAATCATTTTAATTAACTTGTTTTAATATTTTTCCCTTAATCCTTCTTCTCAACCCACTTATTTATGAAAAAGAAATCTTAAAAAATATTTTTTATTTAAAAAATATCTTAAAAAACATTTTACTTTCTAAAAATATTTTTAAAAAATTCTAAAAAAATTCTTAAAACATATTATTTAAAAGCTGTTTTTTAAGAAAGTATTTTTTTTCAAAAGTATTTTCTAACAAAAAATATTTTCTTAAACAAATTTTTGAAAAATATTTTTATTTAAAAATATTTTTTGAAAAAGAAATTTCAAATAAAAAAAATCTGAGAACTTTTTTCTGAAAAAATATAGGAAAAAATATTTTTTTTTGAAAAAACATTTTCTAAATAATATTTTTTCGGAAAAAATATTTTCTAAAAAATATTTTTTCGGAAAAACATTTTCTAAAAAATATTTTTTTTGAAAAAATATTTTCTAAAAATATTTAATTAAAATGATTAAAATATAAAAGTTAACGGTGTTAAGTGTAATCTAACGGCAGGGACTAAAATTTGAATTTATCAAGAATGCAGGTTTTTTTTTTTGCAATTTCCAATAAGGCAGGGGCTTTTTTGCAATTTAGGGATAGTATAGGGGCTTTTTTTTTTTTGCAAATTTCCCTAATTTAATAGATGGTTTTTATGTATAGATTTTAGTTCATTATTTGTATACTATTACTTTTTTATGTAATAAGATATTTGATTTCAGAATAATAATGTCCTCTATATTGTAATAAAAATTTATAAACTAATATATATTGTAGTATGTATATTGATAAACTAGATATAAAAAAAATATGTTATTTATATTATATAAAAATCAATATGAGTAAAAAATAAATATTTAATTACCTATTTTAGATTTTATATACATATGACTTGTTATCAATTGAATATGCGTGGAAGTGTGTATTATATAATAACTAATCTTGACATATACGTTGCATGTATTTGTTGTACATGTGCATTGCATTTTAATCTTGCCCGACATCCTTTTTTCTGAGATACTAATAAAAAAATATCTTGATCAAGTTAGTTTTATTATTGGACTCTTATTTACTAATAAATATTTCAAATATTACTTTCAGTATTACATTAATTCCCCAATGCACGAGTTGTGAGAGTCGGAGTGAAGACCGAACAAAAAAAGAAATGATTTAAGTGCAGAGAGAAAAATGTTGTGAACCATATGGACCATTAATTAGGTACCTGATAAAGCACGACGCACTGTAGCAGGACTGTTCATGACGGAATTCAATAACAATATATATAATTTATTTTCTAATAACAGTATATACATAAAAGTGAAAACAGTATATAAAATGGAAAAACAGTATATAAAAGTAAAAAAATAAGAAATACACAAAGAATAAACAACAGTATATTAAATGGGAAACAATATATAAAATGAGAAAACAATATATAAAATGAAAAAAATAATATATCTACAGTGTCATCGTGCTACAGTACCGTCATGTTTGTACATTTCTCTTAAAGGGTTAACTATTTATTTTCACAAATCAAGTTTAGCGAAATTGTTTCATGTGGATTCATTAATCTGATTTATTTCTATTTGATTTTACACAAGACTCATAGTCTCACACACAAGACAGCCTATTATCATAAATGATAATGTGTTGAAAAAAATAATTCTCATTCTGTTAAAGATACGAATACATAAGTTGGTCATGTGGGTGTACTTGGAGATGCTTAACATATCCTCATGTATCCATACATGGAAGGATATGAACGTTACAATCTAATTAATCATCAAATCTTATGAGGTCTTATAGATAGAAAGAGATGAATCATTTGGTCCTATCATTATGATGATAATATTTAGTTTCTTTGTTATTTAGTATTGTATTCTTTATATATATAGAGGTGTCATCATGTAAAATTAAGACAATTCAACATCAATAATATAATTTATACAATTTCTCTTCTCTCTTTATTTTTACATGGCATCAGAGCGATCTTCAATTTTGTGAGATCCATGGTTGTGATAAATTAGAAATCGACTTCCGCTACAACAAGCGCAAGGTTCTCAACTGTTGTGTTATTCATTGATTCGTCAAAAAAGGTCAATTCTTTCCTTTTGTTTTTTCCAAATGGCACAAGATGGTGATGCCTCTAGAACCCTAGAAACCAAAACCACTATACATCATTTTGATGTAAATCCTTCATTAAAACTTACAACCATTTTATTAAATGGGAACAATTACCTCTCTTGGTCAAGGGCTGCCTTACTTTCCCTTGGGGGGAAATGTAAACTTGGATATGTAACCGGTAAAATAATACCACCAAAAGTTGATGACCCGACCTATGACGAGTGGCAAGCAAATGATCACCTAGTTATGTCTTGGCTTTTAAATTCTATGGAACCCCAAATTTCGGAAATCTTTACCTTCTCGGAGACATCTCAAGATCTTTGGGATTCTCTAAAGGAGATGTATGGTCAACAAAATAACTCGGCCCGTATTTTCCAATTAAAACAAGATATTTCACAAACTAAACAAATTAAACGGTCTGTTACTGAATATCTTGGATCCCTTAAAACCAAATGGGATGAGTTATCCCTTTATCTACCAACAACAACAGACCTAAAAATAATTCAAAAACGCATTGAACAAGATAAAATTTTTCAATTTCTTGCCGGTTTAGATTCCGACTTTGAACACATTAGAAGTCAAATATTGATGGCTCCTGAATTACCTTCTTTTAGTAGTATTGTTGCCACAATAAACCGTGAGGAGACAAGAAGGAAAATCATGAATAGTTCTCAAAATAATGAAGAGAATAGTGAAAGATCAGTTTTGGTAGCCACCAAAACTAGAGATGAACCTAATAAAGATTCTAATAGTTTTGGAGGAAACAGAAGCTCCACCAATTTTCGTGGCAGGGGGAGAGGTAGAGGAGGTCGTCCACCTCCAAGATGTGATCATTGTAACGTCTTAGGCCATGTTAAAGATAGATGTTGGAGATTGCATCCTCATTTACGGCCTACCAAGGAAAAAGTCGGTGATGGTCACACTGCACAAGTTGCGACCAATGAACCACAGATCTCAATCGCAATGCTTACCCAAATGTTGCAACAATTGGGTAAATCTAATTATTCCAATCAACCTCCTAATAATGAAGGTAAATCTGTAGCTTTTTCAACTAATACTAATCATTCAAGTACATGGGTAGTAGACTCAGGAGCATCTGATCACATGACTAGCGATATAAAATGCCTTAAAAATCTAAAGAACAATCATAATACAAAACCAGTTTCTATAGCAGATGGTTCCTTAGTGCCTATACATGGTATCGGTGTCACAAATCTGTTTTCTAGAAATGTCCAAAATGTTTTATATATGCCTACTTTTCCATCTAGTCTACTCTCTGTTAGCAAAATAACTCGTGATTTAAATTGTAATGTATTATTTTCACCAACTACTGTGACCTTTCAGGACAGAGCAACGGGGAGGAAGATTGGTGAAGGAAAGTTGCATCAAGGATTATATCTAATAGAACAACCAAGTCAAGCTTTCACAGCCAATGCAAACACAAAATCTGACAAAGGCAAATTGTGGCATTGGAGAGTTGGGCATCCATCAGATAATGTTTTGAATAAACTTTTTTCTTTTTCTAATTTAGACTCTAGTTGTTGTGATGTTTGTCGCTATTCTAAACATGCTCGGTTGCCTTTTAAACTATCAACAAATAAATCTAACGAACCATTTGATTTGATTCATCTGATGTGTGGGGTCCATCTCCGGTAGATTCTTATGATGGTTTTAAATACTTTGTTTCGTTTATTGATGATTGCTCACGTTCCACTTGGCTTTACCTCATGAAATCTAAATCTGAAGTTTTTTCTATTTTTAAAGAATTTATTAATTTAGTGACCAATCAGTATGGTGCCAAAATAAAAATTCTTTGTACTGATAACGGAAAAGAATATGTTAATAAAGATTTTTCTCAGTATTTAAAAAATGTAGGAATAATTCACCAGACAACATGTGTTGGTACACCTGAACAAAATGGAGTCGCCGAACGAAAGAATAGACACTTGTTAGAAGTTACTAGATCGTTATTATTTCAAATGAATGTACCTAAATGTTTTTGGTCCGATGCTATTTTAACTGCGTGCTGCCTTATAAATAGGCTCCCTAGTAGTGTCTTGAAAAATAAAACACCTTTAGAAATTTTGAATAACAGAAAAATGAATTTAGATCATTTACGCATTTTCGGATGTGTTTGTTTTGTTCATGTGAGAGAGAATAATCGTGACAAACTTGACAAACGTGCTATAAGATGTATTTTCATAGGATATTCCTCTCAACAAAAAGGATATAAATGTTATGATTACGAAAATGGTAAAAAATATATATCTAGAGATGTGGTCTTTTTTGAACATGAACCATATTTTGCAAAAACTAGTGAAATGCTTCTAACCATGCAAGAACAGGAAAGCCATCCAAGACCACACGTGTCAGTAGAAGGCCATGGTGCAAGTCCAACCCTAGAAGTGCATAGTCAAGGCAATGCAATTAATCAAGAGCTAGATATAGAGCAAGTGCCATCCGAAATACCATCAGGTAGTTCTAACCCTCAAGTGCAACCCGTGGTGGAAGGATCAGGTATATCTAATCTACATTTGCAAACAGGCCCAGATACAAATCTTCGCAGGTCAGTTCGTTCCTCTCGCCCTCCCATTAAATTACAAGACTTTGTTACTTATCATGCTACATCTTATCCTATTCAAAATCATATATCATATGAAAATATTTCATCACAACATTTTGCATTTCTGAGCTCAATATCAAAATTTACCGAACCCACTACATTTGAGGAAGCCAACTCTGATCCAAAATGGAAAAGGGCCATAAACGAAGAAATGTAAGCACTAGAAGAAAATAAAACATGGATAGTTACCGAATTACCAAAAGGGAAAAAAGCGGTAGGATGTAGATGGATATTTAAAATAAAATATAATAGTGATGGCTCTACAGAAAGATATAAAGCTAGATTTGTAGCTAAAGGATTTACACAAACTTATGGTATTGATTATAAAGAAACTTTTGCACCAGTCGCGAAAATGAGTACAGTTCGTGTCCTTTTATCAATTGCTATTAATTGTGGTTGGTCCTTATATCAAATGGATGTTAAAAATGCTTTTTTACAAGGTAATTTAGAAGAAGAAGTTTACATGAATTTACCACCTGGACATCCAAATCAACATGATAAAAGCCTAGTTTGCAAACTTAAAAAATCAATATATGGTTTAAAACAATCACCTAGGGCTTGGTATTCTAAACTTAGCTATACATTAATTAAATATGGTTTTTACAAAAGTTCTGCAGATTCCTCAATGTTTGTTAAAAAAGAATTACATTCAACTACGGTCGTCCTAATTTATGTTGATGACATTTTAATATCTGGTAATAATGAAACAGAAATTTGCACACTAAAAAAGTTTCTAAAAGAAAATTTTGATATTAAAGATCTAGGCAAACTAAAATATTTTCTTGGAATAGAAGTGGCGCATTCTAGTAAAGGATTATTTTTGTCACAACGAAAATATGCCCTTGATTTGTTAAAGGAAACCAGAAAATTAGGTACTAAGCCCCTTGAAACTCCCATGGATGTTAACTGCAAACTTGATCCAAATGAGGGTGAACTTTTAGATAATAAAGAGCAATATCAAAGATTTGTAGGTAAATTGATTTATTTAACTATCACTAGACCTGACTTAACTTTTGTTGTTAGTGCAGTTAGTCAATTCATGCATGCTCCAAGAACGAGTCATATGGATGCCGTAAACCGCATCTTGCGGTATGTCAAGGGATCACCGGGTCGAGGAATATGGATGAGAAGAAATAATCATACGACAATAACCGGATATTCAGATGCAGATTGGGCGGGAAGTCCTTATGATAGAAGGTCCACCTCTGGTTTCTGTACATTTGTTGGTGGAAATCTCGTGACGTGGAAGAGCAAGAAGCAACACGTTGTAGCAAGATCGAGTGCAGAAGCGGAGTATAGAGCGATGGCTTCAACAACAAGTGAGCTAGTGTGGCTTAAATTCCTATTGGAGGATATAGGAATAACTCGCAACGGGCCTATGCAAATGTTTTGCGATAACCAAGCTGCGATACATATCGCATCGAATCCGGTCTTTCACGAACGAACCAAACATATAGAAGTTGATTGTCACTTTGTGCGAGAAAAAGTACAATCCAAGATTATCGAAACCCCATATGTCAACAGCAAAAACCAACTTGCCGACATTTTCACAAAGTCACTAGGCAAGACAAGATTTCACGAGATAATCTCCAAGTTGGGTTCTCTTGATATTTTCATACCCAACTTGAGGGGGAGTGTTAAAGATACGAATACATAAGTTGGTCATGTGGGTGTACTTGGAGATGCTTAACATATCCTCATGTATCCATACATGGAAGGATATGAACGTTACAATCTAATTAATCATCAAATCTTGTGAGGTCTTATAGATAGAAAGAGATGAATCATTTGGTCCTATCATTATGATGATAATATTTAGTCTCCTTGTTATTTAGTATTGTATTCTTTATATATATAGAGGTGTCATTATGTAAAATTAAGACAATTCAACATCAATAATATAATTTATACAATTTCTCTTCTCTCTTTATTTTTACACATTCTCTTTTTTATAGAAGGTATAGATAGACATAATATCAGATATTTTTTTGAAGTAGCAAACAGAGATCTCAAATATTTAGTTAAATACTTTAGCGTCACTTAAATTATCAATAATAAATTAATTACAAAAATAAACTTTTACATCAATTCATTACACAAACAAAATACTATAATTAAGCTGATAGTTTCTCCAAGTACGGCCAGTACACCAGTCGCACTCAACTTAGCTCCAGTAAAACACTCCCGCATGAAAAAACAAACCGAAAATGTGAAAACAGCTTACCAGAAAAAGACTACTCAAATCCTCTATATCCATCCATTTACGTAACATTATGCTGCTTCTCACTGACAAGTAGTCCCCCATCCTCATTTCCCTCTTATTCATACTTTTTCATTTCACTGAAAAATAAGCCCCACTTAATTACTCTATTTTTCCTTGAGTTAATTATATCACACTGACAAGCAGGTCCCACGTTAAAATTCCTTGTTTTTCTCAAGCTTTTGGTGCATTATTCACTTGTTTATGTACTACTTAGATTTATTATTAGATTTAAGACAGAATGGACCACAATTTTCTTTCAATTTTATTTCTCCACTCAATTATTAAGAAGGGTTCAGATATAGAGTGTCAGTGTTTTGGAGTGTCCCGCAACATTTTATTACAAAAGGTATGATAAAATTATAAAAAAATATTTTTGTAAATATAAAAGATATAGTAAAATTGAAAAAAAAGTATATTTTTAAAAATGTATAGTTATATATTCAAATATATATATATATATATATATATATATATATATATATATATATATGTATAAAACCTGTATAATCACTCCAAAAACCGAGGAGTCGGAATAATTTATCTATTCAGAAATAACCCCACCAAAAAAAAACAACAGAAAATCGAGATAGAGAGAAAGAAAGGATCAAAAGTCTCATCTCATCACATCTCATCCCTTTCTGAAAACGATTCCATATCAATCAGATCTGCTGTTGAATTGCTTTCCCTCATGGCATAATCTCAAAATCAATACCTTATTCTTCTTCAAATTAATTCAATCCCCTTTATTTTGTGGAGTCAGTCTTCTGTGTTGATTTTTGGGTTCCATGGACTCGGTGCGCCGTGCACCGCCGGCGGTGCTGGTGGTGGTGATGCTCTCGGCGGTGTTGCCGTGGGCGGTGATGGGCGGAGATATAGTGCATGATGATGATGACGCGCCCAAGATTCCTGGGTGCTCGAATAATTTCGTCTTGGTTGGTTTTTTTATTTTATTTGAATAGTTTCTATTGAGTTGATTTTGGTGAGGTTAGTATTGGTTTGAGCTAATTTGGTGAGGTATTGAGCTTCACTGAGCTTTTTATTTGGTTTTTACTGAGTGATTGTGTCCATGATGCTTCTTATAGCGTCTCGTAATTTCCCAATTGGGGAATTAAAGACCTTAATTAGTTATTTAATTTGCAATTTCTGTAAGATTTGAACTTGATTAGCTATTGATGTCTAATTTATGAATTCAATTTTTGAAATTAGGTGAAAGTTCAAACATGGGTGAATGGAAAAGAAGACGCGGAATTTGTGGGAGTCGGAGCTCGGTTCGGCCAGACAATTGTCTCGAAAGAGAAACACGCGAACCGATCCAAGCTTTCTTTAGCCGACCCTCCAAACTGCTGCACAACTCCCAAAAAGGTTCTCTCCTTCTCTCTCTCTTAACTAACTAACTAACTAATTAGCTAATTGACTAACTAATTATGGTTAATTTTAATTAATTAGGTCGATGGAGATGTCTTTTTAGTGAACAGAGGCGACTGTAAGTTCACGAAAAAGGCGAGAGAGGCCGAAGCCGCCGGCGCTTCCGCCATTTTGATCGTTAACCACCACAAAGGTACTTCGTTTACCGCCTCCTCACAGTTCATTTATCACCTACTAAAACATTTTTTACTTTTGTGAAGAGTTGTATAAAATGGTGTGTGATCATAATGAGACGGAGTTGAATATTACGATCGCGGCCGTAATGCTGCCTCAAGATGCGGGAATTAGTTTGCAAGACCTTCTGAACCGGGGCGATTCAGGTTTTGTTCTAAAACCCTAATTTTTTATATTTTTCTATCTTACTTCAGTACGTATTTTCTAATCGAATTAGGGTATTATCGATTTCTTTTCTCTAAAATTAGTTTTTAGTGTAGAATTAACGGAACATGAGAACCAGAAAAATATTCACACTTCCACTCACATAACTATATAGGCGTAAATTCATTTGGACCCCTCTAAAACACTAAAATCACGAAACATCCCTAACCATAATTCTTTAATAGGATTTCAATTGTACACCTCAAAACATTAAAACTACAGCAGACCCCTCCCTCCCTTCAGAAACAGAAAACAAAACCATCATCATTCGTAGGTCATTACACGTGATATTTATGGCATTTCGCACATCAAAATCACTTACTTTTCTTTCTTTTTTCTTTCTTCTTTCTGTTTTGTTTTTGTTTTTGTTTTTGTTTTTGTTTTGCACATCAAAATCACATAATTTTATAGACGGAATTTTATTCGTACCCCAATAAAACATTAAAATCGCGAAACAACCCCTGTAAAAGTTGAAAATATCATGTATACTCCACACGAAACCAACCCCGTTCTCTATTTCAATTAACTAAATTCTCAACATCTTTTCTTAACATTTTCTTTTTTGTTTTTGGTTTTGGCAGTGTCTTTGAGGTTGTACTCGCCGGACAGGCCGGTGGTGGACACGGCGGAGGTGTTCCTGTGGCTGATGGCCGTCGGCACCATCCTCTGCGCCTCCTACTGGTCCGCCTGCAGCCACCGGGAGGCCACCCTCGAATATGAAAAACTACTCAAGGTATTTATCTTTTTATAATAATTAATCAAATTTAGTATTAGATACTGCATTCCGTATTAGATATTGTATTCCGTACTGTATCGTGTCGTCTTGGTTATTTTTCTAACTATCGATTGAACAAATAAGGGCTGAGTTAAATATACACATCTCAAATAAGCTTTTTTTTTTTTTTTTTTTTTTTTAATAGTTAATAAAATTTTGTATTAGATAACTGTTTTATTCATACTTTTTGAATTTCAGCCTCTCTAGTGCAGTTAGTGTGTTGTATCGTACAGAATTAGGGTTTCTATTGGCATTATTTTCTACCAATCAGTTGAACAAACAAGGGTTAAAACTAAATACATACATGTCATATTTTATAAACCTTTCCTCAATGTATTTGAGTATTTCATAATACACCCTATAAATGCCATTTTCCAAGTTTTCAAGAATTACCTCTAATAAAACTAATATCATTTAGCCATAACTTTTTCGCAACTTTATTTATTTATTTCTTAACTTTTTCTGTTCTTCTTTTTACCATTTGAAGGATGGGCACGAAGACGAGATCCGCAAAATGGAATCCAACAGCGACAGCGGCGTAGTCGACATCAACACCACCTCCGCCATATTATTCGTGGTCGTCGCGTCCTGCTTCCTGATTCTGCTCTACAAGCTCATGTCCTTTTGGTTCATAGAACTGTTGGTCGTTCTATTCTGCATCGGTGGCGTTGAGGTAATTTATTATTTTATATTTTTATTTTTTGGGATAGTTTTGTATATGCCCTCTTGGAAAGTCGTAATATCAAATTTGCCCTTGCGCAAAGCCAAAAAAAGGGATAAACTAATGGGGTCGAAGTCAAACTGTTAATAGTATCTCATTTGTTATTACTAGCTATATGTAGTATGTCAATTTAATAACATTATGATATTACCAGCTATTTGTATTATGTCAATTTAATAACACTAGTATTTGTTCTTTTTGTTTTTTCAAAAGCATAACAAGTTCTTTTGTCGCGTGCTTTTTGCAGGGCCTACAAACGTGTTTAGTGGCCTTATTATCCATGTATGTATTCATCATCCATTCCAACTTCTTTCAAATTCAAATCGTTTACTTCAAATTTCAATCACACATTTCTTCATCCCAATCTACATCAATTACACTATCATCCGCTAATTTCAATTTTTTCCTATTTTTTTTTCCTAAAGATGGTTTAAGAACGCGGGAGGATCGTTCATAAAAGTCCCGTTCTTCGGGGCGGTATCGCATCTCACGTTGGCCGTCTCCCCGTTTTGCGTCGCCTTCGCGGTCCTTTGGGCCGTCTATAGAAGGCTTTCCTTCGCTTGGATTGGTCAAGATATTCTCGTAAGTTAAAAATAATAAATAATAATAAAATTAATGATGATGATAATAATAATTTCTCATAAGTTATTATTATTATTATTATTATTATTATTATTATTATTATTATTATTATTTATTCTCGTCATTTATTATTATTGAGTAGTTTATTGTTATTATTATTATTATTATTATTATTATTATTATTATTAAATTAATGTTGGTATAATAGGGAATTGCATTAATCAGCACGGTTCTGCAAATCGTCAGAGTACCTAATCTCAAGGTAATACACAAATATAAGACCCAAACTTAAGTTCGATCACTCTTAACTATAAGTTAAACGAAAAATAAATGTAATAATAATATTTTTTGAAATTTCTTATGGTCAGGTGGGATCTGTGCTTTTAGGCTGCGCCTTTCTGTACGACATTTTCTGGGTTTTCGTCTCGAAAAGGTGGTTTCATGAAAGTGTCATGATTGTGGTGAGTATATCATTATTATTAATCCCCTATCAATTAATCATGAAAATTTGAAGATCAATTATTAAAACAAATATTTCACCCCCTATCAAATATCAAAATCAGATCAATTACCAATACATCAGTTATCAAAATACATTGTCATGGTGGTGTAATAGATCAATAATTAAACCCTAAACCAAACTGAATATTTCACCCCTATAAATCAATTAATCAGGAAAGTTTATCTCTCTCTCAATTAATCAACAAAATTAATCTCTCTCTCTCTCTCTCTCTCTCTCTCTCTCTTTCTCTCTCTCTCTCTCTCTCTCTCAATTAATCAAGAAAATTAACTCTCTTTCTCAATTAACCAAGAAAATTAATCTCTGTATTATCAAATATCAAAATCAGATCAATTACTACGCCAGTTATCAAAACACCTCATCATGAAGGTGTATTAAAACAAAACCGAACCAAACCTGTAAATCAGTTAATCAAGAAATCTCACCTCTACAAATCAACTAATCAAGAAAACTTCTCTCTCTCTCTTTCAATTAACCGAGTAAATCAATCAACTAATCAAGAAAACTTCTCTCTCTCTCTCTTTCAATTAACCGAGTAAATCAATCAACTAATTCTCTCTCTCTTTCAATTAACCGAGTCAATCAATCAACTAATCAAGAAAACTTCTCTCTCTCTTTAAATTAACCGAGTAAATCAATCAACTAATCAAGAAAACTTCTCTCTCTCTCTCTCTTTCAATTAACCGAGTAAATCAATCAACTAATTCTCTCTCTCTTTCAATTAACCGAGTCAATCAATCAACTAATCAAGAAAACTTCTCTCTCTCTCTTTAAATTAACCGAGTAAATCAATCAACTAATCAAGAAAACTTCTCTCTCTGTGTTACATAGGTTGCGAGAGGAGACAAGACGGACGAGGACGGAGTCCCGATGCTGCTAAAAATCCCGCGGATGTTCGACCCGTGGGGCGGGTACAGCATCATCGGCTTCGGCGACATTCTTCTGCCCGGCTTATTAATCGCCTTCGCCCTAAGGTCATTTAATAGTTACTTTGTTACTCTAGTCATTTGTTAAGAACTTTGTTTGTTTCCATTTATCCGTATTGTTTAAATGTGGTGTTGCGTACATTCCACCTTGAGTTTTGAATGCGTGTCTGAAATAGGTTTGGAGCTTAAGTGAGAATTATTATTACTACAGAAAATGCTACACATGACCAAAAAGCATGATGGCGGTATCGTAGGGTCTGTAGTGCAAATATTACAATTGTGTTAAAGAGATAATATTTGCATTACAGACCCTGAGAAAATATAAAAATATAATTTTATGGTTTACAATAATCATAATAATCTTATTGAAACTGTAAAACTATAATATTTTACTATGCTCAAAATATTATTTTTCTTTCAGATATGATTGGGCAGCCAAGAAAAGCGTACGTGCCGGTTATTTCTTGTGGACTATGGTTGCTTATGGCGCTGGTACGATAAATCAATATTTTAACAAGACATTAATTCAGCACAAATAATATTTACGAATTCAAAAAAATTCAAATTAATTATTATGACTATAATATAATATTGGTATATTTATTAAATTAGGTCTACTAGTTACATATGTCGCGTTGAATCTCATGGACGGTCACGGCCAACCTGCTCTTCTTTACATCGTACCTTTCACATTAGGTAAGTAAATATATTATATATATTTTCCAAGATAAAAAAATTTAAAGAAAAAATATAGTTTTATTAATTTTTTGTGGCATGAAATATTTTTAGGTACATTAACAACTCTAGGGTGGAAAAGAGGGGAGTTGAAGAATCTTTGGATGAAAGGCGAGCCTGAGAGGTTTTGCACACATCATCATCATAATAATAATACTAATACTCAGTAGAACCAACTGTATTCTATTTTGAAATTGTCATATTACTATAATATAATATAAATATGATAATATATGAGTAGTATTTAGTTAGGAACAAGGGAGTTTGAAAGTTTGTTGTGTGGATTGACTAACCTGAATTCGATATGTATTTTATTAGAATATGTAGTTTATTTAGTATATTATGTTTACACATCCAAATGGTCCCTTGTTTTTATACTTGTTTGTTTGAATTTGGCGTGTTTAATATGGAATTACTTTATTTTTATATAACCTAAAATTAGAAGAATTTGCAAAAATGACTTCTATGTATGAGTTTGTACAAGTAGCATATTCAAACTATGAGTTTGAAACTATCATTTTCATTTTTCTATTCGAACCTTTGAGTTTCAGACGTTGAAATTTTTTCCTTTTCCTTTTCCTTGTTTTGACATTTCGAACTCTCGGAGTTCAAAATAGATTGGTAAAATATTAATTTCCTACTTCTAACGGATGCTACCACATGAATCCAAAAAAAACCAAGTCACAATATGCCACAGCACCAAACATAGAGGACAATATACTAAATACCATAATACTACGAGAGATGCCAAAACCAACTAACAAACATGTCCCAAGAAACATATCCACAAAAAACACCAAATTTCAATTAACATCTGGGGCTCGAGCCGTATTAAGACCGCCAAGTCCGCATCCTAGTATTTATTTCATAAATATTATAGTATTTATTTCATAAAAAGGTTATAAAACGTATTAAGACCGCCAAGTCCTCATCCTGGTATTTGTTTCATAAATATTATAGTATTTATTTCATAAAAAGGTTGAGGGCTTGTTTGGATGGCTAGTAATTGTTTGGTATAGTCTAGTATTAGGAAAAATTTCCAACTTTTTGAAAATGCCTTTTTGGATGCATTTTAGGAATTTCTAGGCTAGGATTTTGTTAGTAAACTTTTAGGAAATTTTGTATACAAAAGCTTCAACTTTGAAAACTAACATTTTTGTTAAGTTTTTTCTTGTAATTGTTTAGGAATTATATAAAAATATTTAATGCAATATATGTAAAGCTATTATTTTTAGTAAAATATTATTTTATTTATAGAAATAATATATTTATTTATTTATATATATTTTATGATTTCATTTATTTTTTCTTATATATAAAGTATGTGAATTGTATTTTTAGACATGTGTTCTTTTTTGAGATATTTTGTTGCAACTTATTTGCAAATGATTATGTGCCGGGTCAGTTCATCAAAATCAATATTTAGCAAGTGAGTCACATTGATCTTCACACATTCCTCATTTTTTAACGGATGATCTAGTATTAAAATGCACAATAGGTCAAAATCAGAGATTTGGGTTTATGGGACAAAATTTTTTATGTGGACCCCTGTAAAATCTTAAATTAATATAAGAACTAATGAGCATATTTCATGTGTAACCCTAAAAATTATGAAAATATCATTTTCGTCCTACAAAAAATACAGAACATATCACGCATATTTTTATTCGTATAATATTATTACATCCACTCAAAAATAATTTATCACATAATAAAATACATAAAGTAGAATGAGCAAATTGGATATGCTCACATATTTATTACATTAATAAAAAAAGAAGCATACCAAAAGTTATTAATTATTTACATCAATTATTTTATTAATTATTATGTTATGTTTGTCAAATCTATTAGGAGTAGAGAAAAATGAAAAAAGCTATGATAATTTTTCTTAACATGAATCTCTAATATCATGTATACCCCTCGAGAAAATAATATGAAATATTATTTAATCAACCGTCATTAATATTTAAGGTATTTCATTTAAAAAAAAAGAAAACTAGAAATAATTTAGTTTTTTTTTATTTTTCTCTGCAATTATAAATTTTTAACATAAAAAAACTTCTTATGAAAGTTTGATAATTTTTCATTCTCTTCTAATCATATTTTATTTGATGACAAACAAATTTATATTGAGTATATGCTATACATTAATAAAATTAAACTATTTTAAAAGGAGAATCAAATTTTTTCTTTAAATATTTATAGGTCAAATTTTATTGTTTATTATAAAATTAGATGAAAAGGTTGCATTATAAATGCAAATAACTCAACAAATCACTATACAGCTGAAAATGAGAACGAATGGAAAGTGAGTTATAGATTATTGTATTATAAGATTACTGTAATTTTTATTGTTAAATTTGTTTTTTGAGGTAGGTGGAATTCGAACCTGGGTATTCGTCATCCCATCCAATGATTTATTATTGGCCCAAGCGATCACTTACTTTCATTGTTAATTTTGTAAATGCACAAAATAAGTCAACTATATATAAACCAATACCACTCCATTTATTTTGATTTGCATTTCTTTTTATATTTATTTATAATTTCTATTTATTGGAAAATATAACCAGTACCGAAACGGAGCGAGGTCCTCTCTCGTCTTCTACATAGTTTGAAAGTATGTATTTTGTATAGTTATAGATTGATGCAGGCTATCCAACTCCTTGTGAAACCTTTGGACAGGGTGGTGTTCTTCTATACATTATATCTTTCTATTTATCTTCTTTTTTTTATTGCAAAAGCATGTGATCGCACGTTGTATTACATTTTAGAGATACAAAGACAAAAAATAAACAGCAAATTAAAAAGCTAACTTAGAAAAGAAACAAAAAAGGAATGAAACAGGGGATGTGAGGATAGCACATTAAATGGAAATGAAGATCAGGGGAAAATTTAACAATTCGGTAGCCAACTCTGCACTTCCGATGCAGCCCATCTCATCAACTCGCTCCTCGGTCGCTCCTTGTTGGAGAAGATTCTCCGGTTCCTCTCTAGCCAAATGCACCAAATTCCCGCGATCCAAAGTACGTCCCATTTCTTCGCTCGTGCTTTGTCTAGTTTTCTCCGGTTCTCAAGCCAGAGATCCACAAAGTTTAGGTTAAGGTCGGCTCTTATCCCAAACTGTGCCAAGATATGATTCCAATACCAACTCGCAAAGCTACAGGAGATAAACAAGTGCTCTCTATCCTCGGGATTTTGATGGCACATAAAACATCTCGCGTTATGAGGCCATCCTCATTTAGCAAGATTATCCGCCGTAAGAGTTTTATTTTGAAGAAGGAGCCAAGCAAAAAGTCGCATTTTCGGGGGGCATCGTATTTTCCATAGTTTGGATGACCATCGCCATGATACCCCTGGATGGCGGATGAACAAGTAGGCTGACTTAGATGAGAAGGTACCACTCGGCATCCACCTCCATAAGAGCCTCGATGTTAGGTTATCGAAGCTAGTGCACGTGTTGTATACCGGTAGGAGTTTTGCTAGATCTTTCAAGAAGAAGGAGGATGAAGATTGAGGCAAGTAGGTTATTGCGGCCGATTCATCTATTCCTTGCGTGATGTTAACGGTTTGAGCCCATAGCCCTTCTTTTTCCGTGTCGAGTTTCCAAAGCCATTTGAGAAGTAATGTTTTGTTTTGAGAAAGATATATGCGATATTCCCAACCCGCTCCCAATTTACTAGGCAATGTCCGCCCGAACAAGTAATAGTACCTCTCCAAAAGAAGGCCCTTATCACTCGTGTGATTTGGTTGATGGGCCAAACCAGAAGTTTGAACGCTTGCATATAATAAACGGGAAGCGCGGCAAGATTGGCCTTGATGAGAGTATTTCTTCCACCATATGAGAGTAGCTTGCTTTTCCAAGCGTTGATCCGACCTTGGAGTTGAAGAGTGTTATTTGTTTGGTTTGATTTGTTGACACGGAAGTACATGTTATTCAAAAAGAAGTAGATGTTGTTCACATATACAAACTAGCAGTCAGATGTTACCGACCTCGAGATACTATATATTTGGTCGAACTGGATATTCAACAACACTAGGATTCTTTATTATTTAAAAGAATCATCTAGTAATCCTCAAATAAAACACAAATAGCTTTTTAACCTAACACACACTCGTATTTGCGTACAAAGATTAATCGAGCATTTTTGCATTAAAAAATCAATTTAAAATTCTAACCATTAAGACAATCGAGGTGAACCCTCCGACGCTTCCCCCCTGGATCTTCTTTGCTCCGCTTCCCCCCCCCTATTCTCCCTGACCCACCGTCTCCTCCGGTAGCCACCACTTTCTCGCCCCGTCTCCACATCCCCTCTTCGCCCCACCTCCCTATGCTCGCCTCCACCAACCTTCCCCTTCAAACTACCCCAGTTTCACCCCTCCCCCCGCCTTTTCCTCCCTTCCTCCACTTTTTCCCTATACCTCCTATTCCCGTCCTCCCCCTTTTGCCCCGTTTTCCGATGATGACCCTTATGGAGAAAAGGCCGTGGTGCCGTGTCAATCCTTTGAGCGGTCCTTGTGGATTATCGTTGAGTGACAATGTTTGTTGGAGATCAAGCTTCTAGGTTGAAGCTTAATTATGGAGCTGAAACCCTAGATCTATTCTAGGTGCTCTCAATTTAGCGTATTCCAACTCTCTTATGGAGATTGCTTGATGAGGTTTAGGCCGAAATGGATGAGGGCGCCTCAATTTCGCGAGCAGGCCAAAAAAACGAGTACAACAATGGTAGCAGCCGCTATTGATGTCCTTTTGGCGGCAGTAGAAAATGTCATTGCTGGTTTATCCATGGCCGAAGGGATCGAGCTCATGAAGGAACGTGCAATTCAGAATCACTTTGATGTGAGACCCTTCGACGGTTGAGCAATTGCAGGGGTAAGATGATACTCCACGTGTCTGCTTGCGTGGTAATGGATCTGACGAGGCTTGAAGAAGAAAGACCTGAAGAAAGAACATTGAAATATTGATTCGGCACGGTTGTCCAAGCCTTAACCAGAAAAATATTTTTTCAGCCAAGTTGTTAAGAAAACTTGTTAGTCTTAATGAAGGAGATCTACGATTGAGTCTATGCCCGCGATGAAGAGTGTCAGATAACACGGCTCGTCGGCTCAAGCTAAACCTAGTTTTACTGTGGGCGGGGTCCGCTAAACTCTAATTATGTAGCATGAGAGGTCTGCAATTCGATGAAAAAGTTTTGAGACTGCAGTTGTTACACTCCAATTTCAGAATTACAATCTTTCTTACACACGACACACTTTTCAAAGGGATACAACTGTCTCATAATAAAAACGTAACAGCCATGACATCTCGAGTCATGTGCGTTATTAATTTAGTTTACTAGCGGCTATGACATCTCGAGTCATATGCGACACTTTTGTATTTATGGTAACCATGACATCTTGAGTCATGTGCGGCGCATTTATTTTCTTATGGCGGTCACAACATCTTAAGTCGTATGCGGCTCTTCTACTTATTGGCGGCCACGGTATCTCGAGCCGTGTGCGGCACTTTTACTTATCTGGCAGCCACGTTATATGACTTATAGCTCCGATATTCCAGTTCATCCAGATCGGACCCAGTATAACGAGCTTGATGTGGAATGATTTATCGGTGCCCCCCTTCAATTGAATGATACATAACTATTTATAGTGATGAAAACTTGTATCCCCCGTTATCAAAGTTTGGAGTTTTTATTTTACAAATTCTGTCTAGAAAAGTTTTGTTACATGACCATATGAATTAATGTGGGCTGTTGAGCATTCAAGCCTTTAATGCCATGCATATGAATCATTTAAGCTTTACTTAACCGTTGCTAACCCTTGGGCTAGACCATTTTATGAAGGAAAAATAAATTGATTTAATGAAGAAATGCACTAAAAACTTGAATGAGAAATTGTAACAGTGAGTCGGTGAAGAGTCCGCTTCGCCGCGAGTATTTCAATTTTAATAGTCATTTCAATATAATAATATATAATTTATAATTATAAAAATTCAAAATTAAATTTTGTAAATCTATAGTACATAAATAATACATGAGAATTCAAAATTGTTATTTTTTATTTTCTTATATCATTATGTCTTGACATAATATATTAGAAAAATAAATTAAGTATTAATTAGGCTTAGATGTATGAGATCAGAAAAAATAAAATACAAGATAATTTATTTTGAAGATTTTAGTTGAAACTACATATGATTAAATAATAGATGATTAACTTTAAAAAAATAAAAAATAAAAAAATATATTTAATATTATATATATGAGAAAAATATGTATACTACATAGGAAAATATAAATTACACATTTTCTTCAAAAATTTGTCACCGCTATTTTTCTTATTTTTTTTAGATGTTAAAATGGTATGCATTATACGTATATTATTATGAAACCCGTAATATATTAAGTAATATAATATAGTTTTCAATATTCTGAAATTTTGTTTGAGATAATAGTTCTCACATATCGGAGATATAACACTGAACATTAATTTAACTAATCATGTTATATTATGATAATAATTTAAATAAAAAGTTAAGATTTGATAAATTTTTTGATTCGACGGCGGAGAGAAAATTGATAATAGTTCTATTGAGAACTTTCAAAGAGGAATAAAAGAATATGATAAGAATAAATGACCTTATCATTTTATTACATGTTCTTTTATATAATTTGTATTCACATATTTTATCAAGAAAAAATGAAATTGGAATCATAACAATATGTCTTTATGTGATATTGTAGTAATAATTTAAATGAAAAACTAAGATTTCAAAAAAATTTGATCTAACGCCCGAGATAAAATTGACAATAGGTCTCCTCTTAAGAATGCTCAAAGAGAAATGAAAAATAAGGTATAAGGTATAAGTTAATGAGCGTATTATTTTTGTACATCTTCATTCATATAGTCTAATATCAGGCACGGTGTGGACGTATCAGTCACGGACCGTACCTGAAGGTCAGCTAATCTGCGAAGGTGTGAACTTTCTGGCACAACCCGTGCCTGATTCTCGCAGTATCAGGCACGGTACCGTGCCTGAAAAAACACACACTGCCAGATACCTGATTTTGTTGTAGTGCCATAACAATATGAAACTCAAAATAAAGAGAAAATTCTAACAAATTTATATTTGATGATTTTAACCTGAGAAATAAAATATTCCATTAAGAATTATAATTTTTTAAAAAAGAAAAGAAAAATTATTTATATTTTAATGAGTAAACTCTTCATTAACTATTGGTACATGTGATATTGTGGTAATAATTTAAATGAAAATCTAAGATTTGAAAAAAAAATTGATCCAACGGCCGAGATAAAATTGACAATAGGTCTCTTGAGAATACTCAAAGAGAGATGAAAAATAAGGTATAAGTTAATGAGTATATCATTTTTGTACATCTTCATTTTTATTGTGTATATTCACATATTTTAGCAAGAAAAAAAATTGAAACCATAACAATATGGAACTCAAAATAAAGAGAAAATTCTAACAAATTTATATTTGACGATTTTAACATTAGAAATAAAATATTTCATTAAGAATTATAATTTTTTAAAGACGAAAAGAAAAATTATTTATAATTTAAAGAGTGAACTCTTCATTAACAATTGATATTAATAATTGAACATAACTTTGCACCATGATTCATTGAAACCATCTGATTAAGATCTGATGGTCACAAACAAACTCACAACGGTTCTCACTAAATCGTGTATGGAACACAAAACATCAATTCATCCAATCATATGCTTATGTTGAATAACCACATAAATATTGCCATAAAATATTAATAAATTTGAGAAAATGAATGGTTAAGATTTGATAAAAAAATTGATCTAACGGTCGAGATAAAAGTGATGATGTGACATTTTGAGAAGGTTTAAAAATAAGCATTTGAAATTCTAAATAAGATAACTAAAACTTTGCTTCAGAAGGTACAATTTCAAATTATTATTTATTTTGGATTTCTTTTATTCGATTTTTTTTCTTTTCTTGAAATTCGTTATTTTACGAGTTTCTTTTCAGTTACATATCCCTGCACCAGAAGTTGCAGATCCTCTTTATAGACCAACGCACTAGAAGTTGCTTGTTTAATTATTTTTATTTTCCAACCAGAAGTTGCGTATTTATTTTTGTTAACACACCCGAAGTTGCTCGTTTAAATTATTTTGTATGCATCAGAAGTTGCATATTTATTTTTATTTACGCACAAGAAGTTGTTTGTTTAATTTTATTTATGCAACCAGAAGTTGCATGTTTATTTTTATTTATGCACTAGAAGTTGCAAGTATATTTATGCGCCTGAAGTTGCGAAATTTATTTTTCTTTATGCACATTTATTTTTATCGTATATTTACATTTATGTATATTTACTTTTATGCACATTTACTTTTTGTATGTTTACTTTTATGCACATTTACTTTTATGTACATTTATTTTCTGCACATTTATTTCTATGCAAATTTATTTTTATTTATGCACCTGTAGTTGCAATAAATTTTTTTCTTTGCACACAAGCTGCAAAATTTATTTTATGCACCAGAAGTTGCAAAATATAGCACCAGTAGTTGCAAGAATATAAATCAAAAATATTGTCTAATTCTCGAAGATCAACTCTCAAATAATAATTCGAGAAAAGATGAAAAATAAGGAGTTAGGATTAATTATATATATTTTATTGAAACATACACATCGAAATGTTAGAGGAAACGTCTATATGCAAATTAAAATTTATGTTAGAAGTATAGAAGTGAATAAAAGTATTAAAAAAATTTCTAACTTCTAAACTAATGACCCATTTAAGCCACGTTACTGACCATGCACAATCTTCAATTTATTTTGTCAGTAACTCATTGTCTACGAAAATTAAGACATGAAAGTTAAGTTCAATGAAAATGAGAACCTTTGCTTGAGTTAATATCCAAAATATTAAGTTTCTGAAATATCATATGAAAATATAATAAAGTATTATTTATTTTGACTAAAAAAAAATATGCTAAATCAAATTTTATGAATATACCTTCAACTATAGTTTCTAAAAAATTACGGGTTATAACAGCAGTGGTCTGCAATATAGGGTTTAGGGATTACGATTTATGGTTTTAGTATTTGTCTGAATTTCTTTTGCTCGTGTGAGTGCTTGTATGCGATCTTTTCCCAAACTCTGTAACTCTTTTTATTTGTTTTAATGAAATTGTTAATAGATTTTTCGCTTTCCAACCCTAAAAAAGTGTCCAACCTTGCTTTAAGGATAATTTTGTGAATGTGTATCATCATTACATATCACATGTGGAAATGTCTGGTGATAATTATGACTAAGTAATAATAGCGACATTAAGAATAAAAAGATCATCCCGGAGTGTTATGAATATAATTAATATGGATGTCCAATACTTGGCTCCTAAGCAAAGATAAATTAGGAATTGCTTGTAAGAATGGAAGGAGTTGTGATAAGATATTTACTACTGTATATTCTATTGTATTTAGGTTAAATTATTTCCTTTATTGTAATTCTAAATCAGGCAAGAGATTTCTTGGAAAGAGCGCACAAAAGATAACTTTTAAATGGTCTAAAAGTTTATGTGGTAGTAAAGGACATTTGGTATCTCCATGTGTATGCCCTATAATCTTGTGGAGTTTTATTTAGCCGCCTTGAAGGCAAAGAGAAAATAATAATATCGACGTTAGTAATCACGATAATGAAAATGTTGATAACCGATAATGATACCATCCGCTGGATCTAAAGTGCATTAGCAAGAACGAGTTAGAGAAAGAATCGAGTAAGAAAAAATTTCTTTTATTCTATTTTATATTCTTATTATTATTGTTATTATTATTATTATTATTATTATTATTATTATTATCATTATCATTATCATTATTTTTCTTTCTTTTGATACTACTAATATGAATCAAAGTATGTATGGGCACAATAAGAGTTATAAATATGTGTGCCTCATTGTAGTGGATAATATTTCTGCATTTTAAGAAGCATTTTGAGAAATGTTCATGAAAGAACTCTATATTAGAACAACATGCAGCTTTTCTATTGATTTGTATTATGAAGAAATAATACAATTAAGTCATATTTATTAGTAAACCAGAAGTTTATTGACTTAAAACTTATTTATGCTTTTACATAATAGATTTGGTCCAATTTGAAAAGTAATTTTATAATTTTGACATGAACTTGAAGTTCATTAATTAGAAAAGCAACTTTATCATTAAACATGAACTAGAAGTTCAATAATTTGAGAAGTAATTTTATGATTTGACATAAACCAGAAGTTCACTAATTCGAAGAGAAATTTCTTGTTTGGCATGAACCCAGAAGTCCACTAATCTCGGAGCAATAATGATGCAAATAATCACAGGGAATTCAAATATGCATCAATTAAAGAACCAGAAGATTCTTTTATCAAATGAATTTTCTTGTGCTGCATGTTTTCAAGGAAAATTAATTGTTAGACATCACAAATCAGGGTTGGGAATGAATCACCCAATTTCCTTGAGCGTATTAATCGAAATATATGTGGCCCTATTACTCTTTCATGTGGACCATCTAGATATTTTATGGTATTAATAGATACATCTATTAGATGGTCACATGTACATTTATTTAATCTCGAAATATTGTATTTGCGAGATTGCTTGCTCGAATATTCTAATTAAGATAATAATTTCTGGATCGTACAACTAAGAAAAATCGTCTTGATGATGATCAGTTGGCTACATCCCAAGTAATAATTGACTATTGTACGTTGATTTAGATTATAGTTGAGCATTGGCCCACAAACGCACTTAGAATGATCTACCATCATATCTTGTTAAGCGATTATAATTAATCGTTGGCCCCTAATAATGAAATGAAAGCTCGTCTTTTGATTGAGGCCATGAAATGATATATGCTACAGCACTAATTAGAGTAAAGCCAACATTTTATAATAAGTACTCCCCATTATAATTTGTGACTCGCCTGCAGCTAAGTAAATACTATTTGAAATATTTTGGATGTGCAATATTTGTTCCGGTAGCTCCACCGCAACGCACAAAAATGGGTCACAAATAAAAGTCGGGCATATATATTAAGTAAAATCGCCCAGCATAATTTGATATCTTGAACTTCATTACATGAATATATTCACTACATGATTTATTGATTATAAATTTGATGTGACAAATTTTCAATCATTATCTAATTTCAATACTTGATCTTATATATATGAACTATAAGTTAAAATGTAACTCATTTGTAAAATATAGCAAATCTATTATCAGATATATTTGTTCTTTCATAAAAGTAATCTGACAACATCTTAATTCGGATGGATATCCCTAGAGGATCATCCAAAAATACACCTGAAGTGTGTTAGATGTTTATAGACAAAATTCAAGAAGAAAGAATTGAATGAATACCCAAGTGATTGTTGTGAAACAATCAAATAGTAATGAATATGTTCAAGATATAATAGACAATGAAAGTCCTGAAGAACTTGATTAATAATTAATGATAACATTAGGGGCAGAGAAACAAGAGCTGGAAAATGTAAGTTATATCTTATATGGAATGCATCATTAATATCTTTCACTTAGATCCTCGAACAAGTTAATATGAACTAGAAGTTCATAAATTTATTAATGTAAAACAACATACAATTATATTATTTATATTGATGCAAAAATGATTATCATATCATACATTCCAGCATTATATGCTCATAATTATATTAAAGTACCCTTGGATAATTCTATGTTTGATATATGCCAGAAGCATGGTCGACCAATCGGTTCCAATGATTAAGATCCAAGGAAGAAAAAGGAGCATAATAAGAAAGTTGGCATAATTGAAGTTAACGATACATCTAAAGAAATAAATTCTTCTGAAAAGAATATTAACGATAAAAGAGTAGAAGACATAGATGATCAAATAACCCCAGAAGAGGTTCAGGTACCTAATAATATTGAAAATATTGAAAATGATGAGATCTCAATAAATTATGCCTCTACTAGAATAAATATGGAACCGTAATAAAATTAAGATTAATCAAAATTTATTTATGCAATGCAATTGATATAATAAATAAAATGAGGATCTAGAATTAAAATTATTTGTATAATGTCGACAGATAAAGTATTGGCTAAATCGAAAGATGTGATTAAAGCATCATTATTTTCACTAGTGAAATATAAAATTGTAGACATGTAGTCCAAACACACATGGCGTTGTATAACGGTAACTTATAAGCGGGTATAATTTATAAGAGGGTGTTTTAAGAATATGTAATGGAAAATTAAATTGTGATGTTCAATTATATTTCTAATTTTGTCGTCCCTGGAGGACTCATTAACGTAGTAGCAAATTATTCATATCTCAGTTGATTGCAATATATTAATGAAAACCCTGAAGGATTTAGAATGCCTGACGCATTTCAAACTCTCGAGAGATTTAATTTATTAAATTACAAAGATCTTTGTACGAATTAATGCAATATTGAGTTATGTGGTAAAATTGCTATAACGAATGTTTGTTGAATGAATGTTATGTAATTGATCAAACTTACGTATAGGGAACTATATATTTATATTTTGAATGTTGATATATATAATGATGATTTAAAATCTTATGGTACTCTCGAAGAGCTCCAAAATCTATCATATTATTCAAAAGAATATAAAATTAAATTCTTTAAGGCATAAAATATTATCTTAAATTATAAATTGAATATCTCCTTGAAGGAGTCATTGTTTCACAATCCATCTATTATAATGATATAATATGGAGAAATTGCATCCATTAAGATCATTAAGATAACTTGTTTGATGTATTAACAATTGAAATAAAGGATGACGAGTTATTTTCATGCATGAGCATGATGACTGTGAAATGAATATTTAACGAATCTCCTCAAATGATGATCCAGCAGATCTCTTCTTAAGCATATATTATAGAGATTGGACTTTGTCATCTCACGTATAGTTGTATATATGAGGAGGAGAAATAATATGCACTGCACTCTTTTTCCCTTGTCTATGGTTTTTGTCCCAATGGGTTTTCCTAGCAAGGTTTTTAACGAGACAACTTTTGTGTGTAATATATAGAATGATAATGCACTCTTTTTCCTTCACTAGAATTTTTGCCCATATGGTTTTATCTAGTAAGGTTTTAATGAGGCATATTTAATATATAAAATAATGAGAAATAATGATAATACGTGATGCACTCTTTTTTCTTTAGCCAAGGTTTTGGCCTACTAGATTTCCTGGCAAGGTTTTTATTGAGGTAGCTTATAATGCGTATGAAATATGGACATCCAAGGTGGAGTGTTATGAATATAATTAATATGGATGTCCAATACTTGACTCCTAAGCAAAGATAAATTAGGAATTGCTTGTAAGAATGGAAGGAGTTGTGATAAGATATTTACTACTGTATATTCTATTGTATTTAGGTTAAATTATTTTCTTTATTGTAATTCTAAATCAGGCAAGAGATTTCTTGACCAGCACTCATCCTCTATTATATAAAGAGGGCAGTGACTATTGTATTCTTAATGCACAATTCAATATATAATTCTCTTCTTCCAATTCTATGTTTTATTGTTCTTTGTTCTTTTATTTTATAACACTTCTGAATTTATTAATATATATCATTTCTGAATTATTTAGCAGGTGGACTTTAGTGCTCTATTGAATCTGCTAGTTATCACCAAAAAATGACAAAACAAATGAGTTGGAAAGAGACGTTTAAGGTTTTAAAATTATACAAAAAAACTCCAAACAACAATAACGTAATAAACAAACGTGCATAAAAACAGGTAAGGCATCTCTGATGTGGAAGCATCTGATTGGTCAGGCGGTTATATGATGCTGACCTTGCCATATGTCGTTAAGTTAGTGGTTCTGACGGTGGAAATGACTATATTATGTCTCACTCATTTGAGGAAAAAATTGGCCTTTTCTTAGACTAGATGGCCTCACAAGAGATAAGACCAAACGAAACAAAAGCGACCATCGCATTATTAACCCTTTCGAGAACAATCTAATTCAAATCTTTTCAACTGACCAAGTAATTATTCTACTAATCCCCAAATATTTGTTTCTTAATTATTGTGCTTAATTTAATTGCTTATTTATTTAAACTTACCTTCTGCCACCTGTTCCTATAGAAAACGTAACACTGACAAGCATATATTGGCCACACAGTTTGTTGGCATTATTTCATATGTACACCAGAAATCTTCAAATATCAGACATAACCCCTATTGTATACTTATTTGTATAGCTGTCAAAATCTTAACCTCTAATTCTTTGCATTTTAAGTACGTTTATTTAATCTTATCTTACACTACCTTCCTGTTCTATGATTAGCACAGAATTTTCTAGAGGCCAGATAATAATATATTTGAATTTTGATATATGAGGCATGTCACATCATGTACTATATATAAAATGTATTTTATATATTTCTACATTACTTTTTTGAAGCAGATAAACTATTTTATATATTGTACATATGTAAAAGGTATAGCAATATGAAAAATACGACGGTATATAAAGATTTGTAATTTCATGCTCCCTTGTTCTTTAGCCATGACCATTCCTCATTAAAATTGATCATTATGAAATATTTCATATGTAATATACTAGAATTTTAAATTAGTCTACAGAACTAATAATTGCATGCATCATTCATCTTGGCCGGTTGATTACAGCTCATGAAGTTTGTATATATTGGACATAATAGTTTATAGATCAAAGGATAATATTTTCTATTAAAGTAACGATTATATAATCTCTCTTATATCAACCTCACTTCTTTGTTTCATCATTTACATTGAACAGTCTCATTGTGCAAAATCACCAAAATTATTTTACTTGAAGATAAGATGTGCCAAAATTTGAGCAATTGAATCACCATTTAATATTTCTTTTTTTTTTTTTTTGACATTTGTGTATCTTTATTTTTATTTTTGCTTATCTTTGAGCATTTTTACAAATGTCACGCTTCTTATATTAATGTTATGCACTGTTGTTATTCCTTAGATTTATGTTGAACCAATCTCATCTCATCTCATTATCAATTACCTATTATTATTTATGATTAACTTCAAAAAATTATAACAAATAGAAGAAGAAAACTTCACTTATCAAAACACAAGTACCATTATATAAAATTAGTAATTCTTAATTAAACATTACATTTCTCATATGAAAAAATTCATATATAATTTGGATTTATGTTTTTATTGTTTAGAACTTCATCTGATTCTGATATAATTATTTTTTTCTCTTATTTGAATATGTGAAGACAACCCATATAAAAAAGAATGTGGAAAAAAATATATATAAGAAATGTTTATATAAGAAAATGTATATTTTACATAATTAATTTTTAAAAATATTTTAACAATAAAATTTTTAAAATTGCATATATTATTTAATTTAATTTAATTTACATGTATTTTATTATAAAAAAACTTCAAACTTACATACTAGAAACAAATGACAAAAATGCATATTCATTATCCAAAGACACATATCCAGCACAACCCAAGCAAACAAACAAAAACCCAACAAAAACTCTTCTTTTATTTCTTCCTATTTAGAGAAGAATTTAGATATGGAGTGCTAGTATTTTGAAGTATCCAACCGCGTCAGATTACAAAAAGTATGATAAAATTACAAAAATGTATTTTTATAAACACAAAAGGTATAGTAAAATTACAAAAAAGTATATTTTCAAAAAAGTATATTTGTAAATACAAAAAATATATTCAAGTACAAATATATATGTGTACAACTAAAACTGTATGGTGGACGCTTTTGTACACTCTAAAAACTAGACACTCCGAATAATTTCTCTTTACAAAATTCATTTCTTTCAGGGTTCTACAAACAAAACTTCCATTTTTTTTTTCTTCTCTCTCAACTATAAAACCACCACCTCTTCTTCTCCACTACCATTCCACTCCACTCCATCATAAACCCCTCCTTCCTCCAACCTCAAACCAAATCCTTCTCAACAATGGAAGCCAAAGAAGAAGACGTGAGTCTAGGCGCGAACAAGTTCCCCGAGAGGCAACCAATCGGCACGGCGGCGCAGAGCCAGGACGAAGGCAAAGACTACAAAGAGCCTCCACCGGCTCCGTTTTTCGAGCCGGGCGAGCTGAGTTCATGGTCCTTTTACAGAGCCGGCATCGCCGAGTTCATCGCGACGTTTCTGTTTCTTTATATCACGATTTTGACTGTGATGGGTGTGAATAAGTCGAGCACGAAGTGTGGGACTGTTGGCATTCAGGGCATTGCGTGGGCTTTTGGTGGCATGATTTTCGCCTTGGTTTACTGTACTGCTGGTATCTCAGGTATGATTTTTTTTAGACTTTTTTGTTTGGTTTTTTTGAGTTGTTTTTTGTAAAAACTGAAATCTTTTGAGCTGTGTTTATACCCAAGAAGTTAAGCTCAATTTCACTTAATTTTTCAATTTTTTCCATGAATTGTAACCAAAAGTGTTATTAAATAAACTTGAAGGACTAAATTGAAAATAAAGCTTCACCAACCACAATAACCTCTGAAGAAATTCTTTTGAGATCTTTATTTTTGTTCCATCCATCCAGTTTGTTTAGAGAAGGCTTTGAGCTTGGAAAACTACCATAACTTAACTACTTGGTCATTTTAACCTTTTAAATAATTTTTTTTAATTAAAAGATTAAGCTTAGTTTTTGCATAAATACCACAAGGGGGCACTCAAAACAAAACCCCTAAAATTTTCTAACTATTTCTTTTTGCATAAATACCTTAAAAAATTCTAAAAATTCCAAAACATTTACTTAATCCCAAAAATTAAAAGTAAAATTGACAAATTAAAAACAAAACCTACTTTTTAGTTTTTACCCCAAAAAGATTCTCTCTTTGCACCACCGGGGCGACATAAACTCCCACAAATAAACCTAAAAACACAAAAAGTTTGATAAACTAAAATGGAAACACACTTTTTTAACGTTTTCTTTTTCTACCACAGGTGGGCACATAAACCCGGCGGTGACCTTCGGCCTATTCCTCGCCCGTAAACTCTCATTAACTCGTGCGGTCTTCTACATGGTCATGCAGTGCCTCGGCGCCATCTGCGGCGCCGGCGTCGTGAAGGGCTTCCAAAAAGGGTTGTATGAAGGCAACGGCGGCGGGGCCAATGTTGTCAACCATGGGTATACGAAAGGTGATGGACTTGGGGCCGAGATTGTTGGAACTTTTATTTTGGTTTACACGGTGTTCAGTGCCACGGACGCGAAGAGGAGCGCGAGGGACTCTCATGTGCCGGTAAGTGTTTTATTAAAAAAAAAAGATGTATGTTATTAGAAATTGTAAAAATGATGCTTTTTTGGAGGGAATTTCAACCAACTTACCGGCATATGAGAATCCCTCGTGAGGGACTCTCATGTGCCGGCGAGTTTGTTGAGTTTTTTTTTATTTAATAAAAGAAAACTCGCAAAGAGGTCCTTATGTTACTGCGAAAAAATGTTTTTTCGAAGAATTTAAATGAAAAATACCCAAATTCCCAAGCACAAAATTGATGTACAAGAATTTTGAAACACTGTTACTTTTTTGTTGTTGGACTTTCAAAGTCTCTGGTACTTTGCGGTTTTGAGTCGGTTTGAGAGTAAAATTGAAGAGGGGTTTGTCTGGAATTTTGAAATTTTTTGAGTTAGTATGAGAATGAAACAATCTTACCTTAAACAAAAGGTAAATTGCCAGAAGACCCTTATATTATCAAAAGTACCAAATAGACCCTCTTTTCAAAGAAATTTGACATACACTCCATAAATCAAGTACCCTCCAACCTGATATTACATATAACTCAACATAACTTCACTTAAATCTTTCTAACTCATTTTCTATCTTTTTTATCATGTAGATCCTTGCACCATTGCCAATCGGATTTGCGGTGTTCTTAGTCCACTTGGCGACAATTCCAATCACCGGCACCGGCATCAATCCGGCGAGGAGTTTAGGCGCCGCCATTATTTACAACAAAAGCCACGCTTGGGATGACCATGTAAGAATCTTAAATATACCTCTCATTTTTTACGTATGTACCCTCACAAATTTTATTTATCAAAAGAAGCCCCTCTTGCAAACTTAACTCTAGGTATTTGATTGGATTGTTAGAAATAGCGTTTTTTTGTATCTCTAGAAGTTCGAAATTAACATTTTTTTACTTTTTAATTTTTTGAGAACAGAGTTCAAAGTTAGTTTTTCTTTTCTTTTTATTATTTGATTTGGCATATGAATTTTTAACTCCATACTTTGAAATAAAAAGCATCAAAGTTAATTTTTGAAGATTTTATTAATGAAATTGTTTTTGTTTTGCAGTGGATTTTTTGGGTTGGACCATTCATTGGAGCTGCACTTGCTGCTATGTACCACGTAATTGTGATAAGGGCAATTCCATTTAAGAGCAGATCTTAAGAAAGGGGGAGAAAAACAAAAAGGACCCTTTTGCCCCTTGTATTATTATGTTTGGGGCCTTTGTAGTGTCTACCTTTATGTATTAATTAAGGATTTATGCGGACCCTTTTGATGATCTTTGGAATTTTATGTATGTTGCAAGTTTGAATATGTAAATTAAATTATGCAAGAGTTATGGACTTATTTGAATATTTCCTAGCAAGTTCTAGACCTTATCCTTTTGTCTTGTTTTTAGTATACCTAATCATCAAAGCATCTTTCTAGCTATGTTGAAATAATTATAAGTCTAGAGGAAGATCTTGATTGAAATTGAAATTGATATGAGAGAAAAAATTAGGTTTTGATCACCCTACCAAAGCCCTAATTTGGACAGAGTGGAAACCACTAAGATCACATGGGAGCATGACAAGTGTTTGATGAAATGTCTCTATCAATTGTCCTTTGAACTTTGAGTAAAGAGTTTCTAATCTTTTCTCTTCCAAAATGTTTGTGTGCTCTGTAAAGGAAGAATGTGATGGCTAGAGATAAGCTCCTTAGTGGTAGGGGTCTTTATCAGTTTCAGCTTTTTGTGTAAATAAGAGGCAGTTTTGGTGGTGTGAGCCATATGATTTTGGTTGAGGAATGGCATTCATTAAATACTTCAATAGTTTTTTCATTGATTTTTTAGTATTACAAATATATAAATTATGTGGGGTCATAAAATTCAATGAAATAGCTAGTAGATTATTTAGTGATGTATAATTATTGATTCATAACTCAGATGTTGCTTAAAGACAAGAAGTGGCAAATGGATGAGTTAAGTTGAAGTCAAACCAGATTTATGTCAGGTTGGATATATATTGATTTTGGATTGGCGTATTATTTTCTTACTATCTTAAATTCATATTAAACCTTAATTTTTTATAATAATATTTTTTTTTTTTGCATGTTTCTCTCAATAGGTGGGCGAAAATTCACCCAATTGCAACAATTTTTTTTTTCACAGATTCAGTGAGAGGAAATGCTATATTTAAAAATTAAACTAAATAAAGACTTTTTTGTCAGACAAGTTTTACAGCAGGATTATTGAAGTAAGAACTCCTTGAATTGAATGTTTAATACATGGTTTCAATAAAAAGAAAACTATCTAATACACGGTCTCAGTTGATCTGTTCACTGATTTTTGTTCCATATAATACACAAACCATCAGAGATAAAATTCAGTTCAAGGGTTAATAAATCAACTAGTGAATGTGACTTCAGTGATTAATATGTGATAATGTGAGTAATCTGTTTTCTATTAAATATAGCGTTTGGATTACATTGATACTTATAATATTCCATCTCTTTTCTAAATAATTCTGGTGCTTGCATATCCAATTTAACAAGTATTAGAAAGTACAAAACAAACCCATCACTGGTCATAGATTCATAACAAAATAAGAAAAGCACAGAGCCGATAAAAACAAAATTCAAAAGTGCTCTATTTTACAATCTAAACTGGACACCTCCATTATCATCTCTAAATAACTCCAGTCTTGGGTAACAAAATTTTCTGAATGATTTGGGCCCAATTTTATGAATTGGGCCCAAAAACAAAGGTTTCTCCCAAGGCCTGAACTGAGTGGACTTTGTTTACTCTGAATTTAAATTCATAGCAACTACGGGTCAAATGAGCTCTAAAACGGAGCAGTTTCATACCCACAAAGTTTCGAAATATCACTTAAGCCCTTACCAAATGAGAAATAAATATCATGAATACTCATACAAAAAATAAAATAATAATATCAATGTTCCCATAGTCTAGTGATTGGATAATATATCATAAGTTATTGGATTGGTTCAAAATCTAATGATATCAAAACCAAAAGTTGGACAAAAAAATCATCTGTATTCAATAAAAAAACATAAAATAATATCATATATATACAATACAATTTTGTACAAGTCTAAGAAGTATCAAGTACACCCTTCTTTTACCCACATCAAAAGATCTAAAACTGTATTTATGTAATTACTTTATAATGTATTATATATATGTTTCTTTTTAGAATTTTGTATAGTGCTTTTCAAAAAATATATATTGTTTAGTATTTATTACATATCCTTGCTCTTCTAATGTAAAGTAGACAGAGAGTTTGCTCTGCTCTGCCATAATCTAGTTTCCTAGTCCTACTTTTTCCGACAATATTTTTGAATTATTTTTATTGGCCATAGCATGATTAGTTGCTTTACAATAAGCATGAATAAAGAAAAGAAAAGAAGAGAAAAGGGTATATAAGAATATAGGGAAATGCCAAGTGTAGTCAATCTAATGATTCTATTGATTCTAATCTCCTTTTTTTTTTTTTTTTTTTTTTTTCTATTTCATTATTTTTTAATTTTGGAGAACCAACCTGATAAATCTCCTGTCTTAATTTAACCACTTGGCCGACCAAAAGTGCCGTGTGATATATATCATTCCAACTGGTCCTTTTATTAGGTAGCAATTTCATCATGTCCCTGCACAATCTCAAAATATCAAATATAACCTTCTTTCAGAAAAAAGCAAGCATAGCCCTACAAATTAGAAATATCATGATTACTCGTACAAAACAAAGAAACATGTATGCCCATGCAAAACATAGAAAATATGATATATACCCCTTATTTCTATATTTTATCCTCAATTTATCTTGTTTTATTTTTGAATGTAAGTTTGAGATCAATAATCGCACACTCAAGAGTAAAGATTGTATTAATAATAAAATAGAAGAATTACAATAAGTTCAAACACACTTCAAAATAACGGGTTTGTTGTTTTAAAATTGTTCAGCTAAAAAAATCAAAACAACAAAAAAGATAAGTAGAAGCCGAAATACCACCATCCACACCCTAAATAATCACTTGATTTCTATTTTTTCACGCTCTAATCTTAGCCACTGCCTGTAGTGACACTTGCGTCGGATTGGACGCTTTATTTCTCAATAATCAGTTACTTCTCTTCTTCCATATCTCGAAAACTAAGAAAATTGATATGCCTCCACTCGCAAGAATGATTAGGACCGATTTATAATAATCACTGACAGATCTTAACCAAAAATCTAGGTGGGGCCGTATGGAAAACACACCAAAGATCTAGAGGGCGGTGTATATATAGCTTTCAATTCTATACAAAAATACAGTAATATAACCATATATATACTATTACTTCAAAATCTAAGATGGCGACTTCCCCTAGTATCTATTAAGATTCTTTATTGGTAACAATCATTTGCATTATTAAACTTTAATGGGTCCATTATTGCCAACATAAATGCATGAAGAGACAATGCAAAATTCATGTTTCTACCTTTGTACAAATTGTGAGAGAGAATTATAATTTGTGTATTTCTTAAGAAAATCAGGGGAAGGGGGATATTAATTATTTATCATGTTTTGTAGGGTACGTGTGAAAATTCTATCTTCAACTAAAAATTATGGATCCCACTGCCCCACTTAGTGGCTCAATTTGCATTGACCACAGAAAATTCAGACTTGTCTAGTATGGTTCATCCTAGGTTTTTTGAAGCCATCTTTTAATGGAAAAAGAAAATAATGCAGGAGTACTATTGTGGTTTTATTTTTCTTTTCTGCCCAGAGATATACAAGTTTGAATTTAGTTGTTATGTGGGGTATTTAGTAGTCATAGATCTTTCTAATTTATTGTACTTCTTTTATATATGATGATAATAAATTGTGCTTTATCTTTTAGACTTGGCAATTCCATTTTTATTATTTGTTTATAGGCATGCCATTTTCCTAATTACATAATATAATTATGGATGACTGTTTTAACAATATTTTCCACACAATTTTTCTGATGCCCCCAAAATATTATGCATAAGAATTAGGAAAATGTCGCCCAAGCCACTCCCATTTATTTTTTTAACAGCAAATTTTTTTCCAACTACATTTTTAATCTCCAAAACTTTTATATATACATTATACTTTTTTTTTAAAATACCAAGATATTTGTGAAGTATTAATATACATTTATGAGTTCAATATACCTTTAAGTTCGATATACCTTGTTCAATATATTTTTCTAAGTACTAATATATCTTAGAATTTGTTAATTATCTTTTTATATTGCAATATATCTTTCTAAGTATGAATATGTTTTTTTTGTTCAGCATACATATTTACGTGTGCAATATGTTTTTTTTTTAATATTAGTTATCTTTTTAAATTGAAATATACCTTCTTGAATATTCATATATGATATATCATTTTTGAATATTAATAAAAAATTTAGTATCATTATATCTTTTTCGAATTTTAATATATCAAATTTAAATATCATATAATTTTCTTGAATTCCGTTATACTTTAAAAAAAATGCAAAAATCTACATTCGTTGATCGAAGAAAATCTCCGGCAGTTTTAGTCAATCAGTGCAATGTCAAGGGATCAACGGTACTGAGAGTAAAAAACTCAACACTTGTATATCCGACCTATTATACCAATTAATTTTCTGTATTTTGTAGGGGTTCCTATTTTCACTTCCAGTAAACAAATAGGTGACATATTGATGTTTTGTAGGAGCTCACATGAAATAAATGAAATTATGCTTTATTTAGTTTACTAGTAGAATAATTAATCCTTGCACACAAAGCAACCTCTTAGTATAAAAGCACTCGTTCTTGTGAGAATTCCCCCAAGCACTTTTTTTTTTCTCATTTGGAATTTTTCTTTAAGTGATTTTTTATAAAGCCCTAACTTGTTGAATATTTGGAGAAATGCAATATTTTTGGATACCATCTTTTACCAGCTTCTATAAATCGATTGAACTTCTTTCACCAGACTAGACTATAGAGTTAACTTTAACAAAATAGCTTATTGTATTTTATTTTGAATAAAAATATCTCTCATCTAATTTGTTTTGTTTTCCATTTTCATTTTTGTACAATTGAAATAATAAATAATAAAAAAATCATGACATAAATTGAATAAAATAATAATAATAACTTACGATATAATTATAACTTTTTTTTTTGAGGCTGCGGTAGGCGATAGCCTGCCGAGGTTTTCATTGATTTAAGAAAAATAAGAGTACAGATAATATTACATAAGGTTATTAGAGAAAAGAAGTAGTACACTATACCATCACCCTATAGTATGATATCTACTAAAGCAATTCAATCCTATCTAGAGTAAGTTTAGCCATTGTCTTGCTTCCTCCTGAGCCATCCATGCTGTGATCCATGTTGGTCTCGTTTTGCTTTGGAAGATTGCTTCGTTCCTCGTTTTCCACACATTCCAACACGTGGAAAGCCAATTTGCATCCCATTCCTTCTTCTCCGAGTTAGTTTGTTTCTCCCTTTGAATTTTCATCTCGGACCGGTTTGTCTTCTGCTGGCTCGATGTGTACTGCCAAGTTTCGCCACATTGTTTTAATGTAAGAACAGTGAAGGAATAGATGCAAGGCTGTTTCTTGTTGCCTCGAGTTGCAGAGAGTGCACGATGTAATGGATAGCCAACCTTTTCTCTCAAGATTTTGTTGGGTTGGTAGTCTAGTCTGTTATGACCCATTATCCATGCAAAGAAACGAGTTTTTGTTGGGGCTTTTATTTTCCACATTTTTTTGTTCCATGTGCTGACAATGTTGGTTGAGTGCAACCAATTGTAATTGGATTTGGATGTAAAAATCCCACTCGAATTCCACCTCCATGCAATTGAATCTGATTCCTCATTTGTTGAATATAATTGAATCTGATTCCTCAATTATAACTTATGATATAATTGAATCTGATTCCTCATTTGTTGTCATTGAAGAGATGAGAGCTATAAGCTCCTTTGCGTGAGCAACCAATTGAATCTGATATAACTATAACTTATGATATAATATTATTTTTTTCTACTTTTTCCTCTTATCGTATAATAAAATTTATCATCATTATCATACTATCAAAAAGAAAAAAAATCATAAATTATTATATCATAAAATATCAATATTTTGTTAATTTATGTTTATTGATTTATTATTTTAAAATTAATGACAAAAATTAAAATTTCGTGATATTTTAGTCCAGTGTAGTACTAAAGTAGATAGTGTGCTGAAGTTAACAACATATGGGGTTAAAAAAATGTAATCCATTTTATAGAGAATAAAATTATATCCACTAGAAGTTATTATGTTATGCCTCTCTGCTATAATATTTTACCATCATTATCCTCTAGGACCTGTACAGCTTTTTGCAATATTTGGGGTGAGTTCTAATTATTGAAAGAAAATCTTTTGTGGGGTTTTTGGTTTTACAAAATTTGGGAGTTGTATAAATTGTCCTTTTCTAAGACTAGTTATGGTAGCAAACGTGTGCAAGTTTTCCTAACCTACTAAGGGCCTGTTCTCTAGCGCAGTTTTGGTTCAAGGTTTGGGCAGGAAGCCAAGTTTTCATCGGAAAACAAAATTGGGTGTTCTATGCATGTTTTCAAAACTTGCAAAACTGACAAAACTTGCAAAATCAAGCAAAACGTGGCCCATTTTTTCAGCTTTTCAAAACTCCACTTGGAGTGGATTTTTGCATAGGAAAGATGAGAGAAAAAAATTAAATATTAAGTCATGGACCCATCTTCATTATATGCCAAAAGAAAATAGTTCATTCATTTTCTTAGCTATCTTTCTCCATATGTTAGTATAATAATATAAATGACAAAAAAAAATCATTACAAGAAATTTTCTCATAAAATGACATGAAGAAATACAAATAAATGACAAAAAAAATTAAAAATAGAAATTAATACTATAAATAAGTGACAAGAAATGAATACTACAACATAAAAGTATTATAATTATCAAATTAATTTTTTTCATGATTGTCTATTTCTATAGTTATTATCGTAACCTTCCTACATTTTCATAGCAATCTCATCTCTCTTTAAAGCGCCTGCTCGTCTCTCGTTGTTTAGTGTTTCGACATTACCATCATAGATGTTATCTCCACCAGGTATTGTCACAAACTCATTTGGAGATAATTCGGGGGTAGATTCAGATGGCCATTTCATATCTCCATTATGGTTGACGATAAAATTATGAAGGACACATGCAGGTGTAACTATATCTCTTTGCGAATCAAGCATATGATACGTTGTAGTTTTTAGGATTGAAAATCGCATCTTAAGTACACCAATTATGCGCTCCACTTGATTTCTTAGTTGTGAATGACGCAGATTAAAAAGTTCTTTGTAATCCTTGGGTCTTTATTTGCTTTAGCTTGTTCATTCAGATAATATCTTACACTACGATATGGAGCAATAAAATTAGGTGCATTCGCATATCCCGCGTCGACTAAATAGAATTTATCACTTGGCACATAAAAATTACACTCATCAATAGCACTCTTAAGTACCAAGACATCAGAAGCAGACCCCTCCCACCCAGCTAATACAAAAATAAAACGATTATCGAAATTACAAGCAACCATAACATTTTGAGATAATGTTTGTTTTCTATTACGGTATGGGTCTTGTATTTGACCTTGAACCGTTATTGGTACATGTGTTCCATCAATGGCACCGATGCAATCCTACAATATAAAATTTTATTATAAAAAAAATAAATGAATCAATTTAATAAAACAACAATACATAAATAACAATTAGTATTATACCTTAAAATATGGATTGAACTTTGTATTATTTGAAATCTCTCTAGGTGTGAGTAAAGATGAAAAGCATATAATTTATGTAAACAGTTGTAGTATAGCATTTAGAACCTTTCCAAAATATGCACTTGCGCTACAACCACTATGCTGAAACCGTTCTTGCACGGTACGATTGCCGGCATTTTTAGCAAGTGTATATAAAAACATTGCTACTTGTTCAACTACTGTTATTTTGCCACCATCTTTAAGAAGATGTTTATTCTTCGACATTTTGACCAAAGCATGAAAAAAATGAGTTTCATGCGAAATTCATTCCTGGAACGAGATTCATGACCTTCCAATACTTCTTTAACTCATATTGCACCGCTCAAGATTGATGTATGGCATGGTGTTCTTTGTGATGACGATGATGGAAGCTGATGATTGTATGCCGTTATCAAATCAAGCATTTCATTATCTTCCTTCTGATTTTTCCAACGAAAAAAATTGTTCATGTTATTGGATATGTGGAAAGAACAACTAGATATAAACTTGAAATGTGGTTATTATTTTTTTTTCTAATGTTGGCTTGCTTATATAGTGGATACTATATTCCAACGATAATATTTTTTGGATTTATCTTCTTTTTTTAAATTGTTTTGTTTCTATCTTCAAACAGCTAGATTTTTTGGATTCACACTTCAAGAGCTAGTTTATATAAAAAAAGAATATTTTTTAACAATAAATTTTTAATATATTATTTTTATATTCATTGCTTCATAGGATTTCATCAAACACCTCTTTTACAAAGTTTTATGAAACTGTGGTAGGTTCCTGCACCCATGCCTTCCTATCCCTTTACAAAACTGTGTTAGAGAACAGGCCCTAAAATTATAGAAAATAGAGAAATGCTTTTAGTCACCGTAATATGGCATCTAACTTGTATTTCTTATCTGTCTACTATATCTTTATATATACTTCTTATGTCTTTTTACATGTAATTAAATTATATTTCTTTGAACATTATTTTAGCTTTTGAATGACGATACTTGCATCCATTTTCCTTATATCTTTTTTACTTTTTTTTTTATATATTCATTATACATTTCTGAACACTAGCGACTCAAACCTGAAGGTGCATATCTATGTTAGCGCCAAAAACAGTATTAAGTAACAAACTATATTAGTAAGTCAACAAATTGAATCCGATATGAAATATTTTAAAAGTTGATGTTTTTGAACTTAACCATACTTTTTGGAATCACATAGCATGAAATTTACTCGAGACTTAATTACGAAATTCAAGCCCGATATAACAAAAAATATGACCAACATCACAAGACCTAACAAACCCAAACATCACACTCTGACCAGATTGACCAGTAGTAAATCAATCTGTAAATTGTAATCCTAAATGACAGAACTGAATATATGGAATGGAATCAACCCAACAAAATATTAACCTAAATTTTATATGGCTTGAATCCAAATTGATAATCTGAAGCAAGCAATTCGAAACCAAGTGCAATAATTAATGACAACAAAAACAGATGAAATAGCCATTTCAACTCCCTCTTTATGGTATTTTTTCTTGAGTAAGAGTAAAAGAACAGATATCATTTAACACTAATTTGCTTTAGTTGTGTGATGGTTTGGTTTGGTGTGGCTTAGAGCCAACTACCTACTATTTACTCTTTTGTCCTCCGAAAATCACGGGTTTTTTATTTCTTATATGACTAAAGAAGTTAATTTAGACCAGTAGAAGTTCTATCAATAGTACTTTGTGTTTTTTAAATCTATTATATATTAAAGAAAAATTAATTTATTACAATATATTTTAAACTTATAATTTTTAAATATGCATTCCACACAAGAGTGTCTTATATTTTTTTTAGAATTCTTAAAAACCACCTAGTTTTTTCTGAATATTTTAAAAAATCCCTCACTTTTAAGATTCTCTAAAAAACATTCTATTTAAAATATAATTCTTTTTACCCCTTACATATGTTAACTTTAATATTCCATCAAATTTTATCTTTATTGGACTAAAATATCCTTAAGAAGTTTTATTTAACAAAAAGTAATAGTAAATAATCTTTGCTATATATATAATATTTCATAATATTTATAACGATGATTTATGATACATTATTTTAATTTTATGATTTTATATAATATTATTTTGTATGATATATCGTAATATAAAATAATGTTCTTTGTAATACAAATTTTATATATCAAATTGTCAAATAATATCATAAAGTATCGTAAACATAATATCATGAAATCTTATGTCACAAAATATTTTATTATTTATTTATTTATTTCTTATTTTTATTGAATTAAGTTTAAAAGAATTGATAAAAAAAAATTGATGAGGGGTAATTTGGTTCAATTGGATGATGTATGAAAGTTAACACTAGTAGAGGGCAAAAATATTCAATCGACCTTATGATTTTTTTCTTGAGAATCTTAAAAGTGAGGATTTTTCTAAAACATTCAGAAAAGTTAGGGTTTTTTAAGAATTCCCCATTTTTTCACATGTTTTTCTTAAATGATTATTTCTACATACTTAAGGAAAAAAAATTAAACTAAAACCATAGTAATATGAAATTAAAAAATATAACGAATTTAGATATGAATGTTTTATAAGGAGAAGACACTAATTATACATAATTGCCCGACCCCATAATCCATATTATTCATATCAAATGATGTAACTTCCTAAAAGTTTATAAAAGTAATTATTAAAATAAGAACACATAAAGTTTGCAGTCTTATCATCTAATGATTTAAACAATTTAAGTGATATATCACAACGAGAATGCATAAGAATGAATAAGTGAAATTTAAAGAGGCAGGGTTAATTAGATATTCAAACTGGGTCCGAATAATCATATTATGATAGCATTGTACGTAAGACAACAAATGATATAGAGCACACTCCTTATATTACTATCATAAAACGAAGGAAAAAATATGGTCCCATGGATTATGTATTAACTCAAGTATGAGATAATATCGTACGATAGGAGGTCCGCTATAATTTGTGCTAGAGCGAGAGCGAGACTATATATCATGTGTTAACTCTTGACACATAAACTCCTACTTCTTATTAAAGTTGGATGGAAGTTCACCTGAATTATGATGACATGTGTCCCCTACTTTGCATATTACTAATTTTTTTAAGATCACTAAACATTTTCTTTGAACACATATCAATTATCACCACAATAATTTTATTGAGCAATTTCAAAAATTGAAAAACAATACGTGGAACTAAGTTGTTTTCACTCCATCATATCATATAGCCTCCCTATAAAGTACTAAATATAGTGGACACGTACATCCCCTACCAAACTTCAAAATATCGTGTATACACTAGATTTTCATGTCAATCAAAGTGACATAATAATGTTTTCGTTTTGCAAGGTTTATATAATTTATCTTCAGGATTTTTGTGGTAAATTTCAATTAGAAAATGAAATACCTTTATTATACAAATTTGTTTAAATTATGAATTATTTTATACTGATAACATTTTGTCAAATAATCCATAAGCAAAGTGAGGAGTTCACCTAGTCTAAGTAGAAAATTTATTAGTCAAGTAGAAAATTTATTGCACCTCAAAGCTTGAATAGTAAGTACAAACTAAATGAATTGTCATAAATTGCTCCTCACTTTTGGAGTACGTAGGCCCGACATAGCCATGTTTTGAAATACCAAGTACATATTTTTAGAAAAATAGTGTATATCAAATACAATATATAACCTTCATAAACACAATATATAATTTTGTAAAGACACGATATATAAGTATTAAAAGTATATATAAGTTTTGGAAGAGGGACATTCAAGTCCTCTCCAAATTTTCTAGAAAAAATAAATATAAGTTTATTCAAATACTATACAAGTATTATAATAAAAATATGTATATTTTAAATAGTATGTAAGTTAAAAAATAGGAGTATTTTGGTTAAATTTTTTTTTTATTAACTTATATACTTCATAGTTCATAGTGCTGCTGAATGTGAGAATCTAAAAGATTAGGATTTTTCTTAAAATATTCAGAAAAAAAAGAGGGATTTTGAAAATTTGCCAAAAAACAATTATAAAGCACCGACAGTTATTGTCCCGTAATTGGGCCCGTGAATGCGTCACCTTTTCCCTATACAATATAACTTTACGCATTCATGTATTAATGACGCGGCATGTACTGATTATATACAATAACAACGTCCATATTTCTGTAAAATATTAGTATATTAGAATTGTGCAAGAAAATGAATTACTTGAGTGATAATATCTTATTATTATTATTATATCACGTAATGACTAAAATAAGAAAACAAAATGCCACGTGGCTTTCAGCACTTCTCATCCGGTTATCTGACGTGGATAGCTAGCAATTTTCTATCATAAAGAAAGTTCAATTTTGTGAAGTTTATGTTAATCTTTATTTAATATTAATATCAAGATTTTCAGCCTAAATACAAAAAGATGAAATTAAAATTTGGGAAGTTTATGTTATTTTTTTTTAATATTATTATTATCACCAAAAATTATTTATGTTGTTTTTTAAAAACACTATTTGAATACAAAAAATATTATATACATAACGCAAAATATTATATTTGTTTATATTGTATAAGAATATTAATTATTATGTAAAGTAACAAAAACAATTATAGAAAGTACAAAATTAGTATATAAATATTAAAGCAAGCATATCAAAATATCAAGTACATCAAAACATTAAACAAGTATATCAAATCATCCATATAGTGTATATATGTGTTAGGAAATAGTATACAAGTACGAAAAATAATATAAATATAACAGAAACAGTATACAAATATCAAAACATAATGTATAAACTTACCAAAAAAAACACATTTGTTATAAACAATATATATTTATAAAAAACACACACAAACCACCCAATAATAATAATAATAATATATATAATACAAAATATTTACACTAAAGTCCTAATACTTCAAGAAAAAGAACTACATTGCACACAATATCAACTTTCTAGGGCTGAAACTGCAAACCTCACACCCCTGGATCTCACAATGGTTCTTTTCTCATCCCCCCCCCCCCGCTCTCTCTCTCTCTTAAAAAAACAAAAATAATCAAAAAAAAAAGAAACATAAAAACAAGTCATAAAAAATTCACCTTCCAATTTCTCCCTCACACCCCTAGATCTTTTCACAAAGGTCCTTTTCTCTTCTCATCTTTCTCTCTAAAAAACCAAAATATAAACAAAAGAAGAAACATAAAAAGAAGAAGAAACAAGTATTAAAAATTCACCCTCCAATATCTCCCTGCCGTCCCATTCATTCTCCCCTCTCTTCCGATTTCTTCACTCCCATTCCCAAATTCCCCCAATTTCCAATTTCAACCCCCAATTCACCCCAAATTGCCAATCGCTCCTCCGTTGTTACCCTCTCAATTGGTCCATGGACGCGGATCTGGAGTTCAGGCGCGGCTTAGAGGAGCTGGTGCGCGGCCACCTCGACGGCTGCGCGGCTTCCATCTCGTCCTCCTGCGCCGACGGCTCGACGGCTTCGGAAGAAGACCTCGCCGAGTCCTCGCGCCGCCGGCAGAGCCGGATTCTGAGCCGCTGGGTCGCGCGCCAAGCCGACGAGATCATCACCACCATCGAGCGCCGTAACCGCGAGTCCGAGCTGCTGGCTCTGTCTCGGCTCCACTCCGTCTCGACCTTGGACTCGTCATTCCTGATCGAGAACCGGCGGTCTAATTCGGCGTCAAATGGAACGCCGTTGGGGAGGGAGGCGGTGGTGTCGAATGCGACGAGCGAGGTTTTGCAGATGTGGAGGGAGTTGGAGGATGTTTCGGTGGCGAGAGAGCGGGAGAGACGGCAGCAGGTGAGAAGAGAGAGGAGCCGGGGCGGCTCGGAGGTGTTGAGGACGAGGACGAACAGAGAGTTTAATAATGAGGGTATTATTTCGCAAGAGGTTTTGGAGAGGGAGAGGGAGAGGGAGAGAGAGAGGGAACGAGAGAGGGAGCGAGAGAGGGAAAGAGAGAGAGATCGAGTGAGGCAGATTATTTCTCAATGGGTGAGTGAAAATGAGACGAGGGTTAGTAATACGGAGACTGAGGGAGAGGGAGAGGGAACGAGAGAGAGTCCGAGGGCGTTTTTGGGAGAGATAGAGAGAGAAAGAGTGAGGCTGGTGAGGGAGTGGATGCAGATGGCGAGTCAGGAGAGAGAGAGGGTGAGGGAGAGGAGCGTGGAGAGAGAGAGCGGGCACCAGCCGCCTGAGCAGGCGAGGAGAGAGATTCTGAGGATCAGAGGCAGGCAGGCCAGGTCGGATTTGATAACACGGATGGCTAGAGAGAGACAGAGAGAGATTCAGAGCCTCTCGGAGCAGCACACCGTTACCGGTTTCTCTCATCGAAACCGAATCCAGGTCCGTAGCTTTTTTACAATTTGGTGTATTTTTTGTGAATTTGAGGGGTGTAATTGTAAAATTGTTGGAATTTTAGGCTCTGTTGAGAGGTAGATTTTTGAGGAACGGAAGAACGATTGAGGAAGAAAGGCCGGTTTCCAGTGCGGCTTCTGAATTGGGCCAGCTCAGACAGAGGCAGCGCGTTTCTGCTTTGAGGTATTAGTTTATTTATTTTATTTCGTTAATTTATGAATATTGATTTATTTATTTATTTAAAACGCTGGATTGTTGGTTTCTTATGTTGGTATGTTTTCCGTTTCTTGGTAAATTGGTGTGTAATCAATATGATTAATACAACAAAATACTATATAATAGATATAAATTAATATATTATACGTTGGTAATATTCATTTTCTTTAACAATTTCAGATTGGAGAATACAATTAATAATAACCTTCCTTCTTCTAACCAATCATACGCATCCTCTATTTCTTCCTTCGCACACACCGACCTGTCAATCGACGAGAGCCACTCACATCGCGACACCTCATCCACGCACGCCCCATCAGAAAATCAAGAACCAACAACAACATCAACAACAGAAGTTCAAATCGAAGAAGCCACACAAGAGGCCACACAGATAAATCCACAAACCACCAGTGCCTCAAATGAAGCTGTCGAAATGGAAACAGAGCCTCCGTTTGCCCAATATGATACTGGAGAAAATACAGGAGAGGAAGTAACACAAGAGTCCGAATTGATGATTGAAACGGAGGAGAGAGAGAATGATGAGGAGAGAGAGCTTATTGAAGATGAAGAGGAAGAGGAAGAGGAATGGAGAGACGATGATGATGAGTCGAGAGAGAGCGAGGAGAACTGGAGAGACGAATTCCCGCCTCCGTTACTCGACCCGCCAGTTCTGAGGGGGAATAATAATAATAGGTTTATTCCGCCTGATGATGACAGCGTGTACAGCATGGAGCTCAGAGAACTCCTCAGCCGGTATTCTTCTATTTTTAAAATTTGGGAAATTTGCGAAGGAGTCCCTGCATTACGCTTAAATTGCCAAAAAAAGCCCCTCTATTCTTAGGAAATTCGAATTTCGCTAAAAAAAGTATAATGCAGGGGCTTTTTTTGCAATTTTCCTAAAAATATAATTATACTTTTGAAAACTGTAATGCTACAGACATAGAATCCAACCCTAGAATCAGGCTGACAGTTTTTTATGAAAGTTCTGTTCTAATAATATTTGACTTAAATTATATAAAACTGTCTAGGTCTGATTCTAGGTTTCAATCCTACATCTCTCGCATCATCATCATCATCATCATTCCAAAAACAATGCAAAACAGCCCCTTAATTTAATTAATTAATTAATCAACTAATTAATTAATTAATTCGTTTTAATCAGGAGGAGCGTATCGAACCTGCTGCACAGCGGATTCCGGCAGAACCTGGACCACTTAATCCGGTCCTACCTGCAAGGCCGCGGGCCCCAGCCTCCGCCAGGTGTCCCCGCCTCAGAGGAGTTGCCGCCTGCTCGTCAGAGGGAAGAAGAAGAGGAAGAAGAGGAGGAGGAGGGGACGCGGGTCGACAGGCCGAGTCTGGTGATTCCGCCGCCGCCGATCCCGCCGCGTCAGCCGCTCTGGCATCATGCGGTGGGAAGGAGCAACGGAGGCTGGGCCCACCGCCCCAACGTGCACCACCGTTCTGAATTTGTATGAACTTTTTCTCTCTTTCTTTCTTTCTTTCCTTCTTACCCCTTTAATATTAAAAAAATGTTTTAAACTTTTGAAGGTTTAAAAAAAGGTGCTTATGCGATGTTCAGATAATATATAGATAATGATATATAATACGTTGACACGTTTTTCAGATGTGTTGGTGTTTTTTTGTTTGAAATTAAAAAGGGGAGTTTAGAGATATTTTTAGTATTTTAAAGGGTACGTGGTTTTTGAAAAATTGAAAATTTAAAGTAGTGTTTTTTTTTTCTAAGTCGGGGAATTTTTTTTAAAGTTTTTTAATATTTCAATAGAGGGTTTTTTGAATTTTTTCATAGACACTTGAGAACACAGCGTTTATTTTCTTCTCTCAAACCCCCACCATTCATTCATTATTTTATTTGTTTATTTATTGATTTATTTGGTTAGGAATGGGAGGCGATAAATGAATTGAGAGGCGATATGAGCAGGCTGCACCAGTCGATGGGGCAGATGCAGCGGATGGTGGAGGCGTGCATGGACATGCAGCTTGAGCTGCAGCGCTCCGTCCGCCAGGAAGTCTCCGCCGCCCTCAACCGCTTCCACGGCGGTGACCCAGGTACCAACCAACCATGTGGTGCTGTTTTTTGTGGATTTGTTCATCTGAGAGTAGATTTGGGATTGATTAACTGTGTGTGGTTATGAAATAGTTGAGGGGAATTTTTGTTTTGCGTTCTAAGCGATTTTTTTTTTTTTTAATTTGTTTGTAGGGATAAGTGCTGATTTGGCGGACGACGGGTCGAAGTGGAGTCAAGTGAGGAAAGGGACGTGTTGCGTGTGTTGCGATACTCAGATCGACGCCCTCTTGTACAGGTACTTATATTTTCTACTTGTTAATTATAACTGAAATTGTTAAAAAGAAAGAAAAAAACTAACTTTTTGGATTCTCTAAATGTCCAAATATCTTTTATTTTTTATTCAAACCAAACAATGAATAAAAAATAAACAATACTTTTTTTTATATCAGACGTAAATGAATGAGAATTAACATGTAAATAAAGAAGAAAAATACTCTTTAATAAAATAAAATAATGTTTTACGCAAAATGATAGTTTAAAAATTTCCCTAAATTTTATCATAACAATAACAAAATAATTATAATGATTATTTATATATAAACAGATGTGGGCACATGTGCACATGCTCGAAATGCGCGAACGAACTCGTCAGAAGCGGCGGCAAATGCCCTCTGTGTCGCGCTCCCATCGCTGAGGTCGTCAGAGCCTTCTCCATCCTCTAGTAAAAAAACAAACTTCCAAAATAAAAAAATAAAGAAAAAGAATTCAGTAACAGGTGGTAATAAGTTTTGTTCATGTGCTGATGGGTTCGTTTATATTTTTTTTTTTTTGTATCTAGATTTTTTTTTTTTTCCTTTTTTTGAGGGGGTGTCTCGGAATATTGAAAATGTTTCGGGCGGGATGGTAAAAATGAAATGGGTAAGGATTATTTGTGGATATGGTGTTATATTAACTTGGATGAAGAATAGAAAGGAATGCTGACACTGCGTTTCGCTTGTAATTATGTGTTTTTTTTCTTATGATTTATTTGTTTTTTGTTTAGTTTATGTGGAAAAGTAAAAAAAAAATTAACAGGTTATTGTTTTGCACGAGTGTTCTGTTGGCCTTGATTGAGTTATTGTTTGAAATAACCTGAAGTTAATACTAAATAAATTGGAAAATGATATTTGTATGTCTGAACTTTTGTAAATAGGGTTTTGAATTCCAAGAATTTGACATTATTATTATTTTTTATTTCGAACTTTTAACAGTTTATTTTAACTTTTAACAGTTTGAAATTATTTTCTGTTTTTTCCTTGTTGACTTTATATGAAAAAAATGTTTCTAGCTGTCGAAAAAAATGTACATTATTTCATACATTTAGAATTTGGAGCTGCGATTATCTTAAATTTATTTAAAGCTAAAAATGTTTTCTTGCAAATCATTTTGTTTTAATGTTAGGGAAATGTGCGAACACGACGGCACTGTAGATATACTGTTTTGTATTTTACATAATGTTTTCTCATTTTTATATACTGTTTTGTCATTTTATATACTGTTGTTTATTCTTTGTGTATTTTTTTTATTTTTTTATTTTTTTACTTTTTTATACTGTTTTTTTCATTTTATATACTGTTTTTTACTTTTTATGTATATGTTATTAGAAATAAATTATAGATATTGTTATGTATATATTGTTATTAGAAAATAAATTTATATACTGTTAATAGATCCGTTGTGAACAGTCGTGCTACAGTATTATCGTGCTCTATCAGATCCCCTTAACGTTATTCTCAACATACAAAAGTCTATTTTGTACATCCAACAATTGCTTTTGTTGATATACTCTGTATGTTTATTCTGATCTCTCTATTTCTTAAATGATAATATACCGCTAAATATTGATTTAGCATGCTAGTTTAACATATGACACAGAAAACATTTGCATCTCTGGTATTAGCATCTGTTATTCATTGCTAGTCTAATTAGAAAGTGACATGTTTATGAAGAGGTGAAAGAAACAAATGTCATCACCACCATTCAAACCGCTATTCGCACCATCCCGTTCATGTGCCACTGGGCACGGAGCTTGATTGTATTTATTGGGGGGGCCAAAAAAAATTCTCCCTACTGATTAGCACTGTACAAAAATTTTGGGGGGGCCAAATGCATAAAAATAAATGTATTTTAAAAAAAATCAATAAAGCACTACTGATATATACTACTTCGTCAAAATCTTTGGGGGGCCATGGCCCTCCCGCCCCAGTCCCTATTAAGCTCCGTCCCTATGTGCCACTACTTAATATATATATTAACCGGCTCAGCCCAAAATTCATGCTCACAAAATATTGTACTGAAAAAGACTTAAATTTAATTGACAGTAATAATTAATGCACTAGCCTATTTAAGTAATTATATAATCTTTCAAACACAAGATGGGATTAAGCCAATGTTATCAGAACCGGCCCGAACGTCGACTCGGAGGAGTCTCGGGTCACCGGTTTACCGGTCGAACCAGTGGGTCAACCGGGTCAATCGCTGGTTTTTCAGAATATAATTTATACATAAATAAAGTAACTCTGTATGCATCACATACATTTCAAAATAAAAATTTCAAATATCAATCACTGAACTTTATTAATACCAACACAATATTTAGAGATAATTTAAGTAAATGATTCAAACACCAAACAAGACATACAATTGAATAGTGAACTACTAATACGTAATAATAAATAAATTGAGGATAACATATAAATCAAATTTAAATCAATCAAAACTCCAATGATGAATTGTAAAATTATCTTCGTGTGTATCATGTCCATCTTCTAGCCCAAATGTTTGTCCATGTTGAGTACCATCATTTACTTGGGTTTCGTCAGTTGTAGCTGTTGCGCATTGTTCCTGAACTTCAACTCCAAAATTTATATTATCCAAATCAATGATTTCATCTACAATCACATTAAAAAATTATAAATATAATAAATTAGTAGTTAAAAGAGATACCAATATAAAAATAAAAGAATGTAAGTTACCATCATTGTCCACATTATTTTCTATTTGGAGTCTAGCCATCTGATTTCGAAAAGCTTCCAATTCATCGGTCGTTAATAATGGTGGATCATCCTCTAAAACCCATTTGCCGTTATCAATAAAATCATCAAAATTTATTGGGTCATAATTTCGGCCTCGAAGTAATATCCTACATTGCAATTATCAACTTATTAAAAAAAACAGATAAAACCTAAATTATTATGTCATAATGCTAGATGGTGCCTCATAATTCATCCATACCTTTGGTGCAACCTCAGATTATAACGCACATAAACAAGATCATTCAACTTTTGGTGCTCCATTATGTTTCTTTTCTTTGAAAAAATGAAGTCAAACACACTCCAATTTCTCTCACACTCAGATGCACTGCACGTCTGACTTAAGATACGAATCGCTAACTGATGTAAATTTGGTGTACTATTGCCGTAAGTCATCCACCATTCATCTATGAAATAATAACAAGAAATATATGAAAAATATGTCAACTTAGGTTGGTAAATAATATGTTAATTACACATAAAAAAACTGTAAATTAAGTGAAAAACAAGTATGGTCCTTCATACCTGGTTGCATCAAATGACGATCACGTACTGCTATCACCCGTCCAAAATCCCCCTCAGCTTTTTGAAATATTCTCATCTCACTAGTTAACTTGCTTTGCAGACCTATTTGTCCGTGAGCGTACCTCATAATTCATCCATACCAAGTACGCCAGAACTGGTTTTCATGTGCTTGGCCATTTCGGTGGAGTTGTATTGGTTGGTAGGATTAAACCAATATTCTGCTGCATGAATATCCTTGTCGAGTTGTTTATCCCAACATGCATTAATTATTTGCAGATATGTTTCTACGACCTTCTTTCTCCTTTGAAACCTCTGAATAATCTCTTCCTTAGCGGCATGCATAGCACCATAAAAATAGCCCATAGCAGGTTTCTCATCACTATCCACCATTCGAAGAACACGGACCAGAGGCTCAGTTATTTGACAGATCGTAGCACAATCTTTCCAAAATTGTGGGTCAAGTACATTTTCTTGGAACTTCTTCCCCTTATTATCCTTTGCATATGAGCATGTCATTCTCTTGATGTAACCATGGCCCGCAATGTGTCTTTTTGAGCAAAAATGCTCTGCAAAGCAATAAAGTTTGTTGCAAAATATGTAGTTGCTGGCCGAAGTATCTCCTTTCCCCTGGTGAATTTCCTCATCAAGTGCAAGGGATAGCAATGGTTGTAAATGTACTTGGTAATATTCGATGCTTTGTCGACCACAACTCCAACTTCTTCTAATTTTCCTATATCAACTAACATCAAATTTATACAATGGGCAGTACAAGGAGACCAATAAAGTGTAGGAAATTCTCGCTCTAACATGTTACTTACGTTGAAATTAAATCTAGTTAGCTCTTAAATTTTCATAATGCCAATTAAAAAGAAAAGATAAAGATAAAGATAAAGAAATAAAATAAATTCACCTGCAGCAACATAATTTCTTGCATTATCCGTGACTACTTGCACAACGTCATCCACCCCAACAAATTGCACAACTGCTTTAAATAGGTTGAATAACATTTCCGAGGTCTTGGAAACTTCTGTTGCATCAACGGATTTCAAGAAAACCGTTCCCTTTGGACATTGTACCAAGAAATTAATTAGCGTTCTTCTCTTTTGATCGGTCCAACCATCTGTCATCACTGTACAACCGGTCTCTCTCCAATTATCACGAAATCCTTCCACAAACCTTTTTATTTCCTGAACATTCTTTTCAAGAAAATAACCGCGAACATCGTGAAAATTTGGTCCGCGATAACCAAGTCCAAAACTAGCTAACATTTTCTGGTAATATTTTGAATTAGCAGCAATAAAAGGGACTCCTGCATCTATCAACCACTTGGAAACAACTAAATCAACCTTTTCTTTGGCTTCTTTTGATTGTAAAACGCTTCTAATCGATGATTGTGCCCCTGGCGATGTTCTAGGCATGAAATAGTCATCTATCCCGAGTTTCTCATTTCTCAAGCTTTGTACCCGCACCTTAGTACCACTAGGTTGATCTTGATTCACAACTCCTTTTCTCTTGGAGCCCGGGGTTGCCGACAAGTTGACAACTTCTTCAACTTCATTCCTTTGCTCGTCAGAAGGCCGCAGTTCATCATATTCTTCGTATTCACCAGCCTCTTTTCTTTTTCTGGCAACCTCAGCAAGGTTTTCTTTCATCTGATGACGGACATCTGGAGGCACCTTTTTGCACGGTGTAACTTCTCCTCTTACGCTGGCTAGGTGCTTCTTTACTCGATTGATGCCACCTCCTTTGAATATGGCTGCACAATACATGCAATGAATTCTTATCACCTTCTTCACATCATTTTCTTCTTTGGTGCAATGCCCCCAAGCTGGATCATTCTTGCCTCTTGTTGCGGATCTTGGGGAAGATGGCCGCATTGATCCATTTTCGTCAGGATTGGTTGCCATTACTTCTCAATTAAGTATTTCTGCTAGAAACCAAAAATCAAACAAAATGAATGTGAGTTAATAAAATATATATGTATATAATTTCTGAACTTTTGTGATGTAAAACAATATAATAAATTGAGATATAAAAAAATATTATCTGAATTGAGATGTAAACCAACCTTCCTTCTCAAACTTCTGAACTTTTGTGCTTTTTCTTTGACATTAATTTAAGAACCCAAGTATGATGAATTGAGAGCCTGAGATGTAAAATTGATAATGAATATGTATTAGTATTATATTTGTGAAAGTGTAAATATAATGTTTTTGATTTGTAAATTACTTGTACAGACATAGGAAAATACTTTTTATACAAATTTAGCTAACTTTTCAAGTTGATTTGTAAATTATTTATACAGACATGTTTATGGAAATTTGGTAGCTTCACTATAAATAATTTATCCAGCTTAGTTCTCAAAAAAAAAAAAAAAAATTGTACATCTTATAAATAATCAAACTTTGGTGGAAGATATTATTTGTACAGCTTATGAACTAGTGATTTAGTATGCTCGTGTACATGTATAATATCTTACATCAAAGTTCCGTGCTTTTTTTGGTTTATTCATGCTCATATTCATGCAATTTTTTTTTGTTTAGATTCAATTTGGGGCAAAGTGTACAGAGTACCCATCAGTTTACGAAATCAAAACAACTTCTAAGAAATATTCAATGAAACTTTACGAAATTCGAAGCATAAAACAACATATTTACTTACAAAAAAGCTTCTTCTTTCTTAGATCTAAAGCTCCAAAATTGGTCCAATATTTCAAATTCACTGATGGTCTTAAATAACTTTGCAATTGAGTAGCATGAAAAGTTTCTAGCTAGATTGAATATTAAAGGCAATATATCCTTCAATACAATCAATTTTTTTGATTATTTCCATTAAGCAGCCCAAAGAGAAGGAAAGAAATCACGTGAGAAGAAAGGAAGAATGAGAGAGGAAAATGTAGTAATGAAAAAAACCAAAAAAATTGTTTCAGCAAAAAACCAGGTTAAAGAGCCGGTTTAATTTGCGGTTTTTTCATAAAACCGGCCGGTTCAACTAAAAACCCGATTTTTTTGCATATCCGATCTAATGTGTGGACCGAACCGGAAATCTCACTGGGTCCGATTTTTTCCGGTTCAACCACTGAACCGGGCCGGTTTTGATAACACTGGGGCAAAGTGTACAGAGTACCCATCAGTTTACGAAATCAAAACAGCTTCTAAGAAATATTCAATGAAACTTTACGAAATTCGAAGAATAAAACAACATATTTACTTACAAAAAAGCTTCTTCTTTCTTAGATCTAAAGCTCCAAAATTGGTCCAATGTTTCAAATTCACTGATACTCTTAAATAACTTTGCAATTGAGTAGCATGGAAAATTCCTATATAGATTGAATATTAAAGACAATATATCTTCAATACAATCAATTTTTTTTATTATTTCCATTAAGCAGCCCAAAGAGAAGGAAAGAAATCACGTGAAAAGAAAGGAAGAATGAGAGAGGAAAAGGTAGCAATGAAAAAACCAAAAAAATTGTTTCAGAAAAACCGGGTAAAACCGGCCGGTTCAACTAAAAAAACCCGGTTTTTTTGCATATCCGATCTAATGTGTGGACCGAACCGGAAATCGCACTAGGTCCGGTTTTTTCCGTTCAACCACTGAACCGGGCCGGTTTTGATAACACTGGATTAAACCATTTCCTTTCATTTCTTGTTCCGGGGAGTTACATCTTCTCCTATAAATAGGGATGAATTGCTATCGTATTTGTCCTTATGTTCTCATCTTTCATGATTTTTTACTACTTTTTGTGCGGTCATGGCGAAGAATCAATTTTTCGCAAGAGGGAATCTAAGAAGAAGGTTTCATCTATTTTCATTATCATTTGAATTTCTCTGTCGTTTTTTTTTTCTCTTTTTGATGACATTTTTATGATGCTTGGTCATTTCTATGTGTCATTTTTTCTTCTTCTTTTATGACCCTATTTCCTTACTGTTTTGGTGCATTGATGCTTGAGTAAGAAATGTTGACCTTGATCTGAACTACTAATCAATTGAGTCAGTAATTGAGAGATGGGAATGATGATGAAATTGTGATTTTGATTTATTTGTATGATGTTAGTTTGACTGCGATTTCTTGCTATGACCTAATATGCAATATCTTTTCAGTTTATTTAGATTTTCTGCTATGATATGGTTTTAAGCTTTTAAGGTCTGACACATGGTTTTGAGAGTCATCTATTCATGATTCCGATTTAGCTGATTCGAGTCGGAATCGACAAGCTCCGATCCGATTAATACCCGATTCTTATGATTATATAACTTATTATTTTTATATAAATTGGTCCGATTCGGTTCAGCTGATTTTAAATCGCTATCCTATGGGACCGACTCCGGTTCTGGTTCCGATTCTGATTTTCCAAACCTTGACCTGACATTAATATGCATAATTTGATCTATTTTGTTTATATTTGCTTGCTCTGACTTCAAGTTCAGTCAAAACCAGACCTTAAAATGCATATATGCTGCGTTTGGATTTGCTTGCTCTGACCTAAAGTTGGGTGAAAAACCAGATGTTAAAATGCATGATTTAATCTGTTGTGTTTAGATTTCCTCTCATTCATCCCACACATGATATCACTATCTTCTTTTTTTTTTTAAAAGACCAAATCACTATCCAATTATAACATCAATTTCCGACACTTGAATATAAATTCAAACAAAATAAATTTAATTAGTTAAATATAGTAAATGAAAAAAAAATAATAACTGGATGAAAAAGATAACCGTTGAACAAATTGAAGAGTCCAAACCAAGACAAACGTTTCTCTTTTTTAAAACAACCGAATTAATGTCACGGTGGCCCATGATGTATATGACCATATCATTCCAATTTAAAAAGGAAAAAAGAAAGACTCAAAGCACAAAAAGGGTCTTGATTGCATGAAACACGCGTCAAGCCACAGCCCTATACAACACACTCAAAAGCTGTACGTACGTCTCATGGGGCCTTCAACCCTTCTATTCCTGTCCATCACCTGTTTGTGTCCCCAGCTAGAACTCCTCCCCAAAACCATCACCTTTCTCTCTCCTCCTCCCTCTTCTTCCTCACCATTACTATCTTCTCTGCCTACACTACTTTCTCTCTGTTGATCTTCGTCTGTCATAAAGGATTCTAAACCTGAACAAGACTGAGAACCAGCTAACAACATGTCAGAACACCGGCAAACCGGACACGAACCGCGAGATAACAACCATGGATCGATACAGCCAGGATGAAAAACATGGCGGCATCGTGGTATGATTTTCACGCATTCTGTCTCTTCAAACTCACTTAAACAAACCACACAACAGTACCCTAATTCTTTGAATTCTTTCTTCGCCTTGATGACTGGTAGAGACTGTAGAACTTCTGGATCGATCCCGTACTGAGGAGGGAGAGAAAGAAACCGTCTCGGTCGAGGGGAGGGAGGAGAGAGATGGAGACGCGAATCGCGGCGGCGGAAGAGAGAGAAAAGTCGACGCGTGAATGCTGAGAAGAAGCAGAGGAAGAATAACGCGAGAAGAAGAAAGAGAGCCGCCATGGCCATGGAGGAGGAGTCGAAACGGACGGCATCAGGATGGTGTGGGTCGGATTTTTGGTCAGGATCGTGTAAAATTGGTGATGGAATTATGGAGAGAATTTTTCTTTTGGTGGCGGTGGATTTCATTGTTGATTCTTAGGATGCTTTAAGGGTTTCTTGGGAGGTTAGATTAATGGAGTGAGGGGAGGGGGGGGGGGGGGGGGGGGGGGGGGGAAGGGAAGTGAGCTTTGATGGTGAGCTTGTTGTTTCTATGCGGTAGTTTTTTGGATTTATGTTGTGAGATATTTGTAGATAAAATTATAAAAGTGAACAAAACGGGGGACAAAGAAACATTGGGCTTTAACCATAAGGCGGTTAGAGTTCCATGCTTATATAACAATTTAAAAGAAAAGGCCAAGCTGGACTTCATCAACAAGAAAGAAAAAAAGGTCCAAGTGACTAACCAGTACTAAAGGAAGAGGCCCAAGTCGTGAATCCGTGGTGCAGCCCGATTAGAACTTTCGAGTTTAGAACCTGATCTTTTTTTTGAATAATTGGCAAACTGAACCTAGAGGAGGTAAACAGGCCGTGGGTCAATTTAGGCTCTTTGGTTGGCATATTCTTCCATTTGGATCATGTGTCAGGAGTCACTTATTTATATTTCGAATCATTTTTATTTTATTCTATAGAGAAAGCTCATAAATTTTACATTTATTTTTAAAAAAATTAATATTTATCAAATTTTGAACTCACAATCTTTGGGTTGTTCAGTTTGGTTCTTAATCATTTATACTAGAGGAGCTTTGGTATATTTCGGATCATTAAAGTTTGCTTATAGGTCAATCGGGCTCGGAATATTTCGAGTTTTGAATCATTTGTATTTGGATTTCGGGGTTTGTTTTTCACATAGGGTTTGATTCACGTGTCATTCAGTTGATCTTTATTTCGGATCATCTCGATTAGTATTTTTAGATCAATTATGAAGTATGTTTAGATCAATTATGAATTTATAATAGAGGAAATCATGAAATCTGCAATTTTGACATTTTTCATGGATATAGATCAAGAATTAAGTTTAGTTTTTGATATTCAGTTCAGACCATTTTGGATTTCAGATTGTTCTTGTTTCAGGTATGGGTTGGGTCCTTTCAGATTTAGGATCTTTTCAGTTTGAATTATTTTGGTCTTTTAATAATTTAGGTTTGGATTTCAGGTCAATCTAATTCAAACCATAGATTGGGTTAGCATCACATATTGTTTATATTATCATAGCAATTCATTCAAAATCGATATTTCGGAATTACTCAGTTAAGTATATATATTTGCTTTCTCATGCTCGTGTTGTTGTATTATTCATTATAAATAATGTTATCAACTTTAAAACTTATATGTTGCATGTTATGAGTACTTTAATATCCACTAAAATAAAGAGACCGACTAATTACCTCCCATAAATTGTGACTTCCCGGTTCCCGTCCAAGAAGAAACCGCCACGCGTCCATATAATTAAGAGCCATTTGAAATCTTTCGGAGCTTCCGATTCTATGAACTCCCGAGCTCCTATATTTTGCTGAAAAGATTATGAGTTCCAAAATAATTCCTATGAAATTAAACCTCTAATTATTTTGTTTAGTAGCTATTTATGACTCTTAATGAATTTCTCATGTAAGATATATTGTTGATAATACAATGTATAATATTTAGAATCTAAGCTATATTTTTGTGATATAAAAGTATATTATTTCTTTTTGACGGAAAAATCTCATCATGTATTTCTTATGATGAGACATATATCTCAACTATTTTAGTCTTTCATTTCTTTTGTTTAGAATGTAATATATATTGTGCTGAATATAAAGATAGAATGCTTAGAATGTAAGGTATATTGTTGGAAATATAAAGGTATAACGTTTAGAATCTAACGTATATTGTTGTAAATATAAATGCATAAATAGAAATTAAAATAAAACTATTAAACTTTGGGCTGAAAAATATGGGAGTCCGGGAGCCAACAATATGGGCTGGTTGAAACTTTGATCTGAAATATATTGAAACCACTAGGAGCTAATAAAATATATTCAAGTGTATGAGCCGGCTCCCAATTTGGACTCCCATCTTATTGGGAGCCAATATGAGCTATAAGATAGGAGGTCTAAATTTTTTTCCTAAAATAAACTAGAATGAAACTGTCGGTAGAATAGATTATGGCCATGGCCCCTATATGCCATCCCCTAATTTTGCCACTGTTCATGATGTAGAATTTTGAAGACGGATAAATGACAAGTTTTGCATGAAGAGACATTTACGTTTAGAGCAATTGCGACTCGATTGCATGGCTACAAATCTTGATTTGTCTATAATTTTATTAATTTAATTTATTTCTTGTTATATTTTGGAAATATATCCAGTACGCCCCTTTAAGTAGAGGTGGCAAACGGGCGGGTCGGGTCGGGTTCGGGTCGGGTCAATTCGGGTTCGGGTCAATTCGGGTTTCGGGTCAATTCGGGTCACGGGTCGTTCGGGTCGCGAGTCGTTTGGGTTTCGGGTCATTCGGGTTTCGGGTCATTCGGGTTCGGGTCATTTCGGGTTTCGGGTCATTCGGGTTCGGGTCGCGAGTCAGTTGACTTATGGTCAACGTCATATTCTGGTCAAGAGTCACTCAGATTAGAGGTCGTTATTCATCCGAATTGATATTTCAGGTCATTTGAATTATTCTGGTCAGTATTATCAGGTCAATTATGTTAGAACAAACCATAAAATTCTTAATTTCGAGATTTTTTGAATATTAAAACAAAAAAAAAATAATTTTCGGGTCAAATCGGGCGGGTCATTCGGGTCACGGGTCAATTCGGGTCACGGGTCATTCGAGTCACGGGTCGTTCGGGTCGCGGGTCATTCGGGTTTCGGATCGTTCGGGTTGCGGGTCATTCGGGTTTCGGGTCGTTCGGGTTGCGGGTCATTCGGGTTTCGGGTCGTTTCGGGTTCGGGTCGTTTCGGGTTTCGGGTCGCTCGGGTTCGGGTCGGGTCAGGCGGGTTTTTCGGGTCGGGTCAGATTTTGCCAGCTCTACCTTTAAGGGGTCTGTAACGGCAATTTTCTTAAATATCTGAGTTTGAATCTGAATGATTAGACTATATCAATGGTATTAGGTAAGTATATTATAATTAAAATTGTACTTGTTGACATATGGATATATATCAATCACCGATCTAATTAAAACCATCCGACCAACATGACTTCCCATCCAAAATTTATGCCGGAAAATAATAGAGAAGAATAAATTGATAATTGCTCCAAAAATAATGTTTGAAGGGGCACCAACTTGTCTAACAAACTGTATATTTTTAAATGAATAGATTTGTTTAACTATATTAAGTTTGGTTCAAACCAGCATGCATGTGCATTTCTATTGTCGTGCCTGGAGACTCGTAACACCACAAACCTGCCATGCATAGTTGGTAGAATATTTTTGAAGATGAAATTAGAAAAACAATATCGACATAATATTCATAACCATTCTTTAATTTTTAATTCAGCAAGTGATATAATTTAATTCCAACTGATGATAATTATATATTAAATCATTACTTACGTATTAAATTAACGGATACATAAGTATTTAACAGATAAAATATAAAAAATGAAATTATTAAATAATTGAGGAGTTAAAAATGGATCAAAAAAAAAGTCGAGAGGCCGGAGATGGACTAGTTGGATAATAGAGAATAAAAATGAACCAGAAAAACGTTGAGAAACTAAAAAGAAACAACTTGAATAGTTTTTTTTTCTTTTCGAAAGATTGTGTCGAGGTGAGAACAACTTGAATAGTCAAGGAAAAATAATATATTTTGTAAAATATTCTTGCATGTGGCGATTATTTAGAAGACAGAAGTGTCAATCTGTTACACTGAAATTATAAAATAAGAACCGTAATGTAGTATCTCTTGTTTCCCGTTGATCTGTGCACGTTCCCCCTTGATTATTTACAATTACCATGAGACCCTCATATTTAATGGCCTTGTAACCTGCTGTATAATTAAGATTACCGGCTAAACTGGCTGAATAATTTGTACCGGTCATTTCAATTACTTCTAACCCTTGGATTTATCAAAATGAACGATCCAAATAGAAAGATTAGTCCCTATAGAACTTTGCTTCTGCTATGTTTGTTTCTCTCTTCTTTTTTATTGGCCATGTACATGTCCAGAGCTTACTTTCCTTCTCATCATTCACTCCTAAAAAAGTTCAAATAACAAAATTCACAAATGGCCCCTAAAATTTTATGTAATCCCTTTTTCGTCCTCAAATCATGTGTTCTGTGAAGACAAAACATAAATGCAGTTTTTAAAATGTAGGGATCCAAACAGGATTTTTCAACTTGGAAAGACTTGTATGTATATACTCAAATTTAAATCTCAGTCTCATTTTATCAAATCATAATATATCTGTGACTGTCAAAAATAAAATCATAATCTAATCTATAAATAGCAAGCCAAGAGCACCAAACTTCTCTTCATCCTTTCTCACTTCTCTCTCTAAGCCTTGTACTTGGCTTCAATCTTAGAGTGAGAAACAAAGATGGCAACTAGATTTTCCATTTTGTTTTCATGTCTCATCTTTGCCATGGTTATCCAAACCATGGTTCCAGTATCAGAGGGTCTTAGTGTCGGATACTACAAAAGCACGAGGACATGTCCAAGGGCCGAATCCATTGTGAAAAGTGTAGTGCGCGAATTTGTGCAGAGAGACCCTGGCTTGGGTGCTGGCCTCATTCGCATGTTCTTTCATGATTGCTTTGTCAGGGTAAAAAAAATCATACTACTTTATTCAGTATAAAAATGTACCATACTAGAAATATACAAACTATTATTTTTCTATATAATATATACATAATATGAACATTTATATTCTAATAACAAAAATTTGTTATTTTGTTCTTGCACCAGGGTTGTGATGGTTCCGTCTTGCTCGATCCATCACCACTTAATCCTAACCCCGAGAAGCTCTCCGTCCCTAACAACCCGAGTCTACGAGGTTTTGAAGTGATTGACGCAGTTAAGACCGCATTGGAAAATGCATGTCCTGGTGTCGTCTCATGCGCTGACATCATCGCCTTTGCAGCCCGTGATGCAACTTACTTCCTCGGTAGAATCTCATACAATATCCCCTCAGGCAGGTACGACGGAAGAGTCTCTGTCAACGCTGAGGCCCTTAGTTTACTCCCCGCTCCCTTCTTCAATCTCACTCAACTTAAGGCTAGCTTCTCCTCTGTCGGGCTTTCCGATGTTGATCTCGTAACTCTCTCTGGGGCCCACTCTATCGGACGGTCCCATTGCTCGTCCTTCACCAACCGTCTATACCCCACCATTGACCCCACCATGAGTCCCCAATTCGGAGCTTTCTTGAGGACAAAGTGCCCACAAAATACAACTATCGACAGAGTTGTCCCTCAGGATTTCGTTACGCCGAATAGTCTCGACAAACAATACTACAACAATGTCAAATCACTGACGGCTCTTTTCTTCTCGGATTGGAGTCTTTTAACTAGTCCTGCAACTTTCAACCTGTTGGACCAATTCAGTAAAGTTTCAGGACTTTTCGAGGCAAATTTCGGGAAATCCATGGTGAAGATGGGCAACATCGGGGTGAAAAGTAAGGGCCAGGGCGAGATCAGAAGATCGTGCCGTATTGTGAACTAAGAATATTTTGTTTAATTCCGTGCCGTCTTGCAGTGCTATGCATTTCTAATTGTTTTATTTTGTTTTTTGGATGTTTAATTATGTAGTTGTTATTTCCATGAATTTCATTATTGTACGGGAAATAATATTTACTCTTCTTATACCGCTTCATGAGTGCGTTGGTAAAATTAAGTTGACTATCATGTGTCCTGCCTGGCCCTGATGTACGGACTTATATGCTGAGGTTTTTGGAGGCCTCTTATTATTTATTTTTCTGGCCCCTTATAAGAAAAAAGAGAAAAGAATATGAAGAAAATACTAGAAGCTCAATAATTTGCTGCCTATCTCTCCCCTCTAAGGTCCAAATAACTCGAAAAAGAAAAATAAATAACATAATTTTTCCATCAGCTGCAACTATACTTGATCTTTTTTTCATTTTCATTTTTTCTTTTCTAAGATTTGTGACTGAGCGTAGGAAGAAAAGATTTACAAACCCAATAATGAGGATGATAAATATAAACTCCATGATGAGAATCACAATTTTAATTCTATATATGAGCTTCAATTATTCCTCCGTAAACTCAGTTTTGCTGTTGTGAGCATAAATTGAATTCAGTTTAAGAGTATCACTTATATTGTGTGGAATTGGGTCTCAATTATCCTCAAATTTATGCATTAATGCCACAAGTTAAACCAATTTATCTACAATTAGAGCCCAATTGTAAAGTTACATGGAAAAGGTTTTCTGTAATTATTTTAGTTTTAGATTATTTTTTGAAAGTTCTAGTGTTATGTATGTATCTAAACTAGTTCCAATTATATAATTTTCTTCAACTCATTTTATTAGTATATACCAGTTTCACATTAACAAAAAAAATGAACTTAATTTGATATGATAATGTATTCAAATTTTGTGACATCAAAGGCCTTCGAAAATACAGGATAGGCCTTACATATGTCTACACATTAATCGGCGTCCTACTTTCATGACTTACTAGCCTATTCTAAATCAGTATATATATATATATAGTTCATTTTTTTTTTTTGAAAAATTACGGAGAGCTTGAACATATCTTGCGTAAATCTATTGATCAACAATTAGTTTCAAACCATCATTGTCAATAGTTATAGGGAATGAGAAAAGTAAAAAATTAAAATTACAACCCATGGTAAGCTCATGCCGCGACATGCCGCTACATGGGCACACAAAATATACAACAAGAATAGATATATTATGGACATTATACAACACCAATCATGATAATTTAACAAATAAGAATTATAATATTAATCTATTTGGGGTATGGCTTCTGTAGGAGTGTATGCACGAGCCGTGTTTACCTCTCGTGTACGTTATTTGACCCGGCTTTTGACTTCCGCCTTGCTTTTATCTCCTTTATCATCTTCATTTCCCCTGCCCTCTTTTCCTTTCCCTGCTTCCTCTTCTTCTCCTCTTGATTTTACGTTTCGATATTATTGCATTTCTGCCAACTCATGTAGTCTTCTGTTGCCGATGTAAAGACATTTGCGAAGGTTTGGTTGTGATCTCGAAATGCACGGTTACACTGTAACTGCCATATCGCAAAATTTGTAAATATTTGGAATGTGGTTCTCTTCGAGTGGGGTTGCATCTTAGTTAGGTTCTGAACATTTCCATTTGGTTCCCCACCCCTCTTGAGGTGTTTTGTTGCCAAAATGCGTTTGTAAATTCGTAAGTGTTAAATATATGGTCCGCGCTTTCGTTGTCTCTTTTACAGAGCAAGCAACAGTTAACTGTCGTGATGTCTCTTTCCTGTAAAATATCAAGGATGGGCAGAATCCTCCGAATCCCCTTCCATAGGAACATTTTAATGGTGGCAATTTGAGGCATCACAATTTGTTCGTCTTTTCATCCTTTACCCCCTGCTTGTCAGTGTTGGGTTTCGGACGTGCATAACGTAGCGGAAAAACAAAAATTTCGTCCAAAACCAATCCGAGGATCCGTGCGTATCGGTTAAATCAAAGAAATAAATCTTAAAGATACCTTTTAGATTACGCTTAATCCGTGATGCTCAAACCATGTGTGTTGTCCAAGCGCCTCTAAACCGGTTACCGTCCTAACCGATTTTCCGTCCGTCTAGGCCGTCTAGGTCAGATCGTGCGGAAGTCATCTACCGCACACACAATCGGTCTCCACCGAAACTCTCAACGACCCGTTCTCATCTTCTTAGGCCGAATAGATCACAAGCGCCGAAAGTACGAACGCCTCTACCGGTGTCCACACGAACAAACTTCTTAAAACGGGAAGAAGAACAATATATATGCTAGTAACTTGTTCTCCTCTTGCATAAGAAAACTCTTCTTATTTTATCTCACAAAAGATGTATAATTCTCTCATATAATTGCACCCTTTCATTTTTGTCATATAAAAGGAAAGCACCCTTTAGTAATTTTGTCACACAAATGAGAAAGGATATTTTCTCTCTTTTTGTCTCACAAAAGAGAATGAGAAATAATGAGAGAGAGAATCATTTGGTACAATGAATTTGGAGCCCTCTATGTCCTTATATAGAGGTGAAGAGTCATGTCTATTCACACTAAAAGATGTGTATGACATCACTCATCATTATCCACATATCATCATCTAGACTCTTCTAGATTACATGATCTTGTGTGCTCATAGTCTTTATATACATATATATCACATCTTATCACATAAGATGACAATATCTTTTGTGACATTCCTATACAACTCATCATATAAGTCGCTAGGATTTTCTGCGCCCGTTTCAGTTTGTTCTTTGTGTGTGACCCTGTAGGTTCACTTAATGTTGGCAATAAACTTGACCGTCTATAAATCATGAGCGGACTCTAGCAAGCCATCATGACTACCCAATTTAAGTGAATATCAGTGATCTGATTTACCTAATCAACAATCACGTATTTAGTCTCTTTGTCACACGATATCTATATCGATCATAAGGCATGTAATACGTCATCCTTATATTAATCGAATTAATATTTCTTGATCCCGAATTAAACTGAACAAGAACAAATGACATTAATAACTCTTATTACTTCATTTGAGTATGGCCATACATTTCTTCAGTTCAATTCATCAAGAGGCCTAAAGATATCTCTCTCATTTATGAGAGGAACAAATCCCGTCTTGATTGCACTCATCCCTCTACATGATTCATTGTATACCTAATCATAACCGTTATGACCACCCGGTTAAAGGCAGTGTTAGATTATATTAAAGTATAAAATTACTCATGTTGGGAACCGAGACAATCTCAGGTCAAAGGACTATAAATACTTTATGTTACAAGAATCGCTAATGACGTAAAACATGTAGCATTCTTATAGCGGGTCAGTCCATTATATGGTCTCTAACATATACCTATGTTAATGACTTGATAACTATTTATCCATGATCAGTAAAACATAATCATCAGTCAACTAATATACTGGTGTACATTTATAGCTTGTATATATAAATATATATTTATATGTATCTGCAAGTATATTTGTCTCCACAAATATCCTATAAATGACCAGGGACGATTTAGAATAGCATTCATAATACTTTATAGTTTTACTATCAAAGTCACGCACTTTGATGACATAAAGCTGAATTGCATATTCATGGTCTATTTTAATTATATTAAAGTAACCTATATGCACATATTATATGAAATATCTTAGAATAAATATTATGTTTGTTATTACAATCCATCATCTAGGTCACAAACACTTTGGCCTAGGGCATAACACCATCAATCTCCCACTTGCACTAGGCCAAATCAACCAAGTATCTCATACTCATTGATCTATGTGGTATCACATACCAGTTGACCTAGCATTATCACCATCATTTAAGGGATTGGGTTCTTAAATGGATTATCAAACATTGTCATATGCAAATACTTTGCATATTTTATGTCCACCATAATCTAAGAAGAATACTTTATCCTTCTCAAGTATATAATTATATTCTTGATTATTATCTAGTGACTTTCACTAAGATTAAACTTATGTGTGTTTGTTTCACTTAATTCACATCACATGTAATTATGCTCACACTGAAGTTCTTGTCAACATAAGATTTATCTTTAATTTTTGATAAAACCAAACTATTTGGTTATTTCATCAAATAATAAATTTTCACCTAGAGATGTTTGCTTTAATTCATAAATGAATTCATGCAACTTGCAAACTCTTTTCAAAATTTATAGGATCGACAAAACTTTAAAGTTGTATCATATACATACTTTCGTCTGCTTCTATTAAGAAACAACGTCATGACATCCACTTGGTATCTTTCATAGTCATACTATGAACATATGCCCAAGAAAATTCTGAAATACATAAGCATGATGACTTGAAAAAATATTATCATAGTCTATACTATGAGTTTAACTTAACCACAAATCATGCATTATATGTTTGCACATTATCCATGTCGGTCTTTCTTTTAAAACCGTATTTCCATCTGATGGATCAATCAAATTCAAAACTTGATTGTCTGACATGGATTACATCTCAACTTTCAAAGTCTCTAACCATTAGAGCCTTGACTCATCATAGTCTATTAGTAGAATTTGAACTCATCATCTATGAGTACGAAATTTTTATCATTAGACACGAAAAATCTATATTTTTCGGGCCTGCGATAAATTCTAATAGATCTACATGAATACACTTATGTTATATACTCAGACTCTTCAACATCTTGAGAGTCTTGTTGATTAATTGCAGACTCAATCACTAGTTGAAATCTGAATTAATTTCCATCCGAGCATTACTGTCAGTATGTGGAATTTGAACTTTTCAAATTTACTCCCACTAATTCTTTTGGAAACACTTCTTCCAAAGAGATATAATTTTCGAGTAACAAACACTTTGTTCTCATATTAATTATAGAAGTAATATCCTTTACTTTTCTTAGGATATTCCACAATAAGAACTAATCCGATTAGATGCCTGATGCTTTAATTAAGTATCATATCCTCAAATCTTGATAAAAGATAATCTGATACACCTACCAGTCCATATCTCATATGGAATCTTTCATAACTGCTTTAGATGAAATTATGTTCAGTATGAACGCAATAAGAGCGTAACCCCAAAAGAAATAGAAGATATATTTGACTCATCATGATCGAACTATATCTAATAAAGTTCGATATCATTATCATGATGATCAAACACTTGGTTCTCGACTTCTCGATCTCATCAAAGAAATTTGTTTTTCGAAGCCAAATTTATTCTCTACTTCATTATTTGTAAGTTCTGAACTTTTCAAAATATTCAAATTTACTTTTTCAATAAAGTGCTGAAGTAGTTTTTCTCTAGCACCTTCACTCATTGACGAACATACATCACTATGTATGAGAGCCAATAAGTAACTTGCTTTCACCTTACTTTGTGAAAGACGTATATGTCACCTTGTCTAATAAATAAGTTACACATGTTTCAAATGATTCAAAATCAAATGAATTTGAAAATCCATCTTAATGGATTTAATAAATGTTCATCTTATTTAAGTAGACCAAGCGACAATGCTAGATTTAAATTCTTAATATTAATGTTATAGATGGACTTATAATTATCTTGTTCGACAAAACACATAAGGTAATTTTTCTATTTGAACATTTCCAAAGAAAAATGACCTTTGTGAATGGTGAAATTATTATTCTCAATAATAAATTAATGACCATTCATAGTTAAACTCGAACTATAAATAATACAAAATCTATTGTCGACATTAAATAACAATTATTTATGTCGGCGATAAGTCCAAAAAGACAATGTAAATAAATGAGTTACTTGAGAAAATGCAACAACTTTTGCTACATTTGTCACTCATCTGTTAACATCATATTTACTCAATAGTCTACAACTTAGTCAGCACATTTTCACAAATGTGTGATTCACATTGTGTATCTAATACACATGATGTGACATAGACAAGTTAATTTCTATAACAAAAATATTTGAAGCGGTAGTCACACTACCCTTTCTTTCCCTTTTCATATCTTCTTGAGAAATTATGGTTTCTTTCAATGAACCAATTCATTGCGAAAGATACTAATTTCTTACCTAAGGCCGAAGCCTCGGCAACATCTTGCCCTTATCTTTGGGAGTACTTTTTACGTTCCTTTTAAGCACGAGAACATTATTAACAACACTTGTCCATGTTCATTTTAACGATTATAAGCATCTTATGCTATCTGTCCTTCTTAAGGACCTATCGTGAGACATAAATAGATATATTATTCGATTTGAATAATATGCAAAGACTATTATTCTTTAAATATTTCATATAATGACTCCCACTATTTTTAATCAAATCAATAACCCTTAATTGCATTGATTCGGAAACTTTCAATCCTTGAAGTTTCATAATGAGACAAGATCCATATTTCAATTAAGTCCTAAGTGAGCTTTGGCTCATCGCCCAGAACTTAACTTATTTAGGTAGGAACAATTCCAATTGTATCTCATACAACTCTTGAACAACATAAGATAAGCATCATATGCCCGACGTATATATCCTATCATATGCCCCGAGCCCAAGTCCGACTTGATAGCCCAGTTAAGTCAAACCATGTCTAATCATCGGCAAAATAGTACCCAACACACTCAGCTTTGGCATGACCTATGTTGGCTCCCATTTCCCGCATTCTCTCCTCCTATGATTGTCCCTACATACCCAGCTTTGGCATGACCTATGCAGAGTCGATCAGAGTATCGAGAGATTTAGACTTATGGAAGGCACTTCATGACTTAACATTGTTTTGAGGGATTTTATTTAATATTATATGTTATTATGCAATATTCAAAGAACATCACATGTACTAATCGAATAAAGATAATAACAATGATATATCATGGCCTTGATCTTTATAAACTAACATAAAGATTTCCTAATATATGTTTCATCTCCACGAAATTTTTCTTAGATTGTATTTGGAAATCTTATGTCCATGTATAGAAATCGATGAACTCTTTCATTGCCATGATGTGTGGTTAAAATAAACTTGTCATCTTAATGATATATTCATGATGAACAATGAACTCCTTCATCTCAATGATGTATGTGTTATGCCTAATGAACTCTCTCATTATATCAACACATATCAACAAATATATCAAATATAAACATAATCATATTATGTTTCGATTATTTACCCATTTACAAAATATATATATATATAAGGCTTACGAATGCGAATTCGGGGCGCGGTAATCATTGTCAACATTTGGCAGGTCAAAACTCAATGTTTGATTTGGTCAACATTTGACTCAGTCAATGATCAACATTTGACAAGGTCAACATTCAATGGTCAATATTTTAACCAGGTCATGATCAACTTTTGACCAATTTAATGGTTAACAGTCAAGGGGTAAATTAGTATAGTCAACTGTCAACAATTAACAGTCAATACAATCAACAGTCAACATAGTCCACAGTCAACACAATGGGTCAACAGTCAACTGTCAACATGATCAACATGGTCAACAAACATTTTTCTACACATTAATACATCATAGGCATCTTTTCATGAATTTAATACATCACATGCAACTTTTTCATGAAATAATGCATCACATGCACCATTTCAAAAAGGCAATTCATGGTATACACCCTTTCATGAAGACACAACTATTCAAGAGGTCGCAACTCTTGCGATTGCACCTTTTCGGTCGTACCTCTTAGTTGCGCATGTCGATTACACCCGTTGGTCGCACCTCTTGGTCGCAACCGTTAGTCGCAACATATTGGACGTGATATTTGGATCATATCTGTTAGGGTAATGGGGAGAATGTGGATGTAGAAAAAGAAAACTCATGAGAGAAATAACTAGAGAAGAAGAGAGAAAACGTTTATTCAATTGAGAGACTACATTGTAAGAATTGGGATACTATTACAATAGCTAGGGGTCTCTTTATATAGGAGAGAACCATACTAATTTCCAAAATAAATTGCCTAAATAAAAGATACAATTACCTAAAATACAATGCAAGGATGGAAACAATCCACCTCCTTCCATTGTCTAAATATTCCCTAAATATTTATTTCTATAGCATAAATATTTCCTAAACAACAATACCAAAAAAGGAAAGAGATTATTGAAAGATTTAGAGTCATACATAACAATCTCCACCTTGACTCAAAATCTCACTCATGATACACAGTCGCAATAACAATATATCCAAAATGAGCTCCACCTTAAAGCAGCAATCCACTTTGCCGCTCCACATGAGGTTACCGCCTCCTTGCAAATTGAGAACTCGCCAAACACAGATTCATCGGTCATTGCCAAACAACACACAAAATCGAAGTACCCCTTACCAAAGCATAAGGCTGATGCCCTTCTTGACTCTCCTTAATCGATACACCATCACCAAAGTGAGAGTCAACACAATGCTCCAAGTTACGTTGAGTAACTTTACCTTGTTGATCGGGAATAACAAACTCCACCTTCTTCGCACCATCCTCAAAAGGCGGATCAGACAATCGCTCCCTTACCCGTAACATAACCGGATCAAAAACCACGTCTCTCAAAACAAGTAGTTCCACAACAGGACACCACAAATGATATGCCCTTACACCTGAAGCATATCCCAAGAAGAATACATTTCTTCTCCTCATACTCGAGTATCCATTTAACGGCTTGTGCATAAACGGGATATCCAAATACCACCAAGCAGTATTAAAATGGTTTCTGTCCAAAACTCCTCGCCTGAGTCCGCCCCAAAAACATGCACCAAGCCTTCTCGAGTAGTTTCCGATCAGCCACCCATTATGTTGTCGAGAGCGAACAATTATGCAATGCTGAACAATCCTTATAAAAGGATCACAAATTTGTCCCCACAAATCAAAATAGATATCGTCCAAAATTTCCTTTGTGCGATGAACGGCTTTACTAGAGCTGAGTCTCCTCCGTTTGCCACAAACGAAATCTTCACAACTCATGCTTTCTGGTATTCTGGCCACACAGTAGATCCCTCATGCTCAAAATTGTCACCCCGCATCCAATCGTAAACCCTGACCTTCTAACTGAGGCAGAGAAGATGATGACGAACGAGCCTAAAACTGCGCCAACTTCCCGAAATAACTTTTCGGTACTCTGGACTTCCAGAATATATAACACACCAGTCATTCTAGCCTTCATCGATGTAAGAGCCCATCTAGATACCTTGAGAACTCCACCTTCACATCGGAACTTATAACCGATATCTCCGAGAATGCCTAATAAGATCAAATAGGCAACCTGGCACTGCATCTTGATCAAATGGACAACCTAATCCTGCATCTTGATCAAATGGACAACCCCGTCCTGCATCTTGATCTCAAGTGTGCCAACATCGGCAACGCAACATAGATGATCGTCTCCCAAAAGAACATCTCCACCAGACGCCTCATATGTGGTGAACCACTCTCGATTCGGGATCATCTGATTTGAATTACCCGAACCCACCCAATTCTTCTCAAATCTCTCATTCTCATTTGCCACAAAAAGTACCTCAACTTTACCGGACACCGTTATCTACCTCTTGCTTCTCTTTAAGCTTGTAACAGTCGGCCTTAATGTGTTCCGTCTTCATGCAATAGTTGTTCATCAGGTTCTTGTACTTGAATTGCGAATGAGTCTTCTCTAATGTTGCATCTCTCTCCTTACGTCTTCCCCTCTCCACAAACAATCTAATCTCTTGATGACTACTTTCAGCCAAGTACAAGTCATAGTCGATACATGACTTGACTAATAAGTTACTATCGACATCCTCAACGGTAAATAACTCCCTGAAATGAAGCATGGTCTCCTTAAACCCATTATATGACTTTGGCGGCGTGCACAGCAACATCACGGCTCTGTCCTCTTTGTCCATTTTAATACTGATTCTCTCCATAACATTAAAGAAACAGATATACACCAAAACATGGACCTTAACATACATACCGTCTGTCATATTCAAAGAGTCGAATCGCCGCTTCAAACATAACCGGTTTATAACCGATTTCTGCATGTAGATTTCTTCTAACTTCTTCCATGTGACATCTGATATAGTCCCCGTGAGAATTTCTTGAAGAGTCGAGTTGCCCAAATATAGCTGAATTGTCGAGAGGGCTCTATCATCCATCATCTCCCATACTTTGCCCTTCATCTCCTTCAGTCGTCCAAAAATGACGGCCTTCACACGTTGACTCGATAATATAGCCTTCATCTGCACTTGCCATAGTGCAAAATTCTTCATGCTATCGGATTTCTCAGTATCAGATTTGGTCGACATAACCGTACTTGAATTCATGATAGAACAAGACGGTATACTTGACTTACGGAAGCACAAAGATTATCGTAACATAGCTCTGGTACCAATTTGTTAGGGCAATGGGGAGAATGTGGATGTAGAAAAAGAAAACTCATGAGAGAAATAACTAGAGAAGAAGAGAGAAAACGTTTATTCAATTGAGAGACTACATTGTAAGAATTGGGATACTATTACAATAGCTAGGGGTCTCTTTATATAGGAGAGAACCATACTAATTTCCAAAATAAATTGCTAAATAAAAGATACAATTACCTAAAATACAATGCAAGGATGAAAACAATCCACCTCCTTCCATTGTCTAAATATTTCCTAAATATTTATTTCTATAGCATAAATATTTCCTAAACAACAATACCAAAAAAGGAAAGAGATTATTGAAAGATTTAGAGTCATACATAACAATATCCATTGGTCACATCCTTTAGTCGCTTCCTTTATTCTACTTTATTTATTATCCTGTCTCCACCATTCATGAAACTTAAACCACTCTTTAATCCTTATTCAGCGTAATTAAGTGATTTATTACATTGTTCTACAACTCTACTCGTAAACAAACAATTGGTCATGAAAATAACAACAATTACAAAAAAAAAAAAAAAAAAAAAAATCAAAACTTAAAAGAAAAAACAAAAATAATAATCAAATTATATCACTTGCTATAGACAAGGTCCGTATAAAACGGGTCCAAATAAACCACCTTGAGCCCCTTAAACCCTACTTTTAACCCAATTGTCTCAAACTCTTCTCACGCTTTCCTCTAGTCCCTTGAGTCCGATACATAGTCATGACAAAAATGTCATTTTCTAATAAAGCATGCATTCTGCTACTAAAGTTTGTTTTATCTGGAAAAACTAGCTCACGTTATAAGCTAAACTACTCTTTCACTCCTATAATCCATACCATGTCATCCTAATTCTACGTAATTAAATGATTTGTTCCACTTTATTCTTACATTCTACATGTCTCGTAAACAAACAATTGGTCGTAAAAATGCCAACAATTACAAACGAAACAACAAAAAAGAACAAAAAAAAAATCATTTCACCTATTAATATCAAGGACCGTATAAAACGGGTCTAAATAAACGGTCTTAAACCCCTTAAACCAACTTTCAATCCAAGACTCTCGAGCTCTTTCTCATTCCTCCCCCTTCCTTGAGTCCGATGCATAGTCATAACAAAAATGTTGTTTTCTAACAAAGCCTGAGTTCTGCTCGAAAAGTCTGTTTCGTTTAGTAAAACTGGCCCATATTATAAGTTAAATCACTTTTTCACTTCTTTATTCATCCTTATTCTGAAATAATTAAATGATTTATTACATTTTGTCCTACAATTCGTTCGTACAAACAAATGATCGTGAAAATAACAACAATAAGAAAACAATCAAAACACAAAACAAAAAACAAAAAAAAAATAAACAAATCTTTTCACTTGTTAAATACAAGGACCGTATAAAAAGGGTCCAAATAAACGGCCTGAAACCCCTTAAACCCTACTTTCAACCCAAGTCTCTCAAACTCTTTCTCAATTCCCCTCCCTTGAGTCTGATACATAGTCCTCACAAAAACGTTATTTTCTAATAAAACATGAGTTCTGTTACTAAAGACACTTTCATTTGGCAAAACTAACTAGCATTGTAAGTTAAAACTACTCTTTCACTCCTCTATTCCATAGTACTTCATCCTTATTTTAACGCAATTAAATGATTTATTACATTTTGTTCTACAATTGGTCTTGAAAATACCAACAATTAAAAACAAAAACAAAAAAAAATCGTCCTTTCACTTGCTAAACACAAGGACCGTAAAAAACGGGTCCAAATAAACCGCCTTAAACCCCTTAAACCCTACTTTCAACCCAAGTCTCTGAAACTCTTTCTCACTCCTCCCTCTGCCTTCAGTCCGATACATAGTCATCACAAAAACGTCGTGTCCTAACAAAGCGTGAGTTCTGCTTGAAAAGTCGGTCTCGATCGGTAAAACGGGCTCACACGCGATGAGCTTTCCACTAGCTGGCAGGGCTGAAAAGCAGTTTTGGAGGATTTGGAGGCACTCTTCGTCCGTCCATGTTATCAAAATCCACTGAGAAAAAATTAGGGTTTGGAATTAAATATGATATTTTTTTGAAAGTTTGGAATAAAAATGAATTGGGGAAGTAATGTTTCTATGTTTATATTTGTGTAAATGGCGGTTATGGAGTTTGAGAGTGTGAAATTACCATTTTTGTTGTTCTTTATTTCAAAGATATCAATATAATTTAAAATGATAATAGCAATATTTCTGCAAAAAGATAATTTCAAACTTCTGGAATTCATAAAATAATTATTTTAGCAACTTATAAGGTTATTTTATTTTTTTTGAATTGTAACTTATAAGGTTATTTTAAAAAAATAGGTTTGAAGATTTATTTATATTTTTTGAAAATTAAGAACCTTCATGAAGATTGCATCGCCAGAAGGAATTGATTTGAACATGTCGCCACCAACATGTGTAACTCCTGTATATTTTATCATAATATTAAGATTAATATTTAACATTTACATATCAAATTTGATTGGATTTTAAGGCTCTGTTTGAAACAGAGGATTGAGGGGGAAAAAACACACCTCTCATGTCAACTCATTAGAGTTATAATAATCCAAATAACTAAAATCAAGTTATTAATCACATATATGTGTAAGCTAAATTATGGTTATTATCATTCAAATTACTACTTATTATATTAAAACAGCCCATTTTTAATCCAATCAAACAATTATCACGATAACTAAATAAAGCAAATTAACAAACTAAAACTATTAAAAATGTCAAGATAAAAATAAAAATTATTACCAGAAATATTTGGCGCAGCCTTAACCACATCTGGTAAATCAAAATTAATCCCTTCCTTAATCGTCCTAACTGATTTCATAATCATCTCCAAACACTTCCCCGAACTCCCACCCACATCCACCAACCTCTCAACCCCTTCAAACCCTAAACCCTCCCCACCAAACCCTCTCAAGAACCTTTCCATGAACAGCTCCGAAACCCCGTTCATGGCCTTCAGCATCAGCTCGTTTTGTTCTCGGTCATTACAGTAGTACTTGTAAGCCGGGACTCCTCCGTTTGCCCTCCTGAACGGATCCGGCCCGGCTGGATCCAGAACCGCTTTATGCAGCTCCGGCCAGGCACGAATCAAAGCGTCCTGATGGTGCTGCAGCACGTAATCACCATACGACGAATCCCCAACTAACGTCTGTCCAATCGGGGCTAGAGAGTACCGCCGCACAGGCTCGCCGGAGTCGGATTGGGTGATGTGTTCGTGGAACACGTTGTAGGAGGAGAGAAGGCGGAGAAGGCGCTGGAGGAGGGAGGGGTCAGGGGAGGAGGGGAGGAGCTCGGCGGCGGAGAGCGGGTGGTTTGAGCCAGAGTTATAGATTTTGGAGGGGATGCCGAGGCGGATCACGGCGGAGAGCGCCATTGGGACGGAGATTAGGTTCGCCAGCTCTAGCATGGCGAGTTGAGCTTCTGAAGTTGGTTCTGGTGGTGATGATGATGATTCCGCCATTGGAGCTGGAAATGTTGATTTTGTTTGATTGTTTGATTGATTGATTGATTTGGGGAAGAAGAAGAAAGGGGATTGGAGAATGGGGTTTTGCATGTTTTTGAGAGAGTTTGATTGTGATTTTTCTTTTTTTTTGTGTGTTTGTATGTGTTTGATAAAAGAGTGATCAAATACAAGTCGTTATAGTCGGTTGAACGCTGATTTCTATCTATCATTATTAGAAGACGGACTTTACATGCATGCATGCCTGATTTTTTTCACTCATAGCAATCGAGCAGTGACACATGGCTTTTTAATGCTTATTAATTTAGAGTTGGTTTTTATGAGCCAAGTGCTCGTTGCATTGATTTATTCATTTCTTCATGTGGACCACTTCTACCTACTTGCAACGTTTTCTAGAGAGATCTCATAACAGAATTTTTTTGAATAGTAGCCCTATTTTGAAGAATAATTAATCAAATAGCATGTTTTTCAAAATATTTGGGTAGGTAGCACTTCCGCCAGACCCTCTGGCGGAACTATTCCGCCAGAGGGTCTGGCGGAACTGGGAATTTTTTTTTTTGCTAATCTCGGCCATTTGGCACCCTTAAACAGCCTTAATTAACGGTCTCCACCCATTTGTGTGCACTTTCGTTTAGTGTGACCTGGTAATTTGCAGACGCTGGAATTCATTACACGCTTTTCTTTGTTCATGGTGTCCATACTGTTTTGGATTCGCAACTCCTGCCTTCTTCCACGTTTCATCCTTCCGTTAGCATTTGTCCTTATAAGTTTGTCACCAGGAAATAAATTGTAATTACAAATTTTTATGCGTGGCGTCCATTGTGATTTTTCCTTTACATGATAGAAACTTTTTTCATACGAACGTTTCAAATTATCCAAGGAATAACACGGATGAATGAAAATTTCGCTAGATATAACTTTGCTTATACAAACTGCTATGACGTGCGAACACGGGTAGTGATATATCATAGGTTTCTGACACTCGCATTTTCCTTCGCTGATATCCACTCGCCATTTCTTTCTCGGAATTCCGATAGCACTCGTCGAACGCCGGGCTTGCGTAAGCACCTGATAAATACCTTGCTCTAAGTTGTAGCAAGTGACTTCATGCCTAGCAGCCTTAATGCGTCTACGTTCCATTTTTAACATCAGTATATACGACCAATTCTTTTCCCTCATATCAGCAACCGCCTGATATCTCACGTGATAACAATTTAGCTTATAAAATGTCGTCTCCACAATTGCCGTAACAGGTAGTTTTCTTATACCTTTGAAAACAAAATTCATCACTTCGGCGTTATTGCTAGTTGGTATGCCCCACCGACGACCTTCAGTATCGTACGAAATCGCCCAATTTGATTTATTTATCTTTTGTAACCAATCGGTCGCTGAACTATCTTTTTTTTCCATTTTTTCCCATATCTTATTAAATTTATATTTGTTGTGCGCACGTACTAATCCTTGAATCATTGGAACCACTGTTTTGTCTGTTACAGCATTACTGAAATTTGCTTGAAGATGCCGTATACAATAATGATGATAACCATAAGGTGGCAGCCACCTTCTCACTCTCATTGCACTAATTATGCCAACATGCCTATCCGAAATAATGCCATACATATTTTCTTCTCCGAGAACATCACGCAAACAATTAAAGAACCACACCCATGTCTCATTCTTCTTCCTATCAACTAAAGCAAAAGCTAAAGGAAATAACTGACCATTTGCGTCGGTACCAATCGCCGTCAGTAAAGTTCCTTGGTATTTTCCGGTTAGAAATGTTCCATCTACTGTTATGACGGGCTTGCAAAATTGAAAACCATGTAGTGATGGGCTAAATGCCCAAAATAGACCTTCGAACTCCAACTCACCATCTCTATTTGGGGCACCAGTTTTAAATGTATACAAAGTACTAGAATTTGTTGATGTTATTGCCGCCATCAACTCAGGGAGCAAATTATAAGCCTCCCTCCAAACCCCAAATAAGAATCGAAACGCGTGTTGTTTTGCGTGCCAAGCCTTCCAATACGATATGGTATATTCAACCTTCAATTTAACGGCTTCTATTATGGTTACAGGTTTAACATCTAAATCCGCTCTTACGATATCTAGAATTAGCCCCCCAACAAGCGCACTCGTTAACTGTTTGTGGTCTCTTCTAGGTGTTTGGTTAATACATACGTGTGGTTGTCTAAATGTTTTAATCTCCCATAAATTATTTTTTTTATTAATCGAAGCGTGTATCCTCCAACTACATCCTCTAGTACCTTCATCTTTAAGCTTGCATATCACAATATATCTCGTTTTATTCGAGTGGTCTACTTCTATTTCTCGGTGATGCTTCACACTGTATGCTCTTACAACCGATTGTAGTTCTGATTTTGTTTCAAATGTACGTCCCTTATACAATATTTCATCATCATTTTCATTCACATTCATGCCAGATAAGACATCATTTCTCGCATATTTCCACATTGAACTATCTTCGAATTCAGCAGCCGGCGCATCACCGAAAGTACCTACACTAACTATCTCACCCTCTTCCGTATATATAAATCCCGTCTGATGGTTCACTCTCTCCATTTCTTCATCGCCATCTCCATAAATTTCTTTCTCGTTCTCTGACTCCATTTCGGGTTCCTCATCTAATTCATTTTCATCATCATCTATTTCGGGAAGTACATTATTGCTCACACGTGCCATATCAAAGATCGCAAACGGGTCCTCGTTCGCATTTTCAATATTTATTTCATTTTCAACGGGTTCTAATATCTCATTTTCATCTGCATTTGGAATTATATTTGATCTACTACTAGTTCATATCTGATATTCTTTATTTTGGACGCGATCAACATATATTTCTAATCCTCCATCCCAACCCTTGTGACGCGCTCCGCAAAATTAATCAATTGTGTATTATTCATAATTTTCACTAACCTATAATGCCAAATGCCTTTCTGAAGGGAAGGAAGCCGACCTCGGATTAAAAGAATATCATTATACGACCAACCGAGATTCTCATAAATTTCGTTACACAGTTGGTCATAATCCCTATTTGCGGTTGTACTTTCTGGAATATAAGCCGGTTCCTCCGGGTCGTAATTGCATTCGTTTGGTAGATTTACAATAAGACCATCATAATATACAAGAATTTGAGAGTTTTGTGCCATTTTCTTCTTACTAATTGCAATAATATTTCAACAAATTAACAACAAATATATAATAAAATTAATTAATTATTTAATGAAACAAAAAATCTATAATACAATACATAATTTCCGTCTTCCTTTTCTTCTATTTTCTCTATTTATTTGGGTCAAAATCACCTCAAATACACTTCAAAATCGCCTGAATAGTATTTTTATTTTTTGGGGGTGAACTTTAGGTTAGATTGGGGGAGAGAGAGAAAGATTTTCCTTTTATAAGAGGCTCCAATGATTGAACAAGTTCCGCCATAGGATCTGGCGGAACTAGGCTATTTCTCAATTTTTTGGGGTCAGACCTGTCCGGAAGACACGCTGATACAGGTTCCGCCAGAACCTCTGGCGGAACTAGTTATTTCTAGCTAGTTCCGCCAGAGGTTCTGGCGGAACTAGTCCATTTTTTGGGATTTTTTTGTGTCAAGTTGCAAGTCGAAAAAAATGGTCTAGTTCCGTCAGACACTCTGGCGGAACTAGTTAGAAATAACTAGTTACCATTTTTTTTGATTTTTTTTGGGTCAGATTGTAAGTGAAAAAAATGGTATAGTTCCGCCAGACCCACTGGCGGAACTAGCTAGAAATAACTAGTTCCGCCAGAGGGTCTGGCGGAACTAGACCATTTTTTTTGACTTTTTGGGTCAGATTGTAAGTTGGAAAAATAGTCTGATTCCGCTAGACGTTCTGGCGGAACCTGTTATTTCTAACTAGTTCCGCCGGAGGATCTGGCGGAACCTATATTTTCGTCATTTTTGGGCCAATTTCACCGTCTAAATTGGGTAAAAATAAATTTTACCTAGTTCCGCCAGATCCGGTGGCGGAACTAGCCTTTTTCATTAATTAAGGCTGTTTAAGGGTGCCAAATGGCCGAGATTAGCAAAAAAAAAAATCCCTACGGAACTATTTCAGTTCCGCCAGAAGATCTGACGAAAATGCTACCTACCCAAATATTTTAAAAAATATGTTATCTGATTAATTATTCTTCAAAATAGTGTTACTGTTCAAAAAGATTCCTCAGAACATGCTCTAATTGTTTCACACGCACTACGGACAAAAAAAAACAACTACAATCTCCAATGTTTACTCTATTTACAACTGGTTCTTATGAGCCATATGTTTATTTCTTTTGGGTTGTTCATTTTTACGTAGACCACTTTTATGTATGTGACATCTTTTACAGAAGAGTTATGTTCGGCCGAATTTTTTTTCTAAAATACGATATGTACATTGTTGAATTTTCATTGATCAAACTTTAGCAATTTTTGTATCTGAATGAAGGACGGTCCACTACAAGAAAACAGATCGACAGTGACCGTGCAAATACGTCCATCTTAACGAAAAAAATCTAGTCATCATACCTATCTTGTAGTGGTCGACCAGAATTTAACAGACAACAAAACTATCTATAATTAGAATTAACCAAATTGAAAAAAAATCTAGCCATCATACTATCTCAGGTTCCTTTCTCTTGGTCCCTCATTCCATTTCATGAATAATATTTTGACAAATTTTATATTGTGCTTATTTTTGAACTAAAGGACCCCGTAAATCAATGACTTGATCATGCTTTAAATCAATGAATCTGTGCCACTTAATAGTTTCTCAATTTGAATTTCATTACAGGTAACCCACCTCCTTATAGTTATTAAAAAATTCGCAATAATATAATTAGATTTTTTTTTTTTTTGGAAAACTGACTCGTAATAATATGATATAGGCATAAGCCATTTTTCCTCATTATAGAGTAAGTATTAAATTAAGGGAAAGTGAAAATCACGACGAAGGTACTGTAGTGATACTGTAACGACCGTTTCATTTATATACTGTTTCTTCCGTGTTTCTATATGTTTTTTGTTTTCTACATTCTGTTTTCATTTTTCACGTATATACTGTTTTACAGCCTCTAGAAAAATGGATTTTTATATACTTTTTGTGTTTTCTATATACTGTTTTCATTTTTTCACGTATATACCGTTTAAAAAAAATGGATTTTTACATACTATTTGTTTTCAGTTTATATAGTTTTTATCAGTTTTATATACCGTTACTACAGAGTCACCACAGTACCCGTCGCGCAGTATCAAAAAACAAAAAATACTAAACGTTCTTACTTTGTATCTAACACGTATTAGTCCACATCCATTATTTAGTCGGTAATTGCTACTCATTACTTAACGGGCACAATATTAAAAAGAAAATTTTACAGCTTGTATATTTGAACGGGATTCAAAATATCACCATCATTTGAGCGTTGTTTATATAACTTATTAAAATATAAAAAATATGGATATACAATGTTGAAGAATGTTAAACCCAAGATGATCAACGAATAAGTACAAAGAATGTGTCTGTCGTATTGATAAATTATGTAACATAATATATTGACACTCCGAGCTCATAAAGTGGTTCCGGTTTTTTCTCTATTAATTATGGTGTGCACATAATGTTACTTATAATAAGAAAATTGGGAGCCATAATAAATTTGAGATTTATATCATTTTAAGACATATTTTGATATATTGCAAGTGGAGTAGAATATGAAAGCAACTGTAGTATATGAAAGGGAGTATGCTGAAAGGATGGTTTATAACCGTCATAACTCACATCTTGCATTGAAAATAATATATACATATAGTCATGAAAAATAAAAATGGATTAGATTATTTTGCGCGCTTTTGATGCTATTAAGTGTTAATGATGTTTGATTATCAGGCCAGGTTGGAGAATGTTAGAAAATCCCTATTATGTGGCCTGATGATAATTTTTTCACTGTTGGGTTATATTTATACATGTTAAAATTGTCAAATAAAACAAAAAATTACTTAAAGTACAAGATGTCTAATAAAACAAAAGTTTACTTAAAGTGCAAGTTGTTGTAAGAATACGAAAACGTGTCGTTTGTAAATTCACACTCTCAACAAAATATTTATAAATTTCCTAATTCTTTTACAAGTATAATTCTAAAAAAAGAAAAATTCTTTTACAAGTATATGTAGAATTTGAGTTTAGAGTGTTGATTCACTAGGAGGTGTGGTCTTAAATTTCAACTTTTAAATCAAATTTTAATTCTCTAATGCAAGATTGAGATCAAAGTGTTTGGTGTTGTTTTAGAAACAATAAGAAAGATTTTATATTTTTTTATATTTTTAAATATTTAATCAAAGATAGGGACTTTTATGATAATTTATTCAAACATGTTATCATTAACTACCAAATATTTATCTTGAGATTTGTAAAACAGGTTCAAGTGTTTCACGCTAATAACACTCAATTAATGACTAGGAGCAATCTCGCGTTGTGCTGCGAGTTTTAAAATTTATTGTTAATTAAAAATAAAATTATTCACTGACTTACAAGTATTTACTGAAGTGCAAGGATAATAATAAGTTCAAAATTTATAAATTAAATTTTTATTTGTATCAAAATTAAAATATGATAACTAGTTTCAACATTAATAAATATTAATTATCATATACTACTTTTTATTGAATGAAGATATTTGTCGATAAAATAAAATAAAATTAATTACTATATATTATTTTTCACTTACGATACATTTAAAATTTTTGATTATTCGTTTACTTAGATAAACGGATCACTGCTTCCCTTATTTTAGCATGTCACTCTTTTCTCTACCGTTAGCTTATTTTAAACAATTAGCATGTCACTCTTTTCTACGGTACACTGAATTTATCATGAAAGTAAGCTAAATAAAGATAGAGCATCTCACGTCTCTATATAAATGATCAATTCTCAACATATTTCTCAGATTAAAGAACTTCACTCACATTCATCTTAATCAACCCTAATTCGTCTTCAAAGCCTACTATACATTGCTAACATGAGTAAGTAGAATAATTGAGAACTTTGAGTAACTGGTCAAGCCGCTAAATTGTCTAAAGTAATAATAAATCCTGTCAGTAAAATAGATCCTATGTAAAGCCCATCAATTCCTAATCTCTACTGAAAATCAAATATATTTATTTATTTTAAATATTCCTTTAATTGGATTATGGTATCATCAAATTGAAAATAATAAGAGAATACCAACGGTGCATTATTTTAAGAGTACAGGGACTAAAAGAATTAAATTGAAAGTACAATGACTAAATGTACACCGAATTAAAGTATAGAGACTAACGATGCATTTACCCCATTAATGTTTTTGAAGATAAAAAACAGAAAGTAAGAGCCTTGTGTTTCATAGTAAAAAAATGAAAAGTAAAGACCTCGTATTTCGTAGACAAAAAATGGAAAATAATGACCTCGATTTTCATAGACCAAAATATGAAAAGTAATGGCCTCGCTTTTCATAGACCAAAATATGGAAAATAATTAGTTTCGTTTGGGAATAATTTCATTTTAAGTTTTTCATTTTTTTTTGGGAGAAATAAAACAAAATGCCTTTGGCTAATATGGGGTGTTTCCGATTTTTCCGAGCATTTACCTAAAAAAATGCAATTTTAGAAACTACGAATATACGTTTCCAATTTTATGTTTATGTTTTCTGTCAGCGCCACTCAGGCTTAGCCCACTCTTCCCTCGTGCCATATGTTTAGCCTAGTTATCATAATATTTAAAAATTCAGCCCACTCTTGCCTCGTGACATATATATATATATATAGCTTAGTTATCATAATATTTAAAAATTCTTTATGCACATTCTTCCACTTATTCATGGTCAATAATCAAACTTCAATACACTCATAAATTATTTTGTCATAAATCATAATAATAAATTCTTTATTATATTAAAATAAAATATTATGATACGTCACGTGAATACAGTATCCGATACGATACCGTTGGATTCGTGTAACATAGATTGCTATGACTTAAAGGTGGCAATTGGTTGGCTCAAGTCGGGTTTGGGTTGGGTCGATGGGTCGATTTGGGTTTGATTAATTCGGGTTACAAATAATTCAGCCTCAAGAAGTTAAGAAATTGGAGAATAAATGAGTGCATTAATTGATGAATGATTCAATAGGTATATATGAGCTTAATTAGTCAAATGAATGACTATGAAGGCTGTCAAATTGGCTAATGGTAACCGGTCATATAAGGTCGATTAGTGATAATCTGGATAACTGTGCTCACATTTAAGGTCTAAATTAAATATATAAATTAATTTTGAGTTTTCTAATATTTTGTTCCAACACACATTACATATATACATCATAAATAGAAAAAAAACAATATTAATTTCACATGGAACCAAATGTATCAGCCCATATATTTAAGCAAGACGCCGCCATTACCAAGTACGAAACCTTTTCCTTCATCACGAAATCTGTACCCAAATAAAAAGAAAAATAAAATTAAAAAAATAACAAATATATATAAGGAATGTATAAGAAGCTAATTACTTGACAGAATAGAGTTTAGCAGCAATGTTATCAGCAGCTTTATCACGAGACCAATTTTTACCTCCACTTGTGGTTTTTAACAATACTCCACTTCCTCCAGCTTCCCCATGCTTCTTCCTGAAATAAATATATTTCTTTGAATAACTGAAATGAATATTTATTTAGAGGACATGCTTATGATTATAAATGTGAATTTACCAAACATTATTTTGTGTTTAATACAATTTGAATTGCCTTTGAGCGAAAGCCAACATCTAAAATGCCAAAAGCCTTGGCTCTGCACTTGCACTTCTTAAAAATCTTCAGTTATCTGAGATGTAAATAAATCCGAATTTTTTTGAATAGTAGCACTATTTTGAAGAATAATTAATCAGATAGCATGTTTTTCAAAATATTTAGGGAGGTAGCACTTTCGCCAGACCCTCTGGCGGAACTGAAGTAGTTCCGCCAGAGGGTCTGGCGGAACTAGGGATTTTTTTTTTTTTGCTAATCTCGGCCATTTGTCACCCTTAAACAGCCTTAATTAATGAAAAAGACTAGTTCCGCCACCGGGTCTGGCGGAACTAGGTAAAATTTATTTTTGGCCCAATTTAGACGGTGAAATTGGCTCAAAAATGACGAAAATATAGGTTCCGCTAGACCCTCTGGCGGAACTAGCTAGAAATAACATGTTCCGCCAGACCCTCTGGCGGAACTAGACCATTTTCCCAACTTACAATCTGATCCAAAAAGTCAAAAAAAATGGTCTAGTTCCGCCAGACCCTCTGGCGGAACTAGTTATTTCTAGCTAGTTCCGCCAGTGGGTCTAGCGGAACTAGACCATTTTTTCAACTTACAATAAAAAAATCAAAAAAATGGTCTAGTTCCGCCAGACCCTCTGGCGGAACTAGTTATTTCTAGCTAGTTCCGCCAGTGGGTCTGCGGAACTATACCATTTTTTCCACTTACAATCTGACTCAAAAAAAAATCAAGAAAATGGTCTAGTTCCGCCAGATCCTCTGGCGGAACTAATTATTTCTAGTTAGTTCCGCTAGAGTGTCTGGCGGAACTAGACCATTTTTTTCGACATGCAACCTGACGCAAAAAAATCTCAAAAAATGGACTAGTTCCGCCAGAACCTCTGGCGGAACTAGCTAGAAATAACTAGTTCCGCCAGTCGGTCTGACGGAACCTGTATCAGCGTGTCTTCCGGACAGGTCTGACCCCAAAAAATTGAGAAATAGCCTAGTTCCGCCAGATCTTATGGCGGAACTTGTTCAATCATTGGAGCCTGTTATAAAAGGAAAATCTTTCTCTCTCTCCCCCAATCTAACCTAAAGTCCGCCCCCAAAAAATAAAAATACTATTCAGGCGATTTTGAAGTGTATTTGAGATGATTTTGACCCAAATAAATAGAGAAAATAGAAGAAAAGGAAGACGGAAATTAGGTATTGTATTATAGATTTTTTGTTTCATTAAATAATTAATTGATTTTATTATATATTTGTTGTTAATTTGTTGAAATATTATTGCAATTAATAAGAAGAAAATGGCACAAAACTCTCAAATTCTTGTATATTATGATGGTCTTATTGTAAATCTACCAAACGGATGCAATTACGACCCGGAGGAACCGGCTTATATTCCAGAAAATACAACCGCAAATAGGGATCATGACCAACTGTGTAACGAAATTTATGAGAATCTCGGTTGGTCGTATAATGATATTCTTTTAATCCGAGGTCGGCTTCCTTCCCTTGAGAAAAGCATTTGGCATTATAGGTTAGTGAAAATTATGAATAATACACAATTGATGAATTTTGCGGAGCGCGTCATAAGGGTTGGGATGGAGGAATTAGAAATATATGTTGATCACGTCCAAAATAAAGAATATCAGATAGGAACTAGTAGTAGATCAAATGTAATTCCAAATGCAGATGAAAATGAGATATTAGAACCCGTTGAAAATGAAATAAATATTGAAAATGCGAATGAGGACCCGTTTGCGACCTTTGATATGGCACGTGTGAGCAATAATGTACTTCCCGAAATAGATGATGATGAAAATGAATTAGATGAGGAACCCGAAATGGAGTCAGAGGGCGAGGAAGAAATTTATGGAGATGGCGATGAAGAAATGGAGAGAGTGAACCATCAGACGGGATTTATATATACGGAAGAGGATGAGATGGTTAGTGTAGGTACTTTCGGTGATGCGCCGGCTGCTGAATTCGAAGATAGTTCAATGTGGAAATATGCGAGAAATGATGTCTTATCTGGCATGAATGTGAATGAAAATGATGATGAAATATTGTATAAGGGACGTACATTTGAAACGAAATCAGAATTACAATCGGCTGTAAGAGCATACAGTGTGAAGCATCACCGAGAAATAGAAGTAGACCACTCGAATAAAACGAGATATATTGTGATATGCAAGCTTAAAGATGAAGGTACTAGAGGATGTAGTTGGAGGATACGCGCTTCGATTAATAAAAAAATAATTTATGGGAGATTAAAACATTTAGACAACCACACGTATGTATTAATCAAACACCTAGAAGTGACCACAAACAATTAACGAGTGCGCTTGTTGGGGGGCTAATTCTAGATATCGTAAGAGCGGATTTAGATGTTAAATCTGTAACCATAATAGAAGCCGTTAAATTGAAGGTTGAATATACCATATCGTATTGGAAGGCTTGGCACGCAAAACAACACGCGTTTCGATTCTTAATTGGGGGTTGGAGGGAGGCTTATAATTTGCTCCCTGAGTTGATGGCGGCAATAACATCAACAAATCCTGGTACTTTGTATACATTTAAAACTGGTGCCCCAAATAGAGATGGTGAGTTGGAGTTCGAAGGTCTATTTTGGGCATTTAGCCCATCACTACATGGTTTTCAATTTTGCAAGCCCGTCATAACAGTAGATGGAACATTTCTAACCGGAAAATACCAAGGAACTTTACTGACGGCGATTGGTACCGACGCAAATGGTCAGTTATTTCCTTTAGCTTTTGCTTTAGTTGATAGGGAGAAGAATGAGACATCGGGGTGGTTTTTTAATTGTTTGCGTGATGTTCTCGGAGAAGAAAATATGTATGGCATTATTTCGGATAGGCATGCTGGCATAATTAGTGCAATGAGAGTGAGAAGGTGGCTGCCACCTTATGGTTATCATCATTATTGTATGCGGCATCTTCAAGCAAATTTCAGTAATGCTGTAACAGACAAAACAGTGGTTCCAATGATTCAAGGATTAGTACGTGCGCACAACAAATATAAATTTAATAAGATATGGGAAAAAATGGAAAAAAAAAGATAGTTCAGCGACCGATTGGTTACAAAAGATAAATAAATCAAATTGGGCGATTTCGTACGATACTGAAGGTCGTCGGTGGGGCATACCAACTAGCAATAACGCCGAAGTGATGAATTTTGTTTTCAAAGGTATAAGAAAACTACCTGTTACGGCAATTGTGGAGACGACATTTTATAAGCTAAATTGTTATCACGTGAGATATCAGGCGGTTGCTGATATGAGGGAAAAGAATTGGTCGTATATACTGATGTTAAAAATGGAACGTAGACGCATTAAGGCTGCTAGGCATGAAGTCACTTGCTACAACTTAGAGCAAGGTATTTATCAGGTGCTTACGCAAGCCCGGCGTTCGACGAGTGCTATCGGAATTCCGAGAAAGAAATGGCGAGTGGATATCAGCGAAGGAAAATGCGAGTGTCAGAAACCTATGATATATCACTACCCGTGTTCGCACGTCATAGCAGTTTGTATAAGCAAAGTTATATCTAGCGAAATTTTCATTCATCCGTGTTATTCCTTGGATAATTTGAAACGTTCGTATGAAAAAAGTTTCTATCATGTAAAGGAAAAATCACAATGGACGCCACGCATAAAAATTTGTAATTACAATTTATTTCCTGGTGACAAACTTATAAGGACAAATGCTAACGGAAGGATGAAACGTGGAAGAAGGCAGGAGTTGCGAATCCAAAACAGTATGGACACCATGAACAAAGAAAAGCGTGTAATGAATTCCAGCGTCTGCAAATTACCAGGTCACACTAAACGAAAGTGCACACAAATTGGTGGAGACCGTTACAATGGACCGTAGTTTGGTTTATTTTGTTTGTTTTTATTTTGTTTATTTTATTTAGTTTGTTTTATTTAGTGTTGAGTAGTTGTAATGCTTAAGTTAAAACAATCTCAATAAACCATAAACCCTAAAAAATCAAACAAACAAATCTCAACATAATGCAAATCCCCAAACATAACCCCTAAACCCCAAACACATAAACTATAACGTAGTCCAAATCTCAAAACATAAACCCTAAAACACTAACATAAACCCTAAACATCTCCGCCGCGTGCACCACGGCCGCGTCCTCTTCCTCTCCTTCTCGCCTGGTTCCGAGTATGCATCTGAGTGAGCTGACTGACGTCTTCTCCTCCTTCCTCTCCCCCCTCTTCCTCTCCTCCCGCATCTGCTCTCGGTTCGTTGAGCACCTCCCACTCAGTATCGCCGGGATACTCATTAAGCTAAGTACAAATTAGTTTTTGGCATCCCAACCATTTTCTGACTTCCGCCCTCATATTTGCACCAAATTCTCTGAGCATTCTGAAACCTATGCGAGCTCCCTCCATGACAGTTTGTGCCTTAAAATATTAAAAAAAATAAAAAATTTATAATTCTAAATTTAACTTTAAAAATATTAAAAAAATTTACCGCTAATCTTTTTTCGGGGACCATGGGGCGGTGTGTGCTCGAACCGTGCGAAATGGTGCTCTGCACCAACGGATCAGAATTCTGCCAATACCAGCTCATGTAACCATCATAATCGAGAGGGGTATACGGCTCCAGGGGATCCATTTGCGAATACCAATACCATTTATCGTTCCAACGTGTAATCCAATTCTTGTGAATCTTACGCCAATCGTTTCCGCGAAAATTCGTCAGGTCGCGTAATTCTTTGTCGGTAATTTTGTCAGCTTCAGGTATTTCCGGGGGTATTTTTTGCCGATACCCGAACTGTCGCATCACCCTCTCAGGACGATAACGCTCGAGGATCCAGAAATAAATCAACGGCACACTGAGTAGTGCCGTAGTTCTTTCTTCCTGACAAATAGGCGGTAGCCTATCGCGGTATGGTTCGTAAGGTGCCCAAAAGATATCACTTGGAGGGACGTTGTCTAACATGTCGCGGTTCGCCCACAAATGAGTAGTCGACGGATCCTCTTTAACTCTTGCATCTCTCCAAAGCATGCCAACCGTATCATTGTAATCCGGATCGTCGTAGATATTCAATCTTGCCGGGTTCAATGAAACTCTCGGTCTTCCGGTCGCAAAATGTTGCCAAGTCCATAATTGTAGTAATAAGATGCAACCTCCCATATTTTTCCGATCGGGACCTGTACTTTTGCACAGCTCTCTGTACAGGTATGCAAGTACCCCACTCCCAAATGCCCACTCATGCAAATTATTCATTTCTTCTAAAAGTACCAGGGGCATGAGCGAATAATAGTCCCCATTCGGATCCGTAAATAAAATGTCGGAAAAAAATCCGATCATGTAAGCTCTACAATTTTGCTCGACTCGTAATATGGGGGCATCACACTCCAAATCGGCAAAATTCTCCATGAACCATTTTTTTTTTACAAACACGTTGCTTTTCTTATTTCCTGATCCTCTGAACATCTCTTGGGGGGGTGTTTTTCCGAGTAGTTCCCCGGTTTTATTTGCCCAATTAATACCGCTGTTCTTCACACAAAGGGGCTTGCCATCCACCCGCAACCCCAACAAGCATGAAACATCCTCTAACGTTATGGTCATTTCTCCGTGCGGCATGTGGAACGTATGTGTCTCTTTTCTCCACCGTTCCTGCAGAGCGGTTATCTGTATGCCATCGATTGGTACATAACCGATTCTCTGCGTCTGTAACAAACACGCACTCGCAAAATATGGCTCGAACTGAACATTCCATGGCACCTGCGGAAACGAAACATATAAGTAAATTATTTTTACATAATTAAATAAATAGATATATAGAAATAATTTTATATACAATACATTAATATGATGTTGCCTGTATCGGAAACCCCTTTTCGCTTTAGCCTTGGTGTTGTCCGGTTGGCTGAAACATACGGTTCTGTGATCATCCTGGAATTCGTTCAGTGGACGATATACCGGACCTTCTGGCTCAACTATAGGAGCCTTCTCCCGATCCGCACGACTAGATCCGCCCCGACTAGATCCGCCCCGAGATGACATCCCTATATAAATTTTATTTTTTAAATATAAATAATAATTAAACAATTACTATAAATAAATTACTTCAATCTTTTTTTAATATAAACAAATTACTTCACTCTTTTTTTTAATAGGAATAATAGTATATAGTCAAAAATAAAAACCTAACAAATCACTATAAATAAATATATTACTAAACAAATATATATTATATTTTTTTCTTAAAATAACTACATATTGAAAATTAATTATTAAATATTTTCATACCGAACAAAATTGATAAAAATATCCCTATATAAATAATAACTAAACAATATATTTTTACATAACTAAATAAACATACTATTTAACACAAAAATAAACAAATTGCTTCATTCTATTTTTTTTAATACAAAAAATTGTATATATTAAAAAAAACCATAAACAATTACTATAAATAAATATATTACTAAATAAATTTATATTATATTTTTCTTTAAAATAACTAAGTAATAAAAAATAATTACAAATTTTTTTCATACCGAATAAATTTGACGAAAAATTTACTCCTCCTTCTTCTTCTTCTTCTCCTCCTCCTCCTCCTCCTCCTTCTTCTTCTTCTTCTTCTTCTTGTTCTTATTTTTCTCTAAAGAAATCAACAAAAATTCAAACAAATTTCAATACTATCAACCTATTTAAACCAATTTCAAACTAATCTTACTAAATCCATACCTATTTCGCACTAATTTCACTCAATCAAAACTTATTTCAATTCAACCAAATCAACAAAAATAACTAATCAAAACTCAAAATCAAACAAAATAACTTACATATTTCTTCTTCTTTCTAACTTCTCCTTCTCTTCCTTTAATTTCTCCCCTCTTTCCCCTTTAATTTCCTCTCAAATCGCATGAAATTTCGCCCCCAATTTTCCTCTTTTTTTTTTTCGAACGGACGGGTAGGATTAAAATGAGGGTCGGACGGGTTTAAATTGGGGTTTAAAAAAATGCAGTGGGTAGTTCCGTCAGACCCTTTTTTTGGGTCTGGCGGAACTAGACCATATTTTTGATTTTTTTGGGTCAGTATACAAGTCGAAAAAAATGGTCTAGTTCCGCCATAGGGTCTGGCGGAACTAGTTATTTCGAGCTAGTTCCGCCAGATGGTCTGGCGGAACTATACCATTTTTTTGATTTTTTTTTGGTCAGATTGTAAGTTGAAAAAATGATATAGTTCCGCCAGTGGGTCTGGCGGAACTAGTTATTTCTAGCTAGTTCCGCCAGAGGTTCTGGCGGAACTAGTCCATTTTTTGGGATTTTTTTGCGTCAGGTTGCAAGTCGAAAAAAATGGTCTAGTTCCGCCAGACCCACTGGCGGAACTGGCTAGAAATAACTAGACCATTTTTTTTGACTTTTTGGATCCGATTGTAAGTTAGGAAAATGGTCTAGTTCCGGAACCTGTTATTTCTAGCTAGTTCCGCCAGAGGGTCTGGCGGAACCTATATTTTCGTCATTTTTGGGCCAATTTCACCGTCTAAATTGGGCAAAAAATAAATTTTACCTAGTTCCGCCAGATCCGGTGGCGGAACTAGCTTTTTTCATTAATTAAGGCTGTTTAAGGGTGCCAAATGGCCGAGATTAGCAAAAAAAAGAAATCCCTAGTTCCGCCAGACCCTCTCGCCAGAGGGTCTGGCGGAAGTGCTACCTACCCAAATATTTTGAAAAACATGTTATCTGATTAATTATTCTTCAAAATAGTGCTACTATTCAAAAAAATTCAATAAATCCATCGTTAAAAACGAAGTATACTTTTATGAGAAAGATTTTCATAAATTAAAATATAAAAATATCCCTATACCCTAGAATGATAACAAATATATCATTTTGTATAAATCTATCTTAGTATTTTTAGAAGAAGACATGCCCATGATCATAACATTGTATATGCAATTTTCAACAATGTATATGCCTTTTCACAACTTTTTAGAGATAAGACACCTACATTTCTACAAAAATAATTTTGTAGTTATGTAGTAATTAATTATATATCTAATACACCATGTTCTGCATCTATGTGCAGTCAATTTATCATTCTTTAGTGCAACAACAAAAATAAAAATAAAAGGAAAAATAAGAAGGAAAAATTAAAACAGAAAATAAAAATAAGAGTTAAATAATAAAAAGGCTAAAAGAGGTCAACAGGTATAATGGTTGTCAGAATTAGGATAAAGTTTGTTTCAAGAAGTTGAAGGTGAGTTCTTATATATCTGCAACAGGCTAGTAATGGGAATAAAGAAAAATAAAATAAAATTGAATTACTTCCTTTTATTATCTCTTTGTCCTTTTCCAATTTTTTTTTACATTAATTTCTTCTTATCCAATTTTTTTTTTTTTTTGAAAATTTTTGAAGAGGGATTTGTTATCCCTCTTCCAAATATAAACTTTTTTTTTTTCATTTTTGTTTATAAGAGTTTATTTACAACCTAATCTCTATTTCCTTACATCATTTATCCCCACAAAAAAAACGAAAAAGAACAACTAAGAACCCTACAAGTCTGGAGGAAATAAACGGCCCAATATATAATATATTATTTGAAATAAAAAGCCCAAAAAGGCCTCAGCCAACATATCCATTAGGGGGTTAGGTGTAGCCTTCTTACTCATCTTTCACTCGCACATTGTATACTCCGCAGCCCCCATTTCCTCTTGTCTGAAATTTCTGAAGTCCGCCACTCCATCTTGAACGCTCATCCGTCTCTGAACTCTCACTACCATTCTCCACAACTCAGATCAATATTGAAGCTTCCTTAGCCTTCATTCTCTACCTCTATCACATCGCTTCTATTGTGACTCTCTTCAAAAGCTTTAACCAAAGCTAATTCGTCTTCAACTTCTTCAATCAAAACCGATCTAGCTCTTTGTACTTCGGAAAAGATTCTTTGGCATCGTTCACCCCACATACAGAATAAGAAAACCGCCGAGATTTGTTTCTTCTTTGGGTCTCCTTCTTCTTCATATAAGCTGTTTAAAGCCGATTTGATCGAGACTGGGAGTGAATCCTCTCTCTTTAAGCCGTGCCGCCATAGATCCCAATGAAGATTGATAAAATCACACCCTCCAAACAGATTATCAATCTATTCCCAACTGTTTCTACATAGTGGGCATCTGTTCACCACTATTTTGCCTCTCTTCAACAGATTATCCTGCGTCAGGATTTTTCTGTGTCCCAACTCCCAAAAGAAGATGTGCATGCGCAAAGGTAACTTTATTTTCCATAGATTTTTTATTTTGGAGTGGGTAAAAACTCCCATTGTCAGAATTTTGTAAACATTTTTGGTGGAAAATGTTCCCTTTTTTGATGGTTTCCAATTTATTGAATCTTCTTCATCTTCGTTTAACTGAATTTCATCATTATTTTGCTGAGGTATTCCATTTGTCAGGTTGGAAGAACTGAAGTAATGAGGTTGAAGAAGATCTCTCTGTTTTGGGCACGTTTGTATTGGGCTATTGAACCAGTATGATAATAAAAAAATGCCTAATTTATGGAACAATTGCATACGTGGGGGTATTACAAACGTAAAGGTAAAGGTGTAATTCGCATTTTTATACACATTTTTAGAATTTTTATCATATAAAATTCATCCTTAAATCACGTAAAATGTATGAAAAATATTTAAAATTAATAAACAAATATTTGTGTAACTCTTAATACATTTTTGTGTTATTTTTCAGGTAAAACGAAGAAGAAAATGACATTTGGAGGACTTGGGTGAAAAATCAACTCCAAAGAAAGAACCGATTTACAAATTTTGGGCCAAGGATCGCCAAATTCTTTACAAATCTCCGCGAAAATCCTACACATGCTTCTCTAACCTTCGACAACATTTTTCTCCAACCAACCATCCAAGCCGAACCCTAAAAATTCCACAAAAAGACGAAAATCAACTTGAGAAATCGCCGAGTTGACCAAACGTCATATATATATATATATATATATATATATATATATATATATATATATATATATATATATGTAGGGTGTGGCTAAATAACATACGTATGCACAACATACGTTTTTTTGCCACACCCAAAATACGTATTAAAAAAAAAAAAAAAAAAATTCGAACCGTACGGATGTAATATGTATGTTATGAATATGTTAGAGATTAATTTTCACAAAAATCAGAATATTATAACATTGCCATCATATATCATCAAAAATATGCAGCACTATTCAAAACATATATCGGAATAATAGTTTGATGATACATGATGGAAATGATATATTATTCTAATTCCTGTGAAAATTAATCCACAACATATTCATAAGATATATATTACATCCATACGGTTGAAATTTGAATTTTTACTTTTTATAACCACTTTACGGGTATTTTAAAAAAACGTATGTTCGAGCATACGTATGTTGTTTAGCATCTCCCATATATGTATATATATGTATATATGTATATATATGTTCGAACATACGTTTTTTTTAAAATACCCGTAAAGTGGTTATAAAAAGTAAAAATTCAAATTTCAACCGTATGGATGTAATATATATGTTATGAATATGTTGTGGATTAATTTTCACAGGAATCAGAATAATATATCATTTCCATCATGTATCATTAAACTATTATTCCGATATATGTTTTGAATAGTGTTGCATATTTTTGATGATATATGATGACAATGATATAATATTCTGATTTTGGTGAAAATTAATCTCCAACATATTCATAACACATATATTACATCCGTACGGTTGAAATTTTTATTTTTATTTTTTTAATACGTATTTTGGGTGTGGCAAAAAAACGTATGTTGTGCATACGTATGTTTATTAGCCACACCCCATATAAATATACGTATATATATAACATATATATATGTATAATATATATATATATATATATATATATATATATATATATATATATATATATATATATATATATATATATATATATATATATATATATATATATATATATATATATATATATATATATATATATATATATATATATGGGAGATGCTAAAAAACATACGTATGTTCGAACATACGTTTTTTTAAAATACCTATAAAGTGTTTATAAAAAGTAAAAATTCAAATTTCAACCGTATGGATGTAATAAATATGTTATGAATATGTTGTGGATTAATTTTCACAGGAATCAGAATAATATATCATTACCATCATGTATCATCAAACTATTATTCCGATATATGTTTTGAATAGTGCTGCATATTTTTGATGTTATATGATGGCAATGATATAATATTTTGATTTTTGTGAAAATTAATCTCCAACATATTCATAACATATATATTACATCCGTACGGTTGAAATTTTTATTTTTATTTTTTTAATACGTATTTTGGGTGTGGCAAAAAAACGTATGTTGTGCATACGTATGTTTATTAGCCACACCCATATATATATATATATATATATATATATATATATATATATATATATATATATTTGTGTGTGTGTGTGTGTGTGTGTGTGTATATATACAACGTTTTTTTCTTCTTCCTCAGATAAGCATGCGACTCGTGTCGAATTTCTACTCGCTTAAATCAATCTCGTACTCAGTCAGGCCAAATCCACTACGCATCTATCCCTCTGCAAAACGCATGAATGAACTGACATTCCCTCAATCCGTGCAATCTCTATCCCCCAATCCAGAGGTGACACGTGTCAGTGAATATTACTTTCCACCACTCACAAGCAGACACGAGGTGAATCTGTTTAATAGAGGGAAAATAAGAGGAATTGATATAGACCCTCCAAGAAGTACACCTGGACAGAATTTGAATAAGAAAGTAAAGGAAAATACTACACATCTCCCAAGTTGCTACCTTAAACAAAACGGGATAAAACCTTTCTTTTTAGTCCTACAACTCTTGTTTTCCATTTTTATAAAGAAAATTTCCCTATAAATAAACCTTTTTTCTTCCTCTCAAGCCATCCATTAACACACCATTCACTCTTGATACTCCATTGTAAATATCATTCTCTTCTTCTTAATATTTCTCTTCTTCGTGGATAACCTTTATATGTTGAAGGTTAATTATCTCAATTACTTACTATCAATGATGGTCTAAATTTATTCTTTGTGCACGGACTCTCCTAGCAAAGATTTAGACGACAATACTATTTCACAAAATCTCTTTGGATGAAATGTTCAAATTTTTTGGTTTCTACTTCGCTAAAAAGGAGTAATCAACACTGAATTCAATGGGCAAATCTGTTGAAGGTTAATTATCTCAATCACTTATCAATGATGGTCTAAATTTATCCTTTGCACAAGACTCTCCTATCATAGATTTAGACGACAATTGACAAGTGATTTCAATATCAATTTGTATCCTATTTGGACCTTTAATTTATGCATCTTTTTATTTGTTTAATTATGTTTTATTCCTCGGGACATCTTTCGGAAAAAAAATTATGTTTTATTCAATTTTTATAATTTTTCATCCATTTAGGGATATTAGGAATGAAAATGAGCTTAATTGAGCAATTTGAAGAATTAGAAGAGCAATTGGAACAAAAAAGGGATTAAGAGCAACGGTCACAACTCACTATGGAATCCTAAAGTCTTGTTTTTTGAGCAATAACTCGGCCAACGAGCATCGTTCTCATGACATGCCTGCATGTGAACCGCGAGAGACTCAAGGAGCTACCGGCTGGAGCTTAATAGATTAAGCATGAAAACTCTTCCTTTTGGTAATTTGGCCCGTCCCAACCAAAAGAATGGAAATTGGGAGGCAATTTTGGAAGATGTTGAAAGTTCCCCTTGAATTCCCTCTACAAAAGAGACCCTAGCCGTCTTATGTTCGAGAACCCACTTTTCTCTCTCTCGTATAAAATTATGGAAGAATAGCTCAAGCATAAAAATTTACATTGTTGCAAAAAAAGACAAAATAGGTTTAAAAATTTATATATCAAGAATATGCACTGTAATTTAACAGCCAATCAAGTATGAAAAATTTTAGCAGCATAAAACAATTTAAACTGATACTTCATTAAGAATATGAAACATAATTTTTGGCAACCAGGCATAAAAAATAACATATTGCACCTAGTTCTCTGGCTTTCTGTTAGGCCCTAAATACACAAACATACAACATGCAAACACAGACATTAAGAGAAGAACAAACAAATTATCTTGACACCATTCACATATGGTAACTCTCACATCATAATCATTTGCTAATTCAGAAGCTATTTGTTAATTTTTCTAAGTCTACGTTCTAAACGTGTATTTTAAGTCCAGAGCCTTTTCAATTTTCCTCATAAGGAGACGACGCGACGGTATGTCCACTACGCAACCGAGTTTCATCAAAACCTCTAAGTTATATTGAAGTTGAACGGCATGCTTAGTTGGTAAATAAGGTTGTATAACGATTTCTACACACATAATATCGTGCTGGCCAATTGCTCTTAATTGTTCGTGTATTGCCTTTTGTAGCGAGCGTGAAAACGTGTCGTGATGTTGTCACGTGTTAACAAAATAATTTATATTTTACCCTAATTCAACCAAATAGTGTATAAGTATTTGAGCTCAGAGTTGATCCACAGAGAAACTGGCCTAAAGAAAAACAGATTTACAAATCAATTCTCAGGTGCTAAGCATTCTATGCAATTCCAAGTATTTACAATTAAGAATAATGGTTGTAAAAAGAGACAGTATGGTGATCAAATAATAGAGACAAGATTGGCAAATAAAATAAAAAATAAAATCTCCAGAACAAAACCTATGAATTTTTTTTTATGACTAGCCAGAATTTAATGGTAATTCATGAGTCTAAACAATCATTAACATCTTTAAACATAATTTAACAATTTTGGATACTAGGCTTGAGTAATCAAATCTAGAATTTACTCAATAAATGGACTTAATTCAAGAATAAACCTAAAACAGTCATTGCAAGTTCATTAAAATAATTCAATCCAAAACTTAATTAATCAATCTAACTCTCAGCCAAGATATTAGTTAACTAACAAGCACATAAGAACTCGTTTGGCATCATTTCTGTTTTTCTATTTTTCTTTTTTTGAAAACAAAAATCAGTTTTCTGTTTTTGAGTTTTTGTTTTTCAAAAAGGTTACTTTTTGTTTTTAAAACTGACAATATTTTTTTCTGCTTATTATTTTATCAAATGTACATTTATATCATTTTCAGTGCCAATATATCAAGTTTAAATTGCCAATATGCCGTTTATAGTATCAATATAATATTTTTATTGTCACTATATTATTTTCAGCATTAATATACCATTTTAGGTACTAATATATTATCATTTTCAGTGTCAATGGACCGTTTAGAACCTTGATTTATAATTTTCGATATTAATATCTTATTTTCGGTAATCAATTTTAGTGTTAATATACTATTTTCGATGCCGATATATTAAGTTTTTAGTGTCAATCTACCGTTTACAATATTAATATATTACTTTTTGTGTAAGTATACCATTTTTAGTGAATATATATTGCTCCCATTGGATTCAGTGTTGATTACTCTATTTTTTAGAGAAGTAGAAACCAAAAAATTTGAACATTTCATCTAAAGAGTTTTTGTGAAATAGTATGTATAACAAATATACTCTGATTACAACTTCGATTCTTTCTATAAAAAAATTGATATATAGATAATATATAGTCCCGAAATTCATTCATGCAGCCAATTGTTTAACATGGTATCAGAGCCATCATAATTTTTCTTGTAAAGAATAATTCTAATCATTTTATCTATTGTTATGTTTGAGATTAGATATAAACAATTTTGAAACTAAGCTAGTACTTGTATATGTGCATGTCTGTGTGATCCTCCTTGTATCAGAAGTAATTACACTCAAATATGTCATTGCTAACTTTCTCCATTCTTAAAATGATTTCATAATATTATTCTCTGTTATTTTCTGCATGTTTAATTAACTTGCTTCTACTTTTGCGGTATTTAAAAGATCTCGAAAGAGCCGGTGAGCAGATCATAGTACCAAAGCATGGAAACCGGTGCCACATCTTCTACCTTGACAAGGCAAATGTAAAATGAAAAGAATAATTCTAACAACAACAATTCTAAGCTAGTACGTGTATATGTGCAAGTGTAGTGTGATCCTCCTTGTATCATAAGCAATTACACTCAAATATGTCATTGCTAATGATAGAGTATTAGGATATATTGATAGAATATTAGGAAGATAATTAGAAGTTGATTACTCAATGTATGGCTAGAATTAGATTATTAAATTAGTGGCTAGAATAGTTCCAACAGCTAGTTAGCTAATGGCTGAGATTACCTTTCTTGTATTATAAATATAGCATATGTGTAATTCCACAATCATGCAATAATACAATAAATCGTTCACTCTCTCTTCTTCCTCTATTCTCTCTAAATATTTTAACATGGTATCAGAGCCATCAGAGTTTTTCTTGATTTTAAGTACCCATTTACACCCAACAAGATTTTCAGTGGAGTTGGGTGGCACTAAAGTTCAGGTCTTGTTTTGAAGAAGTACATTAAATTCTTCTTCCATTGCAGTTCTTCATGGTGTTTGTTCGCGTTTGTGAAGCAAGTTGGTTCAATTTCGTCAAGAAGTAGAGATGTAGAGATGGAATGTTTGGTGGAGGTATAGGCGATGAAGTCGGTGTGTTTCTTAGCTTTGCGAGTGTTATCGAGTGTTCAAGTGATCATGGGATGAGTTCATGGTTGTGCTTCGGGAAGAGAGGATACAGAAGAGGGTGGTGGGTTGTTGTTGGAAGAAGGTGTTATGATGGGAGGGTTGTTTTCAAGAAGAGAGAGAGTAGTATGTTGAGATGTATGGAAGGGTTGTTTTCAAGAAGATCGCTCGTGGATGTATATGATCTCTTCACTTACAAGGTTTTGAATTAGGTTAAAATTTAAAATGAATAAACATAACCGTAGATAAATGGATCTAGGTTACAAGCCTGGTTCATATCCTTTCAAAGGAGAAAGCGTTTCTAACCAGTGAAGAGATTTGGATTGCATCAACATATATTTTAAGTTAAGAAAATAAAACGATTACAAAGAAACGTTAGCATCAAAACAAAAGAGATGCATCTCAAAAAAAAGAAAAAGTAAAAAAGTAGAGATGCTTTGGAAAATTAATAAAAAATCGATTATAAAACAAAATACCTGTTTATTATTTGGCAGGGGGGTTTAGAGATGTTGTTGTTAGCAGCGTTTTCCATGCTTTCGTACTCTGATCTCCTCTCCTGATCTGTTAAAAACAAGCAAGTTAAATAAATAGGTAGAAAATAACAAGGAACAATATGCAAAAATCTGAGTATCATCTGTAAACCCAGAAAGCAAACTGTGAGATCAGGAAAAACAAAGGGAAAGTATACCGCAGAAAGCAAACTGTGAGATCTGTAAGATCAAGGTAAAGAAGGAAAAACGAAGGGAAAGATTCGAAAAAAAAGAGAGATGACAAATATTTCATTCTAAATTTCAAAACACGTGTTTGCCATGAATCTAAATCGTGAATATGATTCTATGAACTTAATTTTATTCAAAATTTGATTCCTAGTGCTTGGCCTTTCTTCTTACTTTCTTATTTTTCTAAATTTAATTATTGGCCAGCCTCATCATAACACCCTAAACGTAATTGTCTGTGTATAGAATACAATCACTAATCTTATTGGGTCGTAAAGGCCAAAACAATTGGCTAAACGAATTAATTTCGGGCCTATATATTATCTATATATCAATTTTTTTATAAAAAGAATCGAAGTTGCAATCAGAATATATTTGTTATACATACTATTTCACAAAATCTCTTTGGATGAAATGTTCAAATTTTTCAACATCTACTATTTAATTGTTTTTAAACTGATACACAATTCTTTTTTGGTGGGCCCTTTCTTAAAGGATGAATATATACACCATTCTTTTTTTGAGGGCCCTTTAACAAGCCTGCTCAACTGCCTGTGCCTCCGACTCCTGTACTGCCGAAGAAGAAGAAGAAGAAGAAGAAGAAGAAGAAGAAGGGCGACACAGGGATGGGGAAAAAGAAGAAGGCGGGTGAGATGGGGTTTGGTGAGTTTGATTAGGATATGCAACTCGAACAGCTGACGAGTGATCATAGGCAGCACATGCAAAGTCTATTAGAGTCCCCGACTCTGTCCGGGAAGGTGTGTCCTCTCATAGTTTTTTATTAAGCTTCGACCTCCTCCCCTCCTTGCCCTAATATCCAGCTGTAAGTCTCGATCCTTCTCTCCTCCCGGCGATGAAGCAATTGCAAAAGTGAGCGATTGGCAGATGAAGCAACTGCAGTGGAGCATCCAGGTATTCATTTTGAAACTTTAGTCAATTTAAAATTTCAATTTCCATTGAATTTGGGCCTAAGTTGAGCTGAATGTGGCCTAGTTAAGCTAATTTTTAGCATAGTTAAGGTTTATTAAGCTATTTTTTTGGGCCAATGTGGTGGATTGAGCTGAACTTTTGCCTAATTATGATTATTTGGGCGATTTAGTGCTGAGTTTAGTCTCAATTTGAGGAATTGGGGTTTCTTTTAGGGTCAAGAAAATAATAGTAATTACATCTTAAATTCAGGTTCCTGTATTGAGTTAGTTATGAATTGTTCAATGTATAAATATTTTAATTAAATTTGGTTAATTAATGCATAATCATTTTCTTTCTTCTTAAAATATTTTTGTACGCTGATAGAATTGAGTTTTTAAAGTAGAGCTTGGAAGTTTTAAATGTCATGAATTTTCTCTCAATGGCTCAATGAATGAATGGAATGTTGGGTACGCCCTACTACTAAAAAGATTTTTAGTAACGCCACTTTAATAACGGTTTATAAAAAAACCGTTACTAAAAGAGGCCACTGGCAGTTTCGAAATTAATTTCTAAACTTTTCATATCGGCTGTAACTCAGAAACCGATGCTAAGTGAGACAAGAAAAGATTAAAAAGTTGGCAGGAATATTCTATAACGGTTTCTTCAAAGAACCGATGCAAAATCTGTAATGGTTCATTGGAGAAACTGTTGCGTATAGTGTTAGTGTTTGTTCCTCCAAGGAACCGATGCAACTCTGTAACGGTTTCTCCATGGAACCGATGCAAATCTGTAACGGTTCCGTGAAGGAACCGATACAGAATGTCGTGTGACTCGTGTCCACCTTTGGTAACGGTTTTTTTGTAAAAACTGATGCAGATGCAGAATGTCCTGTTCAGCTTTGGTAACGGTTTTGTTTTAAAAACCGATGCTAATATTTTAGGCTTACTTCCAATGAATTGAAACAAATTAATCATTGGCCGCCTCTCTTCTCCTCCAACCAGCGAAATAGAAGAGAAAGGAAGCTCTCTCTGTTATTTTCTTCTCCAACCAGCGCTGCTTGCCCTCTCCTCCTCCTCTCTCTTTCTAAGGTAATATTATATTCTCCAACCTCTGCTTAAAATAATTTTGGTCTCGGTACCCGTTTGAGATTAATCCAACCCGTTCGAGATTAATCCAATAGGGATTAATCTCGAATAGTCCTCGTTTTTGGGACTGCTCTTTGAATATTTTGTCTCATTTAGGATTAGCACACATAAGTTAACTGCAATGTGGTGTTTGAGAGGAAATCGAACCAAGAGCGTCGCGCGAGAGAAGGAGAGAGCTCCTTCGTAGCACCAGAGAGGAGCGAGTCGAAATCTGGTTCAAAAGCCTATCGTAAGCCAGAGGAGAGAGTAGAGACTAGAGAGAGAGAGTTTTCCGAGCCGAGCCTCGAGTTTAGTGCATTTTTTTTTTACTTTGTCAAGTATTTTTTTTCATAAAACGTACGAGCTCGGCTCGGTTTTGACTCGAGCTGGACTCGGCCCGGCTCGAATTCAGTTCGAGCTGTTTTCGAACGAGTTTTTTTCGAGTCGAACATTTTTTGCCAGCCCTAGAGAGAGTATCTTTTGTGGAGAAAGAGGAGACGGGTGGAAATAAAGGGGAAACGAAGTTCTGTTTTCTCACTTATGTTGCACGAATCTTGGAGCAAATTCAATGATACAAAATTGTAAGTTAACATTGAGCTTTCCTTACATATGTATTTTAGCATCACTCTCTCTATATATATAAAGAATAAAACTTTGTTATAGAATAAAGACCTTTTTTTCTAAAATATAAACATATATTAATTTTTTGTAAGAATATATACGTAAACCGTGAAAATAGTATATAAACAACAAAATAGTATAATAAAAAGCGGTAAAACAGTATACAAATTACAGAAGTAAATAATACATAAAGAATAAAAATATATCTAGAACAGTGAAAACAATTTATAGAAAAAATATATTGAAAATCAGATAAACAATATATATATATATATATATATATATATATATATATATATATATATATAACCCGTCATGATTTAGAAATGCTACAATGCATCGTGATATCACACTTCCTAATTGGTACATCATTTTCATCTCTTTCGAATTGAAGATTGTTCTTTTCACCACGGTCCTACTAGACCATATAAGAGGTTCAAAATGTAGAATTTTGGAGAAGGATAAATGATAAGCTTTACAAATCTATTTTTTAGAACAGTCACGATTCGACCACTGCTTAGACTTATGTCTTATTTGAACTATTAATTATTATTTTCATTATTTCGATTTACTTTTGGTGATCTGTTAGACATACAACCATACGCCCCTCTAAGTTGTTTGGTGTGGAGACTTCTCGAAAACTCTAGATACCGTATAAAAGGAAATGCTGCGGAAGATATGCAAGATCTCCATATTTAGTTGATACTATTCCTTAATTGATAATTAGAATTTGGAATATGTTTATTTACCTTATATTTGTTTCCATGAATTAGGTGTTAATTGGGGCAGTAATTCTTTGGGTTATTTTCTTGTATTAGGTATGACTATCCTATAAATAGAGGGGTAGGAGTAGAGTTTTATTCATTCCAACAACCACAAATAATTGTATCGTATTTTCTCTTTCTCCAAGTATAAAGAAAGTTTGAGTGCCAGCGGCCGTGGTTTTTACCCTTTAGGGTTTCCACGTAAAAAATATCTTTTTGTTCTTG